>JAECXP010000051.1:6952500-7675000 GCA_018152965.1 Scaptomyza pallida | reverse complement strand
TAAGAAAATTGATATGAACATAACCTTCCTTCGTGGTACCTGCTTCAATGCCCGCCAACCATTCGGCATGCAGTATATCATGCATTAGATGCTCCGGTCCTGTTGCATGCACCTTGTTCGCAATCCATTGCATGTCCGTAAAGTAGAAACAATTGAAGAGTATATCGATTTTATGCGGCGCCGGCTTATCCTCGATAACCGCACAGAAATGATGATAAGGCAGTTTTAAGTACTTCTGGTAGTTATACCTAAAAGGAGAAATCTTTATAACGGTTTGAGTAGGGTTTTTCGTTAAGGTTCTTACGTTTTCGCGCCGCCTTTGAACTCACTGTCCTGACGATCAAAGTAATCCCGCAGCGCTTCATGTACCAGCCACTGTTTCTGCGCATACCTCGCCAGGACGGCGCGTCCAAAGCTTCTGTCCGCTATTCTAATATTCTTAAGACCTAATAGCATTGGTCCCATCAGCCAGCAGAACTTGGACCAGATCTTGAAGACGACCTGCGCCTCCAGTTGTGTGATCTTTTGAAATACGCCCAAACAATCGCTCTCCCGTATGCCCCACGGCGACAGACGCACTATCAACAGCAACAGCTCCACCTGATCCGTTGCAAACTTGCCCTCCAACACCTGCAATATCTTACTCGAGATATCGCCAATCTCGCTTATAGGCTGCGCCACATGACCCAACCAGGCGAGCCACCACAACGACTTGGCATGATAGGGTGTCTTGCCATGCAGCGATTTCCAATCGTCGGGCAACTTGAGTGCTCCATTGGCCGCATAGAAATCCCCGCCACCCGAACTGAGTATATCGTGCCATTGACGTTCGGTGAACTGACGTAAACGCAGGAAGCAACGTTGTTGTATGCCCAGCTGCGCCAGCGCTGCTAGCATATCAAAGGATTCATCTGCATCTCCTCCTCCTCCTCCTGCGCCCTCGCCTTCCTCCAGCTCGCTAACTGTCAGTATCAGCTTGCCGCAGCTGCCCAGCTGCAGTGGCAGCCAATCCAATGTTGCATCTCGCAATAGCTCATCCAAACCATCAATGATCAGCACAAAGAATCGTTGCTGTCTGGCCAAGATTTGACGCATGACTTCGGCATATGCCTCCAGGGTCTACAAGGGAAAAGAACATGGGTTTAGAACTATGTTTCCGTCTCATTTATATATTCTTTGTACTTACATGAGATACTTGACATTGTTGTCCAGTTTCGAGTACAGACATCTGATTGGCAATGGAGCCCATTAGTGAGGTCAAATCCGAGGAGCGTGCGCTCAAATTGGCATATCTATGGGGTAAAAACAAATCTCACTTTTACTAAAAATCAATTCGAAAGGTTTAAGTCAAGGGGAATCCTGCCTTGAGATGGGATCGGGAAAGAAATTGCTTCTCATCCCATCACGTCCCGAAATCAAATTCGCTTTTCCCATCCCGGATGTCCCGAAAAATTTTGTGTCTATCCCACGGGTCCCGTCATTTTCCCGAAATTTTATTTTTCAAATAAGTGTGTATATATATTTTTTTTCCAATTAATCGAGTTCTTCTCTCTTTCAAAATTCTACTAGCAGTAGAAAAATACATCTAAATGATCCAATTTATTTTATTTTATTTCGATAAATACAGAACATTTATCGAGTACATTTTGTTTGGGTCCTGACTAATTGTTGGGTCCCGACAGGTTTTCCGGGACCCGTGGGAATTTCGGGATCGACCACTTATCCCGACTTTCCCAGATTTTTTTAAATCGTTCCCATCCCACCCGATACCTTAAATTTTTTTGGGACCAAAATCCCGATCCCGACGCCCATCTCTAATCCTGACTATCACTGATCCCAGAGACTACTAAAGGTCCTTCTCCACTCACCTGAGTATCAGTTGGGCTTCTGGCTTCCATCGATGCACATTCTCCATGATCTTGGAGACGAGCACACTCTTACCGCTCCCCCGAGCACCCGACACAATTAATGGCTGTGCGGTTGCATCACGTATATAACGTTTCACATCGTTCATGATATCAAAGTTGGCCGAGTTCTGGGCCAGCAACTTGGAATAGTGTCCTATTAGTTGCAGTTCCTCGAGCAGCACACGATCCACGCCCAGCGTGTTGTTGGGTATGCTCTTCTGTTGATGCTCCTCAAAGATCCCCGCCAGCGATTTGTCCAGCAGGCTCTCAATGACCGCGGATAGTTCATCGTCCAGGATGTTCATGGTGGGCAACATGCGAATGAGATTCTTTTCACACAGCTGACTCTTGAGCTCGGCATAGATGCGTGTGATGCGACGCAGGACCTCCAGTTCCAGCTGGCTGGCATTGTCCGGTGCTCGCGAGTAGTGGGCACCCGTCTGTATCCAGATGCAACGCTTGGCCAGCTCCTGACTCATTAGCACTGTGTTATTTATCTCCTGCTCCACCACAGTGGTCAGATACGAATCCTTGACATCGTCGGAGAAGAGACGCAACAGCACTGCAAGCAATTCGTTAAGCTCTCCATTGACCTGCGTGGAGTAGGGATCAATCTGTTGGGTGTAGAGGCGATGGCACATTGGCTGATACGAGTTATCAATGGTGTACCATTTCTCCAGCAGCAACTTCTCGGCATCACTGGCCGCGCCCAGCACCGAGGTGAAGTCCTGACTCTCAATGGTCAATGGGAGCATGGGTGTGCCCAGGGTGGAGCCGAGGAAGAGCACTGGGATTATATAGGCACTGGCTATGTGGCGTGTGATCTCGCACAGACAATTGGCGGCCTCCTCGTGGCCACCCTGTGCCTCCAATGGTGTTTGCGTCCAGCGCTTAACCTCCTGCAGCCGCGAGAAATCCTTCTTGGCATTGCCATTTGTTGTTGCTCCTCCTGTCTGCTCCTCCGATGACGCTGTCGCTGCCGCTGCATCCTTTGCTATATTCTCGCTATCATGTACATCGGCAATGATGAAATCAAATCCTTTGCTTTGGCACTTGCTCTTAAAGTGTTTGTACAAACTGTAGATGACACGTTTGTGCTTCTTGTACTCGGTGCTATTGTCCGCCAATATATAGATGACAATCTTCTTATCGCGCTCAATTTTGCGTCCAGGCGGCGGTTTGCCCTGCAACATGCACAGATTCCCAGTGCCCAATGGACTGGCATTGTTGGTGACATCGCTAGGCGCCTGCGCCCCCTGCGGTGTTGTGCTAGTGGAGTCTGCATCAGATTGGACATTGACATTAGTTTGAGAGTCTTTGGGGAAATTCTACTCTACAAATCTTACCCTTCTCCAGTGCATTGGTCTTTGGCTGTGTGGTTTGGTTTTGCTGCTGCTGATGTCCATTTGTGTCATTGGATTGTGTCTGGTCCGGCAGTGCCTCCACATCGGCTAATGGTGCTCGCTTCTCATTGATATCATTCGCATTGGACAGCAGTGCATCTTTATTAGCCTCCTCATAAGGTGGGGAACTATTAACAACAATCGGTTATAAGCAGGAATTCAATCATTATTTAAGACAGTGGTGGGCACAGAATTTGCAATTGTGAGCACTACAACAACATCTACAACAAACACAACTTCTGAAGTCATAAATTAAAGCAAAATGAACACATTTATGACTCTGTTGTTGTTGTAGCAAAATAACGGACTGAGTAGTCTGAGTAACGTGAGCAAAGGGATGCCCACCACTGATTTAAGGTATTTCTTTCTTACTCATCAGATTTCTCGGAACCGCTATCTTTGTCCTTTTTCTTCTTTTGTCCAGAGCTGCAAACGTTGCCCATGTTGGCTTCAGTTCAATTATTGTGCTTCTTATTTAACTTTGATTCGATTCAAAATTGACTACTAATGTCCTGAAATTAGTAAGGATAAGAAAGGAAAGAATGTTATAAAATGTTTAATATATAATAATCAGGGACTGTAACTGTTATAACTTTTATCATAAAAATCAATATTTAATAGTTAATTTTAACCTTTTATATAAAAAATCAATAATAAAATTTAAATCATAAATAATTGTTATTTAAATACCATTAAACTAAAAATTAAAAAATTAGCGTTAATAATTTTTTTATAATAATAATTGAAAAATATAGGTTTTTAGCAGAATCATAGATGGGAGGTAAATACAAGTCATTTGGTGTTTTCAAAAGTATCCTAACACGTCTCCCTTTCTATGATTTTTTTGGTTAAACATTTTACGATAACAGTTATTTGCGGTCCCTGATAATAATATATTTCCAAAGTAACAAGTTCTTATACATATATGTTTCTGAATTCATATGAAAGTGGCTTAAAGTTTTAATCCTCGTCTAAGTTACGATATTAATGGAATAAAAACGAAATAATCTCTGCAAACACGTTAAGACCACAAGCCAAGTTTTCTTTACACATTTAACAAAACTTTTTTAAAAGTAGATTTCTCAAAAGTCATGTCCTTGGTTTGTTTTTTTGCACTGCTTTTTAAATGCAGAATGTATCTCTCTTATTATGTTTGCACTTGGGGGCACTTGGAGTGCCCCCATATCGATTAACTGACGGGGGGCGGGCTGACTGTATGGGGAAGGGGAGTGGAGCTCTGTGGCATTTGAAAATGCCTATGCTTGAATTTTACGCCAGGTACACATAAAAACACATAAGAGTAAGGGGGTAGGGGTGGGGTGGTTAAAACCAACTGCACAAAATCCCAACGGTTAAAGACTTTTTCTATTTCACACACACACACACACACACACACACACACATATGCGCTAGCGTCTGTATAATATTTACACTTTTCAATTGTTATTGTTTGAAATAATTTCAACAATTCTTTTTCTTTTTTTTTGTGTCTTCCACTTTCCACAACAGGTCAATGACAAAAACAATAAAAGAGATTGCCTTGCTTGACGTCGTCGTCCTGCTTGTCTGTGTATGTGTGTGTGTGACTGAGAGAGAGAGAGGAAGAGAGTAAAAGCTCGCTGAACGCATGCTCTCTGATTAACTTTTATAGAGATTTTCCTGCGTTCGAATTGGCATTGGCGTTAATCAAGTGGCCGCCACAGTGGGTGGTTTGGCTGGTTGGGTTTGTTGCTCTGGGTTTGGGTCTGGTCTTGGTCTCGTTCTTGGTCTGGATTTTTGTGTACACGCTCGAAAATTGTTGACGCGCAAACGGCTGCTTACTCTCCCCCCCCTCCTCTCCGCCCGCTATCTAACACTTTGCAAAAGGTCCAATAATCTCTGCTTCGTTGATGCTTGGCATCCGTTTATTTATTTCCTTAGTTTTTTTTTTTTTTTTTTTTAGTTAACTATTTATTGGATATCAAAATATATTCTCAATCGTTCGTTGGTTTCTGTGTTTTTTTTTAGTTTTTTTTTTCTCTATAAATAAACTCAATTATACATACATACATAAGTATCTACATATTATGTATATACATATGTACATTTGTGTGTGTGTGTATTTTGAATTTGTTATTTTATATTTGATTTGGTTCGACATTTTCGTCGCGCATTTGTCGAAAGTTCTCAATAGCAATTAATATGTCAAAGCATTCCTTTAATAATAATGTTCTTCGTTCTTCTTTTTTTTTTGCGCATATGCCACTTACACTGCTTGCATATGTACATATGTATGTATGTGTGTGTTCTCGTTTGTGTATGTGACTTTGTGTGGGGGTGTATTTGTATGTATGTATGTGGTGTGTATGCATCGTTTAGTTGGTTATTTGATTTATTTTAATACACAAATTCTGGCACTTACTTTTCTTTACGCGCTTTTCGCACGCGCCCCAACACACACCCGCAAACCCCTTCGACACACACGCACACAACCTCCCGTCCCGTCCCAACCGTCGAACCCGTTATCAAAGCGAACGAATTTATAACATTTCCACCCACTGCACTTGCACTTGCCGTTATTTGTGTTGTTGCTGTTGTTGTTTTTTATGCACAGCCAGCCAGCCAGCACACTCAATTAATTGCTTAATCAAAACGTTTTACTACAACAACATTTGCACTAAGACATTTTCGACTAAAAAAAAAAACGGTTGTGTGTATTTTTTTTCTCTGCCTTTTTTTCTGTTTCGTTATTGCTTGTGCGCGTTTTTTCTTTTATTATAGTTTTTCCCGTATTGTGCGTTGTGCTCCGTGCCGTGCGTCGTTCTGCCTGCGAGAGTTGGAAAATTTCTCGATGGCATCGACATTAGCGTAGCGTGTGGTGGCTAAAGCTTCTGGCGAAAGCTTTCAATGTGCTCTCACTCTCTCTCACAAGTTCATTGCGAGGGCTGCATTTGTTCGAGGAAAACTGTAATAGAAAGTAATGTCAAAACCGAAATGCTTTCGAATGCAAACGTTGAAAGTGACAGGGATTTAAAATGAATAATTTGCCAAGCGCCCAAATGTATGCAGCATTTATTTCGTAACAATTTATTATGCATTTGATAAATCATATGATTGTCCTTAAGTATTTAGTGTTGACACAAACCAAACTCAATCTGTCAGAATGCTGCTGGATGCTGAGCTTGCTCTCGCTCTCTCTTTCTTTCTCTTTCAACTGTCACATGCTGAGATGAGCAAAAGGACTAAGAAATTTCAGCAGCTGAGCTGCATTTCGTGTTGTTTCGCCAAGGCGTGCAGTTTTGCAATTCTCAACTCCGTTACACAAACCTTACAATATCTAATAAGAAAAAAAAATTAAAAACCAAATCATTATAAAATCAAATAAAATGCTACAAATTTAAAGCAACTTTGCTTTGAAAAGGACAAACATCTCTAAAATACGGCTTACAACATGAATCGTTTGCTGCTGCAGTGTCTGGTGACGACAATACTCGTCTATAAAGGTGAATTGAGTACAGTAAGAGAGATAACTAAAACATTTTAACAAATATTCAAATGGCAATACGAATATTAAATGTTAAAATTTAGTTGTTGAAAAAATGAAAAATGTATATATACATTTATGACTGGCTGATGGTTATATAATAACGCAATTGCCCCAGACTGCGCAGACTCCAAATGCTGCTTGGAGCCCGAACCGAACTAAATGACTTGACTGACTGACTCTGACTCTGACTTGAGCAGAGACGTCAACCATAAATGGGTCAATGTTTTTGAGCACGAGTCGAGCAGCAAAGGTTTTTTCTGACAACTGTTTGAGTGCATGAGTGCGTCAGTATGTGTGCGTGCGTGTGTGTGACGAAGCGAGAATCAAAACAAATGTGCAAAAACAAAGCATGAGTGATTGTTGGGTGTGGGGGTGTGAAGAGAGGGGCTGCTCGCTTTGTTTTGACAGCTGGCAAGAAAAAAACTGTAGTGAAGGGTAGCCATTTTTTTTGTGTAGAGAGTAAACTTTTGTGGATTGTATTTGTTTTTGCAGTCATCTCAGTGCCCACAAGCACAACTGTGGTGAGTGCATCCAGCAGCACGACAGAGATACCGCAACAGGATGATGATGATGATGATTGGGATGAGGGCGATGATTCATTAGAATCGGATGATGATGGCCGAGTGTATAAGAATCCACGTAACTCACCATCAACGGAATGTCCACGCGATGAGGAGCAGGCCACACTGTTGGGACAGAAATGTTTGCGCAAATGCTCCTCCGATGAGGATTGCAAGAGCAAGAAGAAGAAATGCCTATGCGATGGCGTCTGTGGCAATTCGTGCATTAAGCCAGGTGAGTAACCTCGATTACTGATATAGGATTTGTTGTATTATTTGTATATCTCTTGGAACAGATCGCGAATGTCCGGAGCTAGCTCAACCCAGTTTGGGTCAAGTGACGGTGGCTGGTCGTCATTTTGGTGCGCGTGCCTCCTATGCCTGTCCGCACGGGTATCATGTGGTTGGACTCCAGAGTCGCCTGTGCCAGGCCGATGGCAACTGGGCTGGCGCTGAGCCCGCCTGCAAGCAGAACAGTAAGTTCCTACCATTCCAATAATTTTCTCATAGTTTAATCTTGTCTTTTTGGCTAAGTTTACTGCCTGAAGCCGCCACAGATTGAGCATGCAAGGAATTCAGCATTGCCGGAGCAGGAAACATTTGATTTGGATTCAACGGTACAATATCACTGCCATACGGGCTATGTGACCAATGGTTTTCCGCGTGCCAAGTGCTTGGCCATCGATAATCAAGCCAGTTGGTATGGACCGGATATTCAATGTGAACGTAAGTGTTGAAGCTATAGAATTCGCTCACTTCTTTAAATTCGCCGCACTACTAGACAAGCCTAGGCAAATTCATTGACTTAGCCTTTTCATAAACCATTTCGATGTTGGCTGACTTAGCTAAGTTTCTAAGCGAACTTATTTTCGCTTCGTTTAAAAACGATCGTAACGTTCAATTCGCTCACTTCTTTAATTACACAAACGCAGGCGAATTCATTAACTTAGCCTTTTCATAAACCATTTCGACAGCTAAGACACAATTATATTTTTTTGTTCTCGATTTAAAGCTATAGAACAGTGGCGGGCATCCCATTGCTCACGTTACTCAGACTACTCAATCCGTTATTTTGCCTATAGTATAGTATGGTATAGAATCAGATTAGTTTTACAAGTTTTTCGTAAGCTCAATAGATTTTCTAAGCTCAAATGATTGACGCTTATTTTTGCCCTTATTCCATTTACAGCTCGTTCTTGTGGTCAACCACCTGATCCAGCGTATGGCTGGCATTCGGGTGAATGCTACACCTATGGCTGCAAGATAACCTATAATTGTGGCAATGGCTATGAGCTTGTGGGCAAACATGAGCGCTACTGTCAATCGGATGGCTCCTGGACGCCCAAGGAGTTGCCGACATGTGTTTGTAAGTATCCTTGCATACGATTGTAATTTATTTTGGTAATTTATCCATAATTCCCCTCCACAAAAAAGCGGATAGCGCAAATGTTACCACAACCCAAGCATCGTTGTCTTAAACTTAAACTTAACGAAACTGGAACTAAATCAGTTCCAGCTTAAGTTCGCTCTCAATACTCCTAGTTCCAAAATTGTTAATTACGTTCTAAATTCCAAAAAAAAAAAGCAAAAATATAGCAAAAAATGTTAAAAATTAAAGTTTAAAGTTTTACAACAAATTGTTCAAATTTTTAATGCAAAAAAGTTGTTGTTGGCCGATCTATACTAACTACTACTACTAACTACTACTAAATGTTAATTGAATAAATAAAAGTTACCACAAATCTTAAGAAAAAAAACCAAGTTGTTTTATTTGTTTGGCGGTTCCTAAATTTTTTAAGTGGTTTTTCTAAGATTTGTGGTAGCTTTTCAAGCACCCTTCATCCACCCAATCCTTAACCCATTTGTACATCTCTTCAGTGGTCACCTCTGTCGTCTGTCCCACACCCGAGAATCCCAAGAACGGCAAGGCAACCTACACAACTTTGGCCTACAATTCGGTGGTTAGCTACGAATGTCGCTATGGCTATACCTTGGTGGGTGAGAGCTCCAGTCGTTGTGGGGCCAGCGCTAAGTGGAGCGGCACTGTGCCCAGCTGTAAAGGTGAGTGACAAGCAGTTGATATATAAAATTTATTTATGGACTTACAAAGGTTAAAAGTCGGCAGTTTCTAAGTGAACTTATTTTGGTTCGATCGAAACGTTCAATTCGGTTTCTTCTTTAAATTCGCCGCACTAGACAAACCCAAGCAAATTCATTTAGCCTTTTCATAAACCATTTAGATGTTAGCTGACTTAGCTAAGTTTCTAAGTAAACTTATTTTCGCTTCGCTTGAAAACGATCGAATCGTTCAATTTGCCGCATTATACAAAACCAGGCGAATTCATGGACTTAGCCTTTTCAAAAACCATTTCGACAACCAAGACACAATTATATTTATTTTTGTTACCGATTTTCGAAAACGAACTTTGCAGAAATCAATTGTGGACATCCCGGCGTGCTGTATAATGGTTGGATTGAGAATATTGAGGCTGGCACTGGCTTGGGTGCCAGCATCATCTTTCGCTGTCAACCGGAAATGTTGATCAATGGCCTGGGCTCAAGTGTCTGTCAGATCGATGGACGATGGCGCAATGCTTTGCCCGAATGCTTGGCGCCATGTGTAGTGCCCACGATATCGCAAGGATTCGTCATACCCATAGAGATCAGCACCGATGAGAATGGCACGACAATTATAGCACCAACCACAACAACAACAACACAATCGCCCACCCAAATCCTTGGCGGGGTCGAGAAGGTCAAACATGGCACAGCCCTAGAGGTTAAATGTGATGAGAACTATGAGTTCCCAGTCTCCCTACTGAGCTCTCCCACCTGCAACAATGGCACCTGGAGCATCATACCCCGCTGTGTGCCCGCCCGCTGCAAGAGTATGCCACGTCCACCCAAACATGGCATGGTGATGGCCCCGAAGACCGAGCATGGCATGAAGGCGAGATTCAAGTGCAAGGATGGCTTCAAGTTGGTCAGTCCCGAGGGCAAGGACATCACCGATCCGCATGACTATGTGCTAACCTGTTCCTTTGGCAATTGGACGGGCGAGACACCCAAATGTGATGAAGTCTTTTGTTCCTTTCCCGGCTATATACCCAATGGCAAGGTGCTGCTGGTGGGCAACATGGGACTCTATGACTATAGGCCATATGTAAAAAAGATTGTGAACAATAAGCAAATAATGTATGACTGTGACAAGGGTTATGTTCTGGAGGTGAGTTTTCCATCCAAATCCTTTTCCCATGATACAATCAACAAGGGGTAGTGTCATGCGAGATTGCCAGTACCAAGGCGAATTTAACAAGGTGGCAGCAACGACGTCGACGTCGCGTTGCCTTACGAAAAATGAGAGCATGCACATGTATATACACACACACATATGCATTGCCTTGCGTAAGGCAACAGCAAAGAGGGCGACGTCGACGTCGCTGCCACCTTGTTAAATACGCCTTGGCCAGTATTGGTGGTGTGAGTGCGACAGAGACCGCTATATGACTCTCTGTTATTTTACTCTCTTGCCTCTCTGTTAAGGAGTTTTTTCTGTAAGTGCGAGTGAGTAAGGTATAAAAACAAACACTTTGCGACTGACGATTGCTACTTAACGATAGAGGGCGCTTTCTCGCATGACATTACCTTGTGGATTGTATCATGACTGACGATTGGTACTTAACTATAGAGGGCGCTTTCTCGCATGACATTACCTTGTGGATTGTATAATGCCTCTTTCCATCTTTCCTATAAAATCTTCGTGTTTTACAGGTTGGTCCACCTGGCGCTACCTGCGTGGGTGGCAAATGGCGTCCCTTGGATCTGCCACAGTGTCTACTGGGTCAACATCCACGTCTCCGCTGGAATCGTCGTCGACGACGTCGCTCCCTGGAACTGCGACAACTGCGCTCCATCTATTTGTTGCGACGTCAACGGGAGGTTCAGCGAAGGCTCTCGGAGCACAGGGCGTATGAGCAACGGGAGCATCAACGGGTTAGACGCGGTGTCAATCCCAGTCCGGCGGACCTTGAAGTTGCCTACTCCAAGTACTATCAGAACATCAGGGATCGCTATCAGCGTTATGTCCGCCAAATGTTGAGTCAGAATCGGAGGTACAGCCGGCAGGAGAACGAAGGAAGGTACAGCAATCCGGAGATGGTCATGGTGCGCAACCCCAATCAAAAGTTATTAAATGCGCCCAATGCGCATGCCTATGGAGTGCTTAATCTCGAGGGAGTAGGAGGTCAGGAGGAGTTGCCCCACGCGGAGTTGCCACACAGATCCAATGAAGCACCCCCCGCATTGCCCTATGCCCCTGCCGAGCGTAAGCCGAGTCTGAATGCGACCCAGGACCTTATCGAGCATTTGAAATCCCAGATAATGCGGCGACGGCGAAAGCGTAGTTCAAGCATTGCTGCCACATCCGATGCGGATGCAGATGTGAGTGATGGTGGAGGAGAGGGTGCGGGCAAGGCGGGGGCGGCGGGCGGTAATGGCAAGCGATTGCGTGGACCCTGCGAAGATCTGGACTGGGATTCGTTTGCCAACATAACCACAGTGCGTCCGGGCAAGGCGCCAGGACGAAATTCCGTTGGCATAATGCTTCAGCTCGAATGCAATGCGGGCTTTAAGCTCAACATAAAGGGTGAGAATGCGACGGCGCGTTGTATACGCGGCATCTGGAAGCCAGAGATACCCAAATGCATGTCGGCACCGTGTCTGGTGCCCGTTGTGGAACACGGACAGTACTACAAGGTGGAACCGCATACCAAGCAACTCACCGATAAGGCATTACTAACGCCACTTTCCACCTACGAGGAGATACAATCCAATGAATTTATAACACTGGAATGTGAGGATGGCTTTAATATACAGGTAAGTTTGTGGTTAATCTTAGGCCTTTAATTATTGGAATTGACTTTTTTAGCTGGGACTGTAACGGCTATAATAATAATAATTAATAGTTTATTTGAACCTTTTATACATATAAAAAATCAATAAGTAACAGTGTTTTTTGGATTCTTAAATAATTCCTCACAAGATAACGGTTATTTTTAATTTTTTAGCAAAAAAGTTAGGAATTAACTATTAAAATTGGATTTTATTTTTTTAATCTATAAATAACTATTTATTTCTGATTTTTATAATGAAAACAAAAAATAAAAGTTATCTTTTAATTTTTATAATATAAATCAGAAATAAAAATCAAAAAATAACTGTTATGAAAATAATAATAAAAGTCAAAGACTTTTTCATAACAGTAATTTTTTAATTTGTTTGATAAAAATCAACAATAAAAATTATTTTGTGAGCAAATAAATAAATCATAAAATTACTCATATTTTTCATTTTAATAATAAAATCAAAAAATACCTGTTATTTATGGATCATAAAAATTTTAATCATAAATAATTGTTATTTAAATACTATTATACTAAAAGTTAAAAAAATAGCAGTTTATTATTTTTTTATAATAATAATTGAAAAATATAGGTTTTTGGCAGAATCATAGACGGGAAGTAAATTCCAAGTCATTTGGTGTTTTCAAAATCTATGATTTTTTTGGTTAAAATTTTTACGATAACAGTTATTTGCGTTCCCTGTTTTTTAGGGCTCGGCTCAGTTGCGTTGCGCTCATGGCTCCTGGTCTGTCAATGCCTTCTCCGAATGCACCTCGGTTCCATGCACCCTACCCAATATACCGGGTGTCATCTATGATGTAAGTTATCGATAAATTGTGACATGAACCCTTAGGTAAACTCCACTTCATCTACAGGGCGGTTATCGCGCTGGTCTGACCATTGGTCATGGCAGCACAGTCAGCGTTCGATGTGAGCTCTCCACCAATGCGAATCCCATTGAGATGTCCTGCCACAAGGGTATCTTAACACCGCCCAGCATACCCTGTGAGTCGGGCTTGCGAAAGTCACGGCAGGAACTGGAACATGCCACACCAACTTCACCAACATCAAGTTCCCATAACAAGATCGAGCACAATGAGCTGGATGAGCATCAGCATCATGATAATAATACCGATGAGCATGGCGATGATATGAAAATGTGTGGACATCCCAGTTTGACAGATGGTGCTCTGGTTTACAAGTGAGTTCGCGATAACATATCCTATCGTAAACTTATCTTATCCTTCTTCTTTCTAAAGGAATCCCGATCATGCTGAGATTGATGGTGCTTATGAGAGCGGCACAGAGATCTATTTCAATTGCATTCCGAATGCGGCTGGAGATCGTCAAACCTGGCGCATCATATGCGACAATGGACAGTGGATAGGACGTTCCTACAACTGTGGTAAGTTTAGGTTAAGCGATAAAACTTATCTTAACTTGATTTTTTATTAAAAATCGTTTAACCGATGTCGACGATATCGATCTTGATTAAGGTAAAATTTTACTTTCATCTCAAAATTCAAATTTATAGTTTAAGTAGAGAAGGATTCTTAACTTACACAGAGTTCAATTTTAATCTTGATAATTTTGTTATATAGAAAATGGAACATGTTTGTTTAAGAACAATGAACCGAATGTTGTCAGCTTTTATAATGATCTGGAGATACGAGAAGACATTGTGGAGTTTCCACCCGGCGCAACAATTATATCCAGGTTAGGGACAAAAGAGATACAGTGGGGAGCAAAAGTGAGTGTACATGTTAAAGAAATTGACAATAAAAAATTAATCGCACAAACAAATTTATAGGTAGGATAGGTAATTTAAATTCTGTTTTAATGATACAATACTCTTCTTAACGCATTTTTTGAAAATTGCTTAAAATGACTAAAAATTAAAATTTTTGATGAAAATTAGAGGGTAATTTTTCTCATCAACAATTGTAATTTTAAGCAATTTTCATAATTTTCTTTACATCAAAAAATTTAATTTTTAGTCATTTTAAGCAATTTTTAAAAAATCATAAAAAATACATGCGAAGAGATTTTTGACCAAATTTTTTTTCAGTCACTATTAGAATGGTTTGAATCAAGTTTTTGCATCAAAACATTTTTTGCAGAAAAAAAATAGACCTTTACTAGAATTGAAAACTTTCAATGGGTACTTAATGGGTTAAGAAGAGTATTACCTATCCTACCTATAAATTTGTTTGTGTGATTAATTTGTTATTGTCGACGAGAGTCAATTTCTTTAACGTGTACTCACTTTTGCACCCCACTGTAAGTTCTGAATTGAAGATTTTAAACCATGTTTCTCTTATAGATGTGTTGACATTGGCAAGTTTTCGATGACGGGTAGCCATGAACGTACATGTATCCATTCGGAATGGACAAACACAAAGCCCATATGCTCGGGTCTCAATCAGGAGAATGACTATGCGAGTAGGTACCAAATCCGTTCCAAACCGAGTTTATACTAATCAAACCGTTTGTAGTGGAAAAGGCGCCCACAATTCTGTTCCGGCATCAAAATGGACCCATTGCACAGAGTAATGATGGCAAACTGATTGTCTATCCAGGGACAACGGTGCACATGGAATGCCTATGGATGCGACGATTTGGCAATCCCAAATGGAATGTTAGCCATACATTCAAGTGAGTTCGAATAACTTTACACAAAAAGAAGGTTTGATTTTTATACCCTTAACCCATAAAATGGGTAAATAAGTGTATAATGGTTTTGTGCAAATGTATGTAACAGACAGAAGGAAGCATCTCCGATCCTATAAAGTATATATATTCTTGATCAGCATCAACAGCCGAGTCGATCTAGCCATATCCGTCTGTCTGTCTGTCTGTCTGTCCGTATGAACGCGCCGATCTCAGAGACTGTAAGAGCTGGATACTTCAAACTTAAAACTCTCCCATACCATGAGAAGATCAAGTTTGTTTCAAATTATCGATAACATTTCTGGTTATCGATATACGCATGTTATCGATAACAAAGAAATCTTGAATTTCAAAATTGTGAAAATGAGGCTTAAAACTATGAATAAAATAATGAACATTTAAAAAAGTTTGATCAAAATCGGTTGAGAAATACCTGAGATATCGCAGTTTGAAGTTTGATAGTACGGATTACATATAGGGTTAAGGGTATGTCCTAGTCGGGATTTCTCGACTAAAACTTTCTTCCTTTTTTTTTATACTTAACTTTAACTAATTCTTAACTTTCGTTAGAAATTATACTGAAGGCTGGGTAACTGAAGCGGATGAAGGACGTGATTCTACGTTGGAATATCGTTTGAGTGTATTTGATGCTGTTGCCGAAGATTCGGGTTTTTATTCCTGCATGACCCCCGCGAGACATGAGCATGCCGTTGAGGTTGTCGTCAAGGCAATCAATTGCCCCGAAATACCAATACGGCGTGGCCTCATTGTCAATACGAACGATACCAAGTTGAGCACACGCGTCCTATTGTCCTGTTCGAATGGCAACTCGTTGATTGGCGCATCGGAGCTGTTTTGCTTGCCCAGTGGCAATTGGAGCGCACTGTTGCCGGTTTGCGAGAGCGTGGAGTGCGGCGATATACCGCTAATGCCCAATAATGTGAGCTCACCGCGTGTCTCTGTGCTGTCGCGTGAGGTGGGCGGGCGAGCGGCATTTTCGTGCTCCACGGGTTACGGATTGCGCGGCCCAACGGAGGCGATATGTTTGCCGACGGGTGAATGGGCGACACCATTTCCGAGCTGTGTCGAAGTGCAATGCGATAATCCGGGTGCACCGCAAAACGGTTACGCCCAGGGCTCGGCACCGTATCGTGCCGGCGATGTGGTCCAATTCAATTGCAACCCGGAATACATGATGCAAGGTCAGCCAATAATTGCCTGTCAGGATAACGGACGCTGGTCGGGCGGTTTGCCCAAATGTGTGCAGGCATGTTCGTATCCCGGCACCGCCATCAGCGGTCGCATGTCCTCTGTTAAGTTCTACTATGCCATCGGCGAGAGCATCACATTCACGTGCGATGCCGGGTTAGAGCTGCGCGGCTCCAAGGTCCTCAAGTGCATGAAGAATGGCAAATGGTCGAGCGCCATTCCCACTTGTGTGACAAATGATGCTCCAGCGGGCGCCGTTAATACTAATAAACATTTGAATGCCATGGGTTAAATTGCAATTATTATAATAATTAAAAATCAAAAGTGATACTAATACATATGTACTAACTAAAATGCACATTCAAAAAAGACACACACACACTAATACTACTGACATTCTTGCAATTTAACAATAATTGTAATTGGATTTGTAATTGTCTTATGTCGTCATTTTTAATATATATTAATAAAATGTTCAGTCAAATACTCTCATTGTTGGTGAATTTAACAGCAAACATAACATTTTATCTTCAAAAGCTTTACACAATTCAATAAAATTCATACATTTCAACCTTTTGTTGAAGTTATTCCCATATTTTCTCTCAATTTCTTACAAAAGATCTTCAAATTTAAAAATCCCGCCCTATTTTTCGACTTAACATGCAATTAACAGTTAACATTTATGTTAACAGCAAAACTGCATTTCTATCATTTCGATGTTATTGATATGTGTTGGCATGTCTGTTTGCTATATAACAGACCTGTTTTTACCATACACACTTTATTATTGTTTATCGCTCGTTCAAAGCAACTAGTTCGTTCAGAAACGGAACCGCTCTCTAGTAAAGTGGCGCGAGCGGACTTGCGTTCATTTGTTTTTCCACGTTCGAGAGTGTGGCACGTCGTGTGGGTGGTGTGCGCGTGAAAGACGACGACGGGAACCTTTCGTTTTTCGCGTTTTGTTTTTGTATATATATTTCGAACCAAAATACGTCTATAATTGTGTACATAGTGTAGTTAATTTGCATTCATTAATTATTTTAAATCAAACGCAACACAACTGACCCGATGTCATGTAACAGCCAAAAACCAATAAAAACACAACAAAATCATTCATTATAAAACGTGCAAAAAACGTGCGTCAGTGTGAGTGTGTGGTGTGGTGTGGGTGTTTGTATGCGTGTGTATGCTAGTGCGTGTATAGGTGTTTGTTTTATGTGTCCCGCCTGCTCAGGACGAATTTACATAGCTAAACAATTAAATTTAAGGTAAGTGTTGCTGCCGTAGTGATTAAAATTACACAAAAATGAACAGCTGACGCATACACAAATACAGCTACAGAAACGGCTACAGCTACAACAGCAATAATGAGCAAAGACATAGGAAAAAAAACAACATTACCTTGCCTAAGGCCCCAACCCCTTGAAACAGGCCCCGGCCCCTTTTGGCAGCAGCCAGCCAGCGATTCAAGGGCGATGAACTACAACAACAATAACACCAATATGAAGAAGAGGAAGAGAACAAGCAAACTCGCAAGAGTGTGACAAAAAAAAAAACGCTTTTGTGTTGTTGTTCTGTGATTTTACTATGAATTCGCACTGTTATTCTCCATATTGTTATAGTTACACTAACATTGTTGTAGCTGCTGCTGCTGTAAACGATTTAAATTTGTGGGCGTCAAATGACGTGATAACGTTACCGAAACCTTGTTTATGGTGCGAAAAGAAAATCAGTGATAGGCGTGTGCTTTCCTTGTTGCTCTTGTGGTTGTTATTGTTGCTGTTGCTGTGTTGTTACTTGTCAATGCCAGTCGCCACCCCACACGTAACAGTTTTTTCTGCCGCGCTGCTCTTACTGCTCTGTTACTGCATGTCTCAAGCACGCAGGCCCCGACACGCGCGCAACAGTGGCGCTGTCGTCGCTGGCGTCGGCAACATAAATGTCAGTGTGTTAGTGGGGGCCGCTTTTCGACATTGTTGTTGTTATTGCTGTTGCCTGCTTGCGTATCTCACTCAATACAAATACATACTTGTTTGCTCTTATTTTTTTTTGTGAGCGCTTTAAAGTGCGTTGTAGTTGTAAGTAAATTGGGTCAATGTTGCCATCTGACCCTATGCCCAATTGTTATTGTTAATGGCAGCAGCATCAGACGGAATTTGAGATGAAAATCGAGACATTCTGCGAAAGCAAATAAGAAGGAGTTTGTGTTAAAAACGTTGTTTTCTTACCTTTATGTTCTCGCCTATCCGACGATATCGGAGTTGTTTGTTAACAAACATTGAAGCAAAAAAAAAATTATGACGCATTAACATGTACAAAAGTCGTTAACATCTAGGCCATACAATGTTTGTACTGTTGAAGTGTATAGTATTAATGCTACTACGGCTGATTGAAATTGATTGCTTATGCAAACAACTAAAAATAAAATGTGTTTTCTACAAGTCTACAGCAAAAGTAGTACATGCACCTTTTGCGATTACCGGTTGAGATAAGCTGAAAGCAGATTGTGCTATCGATAGCAAATCGATCACAGAACGTGGGCGTCAAAGATCACTCACGAGTGACATGCAAAGAGAGAGAGAGAGAGAGAGAAAGAGAAAGCAGAGGAATCATCAATCACAGAGCGCACTGACTTTTGCATGACACATCTTTTGTTCCGTTGCTTTTTTCGCCGGCTTTGTTTATTGTTCTGTGTGTGTGTGTGTGCGCGCGGGCGTGTGAGTATGTGGGCGGTCGGCGGGCAGCTGGCGTGGGGCCAATGCACTACTTAACAGCTGTATGTAAACATAATTGTGTGTGTGTTTGACATGCATTGCTGTTAATTGCTAATTGACTGCTTTCGTCTTTTTTTCACTGTTATCGATAACAGTTGCGTGCCCATGCACTGCGCATTTCCTCCTCTCTCGCCCACACACATGTGTCATTTATTTTTCATTTTCATTTCGCTTCATTTGCACTAAGTACACAAAAGACGCCGACTCATTGTCGCCGCCGCCATCATGTCTACACACGTCTTTGTCTGAGCTACGAGCGACAAGCTACCTGCATTTAACATGAAAAACACAGCTTGTATCCCAGCTAAAGTTTATGACCTGTCTCAACAATTGTTCAACCCCCTATATGCGCCTTTTGTAGCGGCATTTACGAACACATTCTTGGAATTTGAATGCCGAAACCAGAAATGCAAAGAAACAAATACGTTTTATCTATGAATACGGGTCGTAATCTCATAATCAGTGCTGCTAACTGTGACAAGCAAATACACATTATTTCGTTATAGGGGAAGATAAAGTGGGCATACAACAATACTTTGTTATTGAAAAAGCAAAAAATAAATAAATGCTTGTAGAGCAAAACAAAATTTGTACTCTGCAAAAAGCTGGATATAACGAGTATAAAGCAGTTTTCGCAGAACTGTTCGTGACCGCCCTCCCTCCCGCCGCATTGACAGCTGACCAACTGGTACTTTAACGGGATCCCTTACACTGACTCTGTATGCACTGCACACGTCATCAACACAAACATAAACAAAGCAGATTTTTTTGTGTTTGTTTTTTTATGGTAGCAATTAGCAACAAGTTATCTTTCTTCGTCTCAATTGGACGCGTGCCGGAAACAATTGAGAACAACAAATAATAGTTATTGCCATTTTTTAAGTTTAAGGTCGAATTTTTAGAATTGTTATAAGCCGGGCCTCATTAATATTTGAAAGGTTTAATGAATTACAAATTTTAAGTGGAGGTCTCACAATGCACAGCTGTTGCATTTCTCACAGCTTTAAATTATTTGTATGTGATTTATGGCTGGTGCAAACAATTTTGCTGGAACTGCAAATCAAACACACACGTAGACATATACATTTACCGATAATATTGAATATTTTAGTGAGAACTATAAATATGAAACGATTAACGAAGGCTGAAGAGAGAGAGAGAGCGAGAGAAGAGAATAGAAATTCAAAGCCAGGTTTGACATTCACACAAATCCAGTTACATATACGGTAAATGGAAAAGAGAGACAACAATGCAATTATCCGATACATTATTCATGTGAGAGCAGAGTGCGCGAGGCTAAGGATAAATGAAAATTCAATGCCAAGTTTCACTGTCATTTATCCAGTTACAACCGGTAAAAGTAACATAAAAACAAAATCTGTTGTTTATTCGTTTACATATATATGTTTGTTTGTGGAACAACAATCTACGTTATTTAAATGTTAACTCATATAATTGAGCTTTGATCAAAGCGATGACCATTGGGCGTGACGCCGCCCATTTGGGGGGAACAAAAACAAATCGAGTTGTCAACTGGCATAACAACAACAACAACGGCGAAAGACGACCTCGTGTTCGTTTTTTTTTTTGTCTCTTTCTTTTTTTTATAACATACGTAATTGTTGTCAATACATTTCAATTTGTGGCGCCAATTGAATTGAAATTTGTAATATTGTTTAGAGGCAAAGCAATTCCATTTAATAACCGTCCGTTCAGGAAAGGACCTTCAATCTTGTTTATTTTTTTGGGGGCAACAAACGATCTGATTGCGTCGTTCTCAATTCCAAAAATCAACATAAACAAAAACATTCCACGCACGCGCTTGATGAAAAGTGTGTGATACATTGTGTATACAAAAAATATTTGTTAAGCGGAAAAACAACATTAAATAAAAGGAAAATCCCAAACGTAATTGACCTTCATCTCGTTTTGCACTCTCTCTTTTTTCATAAATATTTTCCAAATGCAATGTGTCTATTAATGATTTTAAGAAATTCTTCGAAACAGCGCATAAAAAGTCCCCACATCAAAATGTGAACACGTTATATTTTTTGTTTGTTTTGATATTTTTTTTTTTATTCCGAGAACTCGCGTATTGATAAAATGACGTCATGAACGACAACAAACTGATATAGTTTCATCATTCATTAGCGGCAGGCAAACAACGCAAAAAAATATGGAAAACATACAAAATATTTACACACTAAAATCTGCAAAGTGTGTTATATGTATAACAGTTTGACTCTCGAATGATCCTCAATGTAGCTGTGAATGAATCATCTGTTGTGTGAAAATACTACGCGTTGTTGTTTTCTTTGTTGCAAAAAGGGGAGTGTGGGCGGCGGTTAGGAGGCGGAATCACGCCATCCAGAGATGAAAAGTGTTTCATTTTTTTTTTTGTATTTTGGTATTGCGTGAAGTAAATAGTTTTCGCCAATCGTATTGGATTTTGTACCCGCCTGATCTATAGCGTCGTTTATCAGCAGCAGCTGTGCCCGGATTCCCGATTCCATTGGTGTACATATTAATGACGAAACATGTTTAGGCATTTAGCGTGCAATTACTTTGGAACAGCCGTAGCTATAAACCGAGATTAAAAGTCATAAATAACATGCTCAGACTCTGGCGGCAAAAAGTATAAGCATCTGTTTGTGTATTGAACCCAAATATAGAAAATGTACATATGTATATATGTATGTATGTTGAGCGTTTCCTGTTATAATCTCATTACATTTTCTTTAAATACCATCCCTCATCCCTCTAGCCGCTCTTGCAGATCCAATAGAATACACACTTGCTCTGTCTTTGTCTCGCTCTGCTCTGTCTTTCTGCTCATCAGCTGTTTGTCTCTTGCATTTTTGATGCGCACACATACTATACCGTATACACATATACGATACACATTTTCTTGCAGGCAAAATTGTGTATCGTAAAAAATGTGTATATCGTAAATATCTCAATTAGCAACAACAACATAAACATATTTTTATTCTCTTTCACACTTCTCATCATCTTCTATTTCTTACAGACCATGCATAAGGAAAAAGTAATAAGTACACAAAATGCAAGTAAAGCAAACAACAAAGAGCATAAATTAAATGGAACAACAAAAGAAAATAGTGATAAAACAGGTTAGTAAACCAATAATAAAACAGTATGATGGACATTAAGTGGCGATCTTCAATACAATTGAAATAATGTTTGATTGATAGGCCAAATAATTTGATGGACGCTCGCGCGCACATAACCTCAATCAATCACATCAATACTTAAATCCTTTGTTGATGTAAATTGTGTTTTCTCTACAATGATTAATTACCATGCGTATGACGCATGACGTATTTAAAGCTAAACACCCTGTTCTAGTACGGTTGAGTGCATTTTGGGGTACAGTCACGCTTGTACTTGACTAATTAGCAAAACATATGTACAAACTACTGTACATACTTATTATCCGAATGCTTGACTGGTTTACTAAAACAATACCTCCTAATCAATTCGAAAACCCGCACACCGCACAGCTACCTCTATTGAATGGTTTCTGATACCCAAACCAACCAACTAACTAACTAACTATGTAACTAAATGATTTATAAATCAACCGAGAACCCCCTACCCCCTTCCTAAAACATTTGACTCACCCTAAACTCGTTTAGATTGCCCATATCAGAGACAGAGAGAGAGAGAGAGAGAGAGAGAGAGAGAGAGAGAGAGAGAGTTAATTATTAGTTGACGCTGACAACACAAATCGCTACAAAAAAAAAGAACTAGAATAAAGGAAGAACTAGAAGATACCCTAAAGCAGTGATGTCAAATGCTACTGCTCCCACCCCTACATTGTTTTTGTAATTGCTCTTAGGCATACATATGTACGTACACACGCTCTTCCCATAAGCAATGCAAATTACACAAACAATTTTTTGTATTTTTTTTTTTTTTTGTTCGTCTATTCGCTGCCAATGCAACGGATCTTTGTAACGGATCTTTGCTATTTTCCTTGTTGGGCTACGAAATTTCAATGTTGTTGTTTTTTGTAAAAGAGACTGCACTAAAAGAAAATGTTTGTATGGCAATTGTTTACACACAACACAATATGAGTTCAGGTCATTTTTGTCATTTAAATGTATGTATATACCAATTTTTTTTCAGTGATAGAAAAGAGGATAAATAAAAGTTTGACTTTACTTGTATTAGTGTGTTTTCTTTATGTGTATTGGTGGTGGCTCTTTCATATGCATACTTTTGACATCACTGCTTTAGAGTTTCGACTAGATTCATAATACCCCATTTTTAACCATTTCATGGGTATCTAAAATAGCCAAAACTCTGTCCCATATCGTCGTAACGCATCACAATGGTGACGTAGACGCGGCCATCAACAAGTTTGTGACACGTTTTTGCCGGCTTAAATGTTGTTGTTGCCACTGCTATCAGAAATATTCGCATTGGCATTTGCTACCAGACACCTACTACATACGTGTGCGTGTGTGTTCAATCAAAAGGGTGAAAGTGGCGATAAGATATGCATTATTCTGGGTTTAAGTATGTTAAAGACCCAAAAGCATTGGACACTTGAAATATCGCAACTGGCTTATAAACATTTGTCAAACACTTGAGGTTTTTTTTTTGTGATTGTTTTCATTGCCAAAACGATGTTATACGCTATAAGCAGTAAAATATTGATTGATTGATTGTTAATTTTTTTTTTGTGTTTCAACACGATCAATTAGTAATAACGGTATTTTTGAAAAAACTTTTCTAGTTGAATCTTATTATTATACGCTATAAGCATTAAAATATTGATTGATTGATAAATTTTTTTTTTTGTCTTTCAACACGATCAATTGTTAATAGCGGTATTTTTGATAAACTTTTCTAATTAAAATTTTATTATTAAACTTTCTCTTTTCCATATATCTCAATCTTCAGTTAGCCTGCTGAGCAAGAAGGATGATAGCAGCGAATATGATCTTGTGCCGCCCGATGGAGGCTGGGGTTGGTTAGTGCTCTTTGGTGCCTGCCTCACAAACATACTCATTCCGGGCACAATCAAAAGTTTTGGTGTTCTGTTCATTGAGTTCTTGCAAGCGTTTGAGACGACACAAACGCAAGCTTCGTGGATTCCGGCATTATGTTACTTTCTCTACAGTTCATTGGGTAAGTAATGGGTTTTTCACTACATTACATTTATTAATGCTTTTCTTTGCTTCATTTTAGGACCTATTTCGAGTATTCTGTCTGTTAAGTATTCTTACCGTACGGTAACATTAATTGGCGCCCTTTCCGCATCGTTGGGCATGATTCTATCCTATTGGGCATCATCGGTTGGATATTTGTACCTTAGGTAAGTTCAAATTCCTGGTATTGTTATCGAGTTCAAATTCGGGTTCAAGTTAAATTTAAAGATTTCAAACTCGTTTTGCTTAACACCAAATAAACAATTAATTAATTAAAAGCTTCAACTCCAGCTGGTTTAAGCTGGTTTTCAATTAGATTATCAATCTTTTGGGTTCAAGTACTTGCAAATTATGCATCATTAAACAGTTCAATTGGAACAAAACAAGTTTTGTAAGGTTTACGGGCTTCACATTGACAGCATTTATATTTGGTTTTAAAGGACTTTCTAATGTCTGACAAAAAATAAAATATTATTCACTTTGGAAAGTCTCCCAAAAAATTTTTCAAACCTCAACAAAAGCTTTTTTGGTATCTTAATTTTTTGACCCTTAAGTCATGAAATCGGTAAAAAAAAAAAAATAAATAATGTTATAATGGTCTGTACAAACACGCCGATCACGAAGACTAAAAAAGACAGGGACTTACAGATTATGGAACTTACGATAGCTCTTCTGGATTCCGATGCGCAGAACTTTTTTCGATTAAAAAATTAATTGAAATTGTATCGATAAGACTTAAAACTTTAGGTAAAATAATGAACTTTCGAAGTCACATTGATCGTAATCGTTATAACAACACCGGATAAATTGAATTTCGAAGTTTGGTTATGGAAATGAAAAGTTTGATATACGTTTTAGGGTATGTCGTAGTCGAAATTTCTCGACTGATTCAAAACTAATCCCAAATATCTTCTCGATATACACATGTAATCGATAACAATAAAAACCTGTATTTCGAAATTGTGAAAATGAGGTTTGAAACTATGGATAAAATAATGAACTTTTCAAATCAAATTGATCGAAATCGGCGAATAAACACCGAAGATATCTTAGATTGAAATTTGAATTTTGGTTATTGTGAATGAAAATGATTCACGTTATGCAACGGGTTTGTCGGAATTTCTCAACTAAACCCTTCCTTCTGATTCAAAACTAATCCCAAATATATGTTCTCCATTGCAGCTATGGCGTTCTGGTTGGCATTGGTGCTGGCCTCTCCTTTCCGCCCACGGTGTACATTGTCACGTCGTATTTTGTGAAGCTGCGTGGACTGGCCAATGGACTGTGCATATCGGGCAGTGCCATAGGCTCCATTATCCTGCCGCCCGTGTTGCGTTGGCTGCTGGAAACCTATGGCTATCGTGGCTCCTGCTTGATAATGGGCGGCGTGACACTCAATGTGCTGGTGGGTGCACTGTTCTATGAGCCCGTGGAACAGCATATGGTGCGTGTGCCGCGTGCACGCCAAGCACTGGAGGACATACCCGAGGAGGAGGACATTGGCATTGTGATGAAGTTCGAGAATGTGGATGAGACAACGGATCAGACAGGCGATAAACAAATGCTGCCATATAATTCACCCCCCTCGCCGCTCTATCTGCCCGACGACGATGATGACAAGCAGCAATTTGTGCGCAGCGCCTCCGCCGCCGTAGTGCAAAGCTATGCCAAACCTGGAGATGAGTTCCAGCCACGTGCAAGGAAGATAAGCACACCAGTGCGTTTGCCCCAGCGCAATCAGACTTTCACGCCGGGTCAATTGAATTCGCAGTCATCGTTGTATGCGGTGCCCGAAGGTCGTTCCAGCTCCAATAAGCTGGCCATGCGCAATAGCTCGCGGAATCGTTTGTCCAAACGTTCGCCATCGACGAGCAGTTTCCTGTACATCAGTACACCATATCATGGCAGCACACTGTCCTTCCAGCCCAAGGAGTTCTCGTCGCATTTATCGCTGCGTTCGGCGGGCAGCGGTGTTGCTGCCGGCAATGAATCGGCGGACAAGGATGGCGGTCTTGCTGGCGATGACAAGAAGGGGGGCAAGGGGGCGGCGCCAAGTGAACGCAGTAAATTCTTTGATCTGACCCTGCTCAGTGATCCCATGTACTTGGTCATACTCATCTCCAACTCCACCAATGCCATCAGCTATACGAATTTCATTATTCTATTGCCGGCATTTGGACTGGCTCGAGGATTTGATAAATCTTTGGCGGCGTATTTGTTGTCGGTGGTCTCGGCCACGGATCTGATTGGACGCATTGGCGGCTCGGCGCTGTCCGACATGGGTTTCATACCAAAGACCTGGTACTTTGTGGGCGGCCTATCCGTGTCGGGCATCTCATTGGCACTCCTGCCATTTGCGTATAGCTATGGTGGGGTGTGCTTCTGGTGTGCCGTCTTTGGTCTGGCGTCGGGCATTTATGTGGGCATAACGGCTGTCATCATGGCCGATATGCTGGGCACGGAGCGTCTGACATCGTCGTATGGCATCAGTTTGTTTGTCAATGGCATACTGCAGTTGGTGGGTCCACCGTTGTGCAATTATTGGACTGAGGCTGTCCAGGATTATAATCCGCTCTTTCATGCGTTGGGGCTGACGTTGCTCGCTGGTTCCAGCCTTTGGGCATTCATGCCCTGGATCATACGACGCAAAGCCAAAGAGGAGGAGAAGCTGGAGGCCCAGATCGACGAGGAAGCTGTCGAAGGTTATTAAAAAAAAAAAAAATGGAACGTACAATTACAATTTAGATTTTAAGCTTTAAATATGCGTACAAAGAGATGAGAATGAGGAAGAGTATTGAGATGGGTTATACAATTTTGGGGGGGGGAAATAAAAACTAATAAAAGAATAAAGATGTGTAGAAAAAGGTGGACATATATATATAAAGAAATGGCATTGGAAATATTTGGAAATTGTTAATTTGTTTCTTCCATTCGCTTATTTTTTTTTCGTGTCTAACTGTTAAGTCTTAATTATTACATTGTATAATTATTACAATTATTGTTTACTTAAAATCAATTTATAGCTTAAGCCAATAACAAATGATAACAAAAAAAACACCAAGAAATGAAAATATTTTTTCAATAAATACGCTAAACAGAAAAAAAAGAAGAAAAACAAAAAAAAAAAAGCAGTAAAATCTGAAATTTATATAAAAAAAAACCTGAAATGTGTTTTTAAATGGTGGGCAAAATTTCAAAGACAATATTTAATTCCAATATTTTTGACTGTAAAGCTTTTCCTATATAGGCGAATAAATATGAATAATCAATAATATAAACAACACGTGATGGGAATATAATGTATATATTATCAAGCACAAAATCTTTTCGTATCGTTTCAACATACATTGTATTCTCAATTAAAACAAATTGAATGCACAGCTTTGCTAAAAATTTTGTCTTGTGGTTAAATGTATAATAGATAGATATGTGTATATATGGCACTAAGTGCTTTTAATTTTTGGCTTCAGAAATCCCTTGGTACGCAGAAATCGCACAATAAATGGTGCCGAGCCCAACGTAATGCTAATCCTAACTGGTGCAAAGACTTTGTGTACCGCATAGGCGGTGACAAATGTGCTGCCCACGGCGATCTTTTCCGCAATTGCCGATGACTCGATGCCAAGGAATTCCATCACGGGCATCATGTTTATGCCGCTGCAAGAGAGAAAGAGTATATATAAGTCGGTGTGTCTCGAATTATTTTTTGTTGTTAGTTAACGGGCGGCGTGCAAATGAGCGCGGGTTAGTAAGCCCCCTACCTGGAGACGAGGACGTAGAAGCCCCCAAGTGATAGCAGTGAGATGCCTACATGAAATACCACAATGGTGGCGCCATACTCCTTGAATGCCTTCTTCAATTGTTCCTTCTTGCTTAGCGTTTGCTCAGCGGGCTGCACAGGATCGACCGGAGCGGGCTCTGCTGTTGGCTTTGCTTGGGTGCTGTAGCAACGCCGAAAGCCTGAATATGATATACTATATACATTTTTATATATATATAAATGGGATGCAAATGCGGGTTAAGAGCTTAGCTATGCGCATGCGTCCAACATGCAACAGGTGCACGTGCAACAACATCTCACCTTGGCCATTGCCAGCCGTGATGACCGTGGCATTCTGATCATAGGTCACCCAATCGGCACGAGTACTTTCGCGCAGTGCCCGGTAGTGGGAGTTGTGCATATTCTGCGAGGTGAACTTAAACTCCTGGGACCACTGGCCGCCCGGCATATTCAAGTGCGAAAACTTGTGCATGCCACCAAATGGCGTGGGCACATTGCTTTGCATGACAGCATTGAGGCTGACGGCACCAAAGCAATCGTACGATTGCACGTGAGGATCCTGGGAGAAGGATGCGGCGTCCTGGGCAGCGGCGGTCAAACTATTATCGGTTGTGATGTCAATCATGGAGATGGGTGCATATGACATCATGATGTTGTCGGAAATGTCGCGGGCGCGTTGCGGCGAGAAGCGTGTTGTCTCAGCGGCATCCACATTGTTGGGTAAAGGGAGAGCGGGTGCCGGGAGGGCATAGTTCAAGGCCTTGGCGCTTGTGTGAACGGGTTGAATGGCTAAATAGGAAGGGAACGAGAAAAAAGAGAATTAATATATATATAGAATCTATATTATAGATATATGTTAGGTATATATAGAGAGAAACAAATTGCGCAGTTTAGCAGACCAACAGGGTACAAATTCCAATTGAGGCTATATCTATGCATATAGTATATAGTACTGAAGAGTGGACAGTGGACGGTAGACAATTACTTATTGCGTGTAAATTGAATTCAATTATGTTAGCGTGCGCTTGCCTATGATTTGCGGACCAATCGCACAATGGCAAAACAGGACTTTAATCAATTTAAACTCGTTGACCTCTAAGACTGCTGCGGCAAAACTTTCCGAGCAAACTTACCTGCATAGTTTTTGATGTATTGTATGCCACTGGGACGCACTGCGCGCAACAATGTTGCTTTGCTTGTGTTAATAAACATGTTTGCTGGACAAAATCAAACTTTGAATGAGCACAACTACAAAATGACAACTTCACCGCGACAAAGCAAAATAATATAAACAGCTGCTGATGTGTGTGTGCACCAATTAATCAGCTGTCTCGCAATACATCGCTTCTCATTGAATTCAAAATATCGATAGTTTGACTTGTATGTGTGCGGCACATCGATCAGCTGTTTGAAAATCAGAGCTGCACATCGCACAAAACATATCGATGCCATACAACTGAAGGTATATCGATAGTGTAACATCGTGAATACAACCCTAGGCAGTCATTTTTGGGAGTGAAAATGCGAATTTATTTACAAAATTTGCCAATACGAGAAAGGGAAGGCGACGCGTAATAAAGGAGTTCAACAATTTGTCATCAACGATAATAGCAGATGCTGCTGTGGCCGTGTCTATGTGTGTGAGTGTGTGCAATGCTCGCGCTGAGCAAAACACATAGGGGAAGAGCGCGGTGCAGCTTTTGTGGTCACGAAATGATTTGGCCAAAACAATAAAAACCCGCGACCAAAGGCTACATTAAACTTGTGTGTGTGTGCGTGTGCAACAAGAACAATAACAGTATCATATCAAACGAGAGACAATCCAAAAGAAACATTAGCAATAACAAAAACAATAACAAAATCAACAACTAAACATACAACGCGCGCGTCTGTATGCGTTTGTCTGTGTGTGAGAGAGCGACTGAGTGTGTGTGTGTTTGTGTTTGTGTAGAAAGTGCGCACGTCAGGCGTTGGCTGTCGTCGCGGTCGCAACCATGTCCAGAATTACGTTGACCACGTTAACACATAGCGGCGGCGGTATTGGTATTACAAACACCAGCAGCAGTAACAATAACAGCAACAACGATACACGCACCGGAACACTGACGCACCTGATGGAGGAGCACCATCAGCAGCATCAGCAGACAGGAGGCACTGGTGGATCAGCTGGTGCCGCTGGCCTCATCTCTGATGGCGCCGAACGGCTGCGTCGACAGGGTAGTCGTCTACAAACATCCAGATTCGCTTGCATGCGATGCTGTGGCAATTTTCTCACCTATCTGGTGCGACTGCGCAGCACGCCCGAGGAGCTGGAACAACGCTACAAATCCAAAGAGATTGATCGGTTTTTGGAGAAGGAGAAGCATACGTTTCGACGGCAGGTAAGATAACTTAACTTGACTTACATTTGGTTAGCAGCACGGCAGCAGCAGCAGCAGCCGCCACATTCCGTTTAATTAAGTAATTAGTATTAATTTGCTTGCACACACACATGCACGCATGCACACAGATAAATACACACATACACCGAAAACAACATTCATCCGGTTGTATGTATGTATGTATGTATGTATGTCTGTTGTGGCCCGCATGGGCCGCCCAGGCAAACAAATAAAACGTCAGAGACGAATTTTCACTTTTCGTTATTGCCGTTGCCGTTGTTGTTGTTATTGTTGTTGTTGTTATTGGGCTTGGCTCTGGCTTTGGGTTTTTATTGTTGCATCATTTAGGCAATTATAACAACAACAACAACAACAAACAAGCAAAATCCTAACTAACTTATTCAAGCCGACGTTAATATACCCTTATAAATGAATCGATATACAGTGGGGAGCAAAAGTGAGTTAAAGAAATTGACTTTCGTCGACAGTAAAGAATTAATCACACAAACAAATTTTATAGGTAGGATAGGTAATTTAATTTAACCCATTAAGTACCCATTGAAAGTTTTCAATTCTTGTAAAGGTCTATTTTTCAACCCTTCTTTTCCGGGCTTCAACAAAAAATGTTTTGATGCAAAAACTTACTTCAAACAATTCTAATAGTGACTGAAAAAAAATTTTTTCGAAAATCTCTTCGCATGTATTTTTTATGATTTTTTGAAAATTGCTTAAATTGACTAAAAATTAAAATTTTTGGTGAAAATTACCCTCTTCTCATCAACAATTGTAATTTTTAGTCAATTTAAGCAATTTTCAAAATTTTTAAAATTTTCTTTTCATCAACTGTTGACAAAGTCATAATACTTTATGTAAGAGTATCAAAAAGTCTTATTCACACAAAAGGCATTCAATTAACAACGTCTTTGTGCTATGCTGCAGTTGTTTCTTGTCTGCGATGCGTATGTTTATTGTACTTTGTTTTTTTTTTTTTTTTGTCGGTCAAGGTTTCAATTTCGCACGTACTTAAATAAATACAATTTGACAATATGCACTAACATTTAAATGTTTGTGACTCACTTTCAGGTGAAACTGTTGCTCCTGGGCGCTGGTGAATCGGGCAAATCAACCTTCCTCAAACAAATGCGCATCATACACGGCGTCAACTTTGATCCGGAACTTTTGCGCGAATACCAACATGTGATATACCAAAATGTTATAAGAGGTAAGACCGATAAAAAACTGATTCGAAACTTCATGTTAATGCCATGATTTGTTTATAGGTATGCAAGTGCTTCTCGATGCGCGCGAAAAGTTGGACATTTCGTGGGGTAATGATGGACGCGAACAGGATGCCAACGATGCCAAATCAATGGAATGCAATGCAATAGAGGCCACCACATTTGTCGAATATGCGCCGCTCATAAGACGACTGTGGCAGGATCGTGGCATAAGGCGTGCCTACGAACGACGACGCGAATTCCAAATTGTTAGTATAACGATATTTGTATTTAAGATTTGATAATAATTATTTCCACTTTGCAGAGCGATTCGGTCAGCTATTTTCTAGACGAAATCGAGCGGCTAGCGAAACCGGATTATGTGCCCACACACAAAGATATACTGCATTGTCGCAGAGCAACCAAAGGTGTCTACGAGTTTTGTGTCAAAGTACAGGTAAGTTTTGCATACTAAAATGCATATTGCATAACATCAAATTAATTCTCCTCCATCGTAGAACATTCCATTTGTGTTTGTCGATGTGGGCGGTCAGCGCACACAACGCCAAAAGTGGACCAGATGCTTTGATACCTCGGTTACATCGATTATATTCCTAGTGTCTAGCTCAGAGTTTGATCAGGTGCTTGCCGAAGACAGGTAAGTTCTCAATACAACTACTTATTATATTACTAATGATTGCATTTGCAGAAAAACGAATCGTCTGGAAGAGTCAAAAAATATTTTTGATACCATTGTAAACAACAATACCTTTAAAGGCATTTCAATAATATTGTTCTTGAACAAAACCGATTTGCTTGAACAAAAAGTACGCAATCCAGAGACTGATATACGCTGGTACTATCCGCAATTTAATGGCAATCCGCATTCACTGCTCGATGTCCAGAACTTTATGCTGCAAATGTTTATGAGCGTGCGGCGTAGCAGTAGCACCACACGAATCTATCATCACTTTACCACTGCCATAGACACGCGCAACATCAATGTGGTGTTCAATTCGGTGAAGGATACGATACTGCAGCGTAATTTAAATGCTCTAATGTTGCAGTAGCACTATATATATATGCCATCATCATCATCCACAATCGAATCTCGCGCCAGCTCTGGCAAAAACACACACTGTCTACCATACAAAATATATATATATAGATATATAAACGAAAGTGCCAGGCTGTCAGGAATGTTAAAATGTTTTGTGAAGGGCCGACCCAAATTGTTGTTAACTTTTTAAAAAATGGTTTAATTATTCATAAAAAAACTATGTATTAAATGAAATTATTATTATTATTATATTAATTTTTTTTAGCATTTACATGTATTATTATGTATTTTATTTATGCATAAATGTGTATATAATTTATTGTATGTGTTTGTGTGTGGCCCGCTAACCAAAACTATAATGCTATCTATACCCAAGAAAAAAAAAACTAATCCGAAAAACTGCAGCTAACTACAGTTATATTATATTAATTCTTTTTGCTACTATGACACTATACAAGGATATTTACAATATATATACATACATGCACATACATATCTCTATATATATACACACATATATATTTATATACCTAAATATTTTTTAGAGTTGAATGTCGAATATTATATATACAAATTGTAGTTTATACAAAAAACAGAGAGAAAAAGTTTTCTCCTAGAGAAAATTCAGCAAGCGACAAATGTACCCATTAAAAACAACAACAAAAGTACCAATATTTAATAAATGAAAGAAACATTTGATATCCAAAGTTGCATTTTCACATTTCACATTTAAAACTTTATTTTACTTTTGTTTTAATACAAAGTGAGTTACATTTATTGAACGTAATCTCATATTGAACTAATTATTTAATATTTGGAATGTCATAAAATCGTCTTAAACTCTAATACAAGTATGCGCTGTATACTCATTGCTCGAAATAATCAAAAATAAATTCACATTTATATAAATACGTATACAAAAAATATTGCATAAAAAAAAAACATAAAATGTGCATTTAAAATTAAAGCATAAAATTTGTGATGCTTTCACATTGCAGATCCCGCGATCCAGTTACAGATCTATATAATAACAGATAATACTACTAAGAAAATCAGGCGTACTAATATTAGTTTTTGTTTTTTTGTAACACAAATATTTAGCATCCATTTAGTCATTGTTGAGTTGCATTTTAGCTGCCTTAGTTGTCCCTACTAGGTGCTCATCCGGCTTGACTAGTGTTGGAGCTGCTGCTATTGTTGGAGCTGTTTGAGCCTCCGCCACCGCAGCAATTGCTTTGCGCTGCTTTGGCACTGAAGCTGCCCAGTCCAATGGAGCCGCTGCCCCCCTCGGCTTGACGTTGTGCCGCAGCGGCGGCGGCAGCACTGCTGCCATCCTTGCTGCGCGCTTGTCCAATCAGTTCGGCGGCAATCTCATAGAACAATCGTTCGACATTCTCCGCCTCTTTGGCAGATGTTTCCAGGAAGTACATATCATGTTGTTTGGCAAACTCCTCACCGATTTGGGTGGGTATCTCGCGATCATCACGATCCGTCTTGTTGCCCACCAGTATTTTGAGAACCTTCGAATTGGCATACTCTTGGATCTCACGCAACCAGTCGGGCAGACAATCAAATGTTGGCTGGCAGCTAATATCATAGACAAGTATTAGAGCGTGTGCCGATCTGTAGTAACTTTGTGTGATGGAACGAAAACGCTCCTGCCCAGCCGTATCCCATATCTGCAGCTTTATCTTCTCGCCTTCCACCTCAACGGTCTTGATCATGAAGTCGACACCAATTGTGGCGCCCTGACCGGGTGGAAATAAGCCCTGCGTAAATCTTCGCACCAGACATGTTTTGCCAACGCCAGCATTGCCCACAAGCACAATTTTAAATAGAAATTTATAGTCCTCCATTTTGCCTCTGTAAGTGTAAGACAGTTAGTATACAGTTTTACAGTTAGTTGTTGTCGACACACCTTAGTTAACGACGCGTAACGCGAGCGTTTGTGTCTGTGTAATGGGGATGGTTTTTTTTTTATTTATTTTTTGGGTTGGAGTTTTACCCACAAATGTGCACAGTTATTTAACGCAATTGTCTCTTACCTGTAGCTGCTTCGCACACGCAACCGATGTACGTATGAGCTAGTCTAACGGTCAGACTCGGCCGTCAGCTCCAAGGCTGCTTCAACACTTCTCTTCGCTCGTGGACCCTTCTACTGATGACTCAACAATTACAACAGCCAACAGTATTGGTTGATTGGCGATGTTTTGGCTTGTGCAGTGCGTAGCGCCATTCAATCAATGTGTAGCACACTTTAAATATGTGTCAATAAGTCAATTCTCTGGGCGCTAAATGCATGCCAACGACATTAAAATTGCAGAGCAAAAATTATGCTGCGTATATGTAAATATAAACAAATCGATTAATGTGGCAACAAAGTGGCAACACCATTCGAGTGCGCCAGCAAGCAAGCTGTACAAATATTTAACTCATTTTTGGAAGGTTATCTTGTGTTTAAACATGATAGCCCAATTTATTGTGTACATTAAACTAAATAGTGTAGATATTTATGGCTTTTTCCAAAACGTTTAACTGTTTGGATTTCTATTGTGAGTTTAAGAGTATCGATGCCGCTGCAAGTATCGATAGTCAATAACACGCAACACTGCAGTAACACAACATAGTCGGCCACGCTGTGGAAAAAAATCTAAGAAAAATTCTGAGAAAAATTGTATTTTACCGACAAAATAATTGAAAAGCAAGTTCGTAAGTGAACCAACGAGTTCTGCTGTGCATACCAACAACATTTTTGGTTTTTCTAAACGTGCTAGACAACAACTTAGGGCGTTTTCACCCGTCCAACCACAAATCCAACATGGCCGAGGACTTTGATGTCGAAGCAATGCTGGAGGAGCCGTTCCAAAAAAACGTAAGTGTATTAGCTTAAATACAAATAGATTAAGTAATGGTTTGTACAAAACTAAGTTACTCTGTTACAATGGTAAATTATATAAATGTTTGTATACTTCTTTTCTAAATAGACATCCGCAAGCGCGCCGTATGTATTATGTACGTATATATATATGTATGTATTTTTTGAGTCGTCTGCAGAAACAAACAGATAAACACACACACACACACACGTGTATGCTTATGTAGGTACGTGTGGGTGTGTGTGTGAAACCACTGCATGTAAAGTGGCTCTCTTAATCGATTTGTAACCCAAATTCCTCGCAATGCAATCGAATATCGACAAGCTATGTGCAAATGTCGGCCGGTTTAATCGCCTAAGCGGTAACTTTATACAATTTTTGAATACACCACTGAATCAACAAACTCCCGTATGCTTTTGCTTAAGTGTAAGTGTGTGTATGTCTGATTTTTATAGGGTGTTCCGTTAAATGGAGTGAAGGCCTTTGGGAACTAAGATTGAGTGTTTTTTTGTTATCTAATCTAATGTGTAACTAGGGGCAAACTAAAATAACCGTATTAAATGTGTAATTTTTGTGTGATTGGTTTAATCAAGCTTTCAGTTATCTTTCACTAAAATATATTAGCCCAGTTCCTAAAAGTTGCTGTATGAGGATTGTTTTTATTATTACAATTTTGAATCTGAGTGGTTGCTTTCCTCTCTGTCTATCCTCTCTCTCTCTCTCTAAACACAAATGCAATGTGCAAAAATATATCAAAAACAAAAATTATCACACTACCAAAATCGAAAAATAATTCAAACAACAAAAAAAGTCGAGAATAATTCTTAAGGGTGAAATGTCTTTGCAGAAATCGTATAAGCTCAATATTGTTGCTAGTGATTGTTTTGGTCATTCTAAACACATAAAGCTGGAGACCATTTGGTAAGTTTTGAATGTGCCACAAACTGCGAAAAAAAAAGAAAATAAAAACCAAAACATATCTAGGCATCTATGTTTTCTGTATGATTTGTTTCTGTTTCCTTTTTTTTAAAAAAAATATAAATGTTACCAAAAAAACAATTAAATTCAATGAAAACTGAACGTGCACTAAATTTCAGATATACTCTACCTATTGTCTGGGTCAGCAGGCAGCACAACCAACTACTACTCTCACTCTCACAGACTGACAAGAATGAAAGAAAGTCTCTCACAAGTCCACTTCGAGTCTGAAAACCAAACAAAAAATATATGCCCAATATCAAAAAATACACAGAAAAAAAAGAAAGAAACCAAACCACATTATATCAATTCAAAAATCACGTAATAAGCAACAAATTTAAAATGATATATATCTTTAACTTATATATATATGTATATGTCCAATATATAGATACGATGTGGTGTCCAATGAGTCTTTATAGCCAACAAACCAACCCCAACCACTATTATATCGAAACGAATATCTTGTGGAGACATTTCGCCGTGAACTACTTACGAATTGTGTGTGTCCTATTATCCAAGTATAGGTATATAATACATGTATACTTATGCGTGCTAATATCTATATGTACTTACTACTATATATATCATAGGTCGCCTGTTCAAGGTTTTTTGTTTTATGTATTATAACTATTACTACTGCTCTATATTGCTATAAATTGGCAATGATCTGTAAGACGATCATTGTTGACTTAAGCATTTCTATTTTATATACTTGCAGATACCACAAAATTTAACTAATTTACTTTGATTTGCTTTCTCTTATTCAAAAAAAAAAAAAAAAAAAAATACATTGAAAAAAAAAAACAATATACGAAAAAAAATATAAATCTGAAACTAATTGTAAACAACAACCAACAACACCAACCAACAACAACGAACGCCATCAATATCGAATACCAACCGTAACGACAACAACAACAACAACCAATTGTTACGTGTGTGTGTGTGTCGTCTCTCTCTATCTCAATCTCTAATTTCAATCAAAAAACAAAAAAAATGTTTCCCCAACATATGCAAATGAAATCCAATTTCATGTATGTACATTTATTGCTTGCGATTCCCACATCCTATGTCCACACCCCCAAAACCAAAAACCAAACAAAATACCAAAACCAAAAAACACCCTGTATCTGTATAGAACGTCAGTGCGGGAAGTGCTGGACGTGGACGCGGGCGCAGCAGCGGCAGTGGCGATAGTGGCGGCGGCCACGATGAGGATGAACGCTATGGAACGGAAAATGGAACACGCTCATCGAATGGCAACAAAAAGCGCAGTCATCGCTCGCGGTAACTATTTAAACATTAGAAAAAAAATCCAAATAAATTAATTTTAACATTCTTTTCCCAGCACTCGCAGCGGCTCGCGCGATGCCAAACACAGACGCTCCAAGGATCGGGAACGTGAAAAGGAACGTGGCAGTGAACGCAGCAGTCATCGCGACAAGGAACGCGACAGGGAACGTGAACGGGAACAGCGTGATCATCGCTATAATCGCGATAGCGGCAAACGCAGCAGTCGCACCCGCGACGAACGTCCCAGCGACGAGAGCAGTCGGCGTGGTGGTGCGGTTAGTGGTGGACGCAGTGAATCGCAGCGTGATCGTCCATCACGCGATCGTCGTGGCGGCAGCAAGAGTTTGCAACGTGATTCAGAGCGCAAGCGAAGTCGTTCACGCGATCGCCGTCGACGCAGTCGCTCCCGGGACGAACAGCAACGCAAGCCACGCGTTAGTCCAATACGCGAACGTCGCCGCAGTCACTCACGCTCCAGAGACACCAAGTGAGTTTCTTGTACTATCAAAAGAAAAATATATATATTTATATTTATTCTCTTTTTGCAGCAGTCGCCGCCGCACCAGTTACTCACCACGTCCATATGCTGGACGCGGTCGTGGCGGTCCTGGTCTTGGAGCCAGATCCCCACTGAATGGTGTCGGCGATCGCACACCACCCACTGAGCTCAGTCCCGAAGAGCGTGATGCACGCACCGTTTTCTGCATTCAGCTATCGCAACGTGTGCGTGCCCGCGACCTCGAAGAGTTCTTCTCCAGTGTGGGCAAGGTGCGTGATGTTCGATTGATAACGTGCAACAAGACTAAACGCTTCAAGGGCATTGCCTACATTGAGTTCGAAGATCCGGAGTCAGTGGCGCTTGCCTTAGGTCTTTCGGGCCAGCGTCTGCTAGGCGTTCCGATAATGGTGCAACACACACAGGCGGAAAAGAATCGTTTGCAAGCGGCACCGCCACCGTTTCAGCCAAAAGCACACACTGGTCCAATGCGTCTATATGTGGGTTCATTGCACTTTAACATCACCGAAGAAATGCTGCGTGGTATCTTTGAGCCCTTTGGCAAAATTGATGTAATCCAGTTGATAATGGACACTGAGACGGGTCGTTCCAAGGGCTATGGATTTATTACGGTAAGAAATGGACAATATTTAAAATTTTTATATGTAATTAATTTAAATTTATTTATTATCTGCATAAAGTATCACAATGCTGACGATGCCAAAAAGGCTTTGGAACAACTGAATGGATTTGAGCTGGCCGGACGTCCCATGAAAGTGGGCAATGTGACCGAACGGCTGGACATGAACACTAGCTCACTCGATACAGATGAAATGGATCGCAGTGGCATTGACCTGGGTGCCACGGGACGTCTACAGCTCATGTTTAAATTGGCCGAGGGTGCCGGCTTAGCTGTGCCACAGGCTGCAGCCAATGCCTTGCTAGCGACAGCACCACAACCGGCTCCCATGCAGCATGAGGAGCAGACACCATCCATAGCCACACAGTGCTTTATACTATCCAATATGTTTGATCCGCGCACCGAAACAAATCCCACCTGGGATACAGAAGTGCGCGATGATGTGCTAGAAGAGTGCACCAAACATGGTGGTGTGCTCCACATACATGTGGATACCGTGTCACCGACGGGCACCGTCTATGTCAAGTGTCCGAGCACAACCACAGCGGTGTTGGCTGTGAATGCCCTACATGGACGCTGGTTTGCTGGACGCGTCATTACGGCCGCATATGTGCCGCTCATCAACTATCACTCAATGTTTCCGGATGCTATCAGTGCCGTTGATTTGATTGCATCGACACGCAAAAATACTGACGATTGATTGGGCGGCCGGCGATTACAATTAAAGGTAGTTGATGATACTTGATGATGCAATAGTTTTGCACCGGCAGCAGTAGCAACTATTTTAAAACAAATTATAAATATTGTTATTATTCGTTAAACAACAATTTTGTCATAATTTTAACAATTTTTCGAAAGACTTTCTGATATTTGTGTAATGCTCCGCAAGCTGAATCCAATATTGGGGCACATAAAAAATACAATTACAATTACAATACATTTATGCATATGATGTGCATATTTAATTAGGCATTCCTAACAGCCAAAAATAAAAACAAATAATTTTTTTTGGATTTTAATTCTATAACTATTGTCAAAAACCATTCAAAATTTACAATACAATATGATTTTCGTTTTTGAATGCATAATTTTAGAGCAGCGCTACATATTAACAAATGTAAAATGCTTGGTAAAACAACAAAAGAACAATATTTTGTAGACAAAAAAATAAATAAAAAAAATCCGATTCAACAATTTGCATTTTTTATTACTTTTTTTAAACCACTTTAAAATGTTAGGTAAACTGTACGAAATATCGACAACTAGTCGATGCGCCGATCATATCGGCCATCTTCACATTAAATATCGATACATCGGTACATTTATTAGCTCACAATCGCGTGCTTGTCCATCTTCAGTGTGCGCAAGAGATTGGCTGCAGCTGCAAAAAAAAAACCAAGTTATTTAGACCAGTGTTTTTATTTTTTTAGTTTAATTCCGATGTGACTTTAGGCAAAACAAAAAACCAAGTGTACTTTTTATCAATTAAACACATTTACTACGTTTACCAACAATTGACGCGCGCTTGTGCAAAGAAGAAAAACAGGGCATGTGGTTTTGATTTCGATTTTAGTGTGTGAAAGCAGTCACAACACATCGAAATAAAATGGCAAACACATGCACAACAATTACAACAAATGTAGGTACCATCCCATTCATTCAGCAACAACAATGTACGGGAACATGAAAATTCAATAATTCGTGCAATCGTGTGTGTGTTAGCCAGTTTAAGGTTAAATTTGCAAAACAAACGACTAAACGACCTGAAAAACATTATGAAATATGAGTAACATTGATGAATGAGTGCGCGAGTGCTGATTGTTGAGCTGAAATGATGACAGTGTTTTATAATCAGTGGGCGCGCTCCTTGACAAAACACAACACGCACACATACAAACACACGCACTATCAGATTCCTGCGCCCACGCATATCACATTTTTGACCTCCCCTACGGTAGCATCAGCAGCATCCCCCCACTTCCCACCCAAACTCCAAGTACCTTGCCAGCTGATTCATGCAAAATGCATGCGGAACATTTGAAATAAATTCATTAGACAAATTACAACGGTGTCGTCTAATGACCCTGCCCCACTCACACTCGTCGGCTTCTCGCTGCTTATATAAGTGAACGGTAAAAATGTTTGTGTGAGTGCGTATGCCAAAAAAAATTGAATACATTGTGAAAATAGCCTAAACCAACGACAAACAAAAACAAAATGGCAAAAACGAACGAAAGAATCACAATCTGACGCCAACAGAATGAATGACAAACGAAACTTTAACAAATTTGTTTGCGTTTATTTATTTTTTTTCGTTCTTTCTTGGCAAGCGTTGCCATCGCTTCTTCTAGTTGTGGCTTCCAAATTTATTTTAGAGCATTATGCCATCCATTCAGTTTTACCTCGCAGCAGGGGTCTGGCAACGACGCACGCTTAACAGTGACAGTGGACCGTGAATAGTTGTCGACATTGCGGAGAGTGCAAAAACGTAACAAAGCTACAAAATTAAATGAAAAATGTTTCCAACGCACACAAATAGACTCGTGCGTGAATGTGTGTGTGTGTGTGTGTGAGTGTTTGTTCTGAATAGCAACAACAAGCAAACAATGTAATTTGCTCAATTTGTTTTATTGCTGACATCGCCCGGCTTCCATTCACACTTAGCTATGCCGAGTTGTTGTTGTTATTTCCGTCTATCATTTGTGTAAATGTAAATGTATCCTCGCAAGTTACGCAATGCAGCTGCTGCAATCGCTAATATTTGTGCGACGCTCTTATCGCTAGTATAAATAAACCTTTGTTCTTGATCGAAACGGCCTAACGACGACGGTCAGGGAATACCTCAGCTCTTGATTGTGGTTTGTTCGGTATCGTCACATGCTTCCAATTTGGCGGCCTTTGTGCGTCAGAGTTGCCAACTTTAGAGTTGCACTTTCCAGTTCCAGGCAGTGAGGTTGTTCACAACCAAAACAATGCAAAAATAAAATTAGATATGACTCCTATTTTGTTTGTATAAAAATGCCATTTTACTGAAGACTCATTTTGTTAACTAGAAATGACTGGTCTTTATTTAACTTTTATGGAAACGTTTTTTGTTCATCCAGTTCAAATGAACTTGGTTCAACTGAATCGGCTGCAATAGCTTTGGAAAGTGAATTTTCTCATCGCATTGCAATTTCCCGCCTCTTTTGTTTATTGCTTAATTACATGTTGCTGTTCCTCTCTGTCTCCCCCCTTGCCTGTCGTCGTTCTACCTTATCATCTAGTGCTCGCAACACGCTTCGCTTATGAGCTGCAAATGTTTACGCTGCATTCGGCACGTAGTCTGTCTGTCTGGCTTTTTTTGCATCGTCGATGATTTTGGCCATCTCTTTGAGTTGCTCTCAATTTGAAGTGCGCAATCACAGCTGTTTAACAACAACAGTTATATTATTTATCACTCAATCAAGTTTGAGTTTCTTGGTGCGCAGACTCTACTTGATTATGCGATAAGTTGGAGCAAAAAAATATTTAGTTAACGCTTGCGCGACGCACAGACCGCACTGTTAACGGCAACACCTATGATCAATTAACGTGACGCGACTGTAACGATATGTCTGTCCCTTTTCTCCTCCTACGCACTGTACGTTTACCGTTTGTTTTTTCCAGTGTGCGAATATTGCTTTCTGATAAATGAACGCGAAAATCCTTTTGACGTTCAGTAATATTTATAGTATTAATAATCATCGGTTTGACGTTGACTTTATCGGCGGCCAAATGATAAGCGCTCAACAAAATAATAAATAAATAAAAAAAAAAAAAAATAAAAAAAGCAAACAGAAAAAGTGTAACCAGCCCGCCGCTTGAGGCTAGGTGCTTATTGGTTTCATGTGAGCTTCATGCCAATTAACAAAACCCTATCTCTTCACATTTCTATTTGCAGCCGGACAACAACTAACCAGACGCTGGAACAGCAGCTGGATGCTAATTGAGTAATCGACAACAACAACAAAAATATATATATTTAACGTACTTAAAAGTTGCCCACATTGATGCTATCTGCAACATTGGGGGGCAATGGGGGCGGCGGCGGCAGCCAAATGCCGCTCAGTCCCTCGGCGCAGGCGACGCTCAGCAAACATTTGCCCAAGCTTCAGACCAAGCGACTCATGCAACAGACGGTGGCAAGCAAACCGCAGACCGCTGATGCCGGTTGCCTAACTGGTAAGTTTGTTTTGTAATAGTTATGTGCCACAAGCTAATGAGTCTCTGACATATATGTTTATAGATTTGTGCAGCAGCGAGAATTTGCCAGAGGTGGAGATATTTTCATTGCTGGAGGAACAAATACCCAAATATAAGGTGCGAAATGATTTCCTCACCGATTTCGCGGGCTATGCGAATGAGGATTGGTTTGTGCCGGCACCAGCGTTGCACATACCCGTTGAGGGTCTCGGCTTGACCAAGGAACAGACACGAGAGTGCCTCAACTATTTTCGTAAGTACCTTATCTGTAAGCAAATACGATAAAGTTCATGCCTTAAATAGCCATGACGTATACTTAATTTGTATATTACCCAATATAAACAATAATATCTATGTGCATACACAATTTCCTTCTATTCTTAATTGTTCTATTAAAAATAATGTACAAAACAAATATTAATTGTTTCGGGTATCTAAAACAACTGCTTCGGTTATACAATATGTACTTTCACTGCAAAAAAAAATTAAAAAAAATATGTTTAAACATCTCTATATATACAAACACTTGTATATAAGATTTTATTCATATTTAAAAGTGTCTAAAAAAATTCGTTTTATCTGTTCCGCTTGGGAGACAAAAAAACGCAATAATCTTTTATCTGCGCAACACACAAAATGCAGATATAAATAAATTCTATATGTATTTAAGTTTTCGCATATTTCTGCCTCATAAACTTGTGACTATGGGTTATTTATGAGTGTTTGTACACTTTGCCAAAGGTTGTTCTTGTCAATTGTATTTTGTTAAAAGAAAAACACTTTAAAAAGTGACGGCAATTGGTTGAACAAAGTATATGAATATGTTTTGAAAAATAGAAAAAGTGAATTTAAAAAAGTGCGCCAATGGAAAGTACATGTTGCTTACGTTAAATATTAACAATGTGGGCAAACGGCAAAAGCTGTAAAAATTCACACCAAGCAATGGCTTGCTTAAAAAGTGATATACATTTTTACAAAACGTGTTTTTGCTATAAAGTTGTGAAATTAAAAACTTTTAAAATGTTCTGTTAACGTAACGAACTCTGTTAAATCAACAGCTTAAAAGTTACTAACGCCGGTCACACTGTTAACAATAATCAGCTGGCTATGGCATTCACACAAAACTGTTGCTTTGGTATTCACACAGAGTGCTCAGCTGTTTTGCTATATGTTTTTTTGGAGCCAAAGCCGCGCCGCCGGTACGGGGAATTGCTATTGGCTATTCTCATTCCGCGTGCGTCGTCGATCCGTCTGCATTTCAAAAAGTTTTCGCCAACGGATGGCGGCATGCCGCTTCAAAACGTGAAAAGTGCCAAAAGAAACGCGTAATGTAAGCGGTCGTGCGCGTTATATATTTTATTAATATGTAATTTATAAATATGTACACGTCGACGACATTGAACCAAATCAAGAAACAGTGAAATTGTGTGCGTGCCCCACTAAAACAAAAAGCATAAATAAATCATAATTGCCAAAAACACACACGAACAGAAAGAAATATGTATGGCAAAATCATAAGCGAAACGCAATCGAAAATCATTACTAACACAACTTATTTGTGTATTATTCATCTGTGCAAAAACATAAAAAAAAACAACATGAAACCCAAAACAGCTGAATTTGGATTTTCTCCAAGTGCTTTTTTTTGCGTTTCTTTGCCTGGCGTCATACAAACTGTATTTATTTTTAGGACAACTAAACGCACACAGCAACAAAACTTGCGAGCTCTCTGTATTTGAGTGTGTGCGTGTGTTTCGTTTGTGAATTATGAAGAAATAAATTTGTTGCTTTAGTGTAAACATTTAATGAATGGGGTCGGCATTCTACATGGGTGTAACTGTAAACTTGTGTGTAAAGTGTGTGTGTGTGTAGGAGTTCGTAATTCATAATAGAGCATGGCCATGGGCAGGGCCAAATGTCTTGTTGTCAGCTTAATTTGTTCTTCTTGCGTATTCTTATTATGTATGTGAATGTCTCTTTTCGTTCTTTACATAATCGTTTTTCCATGTGCCGCCTGTCTATTTTGCCCTCTGTTGCTGCTGCTCGTCAACTCTAGTTGATAAGAGCTCAAGCGTTTAGCTTTTCGTCGACGTCGTCGTCTTCTTCTATCGGAATTTAGCGTCGTGTGTTCGTTCGATTGTCAATGTGTGGATAATATGCACACAGCTGTTTGGGTTGGGCTTGTGTTTGGTTTTCCATGCATTCACTATTTACCGTTGTGAGCGCCTTGGAAATATGCCGCTTTTCGTTCTTTGCAGCCGGCTCCGTCCAGTCGAGTCGGTTCGTCGTTGATTAAATATATTATCAGCAATTGTTGCGCTGCGCTCTTCCGTGTATCGCATCAATCAAGCAGCCCAACATTCTCATGTCACCTGTGCGTGTGAGTTTATCTTGAAGCTATAAAAAAAACTACAGCGTTCCGTTCGTTACTCATCAAGTGTTGCCAGACCGGACCGGACAGAACCGCAAAACAAATTGTTGTTGTTGTTGTTGCTGTTTCTTTTAGCTATTAGGCACGTTAAATTGCCGATCATTTCCCCCAGACCCACATTATTGTTGGCTATTTAATTGGTGTTAAGCTGCCGGCGGACAAACAAACAATGCAAAAAAAAAAACCAAATTTGTGTCATGAGTGTGCTCGTCGCATGTGTGTGTGTGTGTGGATCATAATACGGATTATGTCCACTTCTTTGCCAGGCACAATACAAAGTGACATACTTTAATTACGTCATTTCGCAACATTGCAACGGTTTTTTGTTGTGCTCTTTCTCTATGTCACTGGCCTCTATTGGTTAGGACATTCACATTGCGGTCCACAATGAGCGCAGAGAGAGAGAGGAAAATAAACTCAAATGGAGCTTTAAAACGTTTTACTTGTAATTAGCTGTAATCCTACATTGCATTTCCCTAATAGTGTTGTTGTTTATGTCTCTGCAATGCAGCTTCTTTCGCTTTGGCTCAAGTTTTGACCAAAACTAGAAGAAGGTATTTAATTGCGCCCAACTTTTTGCCGACAACAACAACTTTTTTGTGAAAGTAGCTGTAAACCAAAAAAAAAAAAACAAAACATTAAAACTTCAAAGTTTGTCTTAGTTTAGCTAGCTACAAACATTTTATTTACCGTTTTCGGTTTCATTTTCGCGTGTGCACCATTGATTGGCATTTTTCATGTTGTTGTTTTGAATATTTTTGTGTGTACATACAAACATACATATGTGTGTGTATTTACCTTTTCCCATTCGTTATTTTTGTTATTTATTCAGCTGCCTTTACATAATTATATATGTGTTTATGTCAATAGTTTTATCAATCATCCAATTAGCGACTCAACCTGTGCGAATTCTAAGGCTATTTTGTAATATGCTTTATTATCTATTCGATAACATTTATAATTTAATTGTTATCCACTCTTGTGACCTGTCTGTCTCTCTCTTTTTCGCTCGTTCGTTTCGTTGTGTGTGTGTGTGTGACGCTTTATTGTCAAAGTTTACCTTAAATGTCTGACTCATAAAAAATGCATATTGTACATATGAATAAATAATATGTGACAACTCTACGCTTTGTGCATGTCGATGAACCTCTCACCATTTTGTGATGCCTCTCAATTTTAGGGTCAGTCAGAACTTGGAATACCCTATCAAAAGTTTTGTAGTAGAACGATTAATAACGGTGTAAATGTAAAACCAAGGGTATTCAATTGTGTGTATGGTCTTTATTCTTGCTATCACTTCGCTCATTAATCAAATCAACTTGTTATGACTCAGTGTAGTTTGTAGCTACTTTAGTTTTATTATTAAATGCGCTATGAATTTTTTATAGTTTATGTACAGGATAAATTAGTTAAAACTTATTTGTGCTATTTGGAAGGGTGTAAATATCGTTTGCAAGAATTGTTTTTGCTGGTCATCTCTCTTTTGTTCTCTCTCTCTCACAACTGAACCGTTGATTTGGCACAACCTAACGGTTGTTTATTTCTAGCTCAGCTCAATTTTCTTTCACTCTGTCGGCAGACCATAAATTATGATCTGATAGGTATTAAGCTCAGCCAGCAGCAAAAGCACTCGTCGCAGCAGCCTATAGCACTTACTGTTAATGTTGCATCATTTCCTCTATCCACATTCCACAATCCACGCACACACACACAGCCGCCATGGTCATTGTAACATCCTCTCGCGTTTGGGCTCTCTCTGTTCTACGCAGCCCACACACAAAGGAAAGCAAGAGCATCAGACTACAGATGGCGACATGTAAACAGATTAAAAGAAGTGAATGGGTGGAAAGGTGCATCTGTTAAGCTAATTTGTAAACTTGTTTCTTCATGCTCGACATTTTTCCCTAGTCGTCGTATGACAAGGCCCCTTCCCATTCCGTTAGTCAGTTAGTCCACTCTTTTGTGTGAAGTTGTATATCATTTTTTTGGAGCTCTTTCGTTTTGAAATTGTATATTTTTAATTTTTCACATTGCATTGTATGTTAATGTTAATGTTTGCCAACAACAACAACTATGATGAATGTGCTGCCAGTGTTGTCTTATTATGCATGAGATTAGCAATTAATAATTTGCCATTGTGTGTGTTTATGAACTACATTTGTTTTTGGCGAACTTGCAAAAGTGTTGTGATAACCAAAAATAGATTATTGATAAGTGTGACTATCAAATGTCAGTAAAGAGCATTAAAAGCCAAATGCGCATTAAGCTTTCTGAACTGCAGGACGCAACAGTTATTTTGTGAGTGTGTTTGCCAACACTGGTTAGTTTGACAGTCACACGGAAACCAATTGTTGGCAAGCACACTTAAACTAAATGCAACATTTAAACAATCCTCAATAGTGAAAAAAAATAAAACAAACAATGCGCTTAACTCCAACCACAACAACAACAAAAACAACAAACAAACAACAGCAACAAAATGCCACAACTTAGCAATAATGTGTTAAAAAACAATAATCTACAACAACAACATGCCCTAACAACAACAACAACATCCACAATGCTGCCTATTATCAATGAGGTAACGATGGAACCGGAAGATGAATCTGATGATGAATACAGACACAATTTTATCATGGGCGAGGATCAACTGCTGAATAGCACAACAACACATGGCATAGCCAATAGCATCAGCAGCAGTTCCCTCAACTCCCTTATGTCCAACTGCAGCGCCAGCTCCATTACGTCCGTCACAACAATCAGCAATAAACCCTCCAACTCCAGCAAACACTTTGAGAACACATACAAACTGCTGGGACAACAGCTGGAGACCAATTGTCAGCGTACAGCTGAAAAGCTACAAAAGCTGGACACACAACTCGTCGATGCGAGTTTGGATAGCTTGAGCAGCATGTCAGCCATTGTCAATGGCACAGAGCCGGCGCCCACACGTCTCGAACTCGAACTGGAGGCCGTTGAACGCATGCGTTCCATAGTTCAGCAAATGAAGATGTCTTCCAATGTGGAGACGACGACGTCGGCGCCACTGTTGGCTCTGCTGCATGACTTTGCGGCCAAGGGACAGCCAACGCAGCAGGCTCAATCGCAAACGAGCACACCTGTTCCAAGTCCCATAACAGGCGCCATTGGAGCAGATGGACCCAATTTTGAGTTGCCAACGGAGTTGTTGGAATCAGCCAACTCTTGGGAACTTATGTACTATGCGTCCAAGAATGTCGATGGCAAGAATTGCCTGAAAGTTGTTCGCAGTCTGTTGACCAACAAAGGTAAGAATGGAAAATTTGAATTGAAAATACTTGGAAACGTAAGATTATTAATGTTTGAGTTGAGTTTTTGAAAGCCTCCTTAGAAAAACTCTTAAAATTTGATTATTTAAGATTATTAAAGTTCGAGAACTGTAATCAAAAATTGCAGTCTATACTTTTAGGAATTGGTTTGTCTTTAAAGGGAACAATATGAAAGATTGTTTATTTTTACTTTATTTAATAATTAATTAACATCCTAGTGCGACAAGTTCCAAGAAACTTAAATTTAAGGCACTAGTCGCTAAAACAAAATAATTAATCAAAATTATCAAAGCAAAATCGAAAGAAAAAAACAGAAAGAAATAATTTAAATTGTACAAAAGGAAAAAAAAAAGATTTTTAAAAGGGTTTTATAAAATATCTAGTGCAACACTGTATAGTTAAATTAAATTGTATATAATAACATTTACAAACGTAAGATAATATAATTGTGGGAAAGAAAATTTAAACTTATCTCTTAAGCTTTTTCTTCAAAATTCGTCATAAACTAAAAAAGAACTGCAACAAAACATTGCCGTTATAATTTACAGCCTAGTACTTTTTTAGACACACTTTCTAGCACACATTTACCAAATTATGAATGAATTATGAACGCTATAAAGTATAATTTAACTTTGTTCAGTGATAATTTAGTTTTTCTTTGCTATGATCTTAGACAGAATGCAACTTGAAACCATTAAAATGCAATCTTAGCGTGAATTTTGCAAGTGCAATTTAAAAACGACTTAAAAAATAAATTTCGATGAGAATTAAAGCGAAAGAAGGAGTTCTTGTGCTTTCGCATTTTAAGATCATAAAATTTTGAGGTTTATACTTTGTTTAGTTAATGTGTTTAGTTCATGGCCAGCTATTATTAATCATATGTCATCTTATCTAGGGAAATGTCATTATATGTTTAGTGTACCATCTTATCAGTGAAGTGCAGCAATGGGGCTTTGCTCATCGACAACTTATCTTATCGATCGGTGTTTAATTTACTTTGCCAGACGATTATTGTTTTCTCAATTATTTTTTACCTTTTCTATTTTGTGTTGTGGTCGACGTGTGAAAAAGCACGAAAGCCAATTTTGTTTGCAAAAAATGCTTTTTTTAATTCTGTTTGTTTATGTTTATTTTTTTTCTAGTTATAAAAAGTTGCTAAAAAAAAGGTTCAGACTTTGAAATTGTTATTGTTCTTTCCGACTATGTGAAGACTTGTTGATATTTGCACAAATCGTTATCGATTTACTATATATTATATATTGTATATGTATATTGCCAAGTGTTTCACAGCTTTTAGCACTATTAAAAAAAACACTATTAAATCCTAAGCTCTCTCAAGCACATGATCTCATCTTGTGTTTGAAGCACAGCGATAAGCGTTTGATTTACTGTTGTCAAGTTTTTGTATCTTTAGTTTTTGCCCTTTTATTGAAGTTATGACTAGGCGATTAACTTAAGGAACTTGCATTAAGTTTAAAGTCGTTTTTAAACTGTCTGTTAAAAAAAGCCCTTTGTACGATCAATTCAAATCAACATTAAGTTCTATTGAAGTCTAGAAAAAAATACTCATTATATGGGAAGATTCTATAATTAAGAACATATTAACTGTCATTGAACTAGCTGCGAATTGCTTTTTCTTCAATTAAGTGGCAAAAAAAACTGCAATTAGTAAGGAACTATTCCCACGGATTCTTAAAGAAGTTGATGATTAACATTTGTATTATTTTATATTTTTGTCATATTAGTTAAAATCTTATGAAACATTATTTGTAGTTCCCTAATTCCACTGTTGCATTTATGAATGCATTACCAAACTGCTTACATGTAATCCTAAAATCTTTTCTTACCTGACATTTAATGCCATTCCAGGGAAATTTGTTATCCGCACATACGCAGAAAATTACCCGCGTAGATCTATGATCTTTGTCTGAGCAAAATGGGGATTAGGTTTAGGTAGACTGGTTCCGGTTTTTGTTCTCGTTTTGCATAGCTTGAAAGGGTCATAAAACTTGGAATCAGATATGGCAAGTGTTATATGGCAGATAAATAAACAATTAGAGCTTATTTACGCGCTTCGTTTGCACCATTATGTAGTCTCAAATAACTTGAATACACTCTATCATTACACTGTCGCACATCAAATACCCTTCCAATTATTTTACAACTTATTAATGCAAAGCAACGTGCACTTTCACTCAGTTCGTTACATTTGTCATGAGAATATAATAAACCTCTTTCGCAAGGGTATTGTGAGCGGTGAATTTTGTTAATGCTGGCAATGCTATCGAGTCTCTCATTCTCTGTTATGTGGATGCCGATTTAACAGAGCTGTTCCATACACAGTGCAATAACAGCCTCTCTCTTTTACGTGTGTGGATGCCATCTTGATGGTGGTGGATTCCAACACAGCAACAAAACGCACAGCAAATACAATTCGCTCGTCGTTCGTTGTGTATCTGCTAATCCGCAAATTACACAATTCGTGCCAATTGTAATGTGAAATTTAACTCAAAAAATATTCTCAAAATGTAAACGAGAACTTCAATCGATAAAGTGTGATATATATATTTTATAAGTAAAAAGGCAAACAAAAGCAGCACGCTGCATCGGAACCAAAGTTGTGTGAGCGAAAAATTATAACCCTCCTGTCCAACAACAACAACTACAGCTACAGCTATAGTTCAATTGCGTGCTTGTGGTAGTGAACTGTGTGTGTGTATGTTTGTGCGTGTGTTTGTTTGTGTGATTCAATCTGTCTGACAACGTTGCTCCGTCACGAGTTTGGAGCGCCGTTTGCGACCGCAACCGTCTGACTTTTGTTTTCTACCTTAGAATTGAATTCTGTTGGAAGTTATTTTGCGTTCGTTAATGTCTCACAACCTTTGGACTGGCCACAAACAGCCTTGTGGCGATTGTGATTACTAACTGTGCTATTGCCAACCAGTGAAGTGAAACGCTTGTGAAGTTTACAGTCAAATCTGTTTGGATATTTTCGACACGTGAGTTTTGTTCATTTGCACTGCGCATACCATACATACATACATATGTTAATTTTGTGTATTTACTACTTGAATTTCCCGTTGAACCGGCGCAGATCTTGTTGCTTCAAACATTTCTCCATATTGCTCCTTTTCCTTTCACTCGCCTTTTACTTCCTTTTACTTTGCGTTGCAATTGTTGTTAGCCTGCAGGCTGCTGCGCTGCAGCTCTGCCACTGCTCTGTTGCGTCGACGCTGCTTATTCTGCTGCTGCTGTCAGTGTGTGTGTGCGCGTCGTGCTTGCAAGAAGTGGCTTTGAATTTGAGAGTTTCGAAGCAACGGCGTCTCAGCCGAGTGCTCATGGCTATAAATATATCCGAAAAAATACTCGTTTAAAAGTTCAAGCTAGATGTTTATTGTTGTTTGCTAAGCTTAAATCGTTGTGGAATATTGCGCACACTCAGTGCGCAGAGTGGGTGGTAAATAAATCGAGAGAGAGAGAGAGAGCGAGAGTGCAAAGAAGAGCCACTGTGAGAGCGAAAACAGTTGTAATGACATTTTAGTTTCTCTGGTGACTTCAGACAATTCACATTAATTTAGCAATTAATTTAAGTGTGTTTTTTGCTTGTAATTGCGGCATTTTTTACAAATCATTTGTATAAAACGATAAAAATTCAAAGCTCATGTGACCCATGGAGTGAAATCAGAAAAAACGACCAAAAAACTGCCGCTAGACATATAACGTACAGCCACAACAATAACAACCAACCACCAGGGGTAAAAACTGCACACCACCAAATTCTGCAAACAGCAAACAATCCCGAGTGCCTTGGCAGCCAATTTTACAATGAAATTGTTTATTACATAATACTACAAGCCGCCGAACTGTAGAACGAGACGAAACCAAACGCAAACAATTTAAACAATTTATTAAAAGAAACGCACAGAAATGCAAAATATGCAGTGTGACTCAGAGAATCAGTAATAGAACCCAAATAAAACACACATTAAAACATGGCGCACGTAAACAATGCCGAAGGAGCAGAGATAGAGAGAGCTGCTGTCAATGTGGCGCCTGCTGCCGGCAGCAGTGTGCATCGATTTTTAGAAACTGCTGAGAGCAGCAGCAGCAGTTCTCAAGTGGATGCTGTGGATTCTGTTGGTGCAACAACAACAAGCAATTGCTTGGAGGAATGTGCATTTGCTGCATGCCAAACGAGAGCGTTGAGCAATTGGCCCGACGACTTTTGCATCATTGACGATGAACTTGAATACGAGGATGAGCTCGAATTTGCAACAACAACACCATCGTCAACGATGTCAACAACGGCAGCGGCGACGCCAGCGCAAGAGTATGGTCTGCAGGCAGCATTTGGTTTAGCCGGAGAGCGTGAGCAATTGCTTATGGAAGGTATTCTTGTGGGGGGTTCTTTTCAATTACGTAATGAGATCTGGCAACACTGCTCAAAAGCCCTGTTAATCACTCTGTTTATATCGATAGCTTAAAGACGTAGATTGTTAATATATTTTATTGTTTTTGCTTATTTTTAACTTGAGAAATGATTTTGCTTTATTTGCAGTTCTATGCGGTAACCGAGTAAGCCAGATGACTCGTGCCTACGATGACATTGAAGCTGTGACGCGTCTGCTCGAGGAGAAGGAAAAGGATTTGGAACTAACAGTGCAAATTGGCAAAGAGTTGCTAACACAAAACAATGCACTTGAGGCGCGTGTCAGTGATTTGGAAACGGATCTCAAATCCTCCAATGATGATCGTGCCCAACTCCTACACGAGCTGCACAAGAAGAACGAACTGATTTCGGTGCTGACCAACGATGCGGATGATGGCACAGATGCGGGTACGAATTTAACTTCACAAACAGACATTATGTATATAATTTAATTTCTTATTCAAATTTAGACACGCCCAACATGTCCAGATCCATTACGTTGGATCTGCTGCAAAAGAAGGTCAACTCATTGCTGGATGAGAACAAATCGCTGAAATGTGAGGCCACCCAACTGGCCCATCAGACCGACGAGGTCGAGGAGCACGAGAGGCGATTGATGGCAGACATCAGTGCTCAGCTGAACGATGCCAATTCTCAGTATGATAACATCAGTCTGGAGCTGGAGCGACAGCGCGAGGAGAATCGATTGCAGCACGAGCAAATTGTTAGCTTAACGGCACGTCTAGCTGAGGCTGAGATGCGTCTGCATCAGTTGACGCAGGACAACGATGAGCATCTGTCGCTGCTGCATGTGACCAAGGAGAATCAAAATGCTCTGGCGCTCGAACTGGTTGAGTTTAAGCAACGTTACGAGGAAGTGCTAGCACTCCTACACTCTGCCCAGGATCAGCTGAAGCAGCAGAGAAAGCGAGCGCAACCTCAAGCGCGTAGCTCTTTCCTGGGCGGCTTGGGCACAAATGGCGCCGCCGCCATGGTCGCTGTGGAATCGCTGCAGTCGGAACTGATGGAGTCATCGCTGTACTCGGAGAACAGCCTGGACTCGGGCATATCGGGTGATAATCAGCGTTGTGCTGCGGATCGCATAAGTCGCATGATGTCGCAGCTGCCGCCTGGGTGGCATGGGCGGCCCAGCATGGGCATGGGCTCCAGCAGCATTTATGGCCCAGCGCCATATAAGCGTGCTTTCGACACGGTGCGTTGTGCCACCAAAGGCGGCAACTTTATGGACAGCGGCAATGTGTCGATGATGACCCAGATGGGCGCCATGTCCATGAGCAGTAGCTCAGGGCCGCGCATGGCATCGATGGCATATCCTGCGGGCTCGTATTATCGTGGAGCGAGCGGGGGAAGCAGCAATTCGTTGGGCCTGAAGACGCTGTCTCCAATGAAAGCTTGAACTCCCAATCGGATGATGGTTATCCGGCACAGCCATCGGGTGTGCCTGGTGCACCGGGTGCCAAGGAGCTGGAGGCGGCCCTCAAACGTTTGACACCGGCTGAGGTCTTGGCACGACGGGCAATGCTCTCATATGCACCTTTGGGTACCTACAACTATGATGAACCTCATCATCAGCAGCTGCGTGGTGGTGGACAGGGCATGGGTTTGCCCATGGGCGTGCGCACGCCGGATAGCATTATGTCGGTGGGATCAGGATCGTCGGGATTAACGACGCATCAATGGCGTCTTCCAGAGAAACTACAGATTGTCAAGCCCATGGAGGGATCCCAGACGCTGCATCATTGGTCCCGTCTAGCAACGCCAACGCTCAGTGGTCTGCTCGAGGAACGCCCGGGTGTGACAATACGTGGCGGACGTGGCCTCGATGATCTGGGCATGCAGGTGTATACGCTCTCCGACGTCGAGGAGGATGTGAGCGAGGAGCTGGGTCTGGGCAAACAATTTGAGGCGCCCGGCTGCACATATACATTTACAAATAGCATGGTTATGCATCCGGATGATGGTTTCGTTAACGATTTATCCTTCCTCTCGCAATCGCAAATGTCATCGCGCATGGCATCAACCTCAACATCCAGACAACCAAGGTAAACGAGAGAATTCTGTATAATTTTTATGTATATTAATGGTATTTTTTTTAGTTGTCCGGCAACGCCACGCGCTGGCATGTCCCGCAAGAATTCGTGTTCAACGTTTTCGGTGAATTTGGGTCTGGCTGGCATGTTGAATGAACGTGGCATCAAAGCGGTTACTCCGAGTGCCTTGAATACGCCCGCCGGTCCCAACTTCTCACCAACGGTGACGCCCTGCAACAGCCCGGAGGGTTCGCCACCGCGTGCCCAATCCCCCGAGCCCCTGTTTGGCCTGTTGTCATCGGGCGCGGATTTGATACGACGCCGTTTGGTGGGACCCAGTGATCTGCAGCTGCAGCGAACGTTGAAGCAGCAACATCAGCAAAAGGTGATGCTGTCACAGCTGGAGCGGAGGGCGTTGCGTTCGCTCAATCTGATTGAGAAGGTGGAGAGCATTGGTCTGGAGAACATCATTAGTGCACAGCGTGGCCTTGGCTCCGGGATTGCGAATCGTAGCAGTTCACCGCTGTCCCAGTTGAGCAGCAGCTGTTCCGGGGACAGTTTACAGAGTTTGCATACGAGCAGCAATAGCATTGTGGATGATATACACTTTGATCGCGCACAAATCAAGGGTGTACTGCATCGTGGACTTAAATCGCCGGCGGCAACGCCAAAGGCATTTGGAGCAGGAGCAGTCGCAGCGGCGGGAGGAGGAGGAGGAAGTTCAACAACCAGCGCATACAATAGCGAGGATAGCGATGATCAGGGCATATTCATGCAAAAGAAATCCTCCAAACCAGCTACAACAACAACGAAAGTGGCAGGAGCTGGAGCAGCTGGAGCAGCAGGAGCAGCGCCTGCAACGGGTGCAAGCGAGACACGCTTGAAGCAAATGCAGCGTCAAAAGTCGCGACGCAATTTAAAGAATGGCATGGCGGCACAGCGACCCGATTTGGGCACCATTGCTGGCGCAAACAATGGACGAGTGCGTCCCGATCTGGGCAAGGTGGCGGATAGTGGAGCAGCATCATCTGGCAAGAGGAGTAGTAGTGATAATGAATCAAAGGCGGCGCCGCAGCAGCAGCAGCAGCAACAACAACAACAACAGAGCATAACACAGAGTTTTGTTGGTTCGGTTAGTTCCTTATTGTTTGGCCGCAAAGGCGGTTGGCTGTAAACAACACTCTTATACACATACTCTTATACAACACACACACAATAGCAAGAGAACACGAGCAGCCGGATTATGATTTCACAAGCAAAAGAGCCTTAAGCTTTTTTTTTTATTTAATTTCTTTATATATATTTCATATAAATATTATAATTAATGCTATGCAAAAAATGGGGGGGAATTCTTTTGTTAGTCATCCGCGCCGTCGCCATTTGCAAATTTCTTTTGTTTTGTGTTATGCAACACTGGCCATGGCTCACCCCCGCTGCTGTCTTTAGTGTTAGTAGCTGTGATTTGTAAATACTTGTAGTAAAATGTTTAAATTTAGTAGCTATTATTAATTAATTAACTAATCACTTGTTTTGTGCTTGTGTGCAACGGCGGCTAAACTTTAACTAACCAACAACAAAACACCACAGTTCCGAAAACAGCTTTTAATTTACTCAAAAAAACATGTAACTATTATTATTATTATTATAATTTTTTGCCAATTTTGTATTTATTACCCAAATGTGTTTTTCCATTGAACGATACAAAGCTTTTATTTTAGTTTCAATATATCTTTTGTGTATAAGAATATTTAAAACAAAAAAAATGGTGCAAAACGAACAGAGAATGTATATAAGATAAGAACAAAAAAAAAGTAACTGTAAAACGTGGAAATGCAAAAAAATAAGAAGGTACATACATATATATTTTTCTACACATGTATATATATCGTTTATATTTTTGCTTTCCAAAAAAGAAAAACCTACGTACGTATATCACAAAGAAATTGAAGAAACTATCAACTGCTTGCATTATATTTAAATGCTTTTTTGTTATACTTTTGTTTTTCGGTGCTCAGCCATACAAGAAAGAATACTATATATCCAATTTGTTTCTAGTCTGTACTTCTTACTCGGTAACGGCATTCATTTGGCTATGTGTGAGCTTTTATTTACAATGCATAGCTTCTAAATAGAGTGCACTGAACAAAAAACTTAATAAACATTTACATTAAAGCTATGATTAGTTTTTAGTTTCTTTCAAAACAAACAAATCAAGAGATGCCATTTACATTGGGCTGTTGATTAGCAGCGCTGTTAGCTAACATAGCACAGTTTTAAACACATGTTAACAAATCACCGTTAACTAACGGCGCCTGCGCTCTTTCAATGACCTTCTCAAAATAGTAATGTGCGCAATTAAAAGCAAGTAAAAAACTTTATCCTTTGTATTAATTTTAGTTATATTTTGACTTTAAAGACGAACACATAAATACATATATCACTATCAAATTTATATCGTATTGAATCAAAAGCAACATACATATACTGACGAAATTGTACACGCTTTTGAGAATTTAGTTTTATCGTATGTAATAAGCAATCATGTTAAACAAAACAAAATTGTAAAACCGGCATCATTGCTTATCGAGTGTGTGCCCCTGAAGGTTTAAAAAAGTTATTAGTTGTAATTATGATTAATACATATATATTTATTTACGTATGCAACAATAAAGAGAACATCGTTAACTTCTAACTTGGCCTCGTACATTTATTTGGGTTTGGGTTGTTCCTTCCAATTGAGCATGTGTTGGTAAGAGTGTGACAGCTGTAATTATGTTTTGGATCCTGTTATGTCCGTGGTGACTTGTACCATCAGAGAGCACTTTTCACAGTTTGGAGACTTACGTCTCGACATTGCTAAAGTTGTGTGGAGATCAGTGTTGCCAAGTTCGCTTTTTTCCCGTTATATCTGGCTTTTCATAATGGCCAGTTGCGGACAAAATTTAAAAGGATGCGGATATCCTGAATTTGTTTAGAAATAAATTTGGCTTTTTTCCGCTTTTCTATGCTGTATGATTATTTTAATTGAAACTAGTTTTTGCTTTTTTCAACTTTTCACAAAAACAGCTTTTTTTCTGATAAAAAGTTTGCAACACTGGTGGAGATGAGTCTATAACAGTGGCTGTCGATTAAAAAATTTTCCCACAGATTGAATAATAAGCCATTAAATTTCATAAAAAATGTGTTGTTTTTTAAATTTTATATATCGTTTTTATTTCATTGTAATGACTAACATTTTAAAAAATTACAATTCAATATTGGATAAATTAATTGTAAGCATTTAATTGTTTAATTTTCTGCTTTTATCCACACTATATAATTTGTTAAATTTGTTATATAAGGTTTGTTTCGTTTTTTTTTTTTTTTTTCATTTTTCATGTTCATTTTCTCAATTTTCTTCAGTTTTTTTTTTTTTGTATTTTCATATTTTCTTGCTGTGGTTTTATGTGTTGTATTTGTATTGCAACTGCTGCGTATTTTAATTTAAATGTATGTAAGTCATTAATGTAAAAATTTGTATGCACTGTAGTTATTGAATAATGTATGCACTATATATATGTAAGTATATTGTATATGCTTTAATAATAATACACATGTGTATGCATAAATAGTTATCCAGCGGAGTTTAGTATAGATATATTACAGAGAAATAAGAAATAAGTTTTAAGACCATTTCCATATTTAAGCCACATAACATAAAGATTTGCAATATAAACCAAATTCAAATACTCGCCCTAGTACACGTATATCAAAAAAAGTAGTTCACAGCAGTAAGCGATAGTTCAAATAATAATAAAAATATTTTAGATCGTTACATAACTTTCTTTAGATTCACATTTAGAATATTGTGGTATATTTTCTTGATGCATAACTAAAATCAAGGATTAAACATGCGATTAAGTACATTTTGTGTAGACTTTTGCTACTCACATATCAAATGCAGCGAGTTTTCTCTCTCTCTTTTTGCTACTCTCAATAATGTTAAGCTCTGCATACAGTTTTGTTTTAGAACGCTTTTCAACACTGAGAACTTTAATATGTTGCATATTTATCTTTTTGGCTATATTGCAATAAACATTTTTTTTTTGCGGTTTGTATTTTATTTTCGACACTTTTCGGGGTTACATAATCTACAACTATTACGTTTTATTTTTTACGGTTTTACTATTTACGTTTTTACTGCCCTAAATATATGCTACAACCATTTTATGGGGTATGCCTTTTTTTGTTGTTTAGAATTGTGTTCGCATTTAGTTGAAAAAGAAACAAATTACATTAATTAATACATACAGTAAATACAATTGGATGCCAAATACGAGATTGTGTGTATGTGTGTGTGTGATAATAATTATAAAATTAATAGTAATAATAATATATAACTGGGCTTGCGATTAATTTTTGTTTTTTTGTGTATCTATTTAAGCTTGTGTTGAAGTTTGCAATTATACAGTTTTGACAGATTTTTGAGTGTGGTTTGACTTCTTTTAAGTTGTAGTTGTTGTTTTTTTTTTTTTTTGTTTGAAAAAATGAACACTTTGTATCTGGTGGGAATATACATATGGTTTTGGAAATCTATTGCACCGAACATGAATTTTTGTGGCCATTTTTGTGCTTTAGACGCGCCTTTGGCTTGTATTTCTCCAAAAATGACAGCTGCTTGGCATTGATGGCGCCGCGTCGTTTGCTAAAAAATAACAAAAAAAAAAATATATTAATAAATAGTATATAATAAATATTTAAGGATGCTCACTCTCTAATCATTTCGACAGCCGCCTCATATTTCAAGCCTAATTCGATGAGTGCAAGTGCAACCAAAACGGGGGCACGTCCCAAACCAGCAACACAATGTACGGCAACGCATGCCTCCGGAGTCTGTTGGTATCTGCGATGGAAATAATAAAGAAAAATGCATTAAAATAAGTTTTATCAATGCCACAAGTTAACTAATTTATATCTTAGACAAATTATACACACAAAAATTAAATCGAAACGAAAATAAATAATAGAATTTATTTTTTTTTTGGTTTGTTGTAGTTTTTTGCTAGTTTGTTGCTGTTGAAGGCTACGCTTACCGACAAGTTTCATTATCAAGAAATGCAGTATTATTATAAATTGCAGCTGCTTCGCTTGTTAGGGGCATTGTATCTGTATCTGTTTCTGTATCTGTTGTTGCTGTAGCGGCTGTGACGCTGCTTGTTCTGTTGCGGCCGAGAGACTGGCTCGGGTTGTGGCTGCGCTGTTCGCTGTCATTGGAGCTGTTTTTGGTATGTGTCTGAGCGAGAAACGCTTATGTTTGTAGTAGGATAGTGTGGCGCTTTTGTTGGTGGACTTTCTAAAACTAGCCAGGCGTGATACATATATATATAGCACACAAACGCAAACGAAGGAGGAGGAGGAATACACACATACACACAGATTTATATATATATTGTATATATTGGGAAGTTGGTAAGAAAAAAATCAAAAAAAGAAGTACCAAAAAATAAAGTTTTTTGTGGCGGGAAAGAAAAACTAACTATATCAAATTAGGAATATATATACAGCAAATTATATATATATAGTACATAGTAAATAGTACATTATAGCGTACATGAACAACTAAGAAATGCATGTGAATATAAGTATATATGTTGATTCTACTTGAATATAGTATGATTGATTAGCAGAAGCCTAAGCGAGAGTTCTAAGGGTTTATGGTGCGTATTATTAATATTTTTTACTAATAATTGTTTAATGTATTTTGTTTTTTAAGCGCAGTTCTTTTTTGAAATGTTTGTTGTTAGCAGCTCAAGGGGGAATATTTTGTTTTTGTTTTTAGTTTATTTCTTCAATGATGAATTAGTTTCTTTTTTTTTGGTTAATGTTCGATTTGTTTTTGTCGTGTGTACAAAGCAATAAATAATACTGAATAAATTGATACAAATCAACTTTGGTATCGCATTTTTGAATGTGTGAAACATTTTCTAATAAAATTAATTGATATTTGCCGTGATTAATTGTGAATGAACAAGTTTTGAGTATTTAACTAAATAAATTCATATGTCAAAACTATTTAAACGTTAAGTTTGTAAAAAAAAAAAAAACAAAGAAATCTAGTAAAAATAATTTCGGATAACCTAAAGATAAACCCACTTTTCGTTGCATTTTGAAAGGAGTAAGATTCTAGTAGAGAAATCCCGTCTAGGACATACCCTTAACCCGTTATGTAAGGCGTAAAGTCGTTGACCAAACTTCAAACTGCGATATCTATGGAGTTTCTTAAGCGATTTTAAACAATTTAATTACAAAAGTTCAATATTTTATCCCAAGTTTCAAACCTCATTTTTACTATTTTTAAATTCAAGTTTTTTTTTTATGTTTGATCTCTGCATTGATGGCAATCAGTCTGTATGTCATAGAAGAAAAAATGTTATGAAAACAAAAGCTAAATTCCTTTTAAAATGTCAAGCAAACTTTCAATCTTCTTTCATAATTAAATTCTACAAATTCAGTGAATGAACAAAGTGAAATGGAGAAAAATCAACTGAAATCACGATTAAAAAACTCAAATATGAATTTCTTGAGTGCTCTGATCATATAAACTAGTTAGTTAAATAGCTCGCTTACTTGTTCAAATTGTCAGCAAATAAGAAACTGTAAACAGTTTTTATAAAATGAAATATAAAAACTATATATATATTATACAAATATATGACTTTAAAAGAGTTGAAGAAAATCAAATAAAAGTTTCAAATCAATTATTGATTTACTTACTTATCCTTCAAAACTTCAAACCACTCGTCAACGACCTGTTGGGGCGGAAAGGTGCCATCGTCAAAGGCCAGATCCTTGACCGTTATGCCCTGAGCCTCCAGCTCATCGGTATTATAGCTGGGCTCACAGACGCGCACCACAGTATTGACATTGTTCTTTTTAAGCTCCTGTCAAAAAAGAATTTGGTGAGAAGAGGTTTAGGAGTTGAGTTTGACGAACTTACCATTATATAGTGATTAATTGTTATGTCTGATGGTCGATCGGTGATTAGGAACTTCATGCCCTTATACTCAATAAGAGCAGGTGCTGGGCGCAGATCTTTTTGACGCATTTTGTTGCCTAACTTAATGAATTACTTTACAAATCAATTGAAATATGTATATATGTATATATATCTATAGCTTTGTATAATTACTAAATGGATGAATTTCTTCTTCACTCTACTCGCTTTCTGGTTTTTTTTTTTTTTTGGGGGAAGTTACTTGATTTTATTTAGACGAAAAATTCAGCGTTAGTGTGTTTTAGATTTAGATATTTGTTTGTAAAAAATATATATATAAATATAATTAGAAGTTTTGTCTACACACAAGCACAGAACTTTACGTTTTAAATAATTAAGTACAATTTTAGATCACAAAAAAACAATATGCTTAATTTTCTGTGTTGTGTTGTCTTCTTCTTCTTTAACTTTTGAAAAAATTCAGAAAGACGTCTCTATCAAAAAATCCCTGTTTCTCACTATCGAATCTATGCAATATAAATTATTTCGAGTGCAGTTTCTGCTTTCTCTTCTCGTTTTTTTAATTAAAAATTTTTTCTTTCTATGTTAATTGTTTTCCAACACTGTTCGTTGTGGCCGCTTCCTCCTACGTTGAAATTTAATCCGTGATATATATTTATGGTTATGAACTCGGTTCAGCTTGCTTTGTTATCCTCTCTCTCTTTCTGTTTTGTGGCCTGCTTCCTTCCACGCCTTTTTGCAAGTGATTTGTGTCGTTTCTCGACTTTCGGAGCGCTGACAGCGATTGAATTTTGTTTTTTCTCAGCCTTTAATTCAAGGTTTTGATTACCTGAAAGTAGTAAAAAACCAAAAGCAGTGTTGAGTAATTAATAAATTTAATTTGGATATACACTAAACTCTCGGTTAACGAACACAATCCGTTCTATCATCTTGTTTTTTAAGTGAAAGCACTATTCCTATTGCTTCCTTGCATGCAAAATAATGTTAAAACGGTCACACTGGACTAAACTTTAATGCGTATTCAGGGTTTCCCCTGTTTCGTTGCTTAACACAGATTGAAATTTTGTTTCGTTATCCGGGGCATTCGTTTACCGAGGGTCCACTGTACTTTTAAGTCGAAAACCAAAAAAATGCCATCAGTCAAAGTTAAAGTTTTATGTCATTCTCATTGTCTTCATTCTTTTTTTTTTCTTTCTTGCAATTCAACAATTTGTTTGAACTCTTTTTAATTGAAAACAATTAATTCAACATTCAACAAAGGATTTATATGGCCATAGACCAATTAGCTCGATTAACAGTTTAGTTTATGGTTTGGCCTCAATTTCTGGGTAAAAAACATTAAAACGTTCCACAAGGATATAACCAAAAATAGCATTTATCTTAATTACACGCAATGGAAGTCAAACTTTTGATGTTATTTTCATTGATTGTTTTAACGGAAAAGCCAAAAGGTCAAAACAGTTCATTTCAGGTCTCCCAAAAGTACACACAAAATAAATATAACCTTTGACCAGAGAGAAACAAAAAACTACCCGCACGTGTAACACATTCAAATCATATGGAATGCTATACGTATACAAAATGTATATAGCCTTGGCTGATGTATATGTTTTTGGCACTCGATTTAATTTGTTATTTTGTGACTTACGTTTTTTCTTTCTATTTGTGCTGTGCCTGGCAGTATTCTGCACTGTCTAGATGAAACTCCATAGATGTGGGAACAGGTCGAACCAACTGTAAAATAGAATGTGTTATGAATATATGTTAATTGGGTCGAAGGCCTTAGTTGCTAGCACTCTTAAGCCTTTATTAAATTTAAAATTTAATTTTAGATTTAATTTGTTAAAATAAATAAAATGTTAATTAGTACATATGACACTTTACTATATGTAATGTGTTGTGGACGAAAGAAATAATATTTTCCAAGTACCTCACATTTAGTATAGACATAATTTTTCATAATTTCTTTGTCGAAAAGTATTTTGAAGCAAAAAAAACATATATCACACGTCTTCAAATATAGACACAACAAATACATATACACACACAAATTCCACTTATATATGAATATATGTATCTAATATATAGATAATATCTTGAACAAATATTTGGCTTTGTTTGAAGGTGTTGTTCGGCGGCGACTTCTGGTCTTAAATACAGCTATAATATAATATTAAAAAAAAAAAAAAAAAAACTGGAAGGAACTTTTTAGCATTTAGCGGCAAAAACTAATTAACAATATAGCGTTTAATATGTGTGTATATGTATATGTATATATTTTCTGTGAATTTGTTTAGTCACTTGGGAGCAAACTTTCACTTGTTTGTATATATGTATGCATTTATGTATGTATGTACCTCGAGCGAACCATTAGAGGAGCACAGAACTATAGACTGCAGCGGAGGGGGGAAAATCAGCTGTTTACTTGGCGATTTGTTCTGGTTTTTACTAGACTTATGCAATTTTTTTTGGTTTTTTGCGTCTTTGCACAAAATTGAGAGACACAAACACAAACACACACAGACACGAATATGATAGATGTAGAATTTATATTTGGAAAATGATGGCACACAACTGATTAAAATTGCACAAATTGTTACGTTACGTTTGTAATCTTTAATCGCCTGTTATGCGGCGTGATAGTATCTCGATTAGATACCGACAGGTGTCAATTCGAAGACGCTGATCGATTACAACACTGAGCAGACACCAAATGCTGCGCGATGAGCACTCTTTCATCTTTTGCTATCGACTGAAATCGTTGACAACTCATTGCGGCGGCACCGCAAAATCATCCTACTGGCACTTACTGTGAGAGCGCAAATAAAACGAAAGATAGAGAGACAGAGAGGGAGAGCGAGCGTGATGTGACGCACAAGTCAACTGAACGACTGAACGAAAGAACGAAAGAACATGCATATACGAGAACGAATGCTTTTGTTTTGGTTACTCTCTCTCGCTCTCTCTCTAAATCCCACCTCTCGCTGTGACGCACATTTCTACACTCACTCAGCCATAGAATATGGACGCACAGATGATGTACATATGTACACACGTACAATGCTCCCGCTGTCTACTAGGGTGCAAGTGTTTGAGTTTCTGGCGAAATTTAAAGGCTTTTAAAACATCTGTCGAACCAATTGATCCAAATTGGATTTAATTGTTGTCGCCACCTTCTTAAGTCAATTGCTTATTCAGTTTAATTATCTTAAGCTTTATTGTTTTAATATATTTATCATATGTTTTGTTAGAACTGCTTAAAACTAGTTTTTATGTAGAGAATTATTTATTAATACACTACAAAAAGGTGGAATAAAGCTAAAGAGAGAGCAAAGAGACCGGCCTATTTTCCTGAAAAACTTTGTATGTTATTTTTGGATTCTTTTTTTCATTCAGTGTTGCTTCATTCCATTTAGAATCTAAAAATGTCGAGAATTTATGTATGACAAGCGACACATTTTTTTAAGAGAGTTCAAAATTTTCAAAAAAAAAACAAAACGATATTATACAGACGAATTTCCATGCAACGAACTTCCATGTAACGAAATTCTTTTATATAACGAGTGAATTCCCAGAACACAACGATTTAACATAACGAATAACAAAGTTTTTTGTTATGCTTTTGAGTTGTATTATAAAAAACTTTGACTGTTCATTAAGTCTTAATCATTATAAGATCTTTAAGAACGAGAAAACTTGCAATCGTTTTAAAATAATATCGCAACTTTCCAGCCAAGGTCAAAGTTTGTTATTTAAGAAAAATAACAAACCAAAGTTTCCGACAGTTAAATAATATACAATTATTAATAACTGAGGGGCGCACACCAACACACACGATACACAATAGAAAAGTCACCAAGGTCAGATCAGACCGCAAATGCGTTCGTTGCAATGGAAATGGAAATGCTGCCACACACAAATTGAAACCAGTTAAACTTAGTATAGAAATGTAACGAGTCTCGCATGTTATGCAACAGATATATAATAGTTTATACTAAATATATATGCACTTGTGCTACGAATATTCTAATTTATTATGTACACATATTATTCCACGGTTTCCACCTTGCCCCACGTCAAGCTTCAGTGCACAACAATTTTAGCAGTGTATGGGGTATGGAGGGGGAGGGAGGTTGGAAAGTAGCGGCCTGATTGTTTAAGCTACCTGAACTTGGAAATTGTCAGTTCAATCTGGCTTTTGGCTTTTGACAACGTCACGAATAAATTGGTTTCCTTATATGGCGGCACTCGAGAGACTAATCTAATCTAATCAACGAAAGATATTGAAATTCCAGTGGATCGAATATTGAGATTTGTTTTGTTCTTATCGATTAACGATAACAGGAAGGGCAAACCAAAAAAAAGAGGCAGACAGACAGACAAATGAATGTTTTTTAAAAGCTTTTAAGGTAAGCCAAGAAATTGAGGATAAATGTAAGAAGGGCGCAAAAGAGTAAAAGAAAAGTTGATTGCACTCGGGCCAGACAGAAGTCAATGGCATTTTGTGAAACATGTCGCTGATAGATACACAAACAAACATATAACAGCAACAAAGGAACAAAGGCAAAGAACCAGGAACCAAAGCACAAAACTTTTTGGGGATGTAAAATTGTCTTCTCAAAAAAAAAAGGGGTATAAGCATAAAGTGAATTCAATGTCTGGGATTTTAACAATGCCGAAAAGGTAGCCAAGGTTCAAATAAAAACTTATATTGTCAAGGCATATCAAAATTCACAGCCGGCACGGCATTTACTCTCTCTCTCTCTCTGAACAAAATTAAAGTTTTGCCCGGAAGAAATTTGATTCGAAATGTCATTTAATATGCCTACACGTGCGCTCCCCCTCCCTCTATACATATAAACAGTGTGCAGCGGGTGTGGAAAAATTGTTATTAAACAAAACAAAACAAAAACCAGACTTAAACTCAGACAGTAGCCAGACATGTTGCAATGCAACAAAAAACCCAATCTGTTCGCTATGAAAATAAACATAAAAAATCAAGTAGCCTTGCAGAAATGTTATGTATGTTAGTTAAACAAAATATATAATGAAATAAGAAAGGGGTAGAAAGGGTATTCTAGGCGAACAAATATCAAGCTTTATTATAGGAAGTATTCGTACTATAAAATAGTTTCCGAATGGAACTAAATCGCAGCTTCGTGGAAACGAATACGTTCGTTCTGTTTGTTTAATCTAGTTCTGGTTCAATCTGATTAATAGCTGTGATTATTGTTCGTTAAGTTCAATTGTTCATAGTTCTTTTGAACAAACTTAATGATCAAATTGAACAAATTTCCAAACCAAACATTTATTAAATCATTAAATTTTTGTTGAATTCCCCAGAATATTTTGATTTTTTTTAACTTTTTCATTTCATTTAATTTTGCTTACTGATTTAAATTTAAATATTGTTCATTATTCTTAAACATTTTTGTAGCTTTCAGCCGCGAAGCGAGTAAGACGTGTTTTCTCCTCAACCCAATAGCAAGTTCAAAAATACACAGTGAATTGATAAATAAAAGAAGATTGAAATTAACGCGGAAAGACGCTTTGTGCAGTGAAAATGCACACATCTGTAAAAACAAATATATATATTTGCATATATATACATATATCTAATCATTTTTAGTTAAAACTCTCACAAATAAAATCAAAGAAATATAAAACCATAAACGTAACCCCGCTCAATAAAATGAGCCTACGTAGCCAAATTCGCGCTCAGGCGCAGCGCAAGCAAGACGAACGCCGGCTCTCTGTACAACGGAACAACAAGTACATCGCTGTGGTCTCCCAAGATATGGAGAGCGAGCGACCAAGGGAAGTCTTACCCTCACAGGGCGACTCTGAACATTCGTGCTCCCCGTCACCGTCCGTACTATCAACGAAATCTGACCGCGCGCGGTCAATAACTCCAAACGCGAACAACGAACTCTTGCACGTAGAACGCGAAAGAGTACGATCATGCTCTCCGTCTCTTCTGACATGTGACGTAACTGTCACTGAACCAACAACTGCACCTGTGCCGACCGCCCGCTCAGTAAACGCAACAACTGCTGCGCCGTCAGCAGAACAATCCGCAGACAACGCAAATGAGAAGCCGACTATACAGACAGGTATGGATCGCTACATACAGATCAAGCGTAAATTAAGCCCCCAACAAGCTACAAGCAAACCAAAAATTACTCGCGCTAATATAGGCGAAGCACCAAACAATACCAATAGATTTGAAATTTTGGCAGATAACGCTGATGATTTGCCCCCTGAAGATAATGTTGACAAAAAAAAGCAAAAGCCTCCCCCGATATTTATACGTGAAAAAAGCTCTAGCGCTTTTGTTAACAATGTTGTAACGCTCGTTGGCAATGACAATTTCCACATCATCCCCCTAATGAGGGGTAGTATTCATGAGATTAAAGTGCAGACAAAAACTGAAGACAGTTTTAGAAAGTTGACGGCCTACTTAACAAAAAACGAAAAAAACTTTTACACGTACCAGCTTAAAAGCAGCAAGGGCCTGCAAGTTGTATTGAAAGGCATCGAGCCTGATGTTACGACGGATGAAATTAAACAAGCGCTACATGAAAAAGGATTCTCTGTTAAATCAGTTCTAAATATTCGAAACAAAACCAGGCAGCCACAACCACTATTTAAAATTGAGCTTGAGCCTCAGGCTCAGATTATGAAAAAAAACGAGGTACACCCCATTTACAAGCTTCAGTTCCTATTGCACCGCAGAATCACCGTTGAAGAGCCACACAAACGTAACGGCCCGGTACAATGCATGAATTGCCAAGAATATGGTCACACAAGGTCTTACTGCAAGCTGCGCCCTGTATGTGTGGTTTGCGGCGATCTTGATCATGACTCGTCGAGCTGCCCAGCAAGCAAAGATGACTCCAGCAAAAAAAAGTGCAGCAACTGCGGAGGCAACCACACAGCTAACTACAGAGGCTGCCCAATCTACAAGGAGCTTAAGTCTCGCATCCATCATCGCGTAAACACAGCACGCTCTCAAAACGCACCGCCATCATACATTCCATCGAAGTCCAACCCTGACGTCTTCTTTTCGTCTGCAGCCAGGTCATCTTTTGGCCCCGCACCTGTTATTAAAAACGCAACCTATGCTAGCGCCTTAAGATCTGGACTGATGCCTCCTGCTTTTTATCCAGGCTCTCAAGCAAAACATATAGAACTCAACGACGAACGAGACAACAAGCCACAGGAACCACCACTAAGCAACTTTGAATCAATGATATGTAATATGCAGCAGAGTTTATCACAGTTCATGTCATTTATGCAAGAAACTATGCAAAATTTAGTACAAAATCAAAATACTTTGATACAGTTGCTTGTATCACTACAATCGAAATAATCAATGGCCTCACTACGTATATCAACGTGGAATGCCAATGGCGTTTCACAGCATAAACTTGAATTAGCTCAATTTCTACTCGACAACCACATTGACATTATGCTACTTTCCGAAACACACCTTACAAATAAGTATAATTTTACCATAACCGGATACTCATTCTACGGAACCAACCATCCCGATGGCAAGGCGCACGGCGGGACTGGTATCTTGATAAGAAGCCGGCTGAAGCACCACTTCCACAAAGAGTTTGCTAAAAACTATCTACAGGCCACATCCTTAAAAATACATCTGGATAGTGGTAACCAACTTGCACTTTCTGCCATCTACTGCCCACCGCGATACTCCATATCTGAAGACCAATTCATGGAATTTTTCAACTCATTAGGAGAACACTTTATAGCAGCAGGGGACTATAATGCCAAGCACACTCACTGGGGATCTCGTCTTGTGACTCCAAGAGGAAAGCAGCTGTACAACGCAATTATAAAACCAAAGAACAGGCTCAGCCACGTCTCTCCTGGCACACCAACATACTGGCCCACGGACCCCAAGAAACTGCCCGACTTAATTGATTTTGCAGTCTCCAAAAATATTCCGCGCAACCTGATAAGCGCCGAATGTCTTTCGGAGTTATCATCTGACCACTCGCCTGTACTAATTCAACTTCAACGACACCCAGAGTTTGCAAATCGCCCGGGTAAGCTGACATCACAAAAAACTAACTGGCTAAGATACAAGAAATATGTTAGCTCACACATCCAACTTAATCCGCATCTGAAAGTGGAAGCTGATATTGATTCTATTGCAAACAAACTTGAGTCAGTCTTCGTCGAAGCAGCTCGTATGTCAACACCGAAAGCAAAAACTTCAGCACCCACCCAAAAGAAAACAAATCACCAAATTGAACAGCTCGTTCTTGATAAGCGGCGACTAAGACGGGAGTGGCAATGCCTAAGATCGCCGTCAGCTAAGCAAAAGCTAAAAAACGCTACACGTAAACTTACCAAAGCGTTAGCACTTGAAGAAGAACATGCCCAGCGCCGATACATTGAGCAATTATCAACATCCAGCTCGAAAAACTCACTGTGGAAAGCTCACCCAACTCTCAGCCAACCGACAAAAGCAGAGATGCCCCTAAGAAACCAAGCTGGCGGCTGGGCCCGAAGCGATGAAGAAAGAGCCAACACGTTTGCTGTTCACCTGCAAAAAGTTTTCCAACCGAACCCTGCTACAAACTCGTTCGCTCTACCGACTGTATTAAACGACACCCACTTACAACATGAGCCCATTGAATTTCGCCCGAACGAAGTCGCAAGAGTTATTAATCAGGAACTAAACCCCAAAAAATCTCCGGGTCTAGACCTAATAACACCAAAGATGATTATTGAGCTTCCCTATTGTGCCGTCTGTGTTATCTGCCAGTTATTCAATGCGATCACACGACTCGGGCATTTCCCAGAAAGATGGAAAAAGTCTATCATCATAATGATACCAAAGCTGGGAAAGGATCAAACAGTACCCTCGTCGTATAGACCTATAAGCCTTTTATCATGTCTATCAAAACTGTTCGAAAAATGCTTGATGACTCGGATTAATCAATTTCTGAACCTTCACAACATAATCCCGTCGCACCAATTCGGCTTTCGCCAAAACCACGGAACTATTGAACAGGTCAATCGCATAACTTCAGAAATTCGAGGCGCGTTTGAAAATCGAGAATACTGTACTGCAATTTTTCTGGATGTGGCTCAGGCGTTTGACAGAGTCTGGTTGGAAGGGCTGATGTATAAGATCAAATCAACGCTTCCACCAAACACACATAAGCTGTTAAAGTCGTACCTTTACGACAGGAAGTTTGCAGTAAGATGCAACACTGCAACATCAAGCGAACACCGTATTGAAGCCGGCGTTCCTCAGGGAAGCGTACTTGGGCCAACACTCTACGTTCTCTACACAGCAGACATTCCTACATGCAGGGGACTTACAACTTCAACCTTTGCTGACGATACAGCTATTCTTAGCCGATCTAGATGTCCACTGCAAGCCACATCGCAACTCGCTCGTCATCTGGTTAACGTGGAAAAATGGCTATCCGACTGGCGAATTAAAGTTAACGAACAAAAATGTAAACATGTAACGTTCACCCTTAACAAGAAAGATTGTCCACCACTTACGCTAAATAATATCCCACTCCCGAAAGCCAACGAAGTAACGTACCTAGGAGTACACCTGGACAGAAGGCTTACATGGCGCAGGCACATTGAAGCCAAGAGAACACAACTAAAACTAAAAGCCAATAGCCTCCACTGGCTTATCAACGCTCGCTCCCCGCTAAGCCTTGACTACAAGGTCCTGCTCTACAACTCTGTTCTTAAACCAATCTGGACCTATGGATGCCAGCTATGGGGTAATGCGTGCAGCAGTAACATCGACATCGTCCAAAGAGCCCAGTCAAAGATCCTGAGAACTATCACCGGGGCACCGTGGTACGTTCGCAACGAAAACATTCAAAACGACTTAAACGTCCCACCAATCAAGAAAGTAATTGCGGACTACAAGAAAAATTACCTTGGCAAGCTGTCATCGCACCCAAACTATCTTGCTAGAGGACTCACAAACTCAAGCAGCCGATCCCGTCTTCGTCGTAATGACTTTCCGACCCAGCGATGAGTTGAGGTACGCGGCCACCAACTATTTGTACAACAACAAATAGTTAACTAAGTAATACTTGTAAGATTTGTAAACTTTTTGTTAGTTTCCCTATTATAAGGAAAGATTCAAGAAATAAAACCAGCAAAATAAAAAAAAAAAAAAAAGGCATATCAAAATTCACAGCCGGCACGGCATTTACTCTCTCTCTCTCTCTGAACAAAATTAAAGTTTTGCCCGGAAGAAATTTGATTCGAAATGTCATTTAATATGCCTACACGTGCGCTCCCCCTCCCTCTATACATATAAACAGTGTGCAGCGGGTGTGGAAAAATTGTTATTAAACAAAACAAAACAAAAACCAGACTTAAACTCAGACAGTAGCCAGACATGTTGCAATGCAACAAAAAACCCAATCTGTTCGCTATGAAAATAAACATAAAAAATCAAGTAGCCTTGCAGAAATGTTATGTATGTTAGTTAAACAAAATATATAATGAAATAAGAAAGGGGTAGAAAGGGTATTCTAGGCGAACAAATATCAAGCTTTATTATAGGAAGTATTCGTACTATAAAATAGTTTCCGAATGGAACTAAATCGCAGCTTCGTGGAAACGAATACGTTCGTTCTGTTTGTTTAATCTAGTTCTGGTTCAATCTGATTAATAGCTGTGATTATTGTTCGTTAAGTTCAATTGTTCATAGTTCTTTTGAACAAACTTAATGATCAAATTGAACAAATTTCCAAACCAAACATTTATTAAATCATTAAATTTTTGTTGAATTCCCCAGAATATTTTGATTTTTTTTAACTTTTTCATTTCATTTAATTTTGCTTACTGATTTAAATTTAAATATTGTTCATTATTCTTAAACATTTTTGTAGCTTTGGCTCTATTTTTAAATTGATTTAATTTTAATTTTATATCGACTGCTATTAGTTGTAAATAAACAAATAAATAAATAAATAAACGAACTAAATAAAGGTTTCCCTACTCTTTGTTGATCATATTTAATTTTTAAGTGATTATTTAACAATTTTTCTCCATAGTTCATTTATTCCCATTTTGCTTAAACTTATTTGCACGCACAACAAATCCAAAAAAGTTTGCATACACTTTTCAGTTGAAAGCAAACAAAGTTTAGAGTTGAGAGTGCAAACAACATTAGCCATGGCTAAAAGACATAAATACATATGTACAAACTGTTGTAGAATAAATAGAACACAGCAACTAGAGCAGCTATTGTAGAGTAGGGGCGAGGGCTAGAGGTATAATAAAAAAAAAAAAAAAACTACACGAGTCTGCTCCGAATTATTGATTTTACGACTCTCTGGGCATAGAATAGTTGGAAGGAGGAGGCGCATCAAAGTGGAGCACAACGCCCCCAAAACAGGCACGTTACAAGCGTTTCTGCCCCTTTTTACCATAATAGCAAATTAGCATTGTTTGTTGTTGTAGTAGGGATGACATCCAACAGAGAGAGCCGAGGGTACGCGTCAACCACAAACTCGACAGAAAGCAATTTCAACTATTTACTTGATTTAAGCAAGTGTCGATTAAGTCAGCTCTGAGACATGAGTTTCGTATTTTATTATGCTGCGTGGTATTTGTTAATAAAGTGTGATGTAGAGCATTCCAAGGGATTGTTCTTTGCATTTTAAATATTTTCAATGTTTGTTTAAGATTATTACAGCTTAGTTTCATACTTTAAAGGGCAATTGGAACTTGTTGACATTAATTTACATACATTTAGTTTGTTAAATTGAATTTAATGAATGAATGAAATGAATGCTCTGATTAAACTTCTTGAATTTACTAAATGCAGTACGACCTCTCACGACGCAACCCTAGTTGTACGCAACTTCTATACTTGAAATCCTAAAGCTGTTCAGAAAAGTATAAATTGTAACAAAGAACAGACTAAAATTTCTCAAAATATGTATGTGTAAAGTAAAGTAAAAAACATGCTTTGAACGCAAATTTATTCGATTTGCCATCAATTTCAATGGTTAGTCAAGGCATCTTCTTTTTTTAAAAATAAATCCCGTGGACAAACAGAAAAGTTTCCCTCGGTTTTTTGCAATGAACAAGTTTTAATTCATAGGTTCTGTGTTCCGCGTGGTCCTATTGTGAGTTAAAGACAGTCAAACTTCCATGTATATATATAATATATGGCAGAAATTATAACTTGAAGATATTAATCCGGTTTCGCATGAATTCTAGAGACTTCCTTGAAAGTCATTAATCCTTACAGGACATAGCATTAGCTTCAATCAAATTTATCGGTAGTAAGAATTTTTAGATTTCCATAATAACACATAAATAATCTCAGGGTTTTGTGGCGTTTGAATGCCGCCAGTGCTGCCAGTTAAGCAATTTAGTTGCTAGATCTGGCAACTTTTCAAAAAATTTGCAGGTTTTTTTTTTTAAAAATGCTATAAGCCACAAATCTAGCACAGAGATTCTGAGTGAGAGAGAGAAAGAGAGAGAGAGGAAAAGATCTGAGTGAGAGAGAGAGAGAGAGAAAGATTTGAGTGAGAGAGAAAGATCTGAGTGAGAGAGAGAAAGATCCGAGTGAGAGAGAGAGAAAGATCTAAGTGAGAGAGAGAGAGAGAGAAAGATCTGAGTGAGAGAGAGAGAAAGATCTGAGTGAGAGAGAGAAAGATCTGAGTGAGAGAGAGAGAAAGATCTGAGTGAGAGAGAAAGATCTGAGTGAGAGAGAGAGAAAGATCTGAGTGAGAGAGAAAGATCTGAGTGAGAGAGAAAGATCTGAGTGAGAGAGAGAGAGAAAGATTTGAGTGAGAGAGAGAGAGAGAAAGCTCTGAGTGAGAGAGAGAGAGAGAAAGATCTGAGTGAGAGAGAGAGAGAGAAAGATCTGAGTGAGAGAGAGAGAGAGAGAAAGATCTGAGTGAGAGAGAGAGAGAGAAAGATCTGAGTGAGAGAGAGAGAGAGAGAGAAAGATCTGAGTGAGAGAGAGAGAGAGAGAAAGATCTGAGTGAGAGAGAGAGAGAGAGAAAGATCTGAGTGAGAGAGAGAGAGAGAAAGATCTGAGTGAGAGAGAGAGAAAGATCCGAGTGAGAGAGAGAGAGAAAGATCTAAGTGAGAGAGAGAGAGAGAAAGATCTAAGTGAGAGAGAGAGAGAGAAAGATCTAAGTGAGAGAGAGAGAGAGAAAGATCTAAGTGAGAGAGAGAGAAAGATCTGAGTAAGATAGAGAGAGAGAGAAAGAGAGGGACAAATGCTGAGTGAGAAAGAAGTTTTGAATGAGTGAGATAAAACACAAACACACACACACTAATAGCGAGACTGAGTCAAATAGCAATGGGAAGGCTTAAGGTAACTTCCGTCAAGCTAGAACCAGTTGGGAATTATAAGAGCCTTGTGGCAAAATTATTTTACACGTCATATGGACATTAAATTAAATTGCCATTTTTAGGCCTTTTTATTCACATATTTGTAACTTTTGCATATTAAATGCAAATTTTCAAAACTTTTAAATATTTTCAAAAATACTGCCAGCATTTTCACACACATACACACACAGCGCAATGCGATCGATAGTCGATACTTATCGATTAACGTCTTACATACATTTTAATATCACGCTTATTAAAATACGCCTGCTTATGCTTTTTTTCTTATCAATATTACAATTTCTTCAAACGTTTTGAACACATTTATACTCTTTTTTGGTAGTAGCTAAGCGACTTGGGCTTGACTTAGCAATTTTTTGACAGATTTTCAAAACTTTTAGCAATTTTAAGCAACTGTTTTTTTTTACCAAATCTAGCCATTGTTGCCTCGAAAATTCTGGCAGCATTGTCTTCCATGTATATGTACATATATAATATATGGCTCAAATTAGAGCTTCTAGATTTTGGGACAGTTTCGCAATAATTTTAAAGCTTTTATACTAAAATAATAAGACTTTCTTCAAAGTTATTAATCCTTACCAGCACATAACATAAGCTTCAAACATAATTTTTGGTTGTAAGCATTTTTATAACATTTGGATTTATATAAATACACATTTATAATCTCTGGGTTTTGTGACGTATGAATGCTGCACGCATTTATTTCAAGTACCCTTTTTAAATTATTAGTTATTGGCCTTCTGATAATCTGCCTCTCCCCCCTGGTCACACTCTCCCTCGCTCTCTGGGGATTTTGCTTGTCGTCAAGCAGCAATAATTTCCATGACGTCTTTTATTTTTGTTTTTTTGTTGTTTTTGAGCCGGCAGCAAATGCGTCAGCTTTATCGCTTTTATCGCATTTCGAATGCAAAAGCAAACATTTATGTATGTATGTACTATATGTATGTATGTAGTATGTTTGTATGTATTTAGCCTGATTGTTTCAATATTTTATAAGAAACTCAACTCAACTTTTGTGATTACAATTATCAATCAAACAATGATACAAGTTTGCTTATTCAACTTTCTACTCCTTTATTCTTTGTTGTTGTTGTTGTTGCACATGCCACAAAAAACCCTTTTCTACAAGGTTATCCAGTCAACAAGACAACAGAAAATTGTCGTTGACGTATGTATGTACATAGTTGTTGTTTTATGCACTTCGCATTAGGTTTGGGAGCCGCCAACCACAACATTTTCTCAACTATATTTAGACTTGGTTTTATTGCTGTAGTAGTTGTTGGTGTTGTTGTTGTTGTTCTGTGCCAGCAACTAACGTTGCTACTGACGTTGTAAGTGTTGCATGTTTTTGGTCGTTCTTCTTCCTTTTTATTCTATATTTAGAAATGACATATACAAACATTCACTGACGAAATTCGCACGCTTTCCGGAAACGTGACAATACTACAAATACACATGCAATTGTGTGTAAGTGTGGGTGTATGTGTGTGGTTGCATGGATTAAACACGACTTGCACTTGGCATGTGCACAATTTTATTGGGAAAAATATAACAATTATGAGCGTATTTCATCAGAATATGAATAAAAAAAATTAGTAGAAAATTAAATGTTTAAAATAATTATTTCTTTAGAATTAATAAATTCACCTTGAAAAGTTTGCACAAATTTTGTTTAATCTTATCTTAAATGCATAGATAAAAATCTATCTACACACAAAAACATGCCTCACGAGTGAATTGTCAACTACCCAAAAGCCAAATTAAACATTTTTATTCAAATTTAATAAACTTGACGTACCAAATAATAACAACAACGCAGAATACACATAAATTTCAACATAGACATGTTTGTATGTATCTAGATACTATAGACATACATACATACGTGTTTGTCTAATTTCAAAGTGGCACAAGGCGCGCACAAAGAAAAACACATAAAAGAATCGCTTGATTGGGAACGTTGGATCCCGTGCTTTTCATATATACATATGTACATACATATGTATAAGTATGCACTATGTGTTGTTTTTTTGTTTTTATCAAGAATAAATAATATAACAAAATGAACAAATGAAGCTGTATGCCAAAACAACATCATTGAACTTGTTCAAGGACAGATGCTGAGAGAGAGAATGCACAGAACGGAAACTGAAAACAAAACAAAAAACAAACATTCACACCCAATGGAAGCAGTTAATTTGGATTAACTGTGATTTTTCGTGACAATTTGCCGGCAAAAACAAAAACTTTTTTCAGCTGTTGCGATATCCATTGTTCTTTGTCTCTCGCTCTCACTCTTTATGTTTGGTTAATTAATCATGGAGATTACATTAACAGTGGTGAATTATGGCCGTTAACAGGTATGAATGTTAATCGTATAAGTATTCAATATGTGTATGTGTCTTATTCAGCTGTTAAAGGTGACTGCTGCTTATTTTGTTTGTCCCGCATTGACGCAATTGACGAACAAAAATATATCGAAATACTGCGACGAATTCTTAAGTGGGTGAGTGTGTGTGTGTTTGTCTGTGTGAAATGGAGACAAGACAAAAACAAACGCAAATAAATTATACACAAACCAGCCCAAAACTGCTTGAGTGAAAATAACTGATAATAAACGTTTGTAGGTATTAATGTACCTCATTCGTCTTTCTTTTATGGTATTTGTTAAAAAAATAATTAATATATACTATATCAAAACTGTTGCGCGGACAAGATGCGTATCGCGGCCTCAATTGCTCAGAATAAAATTCAACTGATTCGATTCTGATATTTTTTTTTGTGTCTTCGTGACTTTTATTTTTTTGCGTCGCGTTTTGTTTGTTGCAGTTGACGTTGATATGATAAATCTGTTTAAGCATTTAACAGATTAGATATTAGTGAGCTCTCTCGCTGACGTACAAGTCTACATACATAAATACATACATACATTTAGTAAAGAGTGATTAAAGAAAAGGAGAAACACTCGATTTGCTTTCCTGCTTGTGTCCCAGATACTTTTTTTTCGTGTTTCAGTTGCACTACATTTCACCATATTCTGAAAACCGGGTCAATTCAGTGCAGACATTTACTGTCGACTAGCGACGTCATAAAGTCATGTATATTTATATATACACGATATGCATGTGTATATAAGGGCAATTGGGTCAATAGCTTACAGGCAGTATGCCAAAAATTGCAATTAAAGGTGAATTCATTAAGCATTGAAATAAATTTTGCCAAATTGGAAATCTTTTCTTTCACTCATTCCCACATGCATACAACTCTGTGCATGGTTGCATGTGTACATACATACAAACATAATACCAGACTAGTCACAAGCGTGAGAGAAATTATAGCAAAAAAATGAAATCAACTTGGTGGAAAATACCAAACATTAGGTGTTAAATTATTGCAATTAACAGAAATATGGCTGTAGTGTTGACTATAATATACAGAATACACATACATACATACATACTATGTACATATATAAAGCTTTCTACTTTTTCGCTTTTTCTAAAGGCTATAACACTTATTTTATGCACTGTTTCCATTAAAAATACACTCAATTTATGCACTTACCACAATTGCCATACACATTTGAGTATAACTTTGAGACTTTTTAGTTGCTTTTCAAGTACGAGAAAAGGAATTTCACGCACAGACACAAAACACTGTAACACACACACACACACTCACACAAACTTGGTGAATGTGATTCGATTTTTTAGGTTTTTTCTTGGTGTACTCCAGACGAACTTCGCTTTGTATCTTTATTAGAAATGTTTTTTATTTAATTCAAGTGACAATTTCTTGCTTGCGGGAGACATTAACGCGACGTTTGGCTTCTTGCTTCCGTGGTCAAATATTGTAACCTCAAATTTTTTTCACCAAATAAGTGAGACTGAGAGACACAGACACTGCTATACAGATGAGAGATAACACTTGAATTTAGGCGCAGCCACAAATAGATATATATTCACTGAAGAATTTAACTTATTATTACACAATTAGTTTGGACTTTAATTAGGCGTATTAAAATCGGGCACGAGTGGAAAACCCTTAAACACGAATATTTTTTTGTTAATAGCAAGGGGTGTGCCCGTAGATGACTAAGTTGTTAATACCATTGACTGCATAATACTGAAAATTAAAAAAAAATCCTAAGGAAAATGGTCAGCCTGGTGAGGAGCATTTCTGTTAACGTGACTATGCTGTTTTGCAATTATAAACTAAAAAGCGAATTGTTGACATCGCTGATTTTTTAATAAATATTTTATTATGTATTTATTTTATAAAATCACATTTATCAATATAAAATCAAAGCAGCTTAATACTTAACATTTGTGGCTCAACATTTAAGCAACAGTAGAAAGGTAACAGAAAAAAGAACTCGAAAAATTTTACGCCCATGAACAAATCTGACGAAAGGTCGTAGGTAGAAAAAGACAGAACAGCTGCTTTGTTTATACTTCTGCTGGCCGCCGCATTTGTTGTTTTGATTTTTGCTCTTACGTTTTGGTATACTTATTTGGCTGCATGTGAACACAAAACGTATCGCAGGTCAGGCACGTCTTTGTGTATATGCATAAATGTGTACGCATCGGCTGGCTGTTGTAGCTGATATGTATGTATAAGCTGCACAACTAGAAATACCCATTGTCCCAATATGAAATTAATGGCATGGACATTTTGCAGTATGCCATTCAAATAAAAGGGTTATAAATATATCATTTTGAATACGAAAAAAGTTTATTTTATTGTTTGTTATATATTAAAATTTAGCCACTAATAATTAAATATATATAACCAACTAATTCCAAAAACGTATTTAAAGGGAATCATGCTAGGTATTTCATTTTCAGGTGTGTTATTGTACAAAGTTACTATATAGTCTGTACCACCCAATTACCACCGGGTAGCTAAAGGCAACTGAAAAGAATAAATATCAAAAATCTCGCCAAAGCGAAGCCAGCACAAAATGAAACGCATCACACGCATACTTATACTTATGCATTTTTACTGTCCCTGTCTTACAAAAGGCGAAAGCAAAGAGTAAGTGAAACAAAACAGCCGCATACATAAACTGACCAAGCCAAGTTCTGCGACAGCACAACTATAATAGGCAAAGCTAACAAGACGCAGCAACTGCGCTTGTTCAAATACCCTTTCTGGCAATATTAAGTGAAATCAATATATCCACTTGCATATAATTTAATCATAACAAATAACTTATTTTGACTACTTTAATGCAAATCCCTTACTCTAGGATTAGTTAACAAACTCATAATAAAATGTCTTTATTATTCATACATGCCCTACCTAATTAACAAAAACTTTTAGACTTTAGTGCCAAATTATATTCTTGTATCTTATGATTACCCATTTATTTACGCAAAGTTCATAAAAATTATACTACCCTCCCATGTAGTTAAGCAGCCAGTCGATTGAAGAAGTGAAAATTGCCAAACTCAAGCAAAGTCAAGAGTTTGACAACAACACAAGAAGAAACGAACAGCAACATATTATTCTGTCGCTTTCTTCGCACACTTCATCAAAACAAAGTGAAAAAATTGATCGCCGTTGGTTCTTTGTCACCAGCTGATTTTCAAAAAGGCGGCACATCATTTGAAAAGGCAGACGCCGCCAACTTAACTCGCTATGTTCCCCTGTTAGCGATGTTCTTTTCTGTTAAATTGCTGTCTCTGGTTACCCCTCTGTTAGTATTGAATACTCTTTGCATTTAAGCACACTGTTGAGTCATACTGTTAAGTGTGGAGTAATGTTGAAGCAACTAGTGCCATTTTTGTACATTTTTTAGTACATTTCAGATATTTACGTATTGCGGTTTACTTGCAAAAATTAAAGTAAACTTTTCATAAACGACAAACAGGTATGTCAAAGCGAAAAGCCGAAGAAACAGAGAAGGAAATGGCAACCACTGCACAAAAAACTACTCCCACATCGCCTCAACAGGTATGTAAAATGAATACTAATAAATAAAGACAACAACAGTTATTTTTCCATATGTTTGTTTTGTTTGTAGACCGAGGATAACTTTACAATCAGCAAAGTGGATCCACTTGCAGAGTATATAAAGTTGATTGAGACGCGCGTTACTGTCGATCAAATAGTCGACGATGCAATTACCAAGGAGAATTTCAAGAAAATTGCAAATGCCGCCCGTGACGTCATCTGGCATTTGTTGTTCGATGATGATGTCAAATCGAATGCTGAGTCAGAGAAAAAAGCCAGCGATCTTCTCGAAGAATACAAAAGTGATGCATGCTTCTATGCACCCTGGCCATACAATGAATGGATCGTAAAGGTACGCGATGAACTGCTAAAGCGTGAGAACATCAACTTCTGGCGTGAAACCATTGTCCACAAGCAATTGGGTCCCTGTTGGTCCCGTGACTCCGATCTGTTTGATGGCGATGATGAACCACCGCTGGAATTCTATGCACATGCTGGCTGCGTTGCACCATTTGCTGCCAGCCTTAAAGCGCGCGCCGCCGACAAGGCGGACAAAGCCGCCAGCGGCGACGAGGAGGCCGCCAGCAATGAAGCTGCAAGAGGCACAAACAATGAAGCTGCTTTGACGAGCAATTTTGAAGCTATTATTGGCAAGGAACAGCCTTTGAATGATTATCGTGATCTGATGAAACGTTTTGTCCTGACCACTGTCACAGTGCCGGATGATATACACAAGCAGAACGTGGATAAGATTGGCAAAGCGGCACGTGCCACCATTTGGCAGCTACTCTTTGAGGGCACACCCGAACAGGCGGAGTTCGACAAGGCCGCCGAGCTGTTGCAGGAGTACAAGAGCGATTGTGGCTTCTATGGGCCGTGGGAGTACAACGAATGGGTTGTCAAGCTGCGTGACGAGCTGTTGCAGCGCGAGATGCTTCACTTTTGGATTGAGAAGATTGTCAAATTGGAGTTGGGTCCTTGCTGTTCAAGGGATTCGGATTTCTTTGACTCGGAGGATTCGATGCCGGTGGAGTTCTATAACAAAGCCGGTTGCAAGGCACCATTCGATATAGAATCGAAATAACTTAATTTACAAACTTTCGAATTCATATTTTTAAAATTAAGAATTTTGGCTGCTGTCAATTGTCTAACAAATTGTTAAGTTTATCTCGAATTGAATAAACAAAAAACTCTTTATTACACTGCGTGTTGTTGTTGTTGCATGCAACAGGTGCAAGCAGTGCCAGAGCGCCTCTTTAATAAATTGTCATAAATGATTTTTTTTTTTTTTTGTCGTTCAACAGATTTATCCAATATTTATGAGTTCGGCGTCCAAGCCCCATAAATAAATTGCGATATGTTTCGTTTCTCTAGAGAAAGTTGTTGCTGCTCTCTCTCTCTCTCAGTCTCTGGTGTAATATTTGTAATACTCCGCTGTAACCAATAAATAAAAACGTATTTTTGCAAAAGTCAAAACAACATAAAATATATGTATATTTGTGCTATCCGATTTTCATAGTGTTATTATTGTTGCAGTTGCTTCTGTTGCAACTGAGTCATATTTCATTTTTATTATCTTGCTCTCTACGCAAAGGCATCTGCAGCAGCAGCAGCAGGCGCTGCCACAAGGTGTGGCAAGCGAAAGTATTACAAGCCCAAATATTACATGAAAAGTGTGAATATTTTTAAATTATATAATATTTTTTTATTCTTTACATGCTTAGGAAAAGAGAAAAGATTACTTAGTTTAAGAATCAATATTATTATGCTTAAGAATTTAAATCAAATAGTTTATTATTAATTTAGGAATGGGTTTTCTGATCTTTTAAATTTGAATTATTATGATTATTGATTATTTATGTTTTTTCAAAGAAATTATTATTTTTTTTTTTACGTTTTGAGTTTGTTAAGTACAAATGATATATATTTATGTTCTTTCCTATGCTTGGGAGTTTGACTTTATAAAAAAAAATGTTGTACAATATTTTTATTATTAATGCTCTTAATATGCCAAAGAATTAATAATTTTTTGTGCATTAAAATTCATTAAAGGGAAGCAAAATATTTAGTTGGTTTTGATATATATAAATTTAACAATATAAAACAATTATTCTTTAGAAGTCTTTAAAATGAACTTTAACAAATTTTAAGCTACAAATCTTAATTCTTCAGAAAAAATTGAACAATTCATGTTTCCCAAAAAAATTCGGCTTTAAGTATCTTTTATGTCTTTAAAAGTCTTCGAAATGAACTTTGACAAATTTTAAGCTATAAATCTTAATTTTACACAAAAAATTTAACTCTTTAAATTGTACAAAAAAAATTGTTGCCTAAAGTATTTGTTTTAATTAATAACATTAATTAAGCATTGCTTAAAGTTATTCACAGATATACAATCTTGTCCAATCAATAAATAAATATTTAAATAATAATTCACTACAAGCAGCTTAAAGGATGTTGTACTTTCACTTTTGCATTTCTAAAAAAAATTGTTAAATTTATAAATTCAAATCGTTTTGGTTATATATACTTCAAGGGACATCAACAATTATGTTTGAACCAATTAATAAATATTTTAATCATGCTTTATCTTAAAGCTTATAAAAAAATTTCATTCCTATATGTTTATAGCTGTATGTTTCTATTTGCAAAGTATTATTATTTAAATCAAGACGGAGATATATTTATAGATGATATAATTTTAAAATGGATCTCATCATTAAACTAGAGATTTTCTATTTTCCTATTTTCATACTGAAAGTTTTCGATAAAGTTCTCTTTATGAATTTAATTATTGAATATCCATATTAATAGCTTTATATTGCTAAATAATTTGTTTTGTCACATTTATCAGTATTCATTGTTCTTTATATTTTTCTCTATAATTCACTAACTTTAGTGTCTAATTTTAAGCCATTATTTATAGAAAGCCTTACAAGGAGCATAACACAGAGTTTATTACATAGGGTATTATAATTAGATATTAATTTTTCCACTTACAAAAATAACTTTTTTTAAATAATACCTTGAATATTTCTTTCATTACATTTATATAAACTTTGTTAAATTGATAACTTTTCATGCTCAAATTATTTATTGAAATGAGGTTTTCATGTATTAAATCTTATAAAATATTAATATCTTGTCTTCTTTTAAAGCATTTTGTTTAGCCTAAATTTTAAGTTGGAATACATATTTGTTTATATAAGGACTTAAATATTTAATTAGTTTAAACATACAGAAACATTTCATTTGTTTTCTACTTGAACAGTTTTGGTTTTTATTCGTATTAAATTTAACATAGGAAAAATTTGAAAAAAAAAGGTTAACACAAAAAGGGTAAGAAATATAACATACATAGATATTATGAACTAATTAATTTTTGTTGCACTGACTAGAGAACATCAACTAATAGGAACTTGTCAACAAAACCGACAAGTTCCAAAATACAAAAAAAAAAAAATATAAATTCTATAAATTTGAAGGTAAAACAAAAAAAAAGGACGCAACGCAACAAAACGAAACTAGGAAAAAACATGCGTCCAATTTAACACTATTTTCTCTTGCGCACAGTGGGGCAAGCACTGTCGATCACTCGGCATACATTAAGCGTGAGCGTGATTTGCGCAAAGAGCGTGAACGACCCGTTGAGCCACCATCGTTAAGCCGATCGCCGCCATCGCTATCGCCACAGTTCCACGATTTGGTTTTGGCACGAAACAAACGATATTCCTCATTGTGTGCGGGCGCCAACATGGGCACATAGTTGCGGGGATCACACAGTTCCGTGTAGCGAGCATGGAACTCCTTATACCCATTATGCAATAGATACAGCTCCGGATAGTCCAGCGTGGGATAATTCTCCGTATGCACGCTGCGATCATTGTTGCGCAAAAAACGCATCAATTTCGGGCCACGTTCCGATGAGAATTCACAATGGAAGACATAGACGCTGCGCGTTTGAGGTGAAGATGTCGTTGTTGTCGTCGTTGCCGGAAAGGCATCCATGATCTGTTCGCGTGTATACAGATTGAGGGCGCCGCGTATATGCCCGCCATCGAACTCGTACGGATAGCGACAGTCAATGATCTGGTAATTCACCATCATATCCACAAACTCACCACGCATCAGCTGTGCGAGCGTATCACAGGAAATCGTTGCGAGATCAGCATGCCGCATACCACTGTGCAGCACAGGCAATGCGCATGGTTTACTCAAATCCCCAATCAACTGGGGTCCATCGCCCAAGGCATTCATGATGTCCGCATCGTTCATGGACGGCGTCTTCCGCAAGCTGGGCGTAGCCATCAATGTGTCCATGCTCAAACAGCGACGCACAGCACGTGGCTCCACATGGTTAGACTTGAGCTGTCCACTGATCAGCGCATCCAGATCGCAGGGCAGCTTTTCGAGCGAAGACGACAGTGGCTCCTGCTCCAGCTGCTCCAGCTCAAACATGGCCATGTATTCATCATCCAGCGATACACTGGAATCGTAGACACTGGACGAAACGCTGTTGTAGCTGCGCAATTTGCTTGTTTTTGGTGTCCCTCCATTTAGTAGAGTATTTCGCATATTTTGCGACAGCTCGGTGATCGGTGAGAGGGTGCAGGAGTTGGAGCTACAATTGCTGCTAGACACGTGGCGTTGCAGCATGCGTTGCAGCGGCGTCGTCTCCACCGTGGATTTATAACGTTTGGCGTTATGTGTGGCAACATCCTGATTGCGATCCGTGTCTAGTAGTTGCCCCGTTTCTAGTAGCACGCCCAGACGCTTATTTGCCATGACGATCGAATCGATCAGCTGCAAATTGCAACAGCTGTTGTTGTACACACACACACTCACAGTAATGCGCGATCGTATTTTTTTTTTTTTTTTTAGTGATTTGATGATCCTTTTTATTGGGTGTAATGTGCGAATATTTGTTGGCAATGATTTGCAATTGGCGTCGGCGTCTCTTGCTGTTTGCTGCTGCTGCTTGTCAATGTGACTTTCGCGCTCTCTTTTATCGTTGGCGCCGTTTTCATTTTTCCTCTAATTCCACACGCATACAAATGAGCGCGAGTGTTTCGTCGTATGGTAAACAGTGCGCATTAGTGGTGGGCGATAGTTTGATCTTCAGCTTTTTTCTCTCTTCTTTTGTAATGTGTGTCAGCTGGGTTTTTTTTTATATTCACCACACCAGATTGTTTGTTTTGTTTTGAAAGTTTAAATATAATGTTGTTATGAAAAATCATTTGTTGTATAGGTGAAAAACTTTAGCAATGTGTACTTCTTTAAATGTTTAAATGTGAATTTTTCTTATAATTTATAACATCTTTTATATGTATTGCATTGCTTCAAAAGTGCTGCCAACCTTGTGTGCCAAACAGCTTAAAGTTCTGTCAACCGAAAATATTAATGTAATTTAAAGGTTGGCGGCTTATTAGCTAATGTGAGAGTGGGAGGTAAATACAGTGAGCAGCAAACAGTTAACTTTGTGGAAGTTGTGAGCGAGAGTGTGGGAGTTTGTGCTTACTGACAAAAGCTGATAACTATTGATCCCATTTTAATTTTGTAAATGTATTTGCCTAATTAATCATTTTTAAAAACAAGTTAGCTTTTATTCCACGAGGAAATTTCTTAAAATATTTTAAACAAAATCGTGCATGGATTAATCTTATTCAATGCTTAGCAAATGCTGAGAAACCTGCTAGTAGTCTCTCACTCATATAAATTTCCCTTAAAATATCCTATTTGCGTTGTGGATTGTATTTTTTTTTACCCTCACTTGCTGCGAGAGGCGCAACAGTATGGTAAATTATTGGCTGACTTTGTCTGTCATTTTAATCGGGCACGTTTTAACCTCAGCTGTCAGCTGGGTTAAAGCGCCGCTTTTGTCGCCGCAGCCATCGCCTTCGATCTTTAGCTGTATGTCATTACCAAATTCAACTAAAGTGCTGTCAAAAGATAATTACCGTTGCTGCTTTTGCCCCAGACAAAACCAAAATGATGCCAAACCCACTATAGTAAACGTTAAAACCAGTTTTGCTTTTTGTTTTTTGTTTATTTTTTTGTTGCTGTCGTGTTTTTGGTACATTTTAATAAAACCACTAAAATTGCTGATTAATTTTCCAATTTTTGATACAGAAGTTAATTTTGTGTGCTAGCAATAAATAAATGCCAAGAAATACCCTATATATAACGGCAGAATATCTTGTTCCCAGTATTATAAATAAGGTGAAAATAGTTTGCAAGAGAGACTTGGACTTTAATGGATATTTATTTTATGAAGAAAACTAATTGAAAAACTGTTCGGATTGTGCATTTTCACTAATCCGCTTTGTGATTAATATATTTCACACATTTTTTTTTCACTTTTTGCCATGATGAATGAATGATTTGGCTGATGACTGACAAAGTTAATTAGTATCATATGGCATTTAACTTTCAAAAGTCCATGCTCAGATGGCTGTTAAAGGAGATTTTGAAATCGAAACTCGAAACATTTCTCTCCAGCAGCGCTTACAACACCAAATTGACAGCCAATCCTAAGTGTATACATACATACATACGTACACACACACAGTGTCTGTCAGTCTGGTTGATGCCGTATGGGGCCAGTTCATGCTTGTCTGCCACGATTAGTGGCAGCAACTGGCAGCTCCTTAAAACCAACTTTATTGGCAAATGAGGCGAAGACGTGCATCATTTTATATCTATACACAACTTTTTAGCAGATACACTTTGAAGAAAACTTATGATTTAGGTATATATTAACTTTAAGATAAAAGTAGTAATACTTGTGGGAAGAATAGGAGTATATAGTATTTAATAAATAACGCCATACCGAGCCAGAGATTGTAAAGATTGTAAGAACATAATACTTATCAAAATTTATTTCATTTTTCATCATCATCAACAATTAAACTGTGTAAAAAATAAAGTCTTTGTGTTTAAAGGAATTTTTTTAAATTTTTCAGAAATTAAATAGGAGAATGAATTAAAATTTAATGCACTTGAAAGTATATGTATTTAGTTACAAATTTTTCTTAAATATTTGAAAAAATAATGAAATAAAATTGTACCAGTTCTTAAGGTCCAAAAAATATTTAACAAAATACCAAAAAAAAAAAAAAAAATAAATTTTATTATTTTGAACTTTTTTTGATAACCTTATTGAAGCGAAGAAACTTTGGGCTAAGCGACTCCATAAACATTTAAAAGGCGTGAAATTTATATATAAGAAATTATTATGATTTTTTGAGTTTGTAGCCGAACCAAAGGAACTTTAAATTCAGGTTATTACAAACCTGTGATTGATGTGATTCCGATATTTGTTTTCTAACTTCTAAAATAAAGAACTTTTTCACTTAAAATATCATTTTCTAACTGAAAAATCTCTTAAATGAACAAAAACATATATTTTTGTTAAGGAGATCTGACAAAGTTGTCCTAAGAAATTAACGTAATTTTTTGGATATTTATCAAGTCCATAAAATCATTTATTTTTGCACCTAATAACAACCATTTATATACAATAAAATGATGGTAATTTAGTGTTATTAACTTTTGCTAAATTTTTGCAGTGTACTCTTCAATATATGTATATATATTTAGGTATGTAAGTGTGTGTTCATGTGAGCGTTGCGCGTACAATTATTAATTTGATACGATATAATTGACATGTTGGCGGTTGGCGATGCCAAAAGGAAGCACTAACATGCATGAAGTCCATTGAGGCAAGGCAAAGGCGAGTGTGGCAAGTTTGCTGCGGCTAAACCTGAGCGACGCATATTAACGCCACACGTCGCCTGTGTTTGGCCAGAGACCGAAGACCAGAGACCAAGCGGGCCAAGACGGACACCTCTTGGATCTTGGCCACGTCTGGCTATGGCTTCGACTTGGCTATGGCTTTGGCAGGCAGCCGTGTAAATTGTTTTTACTTAATCGTTGCAGACACAAACGCACATGTTGTTTGCCACAAAATGCTGTTGTTGTTGTTGCCTCTCGCTCTCGCCTCTGTTTGGGTTTCGTGGCTCGCTTTTGGTAATTGCAGTTTGGGTCCACAGTTGGGGCTTCTGTGTTACCAACCATATAACCGCCAATCGTCAGACGTTAGTAGAAAATTGTTATTGGTAGCTAACAAGTTGCTTGTTGTTGTTGGTTGGCCAACTTAGAGTCGGTCAGAGACATGCAAATTTTTAGTTGTCTAATGTTAGTTGTTTGTTATTTTTCTTTATGCAAATTTTTGTTGTTGTTGTTGTCTTTCTTGTTTTCCTTTTGACAAATTGTCTGTTAGACTTAATGATGGAGCGAATAGCGAGTAGGTTGGAACGTTTATATGCATAATTGTGTGCTTATGGAGATGGCTTGTAAAAGTTGTTGTTGTTGTTGTTGTTGTTGTTGTTGTTGTAACAACCAAGGCATGTCCAGACAACTGACAATATGATACATATGTTTAGTGTATATGTTATAGGTTATTTGTATGTTGGCTTGAATGGAAAGCCAACACTTAAGTTTGTCAAGTGATATTTTTATGTTTTGAAGTATATTTGATTTAAGTTTCTGCTTACTTGATTTATTCACATTTAGCTAAATGGAATAAAGTTTTATTATTTATTATTTATAGGACGCTCTTTACGATTGTTTAGTATTGTTGAAGGCTTTGAATAGATTTATGATATAACGTACAATAATGAGAATAGACGTTAAAATGTTGAAAAAAATCTTCAAAATGATGTAAAAGCTTAAAAATTTAAATAGTATATGTAACGATTTTGTAAAACATTTATCTTTAGTTAGATATTTTTATACCTTGAACCTATAAAATGCAAGTTTGTGTCAAGGTTTTGATAACTTTTCTGGCTAAAGATATTCACATGGAATATTTTGGATTGGGAATAAGTGAAAATGTGTCTTTAAACTGTGGATACCATAATGGATAGCTTTGAAAATCGGTTAAAAAACACTTAAGATATCAAAGATTAAAGTAAAGTCATAATATATTATTTTAGGCTATTTTTTTGAACAGTCTTTCCGTGTTTTGATTAACCGTTGGCTTTAAAAAAATTTTCCTATTTTTCTTTATTTATTTCCTGATAAAAAGTTTTAAAGTGTTTTGTTTAATAAATATCCAAGTTAAAAATTTTGGTGTTTCTTGTTACCAAAAAGAATTATCCTAAACTAAAAGGTTTCGTCTAATGAGACTTGATTAGCTTGTTTTCGTTTTGTTTCAATTAAATTTACAATCTTATGGACAATAAGGGCAATTATTATTTATGTTTAACAGCAAAATTTCTTGCCAATAAATGAAGAAGAATCTGAAGTGTGATTGCCACAAACCCAAAAAAAAAGCTAAAAACCGCTGAATTCGTCGATATGTCTGACAACATTAAACAACACTTTTAAGGCGATAGTATCTATCGATGAAATGTTTTTTTGGGTTTGAGAAAACTAAGCTCATTTTAGCGCTAGCATTAAATTTAATCCGTGTTTTACTTTAACTAGAAATCGATTAAAATAGAAAATAATTATTGTAAAAGTTCATCGATAAAAAAAATGTTCAACTCGAGTATTCAATAACATAACATAATAATTTTTTAATAAATATATTTAATGACTGTTATTTAAAGTTATTTTTAAGATGTTCCATCCTGTTGCAATAATAATTTAATGAAAATGTACATCCTCTCTTTGAAAGCTTCAACTAATTTGTATAATTATGTAATTCAGTTTTTAGCTTATGATGCTGCTGCTGCTGCCTCAGCTTAAATTGAAAACAAGTACAGAACAGAAAATAAATAAGGGGTGCAGCCCACTGATTACAAGTGCAGGTCTTAAGTATAATGTGCAAGTGAGTGGTGCAGCAATGGTCGAGTGGTGCACGAGATGTGGTGCTTTGTGAGTGTTGTGAGTGAAATAAATGGCTTCATAAAATTTTGTAACCATAATTTAGTTGTGCACACTAAAACCAGATGTGAGGATAGTAAATTGTTTTATCAGTCGATACTTTATACACATTTACATACATTCATACATAGTATATATGAAGAGCGTATGTACTGAGGCCAATAATCAGGCAGACGGAAAGGAAATGTGTGTCTGAAGGCAAAACACAAAGTGTGGCCATTAAGCGATACATTATAATTAAGTGAACGAGCCAAGGCGAAACGTTGAAGTTTTAAGCCACAATGCCGGAATGCAGCTGCCAACGGAAATTGTTGATAAGAGTTCGTCCGTCCGTCCGTTCATTTATATACTTATACATGTTATGATAACATCATCAATAGTCGTTCTTGTGCCTGGCAGGCACTATGCAATTATTGAAATTATATGTATATGTATATACTCTGTATGTATGTTGAAGGCAGCGGCATTTGTGTTCGTTTAAAATTAAATTAGTATAATGCCATTCTTCATTCTCCCTCCCTCTTCTCTCCTTTATTGTGTTTTGTTGGCTTACACCTAAAGTCTATAATCAGAGCCCCTCGCTCTATATCATTCGGGCTTAATTGGCAGCTCTTGTATCGTCCTAGTCACACCATTTCTCTTTCTCTTTTCTCACTTTGTCGGCTTCAAACATTGCCACTAATTATATACTTCATAGTTTTTATTCATATATCGTTTTCACTGGCGCATCTGTCAGTTAAACACTATGACCGTAAAGATAAGATTCTTAATGATCTTTCAAAGCAATTCTTCAATACTAAGAAATTGCTTTTATGTTCATCATTTTATAGAGCATGCAGTTAGGTGTTCGACAACCGTTAATGTCTTTGGCTTATAGGTTTTAATATGCCTGCGAGAGAGTAGTATAGAATTCTTTATTAGGTATAACATATAATTTGAATTTATTATGGAAACACCTGTGCTAGTATGTGTAAATGTAATTAGAAAGCTCTAGGCTTATCGAAATCTCTAGCTTTTCTAGGAATCTCAAGCTAATAATTTTATAGAATTTCCATTGCGTTTGCGAGTTGGCTTAAGGGAAAAATAATATGTAGAACAGTTCATTAAAATTATTTGTATTTAATTATATTGATATTTGCTTAAGATTTAGTGAAGTGTTTTTACTAAGTGTGCAAGGGATTGCAGAATTTAATTTGTCATCATGAAGAAAAAGGTTTTCATAAAACTCCTTTTATGATAAACATACAACTGGGATGATAAAAATAGCACCACTTACCTTTTCCTTTTTAGAGGTCAAAAATCAAACATCCTGTGACTGAGTATTATTAAAAATTTATATTTTATAAAAAGCTGAATGCCCTAAACAAAAAGTATTGGTTTGCTCCGATAATCGTATTAATGCATTTTCTTTTATTTGGTTCTTTAGGTATAGAGTTAAAAAATAGAACACCCATCGCATTCTAAGTTAAAGTCGATTTGCTTACCCTATCTACCACAAGAAAAGTATGTTTTTAATAAAATTTACTCCTTTTTACTATAATTATAATCTTTCAGGAGCAAATAAGCCAACATCTTTTTGTAAATTTTTGAAAATACTTTTTAGGGCTATAAAAAGAATAAAGTCATGAACATTTTTTTTTTAAGTATGCAGTAAAAATTGTTCTTATTGTAAAAGCACATCAGTAATGTCTACTTAAGTAAATATATACATACAACGTATGCATTATGATTTGATATTTTTCTTTTTAATTAAACGTTTGACAAAAGAGAAGCTCTTCGTGTTAAAACTTATCATGATTCACAGCTGCTCTTACTTTCTGAGAGTCATACTCTAACAGTTTTTACAACATAATGTATCACGAATTTATATAAACTTTATTTTTTTTAAATATATTTTTAAAAGATAAGCTTTAGTTCGAATTTTCGATTACTATTAATGGAAGTACTCGTTTACTTATCGATCTTATTCTGCGCTTCTTAAAACTGATTCTCATACATTGGTTTGCTCTTATGAAAACATATGTTTCCAAGCCCCTACTCAGCTTTTCCCTGTGTCTTCTTAATCTTTTTAAAGTGTACTCAAAGTATTCGCACAATAAAGTTCTTTATATATATTTCCCTCAAGGCTCCTACACATAATAAACCAATTAAAAAAGCTAATTAACTTGAATAGTACAGAAATCGCTCGTACTTAAAACATTTTCGTTTTGCCTGTTGCCTTTCAGGGTTTTTGATCCAATAATTTCCTGACACTAAACAAAACTATTCGATTAATGGAGTTAAGTTGTTTGAACCCATTTCATGTTTGCTGATATGTTTGTAACGACGATGATATGCTGCTTAGATCTCATAAATTGTGCAACATAATTAATGCTTTTGACTAGTTAATTTTCTTGAAACGATTTTCGTTGTTGTTGTTGTTGACTCGTAACTCTGTGACTTTGGCTTATCAAAATCATTAGCAACAAGAAAAATGACTAAAACAAAAGGTAAAGTGTGTAATTTTTATGGCCAACACAAACACACACATACACATACACAAAGCCTCACATCGTCGAGGTAACACAATTTAACACCGCTGCCAATGTAGCCATCAGGCGGCATGCAATGTTCAGCTAACGAGCAAAAACAACAACAACAACAACAAGCATTAAGCATGCCTCCTCTGCTGCTGCTACGGCCCGGGCGCGTTGTGGTAATCAATTTTAAAATTTATGACAAAATTTGCAGCTTTAAATTATGCCATTAAGCACGGCATGTAACTCATATCGTCAGGCGGCAGAAACAAGAAAAACACAAAAAAACCAAAAAGCTAAAGGAGAAACATGTTAACTGCTTTCTTGCAGCTGTATAGGTGTATGTACGTATGTGTGTGTGTGTGTGTGTGCATGCAATGGCGATTGCATTATACGCTCGTATTTCGCCACATTCAACAAACGTTGCTGCTGCTGCTGTTGCTGCTTGTGCTGCAGAGTTGACGGGTGCCATAACTCATGGCCCCGATGCCTGACCGGGAGACGGGAGAGTCGAGAGAGTCGAGTGTACGAGTCCGAGTTTTCTGTTGTTGCAATTACAACTGGACACCACATGCTACAGCTGCCATGTGTATGCCTATGTGTGTGTGTGCGTGTGTGTGTCGGCGTGTGTGTTAAATATTGCAATTTATCACGCAAATGCGTTTTTCAATTTTAACATGCCGCCAGGCATCATAAAAACGTTACAAACCTACAATATGAGCCAACACACACACACACACAGCACCAACACTAGATGGGGAGTTGTTATGGGTATATACGACACCCCTCGCCCCTCCCCCCTCCTCCCCCCATCAAAAGGGAAGTGGCAAACCCCACGCTGCCCACGTTGATGATGGCTCACGTATCGCTTTTATATTTCTCGTCGCCCCAAGTCTACTTTACTTGAATAAAGATGGCCAATGAATGGCAGACGATTAAATGGTACAGCTGGGTGGCGCAAGGGGGGTAGTAAGGGGGGTGCTGGTGTTGGTGTCAAGGTGCATGCATCCCTGATGAGAGATGAGAGTTGCAAGATGAAATGGATGGCAACACGAGTAGTGACTTAATGAACAGTTGCAGCTGCTCTCTAAAAAAAAAATGAGAAAATCATGTCAAAAGCTCGTTTATATTATACTTCAAAATGCATGGAAAAACAGGTGCGATCGAGACAATCTAGGTAATCTATTTATCAGTGAGAAAAACAGTTTGTTATCTTTTGTGCCCAAATTAGTGAAGATTTTGGTAGGTTAACTAAGATAAGGATCCTACTGGGTCTTAAGCATACCTGTTAAGTAATGATTATTAATGGTAGTCATTATTAGTTAGATTAGTTTTGTTTAAAAGTTGAAATAATGATTAAATTACCATTATTTTTGGTTTCACACAATTATTTAATGATTGCGATTACAAAAAATCGAAAAATAATGGAAAATTACCATAAACTATTGAAAATAATGGAAAAAAAATGGAAAATTATGGTTTTAATATTTTTCCATTATTTTCCATTATTTTCCATTATTTTCCATTATTTTCCATTATTTTCCATTATTTTCCATTTTTTCTATTTTTTCGACTATTTGAGACTATTTTGAGAAAAACAAATTATTTTCAATGTTTGTAAGCCGATCTCGTACAGAAACATTGTTGTTATTAAATGTGATGTTGAAAATAATTTGTTTTTCTCAAAATAGTCTCAAAAAGTCGAAAAAATGGAAAATAATGGAAAATAATGAAAATAATGGAAAATAATGGAAAATAATGGAAAATTTCAAAACCATTATTTTCCATTATTTTCCATTTTTTTCCATTATTTTCAATAGTTTATGGTAATTTTCCATTATTTTTCGATTTTTTGTAATCGTAATCATTAAATAATCATAAGTTGTTCACTATTCAACTATATAATCACTAAGACTATTTTCCAAAAATAATTTAATTGATTAGTAATTCTAATGGCAACTTAACAGGTATGGTCTTAAGTTACATATTACATGATGATCTCTCCAAAATTGACGACACTTTCTGCAGATCGCGGCAAAAATACCAGAAGAGAAACCATCCTAGCTCGGCTGAACTTTTCCTGTAGGAACGTGAAGATCATTTTCAGTAAGCCTAAGAAGACTTTAAAAGATTTTCTTTAAAAGAATGAAGAAAGTTTTGACTTACGTTTGACTATCACTATTCGTTCAGTGCCTTGTTGTTTCATCTGTTATCTCTTTGTGAACTTTAGTTGGTTATTAAAGCTGAGAACAATACCAGATGCTTCCACTTTTAATGATGATACACAGCATAGACTTTCCAAAATTTATTAAATATCCACAGAATAAATGTAGATTATGTGGTATGTGGAACCTAAACACTTGGTGATCTGTAAGGTATCCTAAAAAAATGCTCAACGGTTATATAGTTATAGTAGTTATACTGTAGCACTAAGAAATTGTCTTTAAAAATTTAAAAATTAAATAAAATTAAATTAAAGATTTAAATAGTTGGTTGATCTTTGAAGGCTGTCGACACTGAGTATAAAAATCTTATTTTATTTTTCAAGTACTTAATTAAGGCTGCTTCAGTAGACGATTTGCTGATAAATGGATAATAAATTAGTATATTGAAAGATTGGATTCTCATTTTGGGTGTCAATACTCGTTTCAAGTTCCTAGTAATTGGATTTGTGACAAGCTAAAAAAGACATTTCTTTAATAAAGTAAAAATAGATTTCTTTGTCACTTTTACAAATCAATTTACCTAACTCAATCATATATCATTTACATGCTTTAAAGTCAGTTCACGAATCAAATAGACAGCCATAGTTAGTTGCATATCAAGTGTGCTGCAATCTGGCTGCAAATCAGTATCAAAGCTTAGCTCCATCGCCTGTAAAAGGTGCACTCAATACTCAATTAATAGTTGAAGTTTGCTCTACGTGGTCCAATTAGCTATGCACAATTTGGTCCCATCACACACAAACATACAAACTCTGTTACCCCATTTGGAAAAAAAAAACAGAGATGAGGAGGGACGGCGAGACAGACATGAACATGGACATAGGACATTGGTAACGATGTTGTCTACGTTTGTCGGAGCACTTGTCATCTGGTTGTTCACTGTCCGAATGTCGTTTGCCCAAAGACATTCAATAGATAGCGGTCTAAATAACTGACCATGTTGGAGTTAGCTAGCTTAGTACTAGTTGTTCAGTTGCCATTTAATCTTACACTCAATGGCCGAAGGCTTTAAATGGAGTCTGTGTGATGTCCATTAGTTTATGCGCAATTTGCAAAAAATCAATGCGATGACATTCGTTTAAAATGCAATTCAAGACGATAAACAATATGTGAACTCTTTTGTGAAAACGGATCTCAATACGGTTTCAATAACAAGGGTGTGCCACTGATGACTAAATACTACGTTTCAACATATCTCTGTCATTTAAGACACCTAATCCCAATACATATATATGTTATTGTATTGTATTTATATTCATTTTGTTTAACGATCTAAGATCTGTTGTCGCCTAAGCGAAAACAATAAATGAGTTTCGATCAAAATGTGTATGTAAATTTATCAGGGGCGCCACTAATGAAGTTTGTTATAAAATTTTATGACGCTCTTAAAATATTGTATTTTAATGATTGTTGCTTTCAAAAGGCATCGAGGCGTCGATACGCTTGATTTCCGTTAATGTATTCGCACTAAATGTAAAGTGGGCGATGAATTTGTATTCAAATAACATCAATAAACATCTTAAATAATTATACCAATAATCGTCTATATACATCTACTATGTATATACATTTAAAAGTTGTATGAACATTAGAAAACCAAACAAAGAATATATTAAATCCATAATAAACTTTTTGTGAATCCCACAAAGTTTAACAATCAGTTAAGTTCAGAAATTAAATATTGGTCCATTATCTAGATTAATTTTTTTTTTCATAAAATTTTCTTTATCATTGAACTATAATTACATTAAAATTGTAATTAATCTAAAAATACCACATAATATAAGAAGCGATTCAAAATAAGCTGTTTTAGGTAGTTAGAAAAACAAATTTTTATTTTTAAAATTTTTTTTTTTAATGAATTATTTAAGATAGTTTGTCTCCTCTTTTTCAATAATTTCAAAATTTTAAAATTATTTTCAAGAACATAGATCTAAATTCATTATTTTATAAATGTTTTTTTAATATCTTAAGAATATACTTTGTCAGCCTCATTTGTAGATAAATTTTTTTATATAACATTTAACTGTCAAAATTTTTTTATTTAATTTCTAATTAGTAAAATTTTGATCGAAAATGCTATCTAACTTCCAAGTCGATTATTGGTCACAAAAATATGACATTGAAAATCGGATAAAGAAACTTTTTTCTAAATTTAAATGCAGTATAAAAATTTTAAAAAAAAATTTTTTTATTTTAAAGAAAAATTTTCAGAAGAGTATTTATGCCTTCGATCTGCATTATTTCAAAGACAACGTTCATTGATGCTTATTTATTGTTGCGTTTGTCATTTGAATATATCTAAATATTAAATTAACACAATATTTAATGTCAACAAAATTCGCAAGCATCGTAAAATTGCTTAAAATATTCGCATGCGAAACTACGAGCTGTGTTAATTTACGAATTTTGTTCATTTTCGTTTCATTTCATTGCCACATAATGTTAAATATTTATTATACAAAGCGGCAAAACTCTGTGAAATCCACTGTTCAGACAAATTGAAATGTGTTAATATACAGCGCAGTGCATAATTTATTATAATACTTAGCTAACCAAATTCTGGCTAATGAATGAATAGACTGACAAAGACAATAGTTCTTGACATGCTTGTTTGATATTTAGCTGTTGATATTTGGCTGCCAACATCAATGATCCAACTGTCAAAAGGCATTTGAATTGAGCGCTAAAATATCACAGCACAACACAAATTTATGTTAATTGCATGCAAAATGTTAATTAGCATAGATCACGATATATCTGAGCAGCAAACAATAGATTTATAATTCTTTTATAAAAACCTAAAAGGCGATTGTTGTTCTTTATCGTGCCCCAACACTTGTTCGCATTAAGCTCAATGCTAAAATCTCATTCGGTTCGGTTTTCTTTGGCTTTTGTAAGTTGGCTTTGTATTTAATTCCCCAATGAATGGATTTGAATAAGGAAGTTTATACAATGAAGTTTATGATTTCATTTATGACAAGTGCTAACATTGGTTTTGCGAATCACTAAATCAAATCAAACAATAAATATTGTTTGACTTACATGCTGTAAAATGGCACTTACTTAACAGATTAGCGCTGCTCATATAAAGGGAAAGTGTACAAAATATTATACAACATAATTGTTTATTGTCATAATGAAAATTATCATAAGCTTGTGAGTTGCGAGATGATGTGGCATGATATGTTGTGATGTGATGGGATGTGAAGTGTTGTGATGTGATATGATATGATATGATACGATGTGATGTGATATGATATGAAATAAAATAACATAAAATGATATGATCTGTAGTGAAGAAAGTTGTATTAAGATGGTCATTCCATGTGATGGGCTCAAAATGTCTTTTATTAAACTGCTTTCTTAACATTTTTAGAATACGGTAAAGTGATTTTCAAAAAATTCGAAGTCGTTTTAAGCCCTATTACTGGTGGTAGAAAAACGACCATAAATCAAATATAAAACTCTAAGAAAAATATTGATTTCTCATTAAAAATAATCTTTGTTATTGTAAGTACATAGTTTATTAGCTAGCTTGATTAATTTCATTGTTTCTGTTGGCCTTTTCGCCCAATGTTATTGGTATTATTGACAAGCTTTTCCACTTAAACGATTAAAATGTTTTATGCTAATTGCTTAGATGTTATAGATTGCCCTTCTCAATAAATATTAAAAAAAAATAACACAAAATATTGTCAGTGCCACTTAATTTATTGTTTATAGTGTTGGGAATTTAAACTGTTTTTATCCGTGCTGGCCATCATTATCAACATCATCATATTTTAGTTAATTGCTTTGCATAATTTTCAAATGCGGTCAAATTAATAAGCGTGGGTTGTTGTCATTGTTGTGTCTGTGCAGTGTGTGTGTGTATTAACAATTTATTTATGTTAAGTTAATTCGGTGCCAATGCAAGAGTTGTGGCTTATAAATGTAGCTGTCAGTTGTCATAATTTATAGAATAACTGTCAGTGCTGTAACACCTTCGAACACGATTTCCTTTTGCTGCTGCTGCTATTGCTGCTTCATCCCGCAAGAGGCCCAAAATATGTATCGTAATCATAGCGTCAACATTTTTGATTTATGCACACAGTTTATTTTGTTTTATTTCTGTGTTTGGGCACGCTCTTGAGCTCATGGGAGCATAGCCAGACCAGAGTCCGAGTCGACAATGGTCTGGCAATGGAAATAAACAGTTAAAACAGCGAGAGCCAAGTTAGGTTGAAGCTGTTCAAGCTGTTCATGGTGGCTGGAAAAACTTCCAGTTACGCGACAGTTGATTATGATTAAGTGCCAAGCCAAAGGCCGATGCCTGAATATCATATTCCATGTTTTGTCATAAATAATATTATTACACTTGCAATTTACGTTTACGTTTGGCTACTTAATAATACATCTAAACAAACATGCATACATGTAAAAAATGTTGAGTTGAGTGCAAATATTTGCAAGGCATTCATAACATATGTCAAAACGGATTTGGTATTCAATAATTATATTTATTAATCTGTGACAACTTGATTTAACATTGCATCAGAATGTGCTAAAGTTAATATTTGTGGATAGTTTGATAGAGCATTTGATAGTCTTTGTAAGCTAGTCAGCATCCTCATTTCTTATTTATTATGCCATGCACAAAATGTTAAGACCCAAAACCAAACTGTTTTGTTGCTAACGGAAACACTCCAAGCGGAAGTTGTATGCAAATATTCATTGTCTTCTCTTTATATATATTTTGGGAAATTTCAATGCAGACAATTGCCATAAAGTCATATTTGGTTTGTGTGTTTGCAACACACAAATCATTGCCTAATGGCATCCATAAATCAATCAATCCAACTATTGACAGGCAGTCAGGCGGCAGCGCGCCAAGCTGAGTGACGAGCCCTGTCTTAGAAACTATGCTCAAAAATGATTTAAAAAAAATATATATTCATTTTTGAGATGATAAGAAAGCTTAAACACCCTGAAAAAATATGAAAATGTAAGGTATTCAATTGAAAAATATTAATAACCAAATTTTAATTAAATTAATTATTTTAAAATTTTGAATATTGCTCCAATTCTTGTTTAGAAAACTCTTATATTTTTATTGACAAAAAAATTATACTTTTTAGTTTTCTAATAATATTCTTTATTTAATCTTTGATTTTTCTAGGGTATCCTCATGCCAAATTATAGTTGAATTTGGAATTGTTTTACTGGCAACGGCAGCAGTCAGCTGTCTAACTGATTTATGCGCCGTGCTTGACATATATAAATGAGCAAAAGCTGTAAATAAAATGCGCATTAAGAAATATTAAAATGCTTAGTTGTTTATATGCAAATGGCCAACACTAATATGGCTTAAGCAAAAAACACAAACAATAATCAAGCGTTGTACAAATTGAATTAAATGCATATCCAAGTTTAGATTTAAAGTTCATAAAACAAAAAGTGACTTTTATCTAATGTTGTTTCGAATAAATTTAAATACCTACTAATGCACAAAACGAGATTAGTGATTTATGAATAATTATCTTGTTAAAAATATATACACAGTAAAAAAAAAAAACAATCGTTAAATCGCATTTGTATCATCAGCTGTGTATATATTTTGTGTAAATTATTTTGTTCAATTAGACGCTGTGATTTTTATGGCATTTGCCTGGTAATCATAATTCAAATTTGTTTGACTATTATTTATGGCTTTAAAACAAGCCGCTATTGAATTGACATGACGTAATTTAAGCATTAAGTAGAATGCATATATCATTTATACGTATGACAGTTGAACTTACTTATAACGAATAACAAGGAAACGAAAATAAAACTTTACTTTTAAGAAAACTTGTAATATAGAACTGCTTTTTATTTTATGTTAACTTTGTTTTATGTAAGTGCATTATAAATAAGTTTTACTGTACATTTATTCACATACTTACATACGTGTTTGTTATGCAAACATTAAGCTGCAACAACAACAACAAGAGCAAATAATGAAAAGAAATAAAAAGCTTATAAATATTGTTTCGAAAACCAAACATAAATCTGTCAACACACAATGCAATAAAAATTGTGTCACAATTAATAATTATACCTACTTTATATCATTTATTGGGATTGCCAATGGGTTTTGCGTATCATAATTACAACATTGCCAAACGATTAATAACAAATGCTCAATTATTTATGTTACATATACATATGTATTTTTTTTATGCCTTTGATAAATAGTGTGCTGTTTGTGTATATACATATGTGCGTGCATATTAATAATTTTTCTTTATGGCAACAAAATTTTTAAATTTGAGCTTTGTTTTTGGTTGAAAATATATCTGATAAAGAGCATGATATCTTTTGTTAATTAGTGTTTATTGATTTCAAAAGAATTTTTCAAATCTTTAAGGTTTAGTAAGTGCTCTTAGATTGTATAACATTTGCCTTAAGAAATGTCTTAATAAACAATTTTAAAATACTTTAGTTCACTTTTTGAAACTCTATATTATCTAATAAGACCCCTCTTATCCAACTAATAATAACTCTTTTTGCCTAATCATCAAAACCACTTCAACGATATTTAATGTTCTTGAGAACTTAAGCATAACTTTTTCTCACAAAATTGGCCAACTCGTTTGGCACATTAGCTGCCTCAACTCATTAGCTCGAATTTTGTAAGTCTTAAAAAGTCGTTCAAAAAATATTATACACAGCCTAAGTATGTGTGTGTGTGTGTGGGCGCACCTCAATTTGTGTGCTCATTGAGCAATCAAGAAAAATGTTAATTTCAAAATTCCACCGCGAACTCATCTCGAGTGAGGCATTGCCATTTGCCACCACCCACTAAAATGTTCACGCTCGATTAATAAATTAAATTGAAAGACACATGAATAGAAACTGAACATAGTGCACACACACACACCCATACTATATATAGAATATTTTTAAGTGAAATGGGTAAATAGTGGCTACATATATATTTTTTCCTGGCGCATATGCCTTGAGAAATGTCGCGACATGCTAATAAAAATATATACAAATGTATTTTTTTTTCTGACTGTTGACTAAATTTATGTTTGCCTCTAAGACTCTTTCTCTCCCTGTTGTTTTTTGTTTATTAGCTTTCTGCTAATAAAAATTAATTTGAAAATACTTTTACCCGTGGCTTTGTCGTATTTTGTGTTGTATAGCTTAAGATTCTTATTTATTTGTTATTTTAAATTTAAACACAAATGCTAAGTACAAGTTGTGCTTAATTTATGATCTTAACGACTAGAATTTCCTACTAAAATAATAAATACGAAACATACTAAACATATTTAACCCTGCGGATTATTAGTTGGTGAAATACAAAGTGTTTAGTATGCTTGATTTATGAATATTGTGGCATTATATGCTTCAGATATGAAATACTTTTGAAATTCTCAAAACATAAAGAATTTTAGAACATTTTGTGTAAAGAAAATTGCAAATATTTTCTTTTTTGATTAGCAAAAACAAATTGTCTTTGGATTATTAAGTTTTATTTACGACTTGTTGTTAATTTTGTTTCCTTGAATAAACATAATTTATGCAACATTTTAGGTAAATGCTTGAGCGTGTTATGAATTCATAAATCTATCATGTTTAATTTTCGCTTAAAATCTAGCAAATTTATTATAGTTTTATACCAACGACTAAACTGCTAAATGAACATGCAGACATATATCTGGGGAATTTGGTCATGATCACATTGGAATTTCTATATGTACATATATATATACTATTTACACATATACAAAAGCCATAAACAACTTAAGTGAAACCGTTGGGGGCCATTAACTAAAATCCGCCTGCTTATTTAAAACACAAACAGCTGTGCCAACAATTTGTCAGCTATGAAATTTATATATAAGACACGCATGTGACAATATTCTATGTTAACAACAACATATAAACAATGTCTAAATCCAAATCTAAATATACTTAACAACAAATATGCCTCACACATCATAATAATTTTCATTTTTTGCTCGAGATATTAAGAGTCTTAACCTCCATATACTACAATCAAATCATTTAATATGTTTTGATGGCTAAATATTTGTGTCACATAAATTTTCGTTACCCCTTTTTGACAGCACACCAAAAAAAAAACGGACAAAAAACAGGCCACACGTCGCAACAGATCAAAGAAACTTGCGACCACTTTGATTGTCTTGCGTTATAAATAATGTTGAGATGTTGTGTGCGTTTTTTCTTTATTTTTTTGTATTTATGATTTGTTGCTAGTGACATAAGTAATTAATTTTGACGTTTGTGCTAACAGCTTATAATAAAGCATTTAAGAGCCCTTAACAAAAAATGCATAAGGAATTTATAGTATGGATGGAACATATAATACCATAAAAGATGGCTGCTTTTTTACGCTTCAGCCGCCATATCCCTCTTCCATAGTAAATTTCCCCGAAAAAATTCCCTGCCTTTTAAAATTGCATTCCACATGAGCAGAAACAGAGAAAAATGCTTAATGCTTTTGTGCCATCGACTGAAAAAACAAAACTAAAAACAATTTTTGAGTTGTGTGCTCTAAATAATTTAGCATTTGCCTCACAGGTCAACAATTTTGCACCATGACAACCGTAAATTATTCAAATAGAATTGCCAAAATATGTGAAAAGTGTATGCATAAAAAAAAGCATTATAAATGCTGACAGACAATTGAGTTTCGCTTGTGGACAGCGCCGAGTTGCAACTGTGTGCAAAAATGCATTTAAATTTAAATATTTTATGCATTCACAATCCATACTCAAGGGTCATATCAAATTGATATGATACAGAATACAGCCAGCAACAGGGCGGAAAATATTATTTAGGATTTGAAACAGATAGATGACAAGCTGTTGCTGTTTGTTTAACATAACTAGTTTCTTATCTATGGAAGCTTAATGACTTTTAGCCATAATATTCTATATGTGACGCCTCGGCACATTACTGTTGTAAGGTCATTATATTACACACAACAACAACTGATCTGATATAGAAATCTTGTTAAACGTTTAGGGGTTTGTATGGCAGCGTAAAACAAACAATAAAATTAAATAATTACAAGTCGTGAGTGAATTTCACGCGAAACCAAATACTGATGCACACAAGTTGATAATGGCTAAAAGGCCAGCGAGAGAAAGAAGAAGCCAGAACGAAAAGAGACCCAGTCGAGCTGGCAGTGGAGTATTCGAAATATGCGCAACGGATGCCAAAGCTGATGGCAATGCTGATGCTGATGCCGATGTCGATGCGGATGCCTGTTGACCAGTGGAACACTGGACAAAACAAAGCCCGTTTTATATCGATGACAATGTTGCCAAATAAGTGCCAACAACAACAACATCCATGGTCAACTGCAAAAGGAACAGACAAAATCAAACCACGCACCCAACCGCAGACCATGATGATGGCAATGTGACCACACCGCATTGGAGCGCATTGCCGGCATAAAAGGAACCCACTGAATTCCAGGAACATGTTAAGCGATGTCGAGCATTTAGAAAGAGTAAGTAATGTACGCTGGCATTTAACAAAAGCCCTAAAGCCCTCTTTACCTTCTTCATTCTCTACTTCAGCCATCAAAAATGTGTTGAATATACGAATATATTATATGTTCAAACTGGGACATAATGTTTGATGATGTGTGTATGATAAACTTGAATAGACTTGTTACAGATCTTGGGAGCTACTGATGCTAAGAATGAAGTTTGGGAGCAAAAAAAATATAGCTGTTATCTGATTTTCGTAATGTTATGTTGAGTTCTGTATACTAGATCTTCTCTAGTGTAGTTTCAACATTAGCTTTAAATCAACTCTAAGAACTACTCATGTCGATTCGCTTAACGAACCTTTGACAATATATACAATACTTATGTGTATTAAGCAATTATCGAACACAAGTTAACGCTATCTGCAAATAGTCGTTGATGTGTAATACCACTTAATTGATTACAAATTAAAAATGCATTTAATTAGCACGTTCGCTTGCATTTTATTTGCTCTAATTAAATGATAGCAAAATGCTTTGGCCAAGTGCAAACATTGAAATAAATTAAATTGAACTAACATAAATGCAATACGTATACGTAATGTCAACAAACCGGTTCTAAAATAAATGACTTACCATATTTAGTAACAATTGATTTGTGGATAATGTGAATGTTTTCGAATTGAAATCCACACAAGCATGCATAACTTTTCGTATCATCAATTGTGTGGCAAAGCATCTTGATGCAACCAAACAGCAGCATTGACAACATTCTCATGCCATTCATTTCGAACTGTCGGATGGACGATGTTTTTCCCTTTTGGCCCGGATTGGTTATGATAGAATACTACTACTCCTTCGTCTGCTCTGTTCATAAATTATGAGCCAAAGCCAAAGGCTGACTGCAGCTGCTGATGAGTAAGCTTCCATCCTTTACCTGACATTCTCCTCCCACTCTCTCTCTCTCTCTCTCTTCAGTGTAATAAATCAAAAGCAGCAGTTTGCCTGCAACTGTCTGTCTGTCTGCCAGACCATGCCAGATGCCAGTTTCTGTCTGTATGTAACTCACCTGAGTGCAGTCAGAGAGTTTGCTTGCTGCACTTGTAAGCTATGAAAATTTATGCATGGTTTCACATTTCTTCGAGTTATCATTTGTTACCTAAATTATGCATGTTGAGTGGCAGTTTTTGTGTTGTTGGGGAATTACTTCAGACGATTAGCCCTGGCTTGAAGTGATGCTTGGTCAGCACTCTCTGTGTGTGTATTCATCATTCAGCATTCACTCATAACAAGCCCTCCAACAATGTTTGTGCAAACATTTTACATACACATACTTACATATTTATGTATGTATGTGTGTGTGTTAGCAAATTGTGGTCGAGCTGTCAGTTAGCAATTACAAAACTTGTCTTCATACTTGAGATGGAACTGTGAAAGAATTAAAGAGTTTGTGCCTGATATACAACATTACGTATACGCACACAATACATATTTCTTTAAGACATTCTATAGGGATTCTTATAAATAAAAGCAATAAATCTATCGATATACTTATTTTGCTTTTTATCGATAGCTTACGAACAATCGATTGTTATTGCTTTATCGTCTTACGCTTCTATAAAAGATATTCGTATGCTTTTAACGAAGAAGTTACCAAAAAGTTGTGTTGATTTATAGCCAATTCACACTAGAGCACATTTTACATCTAACATCTTACATCAATGATGTTACGCATAAACTTAATCTTTAATATCGATTTATATCGATTGTTATCGATGTTCTACAGGGTCACATCGTGTCTAACAATCTACCATCTCTATTTGTTTCCTATTCAAAATAGTTTATACTTTATGTAATGCATTACAAGTGGCTAAATACACATACAAACAAGAACACAAACACCCACACTCACACACAAACAGATTGAATGCCTAAAAGCTGTAATCAGTTATGTTTTGTGTGGGATTTAAGACAAACATGGGTATTTTAATTATGTAAATTGCCCAAAAATATCATGACAATCACCGAAATACATATATAATCTCACATAGATAGATTACCCGTTAGCTGCGTATTAGTACTACTAATTTGTAAATTATAATTACAATATTAGAGTGCGTCACAGAGAGAGAGAGATGGTGAAGGGCCTATAAAGCAAAATCACCGCAAATTGTTTACAAATTGTGGCATTTATTTGAAATCGATGTGAGGGATTAGTTTTTGGAGGAATACACTTCTCTTGCATGTTGGCTTTATGATGCTACATGTTTGCATTTTATAATTAAAATTGTAAATTCTGACACACAGATGCCAGTTTTCGCATGAACAAGCGAAATTTAGTTGCATTTTGGGTTTCTATTTGCACGAATTTGCTAAAATGTTTGCTAAAAATTGGATTTTCTTTTTTTGCATTCTATGCAGGTGTCGATCGTAAATCTTGAGATCTGCTGTGAATGTTGAGAAAGTATATTTTGTTTATTAGATTATAAGCCTTAAAAGATAAAGGGAACTCTAAAATAGAAAAGACTTTAAAGTCTAGGTTTGTAATGATATTTAGCTTGGTATTCTTTTAAACTTAATTAAATATTTTTGGACTTACTTTAAGGTTGAAAACCGGGAGAAAAAAATACAGAAATTAAGTATCCGTAAAATATTAATTAAGTTTATGAACTTATAATTTCTTGGTACGAGGTCAAGGCATTCTCATTTATTAACGATTTCCATTTTTAATCAGATAACAATTCAAATAAAGAAAAGTTTTTATGACTATTTACAAAATTCAATGCAAGTCATACAGTCAATTTAAAAACAGATCAAATAGATATACTTATTGCTTAGCAACAAATATAAAACCTATCATTATTTATATCATTAGTATGCATTTACATATTTGTATAATAATATGATTTGTCTTGTACTTTATTAAGCTTTGAAGATTTATTTCATATATAAAATATGTCACATTACGTTTGACATCAAAGTGAAACAGATTAAGGTGAGAATGGTATTTATGTGTATCCAGTTCAGTTTAGCTTAGCATATTAGGAGCGACAATAACGACTTTACTGCAGTATGTAATAATTAACCGACTTATACTATACACACACATTTATACATATATAAGTATAGCTTTATAAACAAGCAGCTAACTCAAACGCCTGTGTCAACGATATTTATCATGCGCTTACATTGTCATTAATAATGCCGCTGACTTAAGCACAAAGTATGTGTGTGTGTGTGAGAGAGAGAGAGAGGAGTAGAATGTGTGAGAGAGAGAGAGCTTTTGTGCATTTTTGCTGCGAACTGCGAGTGAAGTGTACAAATTGCAATATCTATGCAAATTTATAACAAATAATTACTGACAGCAATATTTCATTAATAATTGCAAGTACTGTGCACACCACACACACTCGCACACACACCAAGTTTTCTAGATAAAAATGCAAAAAAGTAAGTAGTATAAAGCGGCCGTTGTCCGCTGGCACAGTGTGGCAATTAAGCTGATGACGTTGATAAAAATCGCTGTTGCTGCTGCTTGCTGCCTGCCACAAAGCCTGTTGCCATAATTTATAGCGTCCACATTGCGTTCACCACTGAAGGAAATTATCTCCATACAATGCTACACAAATACTACTTCCATACGACGCGTCGTACGAACTCGTTCATGTATGAATATGCGGCGACACATTATTAAACCGTGCTACACACAACACTATTATTATAATGCCCCGTTCGTTGATGATATACAACTGACATCAAGTTTGTCACAATGTATTTATAATTACACAACATACTTCAGCAATGTGTATGTTGCTTGAAAAATAATAATAATCGTTTCACTTTACACGCTTTATTCGCCTTGTGACTCTGATCTTGTTGAATTCTTCATAGGTGATCCATAAATCATTAACATGTGTTGCATTTGATAAACATTTAATTTAAATAGCTCCTAGATTTCAAGTAATTAATGTTAGGTCGAGGGCATGATGAATTTTCAGAGTCCATAGCTGAGTTCTTTTCCCTAGTAGTTGGACCCGCAAAAGTATGTTTATTTGTTTGTTCCTTAAGTTGAAGAAAGTACTCTTCACGTTAGTTATCTTAAGGTCATTGTATAGCACACACAGTGTTTTATATGTTTTCTGCAGACATTATATTTTTATAAATTTTGGAGATTATGTAAATAAATTCAACCTAGAATCATAAGTTTCTAAAAAACTATATGTGTACAGAATACTTTACAATAATATTGAAATTTTTCTTGCTTTTCTTTACAAGTTTAAGCTGAAAGGACTTCAATTAAACTTAAGAAAATGTTTAGTTTCCTTTATAACCAAATCTATACAATATTTTAAATACATTTTCATCCATTTATATTATTCTTAAAACAAAATTCTCCAAGTTCTTTTGATTGAAGTCAAACTTCCATAAAACGAATCTCAAGATCGAAAAAAACATCGTTTTAGGGACAATACGTCTTAAAAAGTTTTTTAAGGAATCAAATCACAGCTTTCTTCAAATAAATTCGTTGCAAAGAAAATTTTGTTATAAAAAAGTTCGACTATATCTACTTTAAACCATATTTTGTGTGATTCTAAAAAGGAAAAAGTTTTCTCTGAACTACTTTTATAAAAATTAGTGTCATATTTATTTGAATCATTAACAATGTGAAAAATGTAAGTCGAAATAAATAATCTGTAAATTAAGGGTCTCCACACCACATGGTATTTGTTCAAATTTACCAATTATAATCCACTAATTGATTTGTAATAAATCAAATCATATGCTCATAAAATATGCATAATTGTCAAAATGAACAAAACACAAAATTTTCATAATAATCCCGCCAGCATACAATTCAAAATCCTTGAACCCATAACTCTACTCTGTCCAAAATGATGATAGATATTATGAATGTATATTTGTAGCCGCATAATCCAGGGGCTAAACCGCTAATTGAATTGATCCCAAACTGTTCCCCTTTCACACATACATTTGCAATATGTTCACACACACTTAGCGAAGGAGAGCGAAGGAGAGAGAGGACAATGGTTGAATCTGAATCTGAGGATACGCGCGTGCTACGTGGAACCCATAAAATCGTGGCATATATTGTTGGTAGCATCGAAAATGTACGTGCAACACGACAACATACAGCCAGAGGGAGGGGGGGGGGGGGGGTCTCATGCGAGTGTCAAACTGCCAGCTAAATTCTTGACAACATTGCAAGCAGACAAAGACAGCGAACCACAGAGAGAGAGAACGAGACAGCAGATGTCGCCGCTCATATTTAAAATGCAGAACATCGTTGACCACAGTGACCAAAAAGCCACAAACCGAGCGAGAGAGAGGAGTCAGCAATTGGCATGAGCCAAAAAAAAAGAAGAAAAAAGATGAGAAGCTTGGGTTGGGCATGGAGTATATATTGGGGAGACTGTTTAATGCCCAGCTGCCTGCCTATCTACTCCATTTCTCCTCCCCCCTTCCCTGTTGGCCTGTCAAATGGCTTCACGGCGGTCAGGTTCTGGCCATGGCAATTGCGTGCTCTCTCTTTCTGTGTGTGTGTCGGGAGGCCACATCGTGTGGTGCATGCACACGGAGTCAGGCTCAACACCTTCGACAAAATAAAAAGGGGCATCATCATTACCATCATCATCGATAAATGCATTTGCCAGTTCTTGCATACAAACTGTTGCTAAATTTATTTATATGTTATATGTCCCCTCATGCATATTTAATGTTCACGCACAACACACAAACACACACACACATACGCGGCAAGATAAAATTGCATTTGGCTGTGGCAAAAAACGTGGCAAAATCGACCACAAAAGCCTTTAGTTGTTGCCTTCACTGGAATCGACTACAGCATGTTGTTGCTTCTGGTTTTCTTCTCCCCTCTTACTCTCTGCAACAAAGTAAGTAAGTAAGTAGCTGTCTTTGGCTTGTTTCTCGCTTGTAGTTTCGCGATTACCCGATGATGATGATCGTGGCAGCTACTTTGTGTGTGTTTGGTGTTGGGTTCGCTTCCTTGGAACGTACGCTTGGGTTCGGTTACTGGCAATAAACAAATATGTGCTGAGGTAAGTAGTTTCTATCACAACAAAACAATACTTATGAATACTGTTAGATGAGTTGTTGTCACACCCTGCAAAATGAGGTTAACAATTGCAGAAAAGGCTCAGTGTCACTCACTCATACGTCTGTCATTCATACTTTTCGTAGTCATAACGACTTGTACTTTCAACATCTCAATGCATGGCCCCTTTGCCAACTCGGATGAGCACGCATTGCAAGAGAGAGACTCATAAATCAAAATGACATGACCAACCAACTCTGGGCATTAATATTTCAACACCATAAATGCGGCGTCAATTCGCACATGGTATGAAGACGATGACGAAGACGAAGAAGATAGCAGGGTCTCTCACATGGAGCATGGCTGAGGAGGACAGGAACACACTGACGATTGCAAACTGTGCATAATAAATAAATACGTTGTAACAACAACAACAACAACCACAAGTTGTAACATCTTCCAGCTTCTAGTATCCAGTACTTGGATCTGCAGGCTCACTTTGAGCATCAAATCAAATCAAGGCAAGCGTTCAAACATGCAACGAAGAAAGACAAGATGCGACGAGACACGCTCGACTAATTATGGAAATGTCATCAGACAGTTCGGTTCGGTTGGGTTCAGTTGGATTGGGTTGGGTTGCGTTTTGTGGGGTCTTCTTCGGTTGTAAGTGAAGCTAAGATGTAAGCAAAAACTGTATACACTTGAAAAAATCAGCCTTTAGGCTAGCTAAATAAATTCTAGATTTTTGGATGTAAAGTTTGGGTTCTTTTCCGATTGTAAAAGAAGGTAAGATGTAAGAAAAAAAATGTTTGCACTTTGAAAAAATGGCTAAAAATATTAATAAAGTTTGGAAGTTAAAGTAAATAATATTTATTTTAAATAGAAGAAGAAAAATCTAAATAAATAATTCTATGGTTAAAAAAAAATACATTTTAGGATTTTTTTGAGAGTTGTATATTATACAGATAATAAAAAAATTTCACTTCTAATAAAACTCTTAATATATTGAATATTTAATGTTTGAATTTACAAATATTTGTTATATGATAAAAAAAAAACTTAGAAAACTTAGTTGATTTTTTGAGGATAAAAACGGGTAAATTTTGAAGACCTTAAGGGTCGCTGCATTAAAAAAAGTGGGCAAAACAATATGCATATTATCGATATGATAATATATATCAACATAAGAAAACTATGCAAAATCCGAGCTTGAATGATAATATCATTGTTATTATTTTTCTCACTGTCATTTTTATTCACAGTGTACATTTAAATGTGTTTTTTTTTTTTGCAAACATACAGCTCGCATAATTTGCTAGCAATGGATCAACATATGCGACAATTTCAGCGGCACTTGCATGGTAATTTATAAAAGCGATTTTCTTCATTTTTCTTCTCTCTCTCTCTCTCTTTGTTGTTTTGGCGAGAAATTAAAACTTAACATGCCAGTCAGATGGACAGACAGACGGACAGACGGACAGAAAGGCATAGCACTACAGGACTGGCATTCAGACATTTGTTAAGACAGCGAGCGACGCCTTTTAAGTGACAAAAGTTCAGCTCGTGGGTGGCAAAGCCAGACAAGCAACACTGTGGGCCCCCATACACAATGATATATGGTTTTGTCGGCTGTCATTTGGCTTTGAAAATTATTGTTGTGGCTTGCACTCTGTACAGTACATTTATTTTTTGCTTTTGTCACGCTTGTACCAAACACTCTTTCTCACACACACACACACTCTTGTTGTCTCTTTGGGTGTTCGAAAAAAAAAAAGAAAATGCAATTGTGTTCCACATAAGGAGAGCATAAAACTTGCTTTGACAGTGAGTTTAGCATATGTGAAACTAGTTTACAAGGAAAACTAAAAAGTAAAGTTGATAAAAATATATTTCAACTAAATCAGTTGAAGACCAACACTTTTTGCACTTACTTTAAAGTAAGTGTATGACAAGTTGTGAATATTTAACATGCCTTTGTGCTAAATGCAATTGCTTTCTGGTTGCGGCTGCTGCTGCTGCTGCAATCGTAAATTTCAATGAATTACGATCTTACGGGTGTTGGCACAGTGTCTGCAATTTAAATATGCATTCAACACTTATCATGGGGACAAGTCTCTGCTTGCTTCTAATGGCTTCCCAGGTGAAGTCGCCTCCTTACTTTTTTTAATAGCTACTTGTAGCCCATTGTAGAGACATAATTTATATTTTAACGCGTTTCGGTTCACTTTTATTCCTTTTACTTATCAGCACCGATTTTTCATCTCCATTATATGTGTGTATGTAGCAGGAAAAATAAATTTGCAAACGGTAGAAAGAAATATTTTCACAAAAATTCCCAACCGATAAATTCTTGCCACTGGTTTTTTCTTTCTTTCTTGCAACCCGCTCTACGGACGCCTGACATTGTCCAGCTTTTTGTGTATGGGTGCGGGGTGCGGGGTGCGAAGCAGCTTCAGTTCAATGATAAATGGATGCGGCCAGCGAGAACTATAATGGCTACCGCGACGGCTTTCACCTGCGATGTTCCAAAAAAAAAGAGAAACAGTAGCGTATTGAAGCTCAATGTGAATGACTAAGAGATACCCTAGCTTCATTGCGTTTTGAAATTCTTTCTGGAATCCAAGCCAATATATGGTATGAGATGTAACTTTTCAAGCTATCATCTTGGCAACAGCCTTGTCGTATACTTAATATTAAGCATTCAGTCTGTCATACCACACTTGATCTCATGCTGCATGCGTGTGACACACATTTGAATACCCCTTTTTTTGTACCTTTGCATAGATATTGTCAAAAAAAAACCACGAAACTTTCAAGCCGTATGCAGTAACGACGCTTGTCAGAAGCACTGAACGTGAACATCACTTACATACCTACATACATACATATATACATATATACATATGGACTATATGCAACACGCGCCCCTTTTTGATATGGAAAGCTACCAAAGTCGTTTCTCTCTATGCGATTCTCGGCAATGCTGTAGTATGTGGCGAAATGGACATTTATGAAAGAATTATTGATGCCATCGCCAATGCCAATATGTGTGTGTGTAGCTGCCAAAGGTTTATGGCATATTTTTTTCCTCCCTATACACACACACGTTAGTCACCCAAAGAGGTCATTCCCAATGTGGGTAGCCAAAATGCCAAACCGTATAATACAATAAATTGTCAGGTAGTCACACTGGGCGGCTGAGCTGTCAAAAATGCAAGGGCATGGCTAAAATATATAACTCATACACACCCCACACCCCACACCGCTACCCTTCGTTACTTCTTCGCGCAGTGAAAATTTTAATTTATCGACGCCATATGTGGGCAGTGAGCAGAGTAACTATTGGACTTTAGTCGCCAACCAAAACAACCAGCCAGCCCTTAAGTTCCCCTGGTTCAGTTTCAACTTCTTGTATTTTTTTTTGTTTTTTGGTTCATTTTCGTTTTCGGGGGAAATATAAAATATGATTTAGTGCCTTGGACGACCGGTTGCAACGGTAGTAGCTTCGGCAGCTAACTTCCAAACCTTCTCCTCACCCTCCCCTCCCCACCTCCACACACTAACGGAAAAAAAAGAAAACACCCAAGCTTTGCCCTGGCATAATTCAGCGCGGCAAACGTAGCTTGAATGTTATGATTTGTGGGTCTCTGGCTTATTGGCTGGCGCTTCTTTGGCACGAGAAACGCTCTCTTTCTCTATTGCCATATATCTTGCTCATTCTTTGTGCTACACCATTTATTCATTCCTTTCAAGTTAAAGCTATTTCGATAACGGCTCTCGACAGGCTTGAGTACGTTTTGAGGTTAGATCGTATCTATATCTAATGTTAAGACAATCTAAGAATCCTTCTATTAAATTTCAGGACGAAAAAATAAAAGGGCCTTACCTTAAAGCTTAAAGTCTCCTTCAACTCTTTATCAGATGTTTCCTAGATGAACAAATATTTGAATATTTTATATTGCATCCAATGTTGTCTAATCCTTTGCAACAAATGTCGGATCGCCAATTTTCCTGTTAAATTTTGAAGAATATTATGCTAACTTTAAGACTTTTTACCTTAATATTTCCCTTGGTAAAATACTAAAATTTTATCCCAAAAAGCCCCTAAAAATAAAAGAATTTTTCTTTTTACTTTAATATTTTAATTGGTAAAATACTAAAATTTGTATCCCCAAAAATAGAAGAATTTTCCTTTTTAGTTTAATTTTTCTTTGATTTATTGATTTTTGTTGTAGTGACTTAAATGAACTTTAAAATAGTGTTCACAATTTACATATATATATGTATGTATTTAGTATATACAATACATATAAACATACACAATTATATTAATATATATAGTATATAATGTACAAGAGTTTTACAACTTTTAGTTTTTGGACAATCTTTTCATTTCATAATTGGTTTTTAAATGTTTGATTTATGTTTATTTGTTTGTATTGTAATAAATAATATAGTTAAAATTAGCATAAGCATTAAATGGAACAATGCACAGAGACGAACAAACTGATTTTTGTGTGGCATATCCATTTATTATTTTATTTATTTATTTAATTATTTAATTATTTTTGTGTGTTTTTGTATTTTTTATATTTTGAATAGAACTCTTTTGTTTTATTAACTTGTTGTAGCGCCTAAAGCTAAGTATTTTTGTTGTTGTTTAGCATTTGTATGTAACTAAAGTACATTAGATCACTAGCTTTTCGTTTCACGAGTGAGTTGACCTCCCCTAACCCCAAGAAAAAAAACATCCCCCCCTTTTTTTTTGTAGAACCCAACTCAAGCAAAATGATTTGACTGAATGTTGAACTTGTTAACGTTCCAGCTGCTACTACGGATGTGATGAACCCATTCTCGGGCCATATAACGAATAGGGTGCAAAGTATTGAGCCAGTGCAGGATGTGGCGGCAACCCAGGCATGCCGGGCGGCGCCAACGATGGCGGCATCATCGAAGGCTTGCCATACGGATGATAGCGTGCCGCCGCAGACAGCGGACTCAGCGGCGGCGTGGGATAAGTGCGCTGGAACAATGGATGATTTGGTGGTATGCCGCCGGCTGCCGCTGCACTCAGCACTGCATCCGGCACGGAGGCAGTGTGCGTGCGCAAATGCTGGAATAGATCATCGGAGGTGCCGAAACGCTTGCCACAATACGCCGCATCGCTGCCTATCCAGGAGCACACATACGGCAGCTGTGAGGCGGCCGCCAAGGCCGCTAACTGTGCATGATATGAGGATGCGGCGGCTGCTGCTGCCGCTGCGGCTGCACTGGAGCCCCCAGCACCACCGCCGCCACCATTGCCGCCACCCGACTTGCCCTCACACTGCGGACATCCGGCGGGACAGGGCTGGCCAGCGGCCTTGTTAATGTAATGCGGACTCGCTGGACAACCTGTGCAGTAGGGATCTCTGCATACATTCTGGGGCGCTGCCATCATTGCTGATTGCTCGGATAGACCCTTGAGGCGTGCATAGTTCAGATAGGGATTCATAGCCGAGGCCTTGAACATGGCATGATGGGGCGACATTAACGATTGCGCTGTCATCAAATCCATTGGATAAGGTGTGCCATAGCCTGTGAAGGAGAAAAAAAAGTTGAATTGGGTGAAAAAAATCATCCACATGATGATATACAAGAAACAAAAGGGAGGACTTTGTTATATTCACAAAAATTTGTAATTATGACAAAGAGTGAAATAAATTGAAATTAAAATTAAAAAAAAATATATATATTTAAAGTTTATATGATGGAGTTTTAGTGTTCTGGAAATAATTCGTGTATTAAAGGACTCTACATATAAGTTTTAAATGTATAGAGAGTATGCCCTAATACTATATAATATGATAATGCAATACTGTTGATAAATTCGGTCTGGCACACTTAAAGCTAGGAATCTGAAACTTTGCAAATATCTTTTTCTATGTTCAGGGGTTCTAAAGTTTCAAGATCGAGGTGATCAGCCTACTGGACAGCTGGGAAATTGATAAAATCGATAAAAAATCGATAAAATCTTATATTTTTCACATACTTTCATCGAAAGCTAACAAATTTGGTAAGCAGCAAGCTACTGCCTTTTTAAAAAAGCTTTATCAAATGAAGACACGCTAATCATCCGCCACCAGACTTTAAAATTTCTCGCAAATGCCTGCTTTTTAAAGCTAGAATCGACAAATTTAGTCTGAAGATTGTTGACAAAGCCCCCCCAAAAACTACAAAAAATTTCTTCTGTTGTCCTAAGTACCTTTTAAACCAGCTCAAAAGAAATATAATAAAATATATTCGAAACGAAAAAAATACTAAAATGTTTTTTGGTGAAAAAGGCACTCGACTTACCTGGTGGATAATAGGAGCCTGCTGATGAGTTTGCTGCCTGCTGACTGGCCGCATGCAGCGCCTTCACATAGTTGGCCTCTTTGGCTGCTGCCGCATATGCAGCCTCCTGCAGGCGACTCGAACTGGAGCTACTAGCTGCGCTCGGACTGTGCATTGCTGCCGACTCTTTGGAATTGCTGCGCACTGGCGCGGACGATTGCTGCACTGGACTGCCATTGAGCTGGTTGTTGGGCAGAGCCGCAGTGTTGTTGGGCGTGCGTCGTAGAGAGGCGGAGGCATTTGAGACGTTTGTTGCATTTGGCGAGCCGCGCTGTGAGCTGCTGGCGCTTTGGTTTGAATCGCAGCGTTGTTGTCCACCGCCATTTGTGGAGGTGGAGTTTGCTTTTGGTGTCTTGACGCGTTGGATGCTGCTGTTGCCACTGCCACTGCCACTGTTGCTGCCACTGTTACTGAGATTTGTGGCGCCGCAATCGATGTTGTTGCTGCTGCTGTTGTTGTTGTTGTTCGTCTCGTAGGGCTTGAATGTGCTGGGCGTTTTACTGTGAGCCGGTGGCAGCTGTTGCTGTTCGACAGAGCCAGTGCTGACACTGGATGAATGACTGCTAACGGGTGAGGATTTATCGCGTGCACTGTCTCCAGCACCCATGCCCATGCCCATGCCCATGCCCACCAGACCCCCCAAGCCATTGCCATTCAAGCCGTTGCCTTTGGGCTGCTGATGCTTTGTCGACTTTTCAATGTTTGCCGCCAGGAGTTTGGGATTTGTGGTGTCCGCACCGATGGCGCTGCATGTTTGCGCCAATAGCGCCAACGGGCTGCTTTTATTGTCCAGCTGCAAGAACAGAAAGAGAAAGAAAATTCAGAAAGGAGCTACATATGCATGCAAGTACACTGGGAAAAATTAACTTTTTGATATTTAAACATATATCCTTAAATTGTAAATTCAAGTAAAAATGTTAAAATATTTTTTTCTTCTTTAATATTTGTTAGTGTATTTAGAAAGACCCCGTACACACAAGTACACTGAGAAAAACTAACTATTTTATGTTAAAGCAAATTTCTTTTAACTGTAATTTAAAGTAAAAATGTTATTATATTTTTTTCTGCTTTAATTTTTGTTAGTGTATTCAGAAAGTAAGGAAGACCCCGTTTTGTGTGTCCTGGATTCATGTCTTTTTTTTTCTTGTTTGATATCGTGCCATGCGGCATCAGATAAGAAGCCTAAAAAACACACTGTCGCCTTTTTATGGCATTGTCTTTGCACTCTTTTTGCTTCACTTTATATTCTGCTTTTTTCTTTCTGTTGTTCCTTAAACACTTCCTTTAACGGTTTGCAACATTTAGGCACGTTGCATGATCTTTATCTCTTTTTGTGGGTCCAACACTCCGTCGCGATCTTGAAACACTCGCCAAGGAGTACTCAGTTTTATTTTGTTTTGTTTGTCATCCCGTACAACCCAAAATATTTCGAGGGCATTGTCGTACTTATTGCCCTTGTTTTGCATTTGGGGGCAAAACATCATAAATAAGGGCTGCGGGCCATAAATATGGCCAGCATGGCCAAATAAATGAAATTATGAGGCTATTAAAACGTTTGCAAATAAACGATATAAAAAATGTACATTAAATCTATATAAAATAACGACGTAAATGTTGTGTGAAAGCCCCAAAGTTATTGCCTTGCGGCGCTAAAAATATGATAAGCTCGAAAGGGAATGGGACATGTAAACCAGGAAGGGAAGAACACGATTTAAGACGATTTTCAAAGCGTAAAAAATTTATTATGTGTAGTTAGTAAGTTCTATATATTGCCCAGAATTTTTCTTGTTGTGTTTTTCTCGTTTTGATAATATTTTAATTTTTAAAAATCAAAAAATAGTTAAAGTAAAAGTTTGACAAAAATTCATTTTCCTCCCCTTTTTGATAATTTATTTCCGGCAAAACCTTAACACTCTTAAATTTCTTTATGACTCTGGGATGAGTTAATACATTCAAAATAAATATGATGTGTCATAAGCCTTTTTTTCTCTGGTCATTATGCTCACAGTGCTTGTTGGGCACAATTTGATTAAAGTGCCATTGAGTGGTATTTAATCAGTTGAATAAATGTGGCCAATTTGTTAGGGGAGGGTAATAATTTCTCAATTCGTGCAATTCATTTAATGAAATTGCTGGCCATAAAATGGCTCATAAAATATGACAATATATAACATTGGCAATGATTAGGCTCAAAACAGACTGCATACCCTCTATTTTGTTGGCCTAATCACTGGGCATTAATCATGGCTACACCTTTTCCCAACCCTCGCCCCATCAACTAAAAGTGAAAATTAGTTTTTTGATTTTGCAGTATTAGTTGAACTGAACTAAAACTTAAAAATGCCGACACAAGGCACAAAGCAAAGTGCATATAAATGAAATGAATATTACCCACTTACAGTTGTGCCATAAACTCGAACACGGTTTTTTGCAATAAAAACCATTTCGCCGCATGTCATAAATTATGGTCACAGCAGGAGAAACACACACACACACAAACGGATGCTCTAAACCTAAGCTGAACCAAAGAGTTGAGAGAAAGAGAGGAGAGACCATAATTCATGGCGAAACTACAACAAAGGCCCAAACGCAGCGCACATTGCCAATAATGACGTACAGCTTATGTATTTAGTTTGTGCTAGTGTGCGTGTGAGTGTGTGTGTGTGTGTGTGTGTAATTACACCCATGCCCCAACTGGCGCAAGTCATAAACAACAAAATATTGAAGCTTTTATAACACTCAATGGGCCGCCATAAATTATTATGATACTATTGTAAAAATGGCAAATTTCTTATCGGTACTTAAGCACTTTTTTTCTACCCTCTCATTTCCTCTCTCTCTGTTCCATGTATAGGCTAATGGCAGTATGCTATCGATAAGGACCATATTTAAGGCGAGTGTTATTTACGGGTGAACTGTATTCAAACAATATTCAACAACAACAAAAATCCCCAAAGCAGGGAAATTACGTTTCAACTGCGAATTCTTATAAATATTATTTTTTGCTATAAATTTATGAGTTAGTTTTCGTAGAATATGAACTGTGGGCGTAGGGCATGTTGCCATAAAATATAGGAAATTGTAAATAAATAGTAGGCTTAATGATAATTAGTAATTGGTAACGGTATTAGTAATCTTATGAATGAATGAAAAAAGCAGTTTAAAAAAATATTGATTTACAATTTTTATGAAGATTTAAATGCATTAACAGAACGTATATTAAATATTTAACTAAAATATTTTCAAGCTCTTTTTAAATTTTTTATGTATGTTTTTGCCAAGCATTTTGGGAAGAATTAAAATTTTTAAAATTTTAGAAAAGAATAAAAAATTCTGATTGGTAATGTTTATCAGGAAAAAAACAAGCATATACTTAGTCAGTAGTAATATCGAAAACCTATCCTGGCAAAAGGAACTCTTAGAGGGACACTTAGAAATTTTTTTATTCATCAAACTAACTTTAAGATCCCTTAAACCTTAACTAAGAGTTTTTTAGTTCTTTAAGCAATAAGTCCTTTTTATAGTCTATCAATTTTCCCCATTTACTAATAGAAACATTGTTCCCGTCACTTGTTATGAAACTTCTTTATTGTGCTCACCTTTTTTGCACTCGTTGGGGTAGTCCTCGTTTGACGTGCGGCAATTCGAGGAAACTAAAAGTATCAACACTTTATTAATTATGGCAGCAAAAATGCGCCATAACGCGCCCCATTCTGTCTCGTTTTTAGCACAATTAGTCATAATTTATATGAACGCTGATAAACTTTGCCGTATTGATTTTAGTTATAACGCGCTGTTCTAGTTGTTTTTGTTGTTTTGTGCTATTGTTTGTGATTTAGTTTATAAATATTGCGAGTGTGTGCGCCTAGCCTAATATTTATATTATTTATACACGCTTATAGATAGGCAGCAAAACACACACCATATGGGTTTTGTTGAATTTATGATTGAACAATAATTGTTGTTATTGGGGCTTATACTATTAAAACGCCTCTCTCTCGCCCCATTTATTGACACATTATAACACTTTGTGCTAAAACAAAATACTAAAGTAGTTGATGGACTTGTTTAAGGCTTGGCTTACGAACCAATTGCCCAACAATAAAGTACAACAACAAATTGGCAGTTATAACACTTAATTAGCACTCGTTGTGCTAGTTTAACATATTAAATACACTTCAAAAATAAAGTTTCCTGTGTGTTTGGTTGTTTTTTATATGTTTTTCCTGTTTGCATCCGTTAACAAATTATGAGCGTTGTGTTAATTAAAATGTTACACCTTGTGAAAAAATGTGTGTGAGTGTGCAAACAACAATTAAATAACAAGCAACAACAACACACACACATGAAAAGGTTCGATATAGTACCAACAACGTGTATTTAGTCATGGCTTTTGCACAATCAAGTCACAGTTGGCTGTTAAATGTGAATAATTTAATTAGACACTTAAAACTAAACAGCCAAAGCCAACATTCCTATACTCTCAATGATTTACTACAATGTCTGTTTGTATGTATGTGTTAATTGTCTGTGTTTGAGGTGTGTGTGTATGTGTGTTTGTGCCATTAAAGTCGGATGCGCTTCGCTACACATATCCAACAAATACATAACGTATACGCATCGTATTAGCATCGAGATTGGTACTGGGAGATACGAATGTAGTATAATGGGCGTTATTTAATGATCGATATTGACGTCAATTGATCTTATCTGAAGAATTTATGTATTAATTGAATATAAATAATATTTATTATACGTTTTTTTGTGTGCTTTGCATTTTTTTGTTGCAGATTTGTTAATTTTTATTCGTTCAATTTTGCATTTGTTGATGTGAAAATTTTTTTGTTATTTAAAAAATAATTTTTTTGGATGTGATATATTTTCTACACCTTTATAAAAATATTTTTGAATATTTATTTATATATATATATTTAAAAAAGCTTACCTTTAATATTCCTTAAAAAGCAAATATATTCTATTGAATATTTTTTAAAGCTCGTATATAAAAGATATTCAAAAACTCACATTTTCTCTAGTATATTCCACTGTACTTTCAATTAAATGCCATTTGTTATAAGTACGCATGTGTATTGGGTTATTTGCACAACATTTAACAGCTGTCAAAGTAAATGATTCGAGTATTGACAAAGACACACAAAAACACATACATGAAATGCTAAATGTGTCACATTTTACGCAGCGGCATTTTAATAATAATGCCCTAAGCCCAAATTGTTGTTGTTTGTTGTTGTGTGTGTGGCACAAAATATGACACATCGACACACTTTAGACAGCGGGGCAAACAATCGTACATATACACTTGAAATAATATTAAGCACTGTCGAGAGCACAAACAAGAACAATAACAAATGGTTAAAACAATAGGCACGCGAAGACTTTTTCAATTGACTCAACATCGTGTGAAGGGCAGGTGAGGACTAAGAGAGGAAAGGGTAGAAAGACAAAGAAGTGGAAGACGATCAAATGTGTGCTTGAAGCCACTCAAAAAATCATACTTTATGTTAATATGACAAACAAAATGTTGAGAGAAAACTTTTGAAACAATGACAATGACAGCCCTCAAAAGTCGTGTGAAATGTGAACAAGCCGCAGTGGCATCAACAATTTCAAGATGAGTTCAATTGAGTATACGCTCAACAAACATTGTCAGACATTGAAATTGTTGTTTGTTATTGCTTTTGGATGCTGCGTATTTGCCCAAATTGAATTTTGATGGCTGCTTTAGGCGCTTTTGAAGTTTTGCCGCATATTGCGGTATATATAATTTAAGAGAAAAATGTTTAAAATATGATTATAGATTGTAAATTGATTTTTTATATGCAACTGTTGCATTCATTAAAGTTCTGTGGAACTTATAAAACTTATTTATGATAAGTTAAGCTGATATCAGTTGGGAATTAAGCCAGTTAAAGCTAATTATGATAAGTTCCCATGACAATTATTTCTAAGAATTTTATTGCTTGCTAAATTTATAACTTTTTAAAATGTTTACAAAACTTATATTTATGACTTGAATGAATTCTTTGAATTGAAATACTTTTGAGAATACAAAAATGCACTGTTTATGCTATATTTCCGGTTTGAAAATCATTTTCTTTCAATGTGATTTAAACATGTTCTTATCTTAAAACTTAACAATACTTTTCAGATCATATAAATAATGTTTCACTAAATTCCCTTCATGTTAACAACTTAATATTTGACATTGACAATAACTTAATAGTAAGTATTGAAACCTTGGCGATTTGAAAAACATTTCAAATTATTTATGCATGACAAACGCAATAAAACTTATCTTAACGTTTATAATGCAATATACCCCTGTCCTGACCCTGCCTCTCACCCTCACATTTTGTGAAAATGCAATTTTCAAAGATGCTGCGGCTCAGGGGCGCTTCCTGTACGATACAAAAATAGCTGCTATAAATATGAATTACAGGATAAGCATAAAAAGCGGAAATTGTGCGACGTCGACGACGACGTCGCTTTTTGCATAAGCTTCTACCCTAAAGCGGCGACGAAGATGTCTGCTAAGACGCTTTGCAGTTTTCTGTTGCGAATTATAAAAAATAAGCGATAAAAAAGGTATAAAACTTTATGCAGATGTTGGCTGCTTTCTTTCGCGCCGTTTCTTCTTCACTCTCACTCTGACACACACACACAGTTAATACTTATGTGTATATTATCCATTATCTGTTAACACCTTTTTGTGTGTGTGTGTGCTTTGTCGCTGTGCTAATAAATTGTGCTGTGCTGTGTGCAGACCCACAAAAAATTTACATAAATGCTCTTAAAACATTCATACGCGCCCAAAGATATTGTTGTCTGACAATTTACATAAAAGATATAATGCGCAAGAAAAAGCAAATGGCGCCAAATTAAATCAATAAATTCAACATTTTGTTGCCCGTTAATTTTGTGTGCATTAAAGTCAAAAGGCGAACAATCGAATTGCATTCAATCTTGAATGATTGATTGATCAATTGTCAAACAACTCAACTGGAAATGCAATTGAAAAGCACACTCAAAAATGCGATTGTTGTTCCAATTGTGTCGATCAAAAGATATTTAATTTTATACATATATTTTCTGTGTGAAGTGCCATAAAAGTGCAATATGCGCATAGTAAAGTGCAACCGAGTGTTAATACGCAAAATGTGCAACATGTCAAAAAGGCAAACGTCTCGTATACCAAATTACGAGTACACACAAACACACACACACATACACTCACAGAGATGCAATCCAATATGGCTGTAGTTTATTTAGCTTCGGCTGTGCGCACAAACGCTGTCACATTAACTGTCAACTGCTGCAAAAGTGACACTTGTCATATTGACAACTGACAGCGTCATTTGACTGTCAAACTTGGCCCGAACAAATATGGTCGAAACAGCACAAAACAGTGAAGAGAAGAAAAGCTTTGAATTGCATGTCATGCGAGCAGTGGGGTTTTTGGTTACGTGTGGCAATGCTCTTTTGGCGTTGCCACTTAATTTGACGACACACACACACACATTCGTATTTGTCGTTGTCGTTGTGAAGTGCACTTGGCGTTAGACAATGTTGCAATTTTAGCCAGGCAACAAACTGTCAGCCATATCATTGCAATTGTCGCAGTTGCAGCAGCAGCAATTTCTGTTGTTGTTGTTGCTGCTGCTGTGTACGCTTTGAGTGACACATTAATGCCATTTTCATGTGTCACTCTTTCTTTCATTTGAGGTCTGTCTCGTGTGTATTTGTTGCTGTTGTTGCTGTTGTTGTTCCCCTCTGTTAGATTTCATGTCAGACTTTTGTCAACATTACGTGTCCATTTAGTTGTCAGTTAACAAATGTTGTTGCTGCTGCCGACGCCGTTGTTGTAGTTGTTGTTGTTGTTGTTAGTACGCTTGTCGTTTAACCTTTTCATTTTCTGTTGTTTTTTTGCGTGTTTATTATGTTTTTTTTTGGCACATTTAACATGTCACTTGTGAATATTTTTTGTTTTTTGCCAGCTGCGGCTAATCACTTTGTTAACTGGATTGTAGTGGCCAAAATGTATGTGGCCAAACGATTTATTTGGTACTTAAATCTACTTTGTTTTGATGATTTAATTCAATATTTTTCTCTCTCTTTTTGAAACTTTTTCAAATTTATTGCCAGCAAACGTGGCGTATACGCAATGTAATTAACCTTGTTGGCTTGGGCAATGTTGTTTTTTTTTTTTTTTTGGCATAGAACGAAATGTTATTCGTATACACACACACGTGCATACTTATTGCCACTTGTCAACGCCCATTTGGCATATTCCATTATGCGGCTCATCACTCATTGCTGCCTGAATAAAAGCTAAAAACGGCCAATAGAACAACAACAACAACAACAGCAGCCAAATCTTGTCTACAAGCTATTAGCTTTTACTTTGCTCAAGGTTCTTTGAATCAGCAGCAGCTGCCTGTTGTTCATCTTCTTCTTGCTTCCCGCGTCTCTATGTAATTTGGGTAAGCGTCGTGTTGATCAATCATACGCAATGTGAGCGTGTCACGTATGTCAATGTGGGCGTTGCTGGTGTCAGTTCCACTAGCCAAATCATTATTTTGCCATACTTAATATGCGCAGCATAAATATTTGTACAGCTTAATTTATAACATTGTTTTTGTTATTTACTTAATGTTTAATAAATAAATATGTTTATCAGAGACTAAATTATTTATTGTTTATTTGTTTAGCATTTTAATAATTGCATTTTAAATTTATTTTTTTTTTACCTTAATTACTTTTTATTTATTTTTTTATGTCAAAAAATTTATTTTTGTGCTAATTGAATTTTTTGTTAAGAATTTTATAACAAATAAAACCGTAATTTTTTATCAAAAAGTAAATAATATTGTCTTTAATATTTTTTGCAATAAAATTAAGCTGTTTTAGAAATTTATTTATTTTTATAATAAAATAAAAATTGTATTATGAACAAATTTAATTTTTTTATCAATTTCAAGAGAAACATTAATTAATTTTAATTTTAATAAAAAATAATTATTCAACAAATAAATTTGTATTGAAAACATAAGAAAACTCTTTATTTCAACTACTAAATAAATAAAGTTAGGAGAAACATAATAAGTTAATTGTTTGTCACTAATATTCGTGCGCCAAACAAATGTCGCAACATACAAAATTTATTTAAATGTTTTTTGTTTTTAATGGCATTTTTCCATTTTGCATTTTGGCAACAACTGAACGAGAAAAAAATGAACAACTTTCGGCAGCTGTTGCTGCAATTTGCATAAAGTGAAAAAAAATAAATAAGTGAAACGAACTGTCTGTCATGCTGTCAACTGATTGACTGCTTGCCTGCGCCTACATGCGGCATTCATTAATTCACACAATTCGTATATATAATAATGATGATAATAATAATTGTGCCAAGATGCATACAAAATATATACACACACACTGACAGACTTGTTGCCCCCCCCTCTCTCTCTGCCTCTTTGTGCTCATTTTTTATTTTTATATACGTGTTCTTTGTTAAATGAGAAATCGAAATATGGTAGAAACAAATTTTGTGGTTGCATTTAAGCTGACAGCTGACTAAATTCATTTGACAATAATTAGCATTTCAAGTTGTCAGCGTTAATGAATTCAGCGGCGAGTGTTTGTGTCGCGTTTGCGTTTGAAAGTTTTCTGCACACACATTTGGCACTGCCACGTGCAGTGGCATGCAGCATGCAGCATTCGGCATTCGGCATGTCGTCCGTTATAAATCCAATGACACTTTATAATTTTCTGCCCTGGCCAGGCCAGGCCAGGCTAGACCCAACTTGCACAACTTGTCAGCGATGTCGCCTGTCATCCGCGCGTTTTTGCCTTGGACTTCTGCCTCCCTCTCCGCCTTGCCGCCTGTCAAAATGCCAAGTGAACCCCAAAGAGAGAGGCAGAGGTGTCATTCGCATTTGCGGCGCGTTAATTACGTGTTATTTATAATTATATGCGCGCCTTACACATATGCGTTGACAACACTTGTCAGCAATGCTAACAACTGCCGTATCGAATCGTATCGAGACAGTTTTCCCCTGTTTCATACATTCTGGGTGAATTTTCCTCGCCTTTGTGACTTTGTGAGTACCTGCTTGTGCATGTGGATTATTCATTGTGCATTTTTCATTTCGTTTTTTTCTGGGTTTGCGTGTTGCACATTTATTGCACGAATATTGTTTGCCAAATGTTTATGACTTAATTAACTTTTTGCCAACATTTCTGTGCAATTTCCGCATGCAATTGCTTTATTTTATGTTTGAGTTTTAAACATGCTTTTATTATTACTTGAAGTGGCTTGAAATAAGTTAAATAAATCAAATAAATTATCTCGAATCAACATTTTTTCGTTAGATAACACAAATGCAATTTGTGATTGTTGTACTTCCGTTTTAGTATTTAACTAAATGTCAACTAAGACAGTTGAACAGACAGCTACTAAGCCCCACCAACACCCACTTCCACCCCCTGCTTAGGCCCAATAGGAAATTGACTGACAGTTTACAATTTGTACACAAGACAAAAAAAAAAGGTAAAAAGAAATTATACTATCTGCAATGTTTGGTGGTTTGGGTCGAAAGTAGAAGTATGAGAAAAGTCGTATAGAAAGAGGAAAAAGCCAGTGGCTGAGTGACATGCTGACGCCCTTTTAGACTTCAAGTCTTGGCAGTAGTCAGACAGTCTTTCAGTCTTGCAGTCTTTCAATGTCTTTTTGCCTGCCCCCGTCCATCACTTTGCATAATAAAATGCGAAAGAAATATGCGAATATAGAGTTAAATTCTACACCAAGCAAATGCAGCCAAAACATAAACACACACACCTAACACTCCAAAAAAGTGGGGGTTGGAATACAAAAAGACATTGCATTGTGTTCCGGAAGAAAAATATATGTTAGCATATTAAAAATGGGTATATGCGGCATGACCAAAAACCGAACTAAAAAATGCCGTTAACTTTACAGGGTATCTCAAAGTCACCCTCTTGCCAAGACTTCCTTACTAGTTTTTTTTTTTTGTGTTTGTGTGCACAAAACGCCCTTTGGTTGGATTTTTTCCACAGCGATAAGCAAATTTTCGCGAAAGTACACCAAAACTACGAACAAAAAAATAAATAAATAAAGAAATAACAGTCGGATAAGGCTGAAAGAAAGACTGAGAGACAGATAGACAGACAGCTGTATAAATGAATTGCAGATGGTTTTTTTTTTGTTTTTTTTTTTGCCGCTATAGTTGCAGCTAATTTAAATAAGCAGGCAACAAAGTGGCAAACTGGCAAACGGGAAGCGTGAAAAGCCGTCTTTGTGCCGTCGATCTACAGCACGTGATAAGCGTCAGCTGGGAAAAAATTGGTTAAAAAAGGGGGTGAAGGCGGGAAGGCTGTTTGTTATTTTGTTGAAGGCGTGAGATGCTTGTCATCTTGTCGTGTGCAAAAGACAAATGCATTTTCACTTTCCATCAACCGATGACAATCTGTTGAAAAGGGGTTACAAAAGGTTGAGATATATTCAATAAGTATATGTTGCAAGCTGAGTTGCAGTTTAAGGAAGTGAAAAGGAAACTTTAAGAACTTATTTGTATCTAGATATAAGTACTTATAGGTTTATAGAGGTAACGAATTCTTAATTACAGTATGAACTTTTTATTTTAAAGAAGTAAAAAGGAAACTTTATGAACTTATTTGTGACCAGAATTAAATACTTTAAAGGCTTATAAAGTAAAGTTAATACTAAGAAAGTAAGTAAATGAATTTTCTATTAATGCTTTTCTTTCAAGTTTCAATTCGTTTTTGGTTTATTTGCACTCAACATTCAATTGAATCTTTAGGCTCTAGTTTTTGTTGAATTTTGCAAAACATTTGCATTACATTTTGGTAGTTTTCGACATGATGGGGCGCTGTCAACAGCAGGTTGCTGCGTTATTTTATATTTTTTTTTCGCTTGCTTGGCATTTGACATGACATTCATGTCATTTGAAAATAACAACTCTGACATAGTATTTAATTTGTTTTTATACTTTTTTTCGTTTTGTTTCGTTTTTTTCTAGATTTGTATTGTTGTTTTGCGTATGTTCTATCAACCTTGGGACACATTCGCCTTGAAGTGTCAACTAAGCCAAGTCTGCCTTCTGGGTTCAAAGAGTGTCAACAGCAACAAGACACACAATAGAAGGCGGCGGGGGGACGAAGCGGAGGCAATAGTGAAGTGTAAGAAAATTGGTTGAGTTTACAGTAAACGAGGAAAAAAAAAAAAACAGCAGCAGCAGCAGCAATCAAAAAGTGTCAGTTTGACACACGTCGTTTTCTATTTAAATGAACTTGGCTGTCAACTTTATGGTGCATATTTCATAGCTACCAATTGTGAATGGCCGTGTAATGAATATGGATGGGGTACAAGCTCTCTGTGTGTGTGTGTTTGTGTTTTTGCTTCTGGCAAACTGAATAACAAGCGACAGCTGTTGTCTTATTATTGTTTTTTGTTGTTGCCTTCTACTTGACGCAACCATTAAATTATATTATTTATTTATAACTAATTTACTTGGCTAAAAGTTGTCACCAAGCATGCTAAAGTCAATTGTGATTAGGGAACTTATTTATGTTTTGTTTATAATCATTTTATATTATTTATAATTATATTAAGAATCTAGTGTTTTTTATTTCTTCATTATTTTATTAGAATATATTGTTTTTTTTTTTTTTTTTCTTAAAGGTGTTTGCCATTTGTTTTTTCTTTAAAATACACTTTTTAATATTTAATTTAGAAATTATTTGAATTTTTATACAAAAAAGTAGAAAATCGTTTTATTGTAAGGTCCTATTGATTTTCATTTTTTTTTTTTTTTTTTTTTTTTTTGGAAAATTGTATTTATATACATTTTTACCCCGAACCCATTAAATCTGTTGAGAAGTATCGGATATTGAAGATAGAAATTAAGCTATAAATCAGGGTATTTTCTATTCGAGGTTACTCGCCATTAAATATTCTATGCTCATTTTCAAACTTGTTGTTGAAAACTTTGTTTTTTGTTCACTTTCACTTTTTTTCTGAGTTTGATTCCACAAATGTGTGAAGTGGGGTCGCCGCATGTTGCTTGCAACACACACGCGTGAAACTAGTTTGAATCGCTTTCAAATGACTGCTTAAAAACTAATGGTTTCCAATCACACACATTTACACACTAACACACATAGACATAGACGCTTACAAACGGCGCTCAAGTGGCGCCAATTAAACTGATTAACATCAATAGAATAGAGTTACATTTAACAAAAAACACAGAAAAGTGTCGCCTTTAAAATGACAAAAATCATGAGAAAAACATAGATAATACAAGCAGACAGCGCTCAGAAGTTGTTTCAGCGCATAATTGATGTGATTGAGATTGATTGTTTATTTGTTATGTTGTGTTGTTCGCCTGCTTTGATTGAAAGCCAAACCCCAAAAAAAGAAAAATATATATATTTCGTCTGCGTAGACGGCGCCAGACATTTAGGCCCATTGGCATTGAGGCGTGTTGACCGCTTTCTGGCTTATCAATATTACATATTAGTTTCTTTTTATTAGTGTCGGACAATGGCCGCGGTCACCAGTTCCACAACGCACACATCCATACATAAATACACATAAATACTGACAGCTTTCCGCTTCGAACGCATTGTGGCTTCTTTTTTTGGCTTTTGTTGGACTGTGGGGGGCTTCAAAAGCAATTTGTGCGTGTTTAGTGTCAAATGTGGTGTTGAGCTTTGTGTGCTTTGTGTGCGGCGATTGCGAGAGAGCTTAACATTTTGTATGGCAATCACTCATACGCAGCGTTGTCGCTGGCGCTGGCAAAGGCGACTTAATGATTGATACCATTTGAAAAGCATTTAAGCAGGCGCAGATTACAAGCACATTACGCATCGGAAATGGTCAAGCTTTTTTGGCTTTAAAACCCATTTGGGACTAGACCCAAAATGAATGCATGGCATTTTTTTTTTTTATCACATTAATTACTTTAACATAACGAACTGTACATTCTTTCTGCTTGGCAGCTTGCACATTATTTTTGATTATTTCTATATACATATGTATTAATTTATTGGTTAATTTGTTGCCGCATTTTACGATTATTGGCTTTGCTGTCGCTTCGCTCTCAACCCATCAATAAGTTGTGTGCGATTATCGCTGTCCATAATTTGTGTGTGTGTCTCTGTGCCGTAAAAACGGGTTATTATTTAAACATTTAAGCAGCCGTTTTCAATTCATTACCATAGTTAGTGCCTCGCGTGCATTTAAATGAATTCATTGAGTTTTCGCTCATTCAATTTGTTCAACAAAAGAGGGGAAGAGAAGAGAAACTTACTTAGGCGTCAATGGCACGATTGACGGACCAACAATTTTATTGATAAATGCCATTTGATTGTGTGCTATTAACAGTGTCCAAAAACAACAACTATTAGATGGTTAGTTTTTTTGTTTCTAATGCGCCGTTTTATTTATAGAGTTGCTTATTAACAGAATCGATCGTTAAAAATGTTTATGAGTGTCATAAAAAACAAATGCTATACAACTCAAGTATTTCTTAATGAAAGCACCAATAAATATTATACTTATGTTTTATGACAGTTTTTTTTGGTAACTGTTTTAATCGTTTTCTTATCGTTAAGAGGTAAGATTGTATTGCGGGGATAGTTAGATGGCAAACATCAAACACACACAGAGTTGCAATATAATTAATTGATAAACAGTGTCAAAAAGTTTGACAGCTCATTGGTTGAGCTTAACTCTGATCAAATGTGAATACAGTAAATGCTACTTAGCGTTAACACATACACACACAGACACACAGAATTAATTAACACTCTAGGCGAAAAATACTACTACTATTATTATGCAGTATGCACGAAAAATTAACATGACAGCTCTAGACATGGCAATTTATCACTAACATGCTGGGCAATTCATTGCTGTTGTTGTTGTTGTTGCTATTCTCTGCTGTTGATGACACTTTAATTAGAGCCGCACGCAAACAGAAAGCTGAATGCCACGATAACTACAACTACTACAACTACAACGACAATGACAGCCGAACTTTGGCTTCATATGCAAGAAAAGGAGGGCAGCACAAAACTAGAGCTTAAGCCTTAAGCCGAACTCCTCTCTCTGAGAGAGCGAGAGAGTGTGAGGTTATGTCAAGAGCACACTTTAACTGACAGAGCTGTAAGCTGTAACTGTTAACTTTTGCAACTGCTAACGATTTAACATTCTGTGAAGAAGGAAGGACTTGTGGTTGAACTGAAATGAATGTCAGACTGACAGACTGACGGACGGACTGACTGCATAAATGGCTGCTTGACTGACAGACACATTTAATTATATTAATGATGTTTGCGGTCAGCTGACATTTGCACTTTATTTACCTTTTCGCTCGCTCGCTCGTCTGTCATTTTAACTGACTGCTGACTGAACAGAACTGACTTTCACGTTATTCAAGCTATTTTTTTTTTGGGTTTTGAATTATTACCCAACACGTCGCATATTAGTTTCCTTTTGCAAGCAGCTTGTGCTTGATCATTTTTCACATGTGACAGCAAATTATCAACAACAATTTTTAGCCATAATTTTGTCTTATTGTCTGGAGCGCCATGTAAGGGGAGAGGGGCAGGGAAAAATTATACAAATGATGACACTGACAGCTGTCAAGCTTAGTTTATTTGATTTTATTATAATTAATAGCGGGCAACTATCATTAATCATTGAATAATTTATAGATATACTATACTAACGTATTTTGCGCCGCAAACTATTTACATATGTCTTAATGTAGTTTTTTTTTGTATTTGCGAAAGGTTTTTCAGTGTCCGAGTGACGAGTAAGTAAATAAATTAACTTAAGATGACAGCGTTATAAATTTTAAATCATGCATAATTTATATAGTAAACAAGAGAGAGCAGTTTACTTTGGGGGCATAATGACGTTTATATACTCTTTCAAAGTGAATTTAATGCAGAAATTGTGATTATAATTGACTTATCGATAAGTAAAATATATTTTTTTTAAGCTTAAACATCCTAATTAACCCCATAAGAACCATTTGATAGGGGTAAATTTTTGCAAAAGCTGTAAAAAGTTGTTTTTTTTACATCCATTTTGAACTAGTTCATATTATAGTCATGTTCCGCTCTAGGATCTTCATCTAATGAAACCTTGTAGTTGGATAAAATATATTTATAGCTTTATATTTCCCTTGTATGATAATATTTAAACTCCCTAATCCCTCTAAGCTTTCCTCGCATTTAGTTTAATTTTTCATCTAAAACCTTTTAGCTGCGATTATTCACCAAAAATCCAGTTTGTTTTATGAATTTATTGCTTAAATGCAGTTTAATGTATCGCAGTATCCAGTGCATTCGTTTATAGTGCGAACGTATTTACAAACAAAAATGAAAATGAAAATTTATTGGCTGTTGGAGAAAAACACACACAGAGAGAGAGAGAGAGAGAGAAAGAGAGGGCGACTTTGACTGTGATTAACTGGCCATAGTTTTCTTGGTGTTTTTGGTTAGAAATTGCATTTGTTTTGTGTCATTATAAATTCAAATTTGGTAGACCATAAATTAGAATACAGAATAGCCACAGGGGTGCTCCAAACTTGACTCCACTTGACTCGAATACACTCAAGAGAGATAGAGAGAGGGAGAGAGAGAGAGAAGGAGACAGAACATATTTACATAGTTTAATATGCACAAACATAAATAAGTTTTATGTGCAGATATTGGGAAATTTATGATGCTACGCGATTGCGAATATTCTTCTTTTTTTTTTTTGCCACTTGCCACACGTTCCACACGCGTCGTAAACAGCTGATGCTGCTGTTGCCACTCGACTGGAGTCAAGAGAGAGCGAGAGAGCAGCACACATGGCCAATCTGACTATGCTGCCTTTGTGCTTCTGGCCAAGCAACGACATGTGCAAGAGGTTGTAGTTGGTATTGTTATTGTTATTGTTGTGTCGCACAATAAATTCGCTTGTGGCGAAGTGCAGTAATTGCTTTTCTGTCGACATTTCTATTATTTATGAAATATATCATCTAACGTTTATAAATAATGCCAACTAAGTTTTGTTTAAACGCTCACCTTGCTCCTCCGCTCCGGCCATATCAGTTGGATTGTGATAAATTGCAATTAAGATAAATATACACACAACCAACACACTGGCACACACATGCACACACTAATTTATTATTGAAAAGCTTTAAACAAACAAGTCCCACCTCAATTTGGCACCAATTGCGACGGGCAAAGGCAACGATTTGATTATAATTAATTGTTATACAATTCTTAAGCGCAAATAACATAAATAATTGAAATGAATTTATTATAACAAATATTTGCAATGACTTCAAGAATTGCTAATGTATTAATCTTTAATGTATCAAAAGTATTTTAGCTATTTCAAGCAGATAGAATTTAGCTTGAAATATAAAAATGGATAAAGGAATTTTTATGGATGGTAAAGTTGCTGAGAATTTTATTGTTTTTTTGGTTTTTTTTATTTATGGTAATCATTTTTTTTTTTTTTATTTTATTTTATTTTTTAAATTTTTTTTTTTTTTTTTTTTTGCAAAGCGTTGCCACATTGTTAGCATTTAATATGCATTCGGATCTGTTTTAATTTAAATATTAAGAATTGTTGGGTTTTAAAGCTCTATCAGCTGCTTATTTAGTTCAAATGTTAAGATAAGACCTTAAAGACAGTAAATCAGGGACAACAGGGGCCCTCAAAACAACCCTTTTTGAAGTAAGATCTAATAGTAAAGCTAAATACAGAGCTTAAGCTCACTAGCACTAAAAGTTATTGTTTTTCTTGTATTCAATTTTAGGCTTAGACTTTATCACATAAGAATATTAAAAGCTTACCGCTGTTGGCGCCGCCGCTGCTGTCATATAATCCGGCCTTAAGTAGTGATGATTGCTGGATTGCAGCATTTTATTATAGTTTGTTAAATCCACTTTGACGGCTGTTCTTTGGTTTTGGTTTTCTTGAAGGGGGTGAAGTTGGGAGCTTTAACGAAGCGGAGCAGAGAAAGAGCGAGAGAGAACAACGTTGTTTGCGTTTACACTTAACGGTAAATGGCAATTTATTGCAGACGTTGCCACTTCTTTCAGTTAGTGCGTGGCGTGCTGCCAACTCGTGTGAAAAGCGGCGCCTGCGCCTCGTTAAGCCCTCGAAGCTGCTGCTGCTGCTGTTCGATGTTGTTGTTGTTGTTGCCTTCGATTAAGTCGTTGTGGCTGTTGATTTTTTGTATAATTGCAGTTGTATTGTATTGTTATTTGTTGTTGTTGGTTTGTAATTTATATGATTAATAATTCAATGGGGTTTATTTGACTTTCACGCCAGCGGCATATTAATTTATTTATTATTATTATTTGCAGCCAGCACCTTAATTGTGTAATAAATTCATTAAATATTATAATTGCAGCTGCTTAACATATTTAACTGTGCACGATATATATTTTTATAATATGGTATAATCTTTTTAATTTGTTGCGTTACGCGCCAAAAGCTGCGAAAAATGCATTCATGAATGCCAATCGTATCGAAATTATGATCGAAGCAAAACAACAAGAACACAATATTCAATTACTTTCTTTTTCTTTGGTTTTTTTTTGTATTTGTGGTTTTTGTGGTCTTGAGGTTTCTTTCGCTTGAATGAATCCGTTTAGGGCGCGTTTTTATTATGAGGCACGTACGTGTGATTTTGACATATGAATGAGTGTCCAATAGGAGAGTGTGGGGATTCAGGGGAGAGCACAAGCGTATCCAAAGTTCTCCTTACTTTTTGATTGATTTCAAAAACGAATTTTGATATATTTTCTTAATATACTATAAACAAGACTTCAGTCTAATGAATATAAAGCACCTTTTATCATCACTCGAAACAATTTGTTGTAAAAATATTTGAAAATATCTATTTGCCGTTGCATTTACGTACGTATGTATGATATATTTGAGCGTTGTATGCAATTTGTTACGTATTTTCGTATTTGACACGCGGCACACGTTAAATAATTTCACACACTCCGTTCGCAATCCGTTCGCTGCGCACGTACGTACTTTAACGTGAAATAACAGAATTCGACTAAAAATCTATAAACAACATTCATGCTCATTCATTTTGCGCTCCGCATTTGCCACCGAGTCTACGTTTTGGACTCTCGAGAGTGTAAAATATATGCCGACCGACTCGCACGCCGAAACCAGTTCAGTTTCAGTGTTGTGTGCTCTTTGTTGTGGTCGTTGTCATTTTCAACAAGTGTGCTTTTGTTGTTGTTTGAGCGGCAGCAAATGCCATGCGCACACTGCGAGAGCGAACGGTTGTGAGTGCGAGAGTAATGGTGAGAGCGTGAGCGCAAGTTTCTGTGGGGGGAAACTTTTGTGCTCTTTGATGAGCGCGCATGCCTACGACTGAGGCTGAAGAGGCAGAAAAAAGTACTAAAATGCATTTAGTAGTAGATAATAGTAGTTAAAAATGCAGTATTTCAGTTTAGCTTTTATAAAATATGGGCATAAATTGAAGTTTGTAAATAGGAAAATAAAATTTAATACGAAATTTATAGATTTCTATTCACAGTCAGACAGAAAATAAATAAAATAAACATCCATTTTGAAAACACGACGCTCATTGGACGATCGACGCTTTTGTGTAGCCATTTTGGGATTTTTTCTCGCTCTTGTTGTTGTTGTTTTAGTTGTGTTTGCGGTTGTGTTGAGTAATATTGAGAGCAGAACGGCGTCGGCCATAATTGTTTACAAGTTGCGGTGAGCAGGTGGGCGGTGGTAAATTGTGTGCCAGAGTTATGTGGTCAGATAAAACATTAGGTAGGTGCCACAGGCGAGCGCAGAGAGTAAGGCTTGCCAGAGAGGGAGACAGACAGCAATCAGAGATTGTGTTTAGGCATCAATTTGAGAGCAACTTGTTCGCAAGCTGTAAACACAAATCAGCTGCTTGTTAGGGAAAAAGCGCTATAGGAAAAACCTAAAGGAAAGGGGAGCAGAGAGAGAAGAGAACTTTATTTGGTTTAATAAAGCAATCTAAACCTTTTCTTAGTAAAAACACATGTCCATAAAAGCATATCCAAAACCCATTTCAAAAGTTTCCTATCGACATCATCGTTTTTATTACACTCTTTGGCTAATACAGCTGACAAAAATTAAGGTACCAATACAAATGCTAATGCCGACTGTCATAAACTGAACACCTACCTTTCAGAAAAGCGACAACCGTAATGATCGCAAAGACAAAGGCCTTTTGTTTCAAGCTGAATCTCATAAAAGATGACCGTAAAGATCTTGAATCGATTTAAATATGTACATATGCCGCAAAGGCGTTTATCATCTCAGTCCTAACCGACTGGCGCTTCCAATCAAATGTTTAACATTTACATACTAATGTTGCCCCATTGCCATTTGCTTTGTCTATTGCCACAAACGGCTTCTTAATATTTTGTGAGCTCCATTTAATGCTATCATAAAACTTCCATCTGTGTTTTTTATTGTATAACACTCATTAGAAAGCTTTTAATTTGGTAGTGTGGTGTTTGGAAAATGTGAACGACTAGCAGATACCATTTATAAAGGTTTTTGTGTACAAAAGTAAATTTATAGGCCCCCTAAAAGAAATTATTAGCCGCTGCAGAGAAAACACATTGAAAGGTTAAGGAAAAAACATCAAATATACAAACAAAAAAAAAAAAAAAAAAATCCTTTAAAAAATTTAAAAAAACTAACTTAATTTAAAATTAAAAACTTCTACTTATTTTAAAAATTACAAAATAATATTTTTAAAGCAAGATTTCTTTTGTTTCAACTATATTTGCTTCTTATTTAATTTTAATAACCTATTTTGTTGTTTTTTCTTGTATTTATTATTTCTACAAAGCAATAAAAGCTTACCATTTCCACTAAAATTAAACTCTATTAAAAAAGCGGCCCAATAATAATTCTATTTAATTTCAAACCCATTTTGATGATTGTGAAATGCGCAAATTGATTTGTCGCGTATTTATAATAGATTCAATCAAATTTTATTTAATGGCAAACTGGTTAAGTCAAGTGGCCTTTTTTCCACTTAGCCGCACAATAACGCAAACAATTGAGCTTTCAATTAACAGACACATACATACGGACATACACACATACATACATATATATATTTGTTTGTTTGTTAACCACAAAATTAAGTGGCTAACTGAATTTGCGGCCACACACACAAACGGAGAGAAAAAAGGATTTGGCATTTGTCCTTTTTGCTGTTGTTTTTACCACATGACTAAAAATACCCAAAAGACAAATAAGGGACTGAGACCGGAAAGCATTCCGTTTGTGCTTTTTTTGTGTAGTATGTTAGCATTTTAGCAGTTCATTTATGCGACGAACCCTAAAAGAAAAGCACATTTCACATAATTGACCGGAAAAGCCTTTTTAGGCATAGAACAAAAGTTTATATGAGTATTTATACATGTTGGAGTGCTTCTATTGTGTTTTTACTGTGTTGAACAGGTTGGGTTTGGTTAAATTTGAAGTGCATTCAAATGAATTAGGTGTGTTTGTAATTACAATTTAATATTTGACTTATTGAAAATTTTTTATTTTAATATTTATTAAATTAATATATATTTTTAAATATTTATTATTAGACTTCTTTGTTTGTTATTTGACTTGTTTCAAAGACGAATAGAATTTTATTTTTGGGTTTTTAAAGTAAAACGATTTTTATTAATACATTTTAATAGATTTGTAGTCTAATCAAAATAGTATTTATTTATGTTGATCCCACATATTTACTTTTTACTTTTTATCATATTCAGGTGGTTTGGTTAGTATTTTTGGAATTTTTTGAAGTTTTTGTTATACTGTTGAAAAAACTTCAAGTAAACTCATGGTTTAGATTTTTTTTTGATGAAATGAAATCATTCTAAAGTAAATGCTTCGTTTTTAACATACTTAGCTTACAGCATTTTATTTACTTATTTTATTTATTTATTTATTGTCAACTAATATCAGTCGACATTAAAATTGAAATTAAATCAAATTAAAAAGTAGAGCTTAAGCTACAAAAATGTTTAAGATTAATGAACAAAATTTAAAATTAAATCAGTAAATAAACTGAAATGAAATGAAAAAGTTTAAAAATTAAAATATTCTGGGGCGTTAACAAAAATTTAATTTAATGATCCAACATTTGTTGCAAGGATTGGGAAAAACCCAGAAAAACCCAAACCCATGCTTTATGCATAAGTCTCTGTTTTCATTCACAACTCAAGAAGCGCTTAAGTGTTCCCAAGTAAACCAAGCATATTTCTGCATTTTAGATAATGTTCCTTAATATTCTATGAAAATATTTAAAACAAAAGCTTGGTTAGTTAATTAGTAAGTTGGTAAAGCTCCCTCGTCAACCTCACTTTTGTTTTCAGCTCTCAGAACTCAACTGCAGCTGCGAATGTTTGCTTAAGTTTTCTTTCTCGGTTCTCGTTTCTTGTTTTCTTGTTTTCTTGTCTTGAGTTTTCCCACATGCTTCTCTTTATTGCGCGCTTTTTAGCCACGACGACGACTTCTTCAGCAGCTCGACTGCAGCAGTTAAAGTGTCGAGCACTTTTAGCCTTTTTGTAGCTGCGCTCTTGGCCCCCTGACCACTTTTACCATACATACATGTATGTTTGTTGTACTATGAATTATATGCGCTGCACACTTTTTAACCCTTGGCATATTTTACAAGCTGCTTTACTTCCACATACTCTCTAATAAACATACAAACGCACTATGGGTCTCTCCATCTGTGTGTGTGTGTGTGTTTTTATTCAGCTTATGTGTCGTCGACTCAAGTGTGTTGGCGAGTTCATAAATTTGCCCACTGGGGCGTATGAGTAATGTGCATATAGTGTAACTTTCTAGCTGTGTGTGCGCTGAAGTGTGTGTGTACTTGTGTGTGTGTGTGTTTGTTGAGTAATCAAAAAAGGAAAAATGCTTAGGCCATAGGCCAGGCTAGCAGGCAACATATGTTAGCATCAATTTCATATACGTTTTGTATTCCTTTTTGTAATATATTTCATATTTTGCTGCTTTTTTTCTCATTTTTTCTTTTTGTTTGCCAAAGGTTACCCTTGTTTGGTGTACATGCTACACACACTTAAGTACTTCACATAGCTGCAGGTTTTACAATATCAATGGGTTCGCTCTTTATGTTTTCATTCATATAAAAAAACCTAGAAAAAAATACCAATTATTTTAGGCAATACAACTTAGGGTTATTAAAAAAAAACTCTTCTCACGTCTGAATGACTTTCAGCTAAGGTTTTTCGAGCTAGAAAAAATCGTTATTTTTATAGTCAATGTATCTGAATGGAACAGGAAAAGGCTTTGTTGAAGAAAAAAGTCGTGAAATTGAATTATTTTTTAATGGAATTAAATCGCAGTGTTTCGTTAGTAAGAGAAAATTTGTTATAAAAATGTCTATCAAGATCAGAAAGTTTGACTGTATTTTTAGGTATGCTACTGGTAATGGTTATAAAAAGAATAAACCTTCAATGTTGAAAACAAATTTGTAAAGTTAAATATATTTATAAACGATTTGAAAAGTGTTTGTAGGAGTTTAAACTGTTTTGTTTATCTTATGCTATGACTTTTTGGTATGTACTTGGAAATATATAAAATTTTTTTTTTTTTTTTTTTTTAGGAAATCTACCTAATACTCATTCATATTAAAACACATATTCTTAAAGCCAACCTGTTAATATTTCTTTTTGTTCCTTATTATCGTTTCTGCTAGAGAATTCATACAAGGTACATATGTAGGTGCTTTTGTGTGCACATGTAATCAACGCAGTAAGTACTCTTTTACTAACTTATGTTCACAGCAAACGATAGAATTAAAGCCCATTAATATGTCATCGAATTCACTCATCGAATAAAGTAATTTCTTGCATCCTCTAACAATAATAGCTCATAATTGTAGAACAAAAAGGCTGCACCCTTGACAGTAATAATGCCCCTCAACATCAACATCAACGGCAATGGCAACCACAACATCAACACAGCTACATAATGGCGATCATTTAAGTTAAGAGTCGTTTAGCTGTTAAGTTAGTTAGTTAGTTGCTCACTTTTGCTAGTTGCTTGTATCCGGTCAACTGTTGACGTTTATCATAATTGCAGTTCATTTGCATGCAGCTCCAAAGTGGAAGGCGACTCGGAGAAACGGTTGACAGGAAAAGTAGATGACATGGCATGCAGGAACAAAAAAATGCAAAAAATCAGCTCACTTTTTTATTTGCTTGTTGTTGTTGTTGTTGTTGTCGACGTTGCTGTTGCTGTCACCGCCTCTCAAGCGGCAACAGCAACTGTCGCCGTTGCAGTCACTTCATGTCGCAACGCATTAGAATATGTTGCAGCTACCTCGCATCTCCCTCTCTCTGACTCTCTCGTTCACTCTCTGCCTCCTGTGAGCAGTTGCAGTTGAATATGCAAAATGCAGGCGCGCGCAAATTTTTATCTTATGACAGCTGCTGTTGCTGCTGCTGTTGCAGTTGTTGTTGCTGTTGCTGCTGCTGGCTGAAAAATATGCTGCTGTCGTTGTTTTCGCTGCTGTTGCTGTCACACTCATATGTTTGTTACGTGTTCTGCTCTGTCACTCTACGCACATGCTGCAGGGCATATAACTCACACACACACACACACACACACATGCATATACACTTGCCACCACTCGTATTTGTTGCATTCGCTTTTTGGTCTCGCTGAGCGGCGCCCCAAACAAATGTCAGCTGTAAAAATCATAAATTTAATGCAAAATGCAAAAACGTTTCGCTTCGTTGCGCTTTTACTCTTGACAGGTGACCCCCCCTCGCACCCTTCATGCAACCCCTACATATCCTACCTATCATCGCCTTCCACAACCCCCCGTAAAGCTATCTAGTTGGCTTAAAAAAATATGATATACTATACAATTCACAACTTGTGTGGCACAAAAACAAACACACAGAAACAACGAAGCTGCAAATACCCTTTGTCTGGTTTCAGTTTCGTTTGATATGCTGCATGAACAAAGAGTATCTGCGAGTTGAGCTTTGTAAATCAATAACAACTTTTCAGTTTATTAAATGGTTACCTAAAAGGCAAAATCAACTTTCTGAGCTAAATGCATAAATTCCAATGAAACAAAAAGCCAATAGACAGATGGCATATTTACGGTAAAGATGGGGGGAAGGGGGGCGAACAAAAAATAGTAGTTAATAGCATTAGTATAAACTAAAGTCATAACATAAACATAAACACAACATAAATTCCAATCAATGCGAAACTAATGTGCTAATGACAAGGCAAAAGAGTTGCCAAACTCAATAAATTGTTGCCGCCGCGAGACGTTTACGATACGAAGTGGCAAACACAATCGATACACGATTCGATATACATATATATATGATGTCACGCTATCTAAGCTCTTATTAATGTGGGCGCTTCATTGCTATTGTTGTTGTTGTTGTTGTTGTTGTTGTCTCACACATAACAACATTTTTCCATCATGCGAAATGCGATTTGTGACTGCTGCTGCTGCTTTTGTTAATTGTTTACATTTCGCCTTGGGCTTTCAATAAAAACACACAAAAATATATATCACAAAATGACAAACCGAATACAGACAGACAGACATTTAATATTAATTGCAAAATCATGCAAAACAGCAAACAAATTATATGGCATAGAGTATAGAAAAAATATATCTGAAAGCGAAACAAAATTCAAAGATCCAAATTAATTGCCAATATCAACGCATTTTAGCACAAAAAGTATGTTAAGACAACAACAACAACAATAACAATATCAGCTTTCAAATTTGTTATTAATTAACAGTCATTTATTATTAGTGCCAGAGATCGCAAGATATTGAATATAATAATATTAATAATGCGAATTCATAGACACAATGCGGCTGCTTTGTCGATCCATTGAATTTATAACTCTTATTAGTATGCAACAATTTATAAGAAAACAAAATCATTAAGTAAATAAATGAGCGTATTTAGTAGTGTTCAATACGTGACACATTGCACATATATCAAAGTTTTGTGATAATTTCACAAACCGAGTACAAACGACAACAATGTAAGTATTAAGTTCTCAGCGTGTGTAATGAGATGATTGCAAGTTGTTGTCTCTTAATTATATAGTACTTATTCATTAGATGGGCTTAAATGAATAATTTACTATTTGTGAATAAATTTTAGCACACGCAAGTTGATATTATTGACTGTTATGATAGAAGAAGATTTTTTCTTTGTAGACAAGTGAAAAGGTATCGGATTTCTTAACAAATGAGACTTTATAGTATATATAAAGTTTATACAGTCGAATTTCCATACATCACATTTTAGGATTAGAATTAAGCAGTTCGTCTATGGAAATAAATACCCCATATAAAACTTTGTTATTATTGTTATCTATAAGCTTCCTACTACAATCATTGATATTCTCTATTCTAGAGCATCTCTGAGTACATCACTTCGACTCTTTCAACAGTCGAACAATGTTACACAAAAATGTCTCACTCTTTGTTTTCCTGTAGCCTGCAATTAACTAGAGAATCGAGTGTAGCCTCTATTATGTTTTTATACACATTAACATGTGTTGCTGGCGATTTTAACTTTCAAATTAACTCATTAGTTGGCAAACACGATGCTGATACTTTATACAATGTGGTATGCGTACAGTGCATAAGCTTAGACTTAAGATCTTTCTCCCTTCTGGTCGCGAGTTTAAGACCTGTCGATGCTTACCCACCCGGAAACAGGTCTTGCAAACATAATAATCAAGCATAAACTGCACTTAGGTGTAGAAAGAGCAAAAAAATGAGCAACTTGCAGGCTATTATTATGTTGCTCTCATTGTTGTTGTTGTCAAGAAATGCCGCCTTTTCGAATACTTCAATACATAATAAAGTCGTACACTGGGAGAAATGGTTGAGTCATGCGAAAAGCTCATTTACTCTGAAAGAATATTTATTAAATTTATTTTATTTGTTTTTTTATTTTTTTATTTTATTTGTTTTATTAATTTTATTTATTTATTTATTTATATCTAACTTTATACATTTAAATTAAATTTGTAAAATTTGTAAAATTTGTTCCTTATAACTTTGTTACATTTTTAGAACATTTATTATATATTTTATAAGAAAAATATATTTCTTTGTAAGCAATATAAAATATTTCCAAAAAATATTTAATGCAACCTTTTAGCGTTATTACTGTTATTTAAATCATTTTTTTTTTTCAATTCGAAATTTTTTTATTCAAATTTTGCATGAATGCGTATGAATAAAACATTTTTAACACTACTTTTTGCAACTTCATGTTAAGTTAAATTTTTTTCTAAGTGTATTAAGTTGCTGTTGAGCGTGTGTTGCGCTTTCAATTGGCAGTTGAGTTGAGTTTGGCCAGTTGATTAAAAAGTAAGTGCATGTAAGAGGCGCATACATATCGGCTTAATTGTAAATTGCAAATTGGTGCAGCGTTTTGCAGCGTTTGCTTTGTGCTTGCTGCTTGGCGGCAGCAGCAGCAGCCACGTTGGCTGCCTGCCTGGCTGCCTGGCTAAATAATAATTTCATGTTCACAAGCACATTTGCACGCACTGTAATTTACTTAAGCATTTCTGCCCCGCTATCCAATATAATCACCAGCTGCCAGCCTCTGTCCTTGTATGTGTGCGAAACTCATAATTTAGGTTGCACGCCCATTAACAACAGCCCAAGACATTGCAACAGCAGCAGCAGCAGCAAGCAACAAGAAGCCTGCCTCATCAGCAACATCAATTTTTAGTTGGGTGGCATCGCGTCAGTCAACAACAACAACTAGAAGGAGAAGCGCAATGCGCCGACACAATATAAATTATATATAACATGCATTAGTTCTATAGGAGATCCCTCTTAAAAAGAGAAAGAGAGGAGACTCTCTGCTTTGTTGGCCAACCCATCGATCGTCAGTCACGCACCTTTTGCCGTGTGGAACCATAGTTAGAAAACACTGTTATTTGTAGTTGGGTTTTCCTAACTTTTACAAGATGCGGAAACTAAGCAAATAGAAGCAACCACGTCACGTCAACAGCCTGCAGCAAAATGTTGCAAAAACATACGAATATACGAATTCTATAAATGATGTCGACATTGTATATCAACACCAACAAACCGCATCCACAATTGACTTGCCTCCGGGTGCCATCATATCAACTGAATTTCAATCAACAAATCAATTGGGGACTCCCCACACACAGAAAAAAACAATTGCATATGTTGAGGGTGTAGAAGTTTATTTTGTTGTTGCTCTGCACATTTTTTGTGGGGTTTTTTTTAGCGGGTAAAATCGCCGCATTTGAAGCATTTGCATTCGGTTGGCTCCCTCAGGCGTATATCCATGCTGGCCATTTCGGGTGAATTGAGTCGAGTGCCATCCGGATCATAGCAGTGGGTCAACGTGATGACTTTCTCCTTCAAAAAGCTTTCGCGACAGCAATAGCATTCCTATATATACAAATATATATATTTTTTTAATTAATTTATTTTTTTTAATAAAAAAAATTACTAAACTTAATATATGGGTTATTCTATATCGAACTCACTTTAAGGAATCCAGTTGGCGTTATGACCGATGGTTGCACCTGACTGTTGCACAGTCCTTCGCACTTGTTGACTATCACATCCGCATTGCAGGTGCGTTGCATGCGACCCAACTCATCGAACTCCTCCTTAATCAGATGTATCTCCGACTTGAGCGTTTCACAGTTCTCATCACCAGTGCCCTGACTATAGCGCAAAGCCTTCAGGCTTTGTGGCAGTACCACGGCCAACACAAACAAGAGTAGTTCCTGTAGGTTCATGCTGATGTCGATGCCTCAACTGTTGATCCTTTGGAGCTATGCTCTTGCTTTTATAGAACGGCAAATGCAATTCCATTTGATGGGCTCGCACTTTGATGAAATATATGTGACTTTCTGATGGAATGTTTGTGTTGTTAACAGCAGTTGGTCCTCCTCGATTGCATAAAAGTCGGTTATGTTGCGGTAGGACGTGTTGGCAAATGTAATCATCTGTTGATGTTGATGTTGATGATGTTGTTGCGCTCTTAATTGGTGCTTAAATCAAATGACTCTGCTACAAGTTGCAAATGGCAAAGCAGTGAAATACACAAAGAGAAAATAGAGTAGGTTTCTTTTCATGGGAATCTAATCTTTGATCGCTTTTTTCAAATGTTTTTAACTAATATGTTTTAAAAAATAAAATAAATAAATCTAAATAAAACTAATAAAGATACTATTCTTCTATTATTCTCTTACATAAGTTAGTACAAGTTTCAACTTATGATGCTACACCGAATTCCAGTAGCTGCCACATAAACCAGCTGATGTATTTACTTTTGTGTCACTTCCGAAAAGGGCGGGGGAGATGAATAAATCATGTTTCTCGTTAAATGGCAAGCTGATATATATTTCAGCTTTAATCAGCATCCGATATATGTTATGTATAGCTCAGACAGATTTCCGTCGTCACACACACATATGCAAAGCATCCATTTGTGCCCAGGAGGCATGCAACACAACGCCTCCTACTACGAAACGTTTTGCTTGTTTCCCTCTGCTTCTCTCTCTTTTCTATCTCTGCGAACGTAAACAAAAAGTCGTTGTCTGAACACCAGTTACCACACCGCCATCCACCTCCCTTTGCCACCCGCCATGTCTCGACCCGAAACGACCAGGCCGAAATGGAATATGGCTGCGCTTTAGAATCATCGACGCAAACGCAAACGCAAAAGTCTCAATGGCGCAGTAAATTATGTTTTATTATGCAATAAAGTCAACCATAAAAATGCTGCAATAAATTAAATTAACTACTAAAAATGCTGATTTTATTTTTACCCCCAGTTGCAAAATTTTCGTTCACTCTTCGCCTTTTTGCCTGGCCACAAGCAAAACAACAGAAAACGCCATCAACTTTATGCTTCCGATTCTGAGTCGGCTGAGTTTTTGTTTTGTTCTTTTCTTTTCGCCTGAATTAAATCTATTTTGCAGGCATTTTGGCAAAAAAAGAATTTTCGTTAGTCGTTTTAGTATTATTATTATTATTGTTTATGGCCATCTGACAACTTTTTCCAGCTGTTATTAAGTGCCTGACGATGTGCGAGCTAAAAGAAAGAGTTTGAATACTTAATCACTGGATTGTTTTTGTGCTTGACTGGACATTTCAGGTAGGTTTGCATAGAAGATGAGAGGAATAAGAATGAATGTTAAGTACTAAAGATAAACCAAAAGCTAAGATTTGCACCTAATTATGATGGCTTTACCTTAATGTTTCTGATCCAGTGTTTCTCAACTGATTTCAATAAATATTTTATAAATTTAATAACAACCTATAGAGCTTAGGCGAACTAGTGCTCCAAATCTTTGGAATCTACCGTTTTTAGTCGCTGGGATGGTCGCTTTTATACAGACAGAAAGACGCTGATAAAATAATTATATAGATCTTATGCGGTAAGAAGTTGTTTTACTGAGTTAAAACCATTGTTAATTTATTTTATCAATTCATGGCTAACGTTTTTCTTCAAATTATAATAATATTATATTAAATATATGTTTTATAAACCTTAAACTATGCAACTACTTCCACATTCGAATATGAAATCACTTAAATATAATTTTTAAATGGACATAAAAAACAATATTCTCACATATTTCCTTCTGCCCTAAATAAATTCCAGCCGACTTAATGCCACAAGCCTCTTTTGCGAAGTTGTGAAATGTGCAAATAAGAAATATAATTTGAGCCGACAGTTCATAAAGCAAATTATACAATATCTAAAACATCAAAGGATATAATACTCTTATGCACCACATAAAGTATGTTTTAACAATAAATGGCTTCCAGGCAATGGAATGATATGGAAGCGGATGCACACACGCCTGATAAAAGAATAACAAAAACAAAAGCGCAATGTTTTAAATAAATAAATAAATATGACACATAAATACAAAGCGCGCTTGCCACAAACAATATACTATACCATAAAAAAACAATGCCGCTTGTGTTGTTGTATTTTTAAAATGTGTGCGAAACACTGGCTAACAGCAGTATCAAAATAAAACAGAATTGCGAAAAAAAAACAGCGCTACAAAGCCAACGGAGCAAGCGACAGGGCCGACAGTTAATTCCGCGAAAGAGGAAATTACAATTCATGCCCTTTGGCGGGACTCCATGATTATCAGATCGAATTAGTGTCTGTGCCCCGGACCTGAGAACTGGTCGCTCCCCTGACTGGCATCTGGGATATGGGATATGGGATCTGGGTGCTGCATACGCTTGCCGCTTCACATACATATGTGACTGTATGTGTGTGTGTGTGTGTGTGTGTGTGTGATAGAGAGCTATCTGTGAATTGTCCTGGGGGCACATGTGCACACACATTTTTTATTGCCGCACTTTTCAGGCATGTGCCCCATTTGAATGAACTAAGCATTTTCATTTGTTACCGGTTCCAGTCGAGCCTGACCTGACCTGACCCTCTCTCCCTTCCTTCTAGGCCTGCTCTCTCTTTTACTGGGCTTTTTGCAAACATTCTCTAGCGAATGCTGCTGTCAGTTGCAGAGTTTGCTCTTATTTATATACCCTATAAATAAGCTCAGTATGCTGTATATAGAATCATCAAACTGTTTGCAAACAAGCTTAGTTTTCAGTCTTAAGTAGGGTATATTCAAGTTGATCACACTTCTCCTTCTGCTCTTCAGGTCCGAAGCTTTATGTACTTGTTTGGTTTTCACTTGTTGTACGGAGCAAAAAAAAAAAAAAGAAAAAGAAAAAGATTGTGACAGACATGGACATGGATTTTGCAGTTGAGAGGCATTTCCATGCTTGGCTTCAGGCGTTTGGCCTCCGGATTAGCACCTAAAGCCTCAAGAAAGCTTGCAATTGTTGATTGGGTCACTGAAGTTGCAAAGACGAACATGGGACTTGAACAAAGTAAGCTAATGCATAAAAGCTTAGCACTGAATATGGTTAAGAAAATTGTTTACTCAACATTCTCAGAGACAAAAACTTGTGTATAATAAATTCAGCATGCATTTATTACATAAATTCTATAATATGTCTTGTGTAAACTTAAATGTAAAGAAATGTGGCATGCCACATTAATTATACTTTGTGTATTAACTAGTTTTGACCGCCTTTGTCTTTCTCGACTGACACGACTTGGACTCATTATGGCCAAAAGACATGTGTTAATTTATGTAACTTTCCCGAAAATGCGATTGTGACGTTCATTAATCATATTTCATGTGTGTGTTTGTTGGCCCTGTCTGGGTCACTGCCTACTCTTTTATGTTATTTTTAGTTAATTGTTTGTGCTGTAAAATGTTTATGCGTTTTGCTAGCAACACAACTACAAAGCTTATAACAATTACGACTGCCCGAATGTTTTACTTTTGTTGTTTTAAACTTTAGTTTTTGGCCTCTTTGACTAATGTGTGCCGCGTGCACGTTTTGTGGTCTTGATGATTTATTATGCACAGCATTTTCGAAAGGGTTTTTTGTTTCATATCAATCATATCGAAATAAATTTTGATTAAATGACAAAAAATAAAGTGTGCCTTAATGCGAGTAAATAAAAAATATTGAAAATATGAAGTAATAAAAATTAAATAAATTTAGATTAATGACTTGATTTTTGCATGTATAACAAGCTACTTTCTTTATGTGCACAGCAAATGGGTTTTTTGGTTAGTTGTCAGTCAAATCGTTAGTGACTCCCATTATATATTAGTTTCACCGAACAACGAGCGAAAGTTACATGTCCATACTAGTTTAAGTCACAAGCAACACTTTACTACTACAACATAATTACAGTGCGTAAAAAACATTCACTGGCAATGTAAGTTGTAAGCGTAACCCATAATCAGCATTAAGGCGAGCCTATTATTATGTTGATTACGATTTGGGATAAGCAAAGCTTATGTTGTTTGTGAGAGTGTGCGAGAGTGTGTGTGTGTGTGTGTGGTTAACACCCCATGCCCTGAAGGCATTCAAATATTTAGCACGATTTTTGCAGTCGAAGCAGTTGAACCGGAGGCAAGATTTCGGCATTTAGACAATGGTTCGACTTCGGTCGTCGTTCGGGAAGATTGACGATGAGTTGATGTTGGGATGTAAATGGAAGCCAGCCTCACTTCAATCGTGATGCATAACTGACAGCCAAGGCGTTATTCTTACGCGCTCTCTCTCCTCTTCGTCGTTGTGTGTGTGTGTTTCAGGGTCGAACAACCCAAATTAGCTGATCATTAATCATGAAAAACCAGACAGAGACTCACATTGAGCATTGACCCATTGAGGCTGCCGCATTGCGCATGAGCGCGTAAACAAGCATAAATTAATATGCCAACTAATTTAATTAGCCATAAATCAATGAGTTTATTAAACAGTAGCCAACACCCCCCCCCCCCACTCCCCAACGCTAGTAAAAAATGCCAATCATGCCAAATGTATCCAGCAATAAACTGGCCACAAATTGGCTAAATGCAAGCGGCGACCCCAAAGCTATGCCCCATGTGATTATTTATCTTACACTGAACGAATGAATAAATGAATGAATGAATGTGTGCCGCCGCCCACACACTCTGTACCCCAACCAACTCCTTAACTACACTTCCTAACATGTCTGCATGCACATTAAAAATCAGTTAAATTCAAATACACCACACACACAGATCCAAACACAGCTCCGCACAACACACAACACACACAAATACCATATATGCGATACATAGCAAATGGCCATAAACAATTTTCATGCATTCAGTCGGTCAGTCGGTTGGCAACAAACCAAAAAGAGGGGCTTTAGCAGGGTGGGGGGGACCTCATGCTGCGAGTGTGTGGCCATCGAGTTGGCCCAGTCTCTGGCCTGTGATTGTGTGTGTGTTTGCAACTCCATGAGGCACATGTATTTCAAACATTTATGGTTATTATAAAGCATTTAAGATTATTATGTTGCCAACGGGCATCTGTTACAATCGCATTGATTTGAATTTTGCCAATTTTACTGTCCAGACTTTTCGAGTCTACAAATTGTGACACCTAAATTAAGTGATAAACTCTGGGGCGTTAGCTTTTTCCGTGTTGCCAGAGTTAATTTCCTGGTTTTTACTATGTATTTTATTTTTATAATATTTTTTTAACGCTTTTTTTATGTAACTATTAACAGTTGACGACTCTTTTTATTATATATATATAAAACCAAGTAAAAACTGAAGAAACCAACTGCTAAATACTCTCATATGAGTATAAAAATGTGCGTCAAGGATTCAACTTGCTAGAAAAAACGTAAAATTTTGGGAATTTACGTTGTCGTGAATTCCTTATTTACAATGAGAAAAAAATTTTAAAATAAAAATTGTATTCGAAAAATAAAATAAAAAGCTATTATATATATATATATATATATATATATATATATATATATGTACATAGTCTCAAAAATATTTTAGTACCTATATATTAGGTTATTTGATATAACAAATATTTTGAAAATATATTCATTTTAAGTTTTTGTAACAAAATTACATAATATCATAATAGCCTTAAACTGATATGTACAGAAAATATTGCAATATTTTTTTTAAACTTTTATACATATTTCATACTCATTCTTTTTCATAGTTTTTTGCAAGGGAAATATTTATTCCTCAAAATAAAATTCAACTTTTATACATATTTCTTGAAAGCTTTATTAAATTTTTCGCTCAAATATGCAACAGTCAAAAATAAACCTTATTGAACTGCTGTCAAAGGCGCTAAGAGGCAAGTCTTTCTTTAGTTTAGTATAGCTTTTGAATTAATCATAATAATCTTATTTAACTCTTTTGTCCATTTCGAAATTTTTAGTAATATTTACATCCCTCACAAATATATTGTCTTTTACTAATTAGTAATGACGGGCAGTTATATGTTTGTGTCAGCACGATCTACTATGATAAGTGGTACCTTTTTCCATGAGTGTGCATATGTGTGTGAGTGTGTGGATATCAAGTTTTTCCATTGAGTCGAAGAAACGAAACATAGTTTGAAAACTTGACTTGGCTTGACAAATAAGTTAGGCTTTATTTTGTGGCTAGCGTTTATTAACCGAAACACGCAACACATTTAGACAGGCACAGCACCTAAAGCGAAACCATTAAAAACGCCACTCGCTGATAAAAAATTCAAAGACTAACAAATCCAAAAACGAAACGAAACGAAACGAATGAACAAACCGAACCCTGAGTGAGTGCCATAAACTTTGAATTTTACGACGCTGTGTGGTCTCATTTGACATATTGTGGGCTTTACGATTCCAAAATTAATGACACCAAGGCAGGTAACGGGCGCGCTCTCTCAAAGATTGGGGGCGCCCTGCTAGCTGCTGCTGTTGGAGGTTTGGTGGAGGTTTCGGTCTTGGCTGGTGCCATACCGGTTTGAGACAGCCTCATCAGTTAATAAGACACATACCCATTTTTATGGCATTAAACGACGACAAGTGAAACATAAAATATATATTTACTTCATTTTTATGCGCAACCAAAACAATTTGCAATGCAAATGATCAACGCGTTCGCTTACGTTTTCGACTCACTGTCTGTTCGGGTCTCTCTCTGTGTGTGTGTGTGTAGTAATACTTATATATTTGAGAAGTCTAAAACTGAGCTCGACTACTTAAATTCAAATTCATTGCGTTGTTTCTTTCCATTTTAGGCAAATAAATCGCAATCAACTTAATTTACGATCTGAACGAACTTTTTGCGTTCTCTGCAGCTTAAATTTACATTTAATTAGTGCATATAAATCGACGCTGTGTAGAGTGTCAAACATTGAATTTATGATTAAATTGCATTTAATGCCTTGTTTACTTTCCCAAAAACCGATCGAGATCTTAAGCGATACGAATTTGCAACAAGTACTAATTACATTTGAGTTAATGTTTATTGAGTTTAAACGCACAATTTATTTGATTTTTGGCACACACTCACAAATTTGTATGTTCATTAGGCCCCAATACTGAATTGAATTCCCATTTCCTGCCAGCTCAACTGAAAATCCATTCAAGACATAAAGTTTTGGTTTTAACTGCCTTAGCGTTAACTGACGATTTAATGACTTTATTTACTAGAATCGAAAAACGATTCTTGCACACAAAATCCTAAACAGTTCTATGATATAAACCAGATAAGCTGGAATCTGATTGAAAATTAAAGCAAAATCATTTTATTGTGCAAACAAATCAATTACGTATACGTATTTATGTGTGTATTGATGTTACGGTTCTTAAAAGCAGTACATTAATATCTTTATAATTTATTTAAGCTATAAAAAATAACACAAGCTGATAATTATTGAGTACATTAAAACCGAAGCGATATAATTAATGGGCTTTTGTTAATAAGTTTTTAATATATATCGAATATTTTATTTAATGCATTTTAATGTGGCATAAAAAACAAAATGTATTGTATAATTGATATATAGCAAATAAAAAATTATACAAAAAATTAATACAATTATTTTTTATATCTTCACTTAAAGTTTTTATTGGCATACAATTTACGATTGGAACACAATGTGATTCTGAGTTGTTTCGTTATAAGAGCACACGTGTCGCTGATTCAGACAGACTAAAGAAAAGAATGCTTTTAGAAAAGAAAAGTAACGACTTCGTTATTCTCTGATAGCGAAAATATTTCTTGTCTATACGACTTACGATTGTAAGTCAATAAGCCTGAAGCTAAAAGTCGGTGATAAAAAGGATGATCAGATACAGCAGTCAAATGTGTGGTGTGAAGAACGTTGGTGAACTTACCCAAAGATCTGCACCAATCTTTCAATATATTTATTGAACAATTATTGTTCTTCCTTTCGATAATAAAATTAGCTAAGCTGATAGCATTTCCCTTATAACGGTTTATAAAATCTTCTCGATAACAATAATTTATCTTTTTTACCCATCTAAACATATTTCGGGTGTTTCTAAATTATTGAATGCATGCTTTGAATTTGGAATTCGCATTCTTTGAACCAAAAAGCCATAGCATATGCTGCATAAATCCTGATTTATGCACTTAAACAAATTAAATCCAAGAGTTATGTGCGTGAGTTGCCCTTGACAAGGGCATAATTCGGGTCAGTCATGAAACATTGAAGCATGCGAAAATACTTGAATACAAACTGTTTCTATAAATCATTATATGTGTTGAACATTTTCATTGTTGGTAGCTAGCGAATCATGCATTACGCAGCCACTTATACCGGTAGCCATCTATAAAATGTAGGTTTTTGCATTTAAAACTTTTGAGCTTTTATGTTTTTTATGGGCTCTATAGATGATTTGTTTATTTAAAAAAGTTCCTCACATAATGTGCCTGACAATTTTCGTTTTGGTTTTTTTTCCTTCTTATTTCTGGTAGAACTCGTCCCATATTCATAAATCAGCGCTTATTTCGCAGCGATCTCTCTTTTATTTACGAGTGTGCGTATACGAGTGTGTGTGTGTGTGTGTATTTCTACCCCTGGTTGCCTACAATTTGTACAGCAGACAGGCTGCATCCTTGCTGTTATCCTGTTGCCTCTACCTCCTGCTCCTGCTGCCTGCTCCCTGCTCCTTGTTGCTATATTACAAATGACTGTGGAATATTTATAAGCATCATAAATTTAATTTATGTCGCCACTGCGCCCGCCGCGTTTATTGTGCGCATAATAAACGCTCTTCGCCATGTCGCACAACCACCCCCTCTTCACCCCTCTTCACAGTTATCCGGCTATTGAAGTAATTTATTATTTTTTTACGTTTCGTATATGTATATATATTTTTGTGTGGCACGCATATTATACATTATACATAAAATATAGTGCGAAAATTGCAGTTGCTATTATTTTTATTTATTATGGCATTCAGTTCTTCTTGTTTTTTTTTTTTGAATTTGTGTGGTAAGTGATAAATATGTTTTCTAATAGGGGGTGATACTAAATTATGTTGGAAATTGTGGAATACTGGATTTAATCTGTGGTTTTCTTCTCTCATTTACCTTTTTGCAATTTATATGATAATTATATTTGAAATGGTTTTCAAGAAACTTTTTTATAATATTTTCACTTTGGAAAAACGTTGCAAGATTTATTAGCAAATAACAATAATATTTGGTATAAAATATGTAATCAATATGAGATCACAGCGATCAAGTGGAAAAAACTGTTGTTAATGATAGCTGTGCTCGTGGCCAGCATATGAATGCTCATAGCCACCATCATGACCCGCATCGTGTCCAGCATCATGCTCATAGACAATGTGTGCCTCCTCGTGACCGCCATGACCATGTCCATGGCTGTGTCCATGACCATGACCATGTTCCTGCTTAATGGAATAGCTGTTGGAGCTGGAGCCATGGTGTCCACCATGATGACCATGCTCTGAGCCATGCGAGTGGTAATCCTCATGACCCGAGTAATCCGAGTGTCCAGAGTGTCCTGACGAATGCTCCTCGAACTCAACGTGTCCACCCTCATAGCCGCTGTGACCATGATGCTCGGGCACATAATGATGCACCTTCTCACGATGCACCTGAGCCTCGAAACCCTTGTGCTTGTCCGCCGTGTAGTGGACAGTGCGCTTGTGTCCATCGGCATCGATCAACTCGTAATGTCCAGTCACCTTGTGTCCATCACGATGTTCACTGTGCTCCTTGACATCGCCTGTCTTGGGATCCTTGACGCCATACTTGAAGTTGTATTCGGCATGTGAGTCATGATGGTCATCGTGGCCATGGCCATGACCATAATGATCGCCCTTGTGATCGTCATGGGAGACGAGATGCACAGAGGCATGACTGGTGGCGCCATGACCGCCATGAAAAGGAGCTGCCTTAATGGCCACACAGGCTAACAAAGCAAATGCAATGAAGATCTGTGCGGGATAAGCAAGGATTAAGTTTGGTTGAAGCTGAATGGAATTTTTTTTTTACCTTTTCAACCATGATGCTGTTGCTGATTTCAAGTCTTTGGTTGATCTCAGCTAGACTGTTGTTTGAACTCTCAAAACCCAAGCGTACTGTGTCTAAACTGAGTTCAAACCAGAGCTTATATAGTCGAAGTTTCGTTAGCTTTTGACTTACTTTCAAAATCCGTTACGCCCAATTTTAGTTCAAGTTCGTTTTATTTTACTTTCGCCCAAAAAAAGAAACAATTACCAAAGTGTTTTTCGCAAGCGGTAAACGAATGTAAGTTTTATATTAATTTAAATGAAATCCATGGCTAGTAATTTATGGTAGAATTTATTGTGCCATCGATGGCCAATTTAAAATGGCATTGTTTATGTCCCCGTCCATAATCCCTGAGATGAGATGAGGCAGCCAAAGATTTATATACGCCAGCATTGTACCTCGTTGAGTCGTTGACGTCAATCAGCCTGACAAAAAGTCATCATCATCTCCTCTCCCCACCAAAACAACGATGATCGAACCCTGAGATCTGCCTGGTTGCCTTACTGCCTGTGCTGGAGGCTGTCAGAAGTCAATCGGCTGCCGTCTGTCAATGTCGTGTCGCCTTCATCAAAGGCGAAACTTGAACGACAACAACGACGAACAGTATTCGGACAATGGAATTGGATGGGCATGTAAAACTTTGAAAAAAGGACTCGTCACATTTTCTTTTTTGATTTCTTTCGGTTTTTCTCGTTTTGGGGGAGCTGTCTTTGTGCCTTCGTCCCTTCTTTCGTTCAAAATTTGCATTTGATGCGTAAATTAGCTGACAATTGGATTGTGAAATAAATGTAAGGGGAATTACAATTTACATAGCATTTCGTGGGGTTGATTTGACATTAGAAAAAAATAATTCTTGCATACTGTATAATATATTAAAGGAGGTGTAAATATGAGTGCGATTATCTTTAATGATTTTTCAATGATATAAAACAGCTTTAAGCTAAAAACCTTTAAACATTAATAAATATTTCACTTTAGGATAAAATGCAATAAATATGGAAACATATATAAATTCAAGTTTAAAATTAAGTTTTTAATCACAGCGTATTTAAAAGTCGAACCTTAACTAAAATCGCAATCATGGTAAAAGCTTAAAAGTGATTGTTGATTATTATTTAAACTAGTTCAGCAGTCAATAGAAAGTATTTACTAATTTTGTTAAACAGTTGATTTAAAATACTAAAAAATATTTTATCTTTGTTATAATGCACATTTAGAATATTTTAGTCTGAAACTTTAAATTGGTTCCTTACGCAGGTTTCAGGTTTGTTGCCAATTCTTCTGCCTGCGTTGTTGGTTTGTTGTCCGTGTCATTTCTGGCTGCGTTTTGTGGGCACATTTCGGCTGCTTGATTACTCATGTCAATCAGGTTTCCAAACAGCGACGACATGCTGTCAATCTTTGTGTCATGGCCGGCTGAAGTTGTTGGCCATTGGAGTTGGACAACAAGTACGCTTGATTGTGCCGGCCCAAAAGGTAAAGAGATCCATCCGCAAGGAAACGATTGCTAAAAAAAATACAGGGAGTGAAGAGTGGAGAGAAACTGATGCCACAAAGGTGCGCACTGCCAGGCAACAGTGACACTGACAGTACTTGAATGTTGTTGTTGTTGTTGTTGATGTTGTTGGTGGATTGATGTGCATTGTATGTAAATTGGGCGGTCGTTTTCGCATTTGATGCCCTGTCAAGGGATAATCAACAGCAGCAACAGCAGCAGTTGCAGACTCAGGACATCGACATCGACATCGCCATCGAATGAATGCAACTGCAACTCATTATGCAGACGCATATAAAAATACGTGCGTGTGTGTTGCGTCTCCCCCATTTCGGTTATCCATCGATTGATGGAAGGTCGTCTGTCAGTCGACAGTTGGTTGGTTGCTTGTCTCTCACCGGTTGATTGCTTCAGCTACTACTGCTACTGTAACGAGCGTTAAGAAAAATATATATGTGTATAAAAGCTACGGCTTGGATGTACGATAATTTGCAACGAGCAACGATTTTACTCTCTCCCGCACTTTAATCGTCTACCTATATACACGGAGTAAGGGGCATCAAAGTTGGAGTCGGTGTCATACACATACACATAAATTGTGCCCGCTGACATTTTGCGAACGTTCCGAAATTGAAAACGATGTTCAGCTTGTTGACAGATATTCGTTTGACAGACCGTCAACTGTCAACTGCGTTAACTGAAAAGGAGAACAACAGCAACAACCGCCGCAAAGGGCCAACATCAACTATTGATGGCAATCCTCATCCTCATCCTCATCCTGTGTTGACAATTTTTACTTGTCTTCGTCGACGTCGTCGTCGTCATTATGTGAAGCGACAGTCTCCTTCTCTTATCTTTTATTTTTGGACATCCTTAAATGCAATTTACTGCATTACTTTGGATTGCCTTACCAGATTACCTCTTCGGGGTGATCCATTATGCGGCTTCTTAACTTTCATAAATATCTTTAAAATTTATCTCTTTTGACTTCATTTTGGGGTTGTAATACCTTAAAATATGCAATACGCATTGTAATTATTTTTAATAAGCAACGAACAGATATTATTTAACGAAATGATTGATAAAAATACTTTTGATAATTAAATACCATTATTAATATACGAAAAAATCATTGCAATGTTCAATGAATTTCCACTTGATTACACAGATTTTTTTGTGCTCCTGCCTTTATGTCATTACAATGAACTTTTGTTAATGCATTTTCATGAGATGCCAAACAAAAACACGGAGAGAAAAAAAAAAAAACAAACAAGCAGAAATGCAGTAAACGATGCAGTGGAAAAAAAAACGTCAACAATTTCCGATAGCGATAAACACGTTAAAAATGCCAACATGTGCAGAGTTAGCCATTAATAACTGGAAAGGCGCAAATATGTTGTTAACTATTCCACTCTAGACCAAAACAAAAAGCCTAATTATAACGCAAAAAGGCCCCGGCGACAAACTCATTTGTCCATGAGTGAAAAATTCGCATTGCATTCGCCGATCCGATTGCCATTTGAGGACGAGCTAAAAATGTGAATACAAAAAGCTAAATACCACTACACTTGTATGTGGCAAGTGTGTATGTATGTGTGTGTGTGTGTTTGCGAATGGTGGCAAAATTGCCATGACAACAAATCAAGCATCATAATGTGTCAAGCAATGCGTCAATGCCAACTGTGGAATAGTTGGCAACAACATCAGCAGCAGCAGCAGCGGCAGCAGCAGCGGCGACAGACGCATTACAACGTAATTGACGAGGATTGTCAACACTTGGCCAACACAAGAGGCAAAGACAAAGACACCTTGCTGCTCGTCTTCTACAGTCTTTACTTAGTTTACTTTGCGCAATTACCGATTACAGCTAACTTTATTGCCTCTCCAACTTTTTGCCTTGTCTTGTGCTGTTCAATTGCAATTGCTGCAATTTCTTGACGCATTCTTTTTTGTTGCGTTTTGTGCCTCGCGGTGATATATATATTTTATGTTGTCAGCGTTGTAACAATAGTTATGAGACAACTGCAATATGTGAACTAAGTAAGTGTTGCAAATAAAATATATTAAGAAATTGGTTTTTAGAAGAGGATTGTTGACCTGTTTAATTGACTGAATACATAGTTGAAGCAAATAAATTATGGAGAAACTAAAGAAATAAACATATAAATATTTTTAGGAATTTTTAGGTATTTTCTAAGAAGTTTTCCTTCTTTTCTTTGTCTTCAAAGAAAAACTTAAAATACTCCTTTAACAAACACTATAATATTTATTATTTCAAAATAATTTTTTGCCATAAATTGTGAATATTTTTGATCTCAGTTGTCTTTACCCAAAAGCATAAAAGCATTTTCTACACTATGCATAACATTTTGTATATTGTTTCTTGATTTATATATTGATAGATCGATCAAATGTGGAACACTGGTAGCTGGCAGATGTAATCAGGCGTGCTCTTGAATGCCCCTTAAGGCATTTCAATTAATATCATAAAAAGGTGCCGGTGCCTTTGTGCCAATGGAAACAAGAAACAAAACAACGCCAGTTACTTTAATGAAATACATCTGTTCAGACTCCGACTCCGACTCGGACACTGACTTTGGCGGCACAAAAGCCAAACAGGCAGGCAGGCAGCTAGGCAGGCAATACATACAATTTATGATTAATCACAAGATCGATGAGAAAATTATGCTTATGACAATGGCCAAAGAAGGCAAACAACAGTCGGGCAAAGTTAGGCATTAATCTGCATTTTCTAGGCCCCCATACATGTGTGTGTGCGTGTGTGTCTGTGTGTAAGATGACAAAGCGCTTATGGCGCATATAATTATTGGGTATGCCGACAAAAGATCAGATGGTAAAAAGAAATAAAGAAGTCGACGCAAGTGGCAGGAAATGCCACTTAATTTGTTTTTCTCTCCCTCTCTTCCTCTCTCTTCTTCTGTTAAGTATTGGCCAGTCGAAATGTCATTAATGGCAATTGCCTATAATGACTATACGTCTTTATAAAATAGTCTTTCATTCTTTCCTTCAGTCAGCATGCATAATTTGCCTCCAATGTGTGTAGTAACAACAATGAAAAGTTGACTTCTCTCTATAAAATATCTGGTGATTATGCATGATCTTGTCCGGCCAAAGTTTAACATGTTCAATCGGAACAGTTCAAATGTGATTTTTTGATTGTTGTTGTTTATAATCAATTAACATACGTTGTGGGAAGTCTCGTTTCATAATGAAGACCTTGTCAAAAAGTTGAGTTAATAGATGAGCTTTTAAGTATTTAGTGATATTTTATGATTTACCAAGCTACTAAATTAAAAGCAGGTTTGATATTAGAGTGAGGTCTTAGGAATATTAAGATGGATGGCTTTAATATTTTATTAGAGTTAGATATTATAATTCTGAGCTTCCATAAACCGAAAAACTCTGATCGCTATAACAAAGATTTTTCTTGTCTCCTGGATCTTCGTTACATAAAAGTTCGACTGTTTAGATAATTTGCGTAGAGAAATGAAAGATTATTGTTTCCTTTAGCATCAATTAGGTCGCACCTGAGTAATGTGACAAAGCACTTAAGGCGTCGTGTTTATAGGGTCCTTAGTTCTCAAACAAGTTTGTATTGTTTTTGAGATGTTAGCGATTTTAAGGGTACAATGACCGTGGTTTGGGTTACGCAGGAGACACTACAGTAGCTGGTAGCTTCAACAACATCAAGTTTCACAATGTGAAACCATAGACGGATTTTTGGGCACAGATTATAGTAGTAGACACACTGGAAGAGAATGGGAAGATTTTGGCATTGTTTTCGGGGCAACAACTACTACTGGATTTGCCGTGTGCATTGCGATGTTTATCTTAATTCGTTTGTTTTCATCAAATTACAAAATTGCGTGTGATAACAATCACTCGTTGAGTCACAGTCCCTACAGCTAATCCCCTGACATGTGACAGTCTGTCTGTTCGTTTGTCCATCATGGAATTAGATATGATCATAAATGTGCAAAATGTGGAAATACGAGCCCTTACAAATCTACCCTCTCTCTCTTAGGTAGAGCATTAAGTACCATTGTATTGCTGTCAGCATGTTAAGCGCCCCTTATTTTTTGAACATTTTTGTTGTTGTTGTCTTCTCACTTGTTGGTTTTTGGACAGGACAATGGTCCTGGTCTATTTTGTCAGTTGTCTGTCTCATGCTGCTCGGCTTTGTGTGTGCTCTCGGCTTATTTAATGCATAAACAATTATTTCCATCAGGAGATTTTAACAAAAAGTCGACAAAAGCAAACAATCCGGAATGCAATTCAAGTGAAATACTTTCAAGCAACAGCTGCCAGTTTTTTTTCATTTTTTTTTTTTTGAAAACAGGATTTAGCTACATACGTATACGTGTTCAAGTGATTAGCAAAAAAGGAACAAATTCTGTGTCTGTCTGGCTTTGAGCATTCAGTAAGTAATGAAAAACTCACAGAAAAACCGCAAATAATTTTAGTGCCATTTCCTTTTAAGGCTTTGTGCATTGCTAATTACTTAAAAAATATCCAAATATCCGAAAGTGTATGGATATGCGGTGTACACAAGTCAAAAATGCGGGTATTAGCTGTATAAGCCTTGTTCGTTGGTGTGAGATTTCCTGCCACCGACTCGACCAAAAGCAGCAGCAGTTCCTTTTTGCATTGGATTACTTACTACCTGAAACGCACGTTTTCGCTACATTTGGCAAATCGTTGACCAGGAACAGAACCGCAGAACAGTAGAGGCCCGAACAGACTCAGGGCAGCTAATTAGCTGTTGGCCAATGGACAAGGCTATCAATTTACCACAGAACGCATCGGATAACACACATTTGTCCCAGGACTCCATGTGTTGTATACAGGGAAAAAAGAGCCAACCTTTTACTACCCATCATCATCGTCATCATCATATGGGGCGCTAATCTCTGCTACACAGATTAACACACACCGAACACAGAGAACACAGAGAATGAGCAGCTAACAATTTTGTGTGAACGTTGAGCGGTGCTTGGTGCTTGGCCCGAAAATGACAGCGGCCAGAAGGCCCGAATTTACGGCTTTCTGGGTAATTTGACACTTCTGGACAACCCACTAACACACACACACACACATACACATTGGCGTATTACGCACACAATCCCGGCTAGGAGCGCATTTATTGCGTCATTCGAGGATATACGGTGTGTTCGGCATGTTACGGCGGGGTCAAACTTGTGGTTACTGTCAATTGAACACAGAGACGTCTGCAGTTGTCATTTAATTTTGTTTCGCTCTCACACCACTCAAATTAATGAGCGAAGGGTGTTTAACACGACCCGTTGGTCAGCTATTCGATGCATGCAAATGTCAATGACAAGCAGCTGATTGATATGTGTCTATGTCGTGTTCAATGATTCGAAAGAGCTAATTGCTACAAAACGTGAACATGCACACAGAGATGATTTGGAAAGAACTTTGTTGTTTAATGTTGAATACTTTCAAAGAAAGGGGATTTTAAATTTGTTTATTTCATATGTAGATTCTTAAAAAAATGTTGGAATATAATCCATTGAATTTTAATGCGTACTGTACATTTTTTTTTAAATTTTGTATTCATATTTTATCATTCTGTGTATAACTGTATTTATAAAAGCAACTATTATTATTGAAAAGTAAACTAATTTATTTGAGAATTACTTTAAATTGATTTTGTATAGTTAAACTGAATTATTACTTTATGGCTTGTTATATTTCATTTTTCCCATCCACTTTCTTTACTATTCCATTTTTTAATACCTATTTTCAAACTTTCTGCTTCATATTCGTATAATTTTATCATTCGATTCGATTCAGGACCTTCTCTTAACAACTTTACTGTGGAATAATCCTCAGTATGTAGCATATTCGATTTTCAACTGTCCGAATAGTTCATACATCAATATACTATACATATGTGTGTAAAATTTACATTCGTATATGCTGTGACTTATGCATGTCCATGTCCGACAACAAGAATAATTGTTCACTGTGGAATCGTGTGTGGTACAAAAAAAAAAAAATAAATAAAACAGAGAACAGAGAGGAACGAACAAGCATAAAACCATCATCCGTCATTCAAGTATGCACTCATTCATTCATTCATTCATATTCAATCATGTATTCAATGCAATGCGTGTGCTGCAGGCTTACAGAGTATACATGTATGTATTTAAATAAAAGCCCAATGTTTACGGAATGCTCTGGGTCTCTCTCTCACTCACTCTGTGCTCGTTAGTTTAAGATATTGTCGAAAACGAAAAACAACAATGTTGTTAAATATTTGCATTTCTCGAGAATGGTAATGGTAATGGTATTGGTATTGGCAAGAGGGGAGTCTGCATACGCATTGTGTGTGCGTCAATATTGCTGTTGGCTCTTCAATCAATAAAATGTCAGAAATGTGCAGGCAGGCTGGTCCAGAGAGAATGACGTACTGACTGGACTGAACTGAACTGAAATGCCAGAGTCTCTCGATTGGTTGTGTCTGATTTCTAGGCATGACTGATATATATATGTATATGGCTTGTATTGACATGGACACAGTTCTTGACTTTCATTTTGTTTGGCATCAGACATCGTTTTTGCTGCTGCCAATGCACCAAACAGTCAAATAGTCGGAATCGTCAAACTGTCAATCCAACATCATGTGTCAATATGTCAGTCAGTCCAGCTGCCAGACAATGTTTGCATAAGTCAGATCTCTCTCTTCCTCTCTCTGGCTGCTGGTTTTCTTTGATCGCCTTGATTTACATAACGTTTTTTTTTTGTGTTTAGCCCCGACAAAGGCAAACTCAAACTTGGAGTTTTTATTTGTTGTCATATCCCCAATTCCCCAGTTGGCGTTTGGTAAATTGCTGGCGCCGTCTGAATTTTGATTTGTTTGGTTATGTTGAACGCAAATATGAAAATAAATAAATGCCCAAGTAGTTGTGTACAAGTAAAAATACAACAAACAAACATTATCTCTTAGTATGATCTTCTTCTTCTGGGTGTGCCTGCAATCAGATAAGAGCTGAACCCAAAGGCAAAACTTAGTTTTCAACTCACATATCATGTGCAAAAACCGTACCTAAAAACCAATAAAATTCATATTAAATATCTACCCAGTTGTCACACCATCTGATAAGCTAGCTTCACCTTCTCCACCTTAACCAAATCTGTTCATAAATTAACCTTATTGAGATGCACGATTACAAGCAATTTACTGTTTACGCATGCCATATAATATCTGAATTGGACTTTGCGTTTTTTACGACTATATACAAGCATATATTTAAGAGCTTCGCAATTAATGACCCATAACGTTCAAGTTGCGCTTTGCATTCCTAATCAACATTATTTTAATAGTTTCTTTTTTTCTGCTTTGTGTTTCGATTGATTCATTCTGTTAGTGTAGTCAAATGATCTCTCTCTTTCTGTCGACTTGACAAAGTTGGGTAAAATAGAAAACGTTTTAATTTAACGATGGTCGTAAAAAAAACTTTTTATACTCAACTAATTGATCCGGTGAATACATCCGGGCAATAAAAAGTGTTAACCGAACACCAGCAAATGCTTGAGAAAATAGCTACTAAATAAATATTATGCTGATCTTTTAAATGTATCTATCAGACCATAAGAAAATGTTGAGATATGTTTAACGAAATAGGGGAATATACAATATTAATGTTCACCTTTTTATTATACCAGTAAGAGTTAACGTTCAGTTTAAGTTGCAGTTAGATAAACTCGAAACAAATTTATTGATCAACGGGTAACATGGTTTTCTCATGGCCAAAACAACCTTTTATCGATAAGTTGCTATCGTCTTAATGGTGTTGCCAGATTGTGTCAGGCTTGCTTTTGACTTGTGACTGAAAAATTCTTCTTAATACTTTCAATAATTGTTTGCCAAAGATTCTCTATACTTGTTACGATTTCGGCAGTTACAGTTGACAAAATAAAAATTTAAAAAAAAATTGTATAATTATGAAATAATATTAAATATGTGGAATAAATATACAACTGTTGAGATTATTCCTTAAACTAATATTTTATTGTGATTCAAAAGAATAAAAAGCAAATGAGAGATGTCAAAATGCGATGACAATGTCACAAAAGAGAGGCGGGATAGGCAAAAATCTCCATTGTACTATAGGGTAATCCTTCTTAGCAACTTATGCTTATCCAGCTTAGAAAAGGAATATGCAGTTGACAAAGAGAACACAATAGATAATATCAGCTGAACAAAATGCACAAGATTCATTTGATATATATATATATAGAGATAAGTCTAACAGTATTTCTCTATACTCACTTCTCATGCTTGGTTCAGTATCTCGTCACATATGTCATCTCTCTCACATAAATTTAACCTCTACCCACTGAGGGTTTAATTGGCTGTCAGTCGTATAATACGCATCAACATATCAACGAGCTGAACTCGTTTACCTTCCTGATGGTTGCCATTTTTGACAACATGCTGCTGCTGTTAAGCCCTCAACGTGTGGCATTTTAGGTTTTTATTTTCTCTATTTTTTGTATTTATTTTGAATTTCGGAATTTGTTGTGTTTTCATTACTGGGCAGGGCTCGGCTGCGGCAAACGTCGTCTCTTAGCCTAAGAAAATAAAGAGCTGTTCTAACAACCCCTGGACCGGAACCGAGAAGCACTTTCGTATATGGTATACATATATATGTATGTATTTATAAACAACAAGCTGCAGTTGTTATTCTTTGTGTTGTTGCATTTAAGTACTTTTGTGAAATGTTGTTTTTCTGTGTCATTGTTTATTTGTTCAAGTGGTTTTCACTCTGTTTATCCTGATCCTTCTGCCGGTATCTCACACATGCACACAGACACATGTGCGCAATTTGTGGCCTTATTGTCACAGTTATGGCTCTCCCATTCATATTTTCATTATTGCCTTGAGTGGTTTCATTTATTTTGTTTATTTAGTTTGGCTGTCTCTACTCTTGCATCTTTCTTTGTTAGTTTAGTCCAAGAGTGTGGTCGTCACATCGAACCAGCTCCAACGGAAGCTATAAATTTGGAACAGGTTCTTAACGGCTTGAAACTCAGTAGCTGAACCATTTTTTTAACTACCCATTTTTACTTGACTTTTATGCGTTTTTTCTAACGCATTTCCACGAATCTTCACGACAATCTCTGCCATACAAGTCTTTCACTCTGTCAACTCTATAGAAATTCATTTATAAACGCCACAGCAAAATTATAACTCTTTCTTTCTTCTTTTTTTTGATAATTGTTTCTTGGTACTCGTAAAAGCGTGTAGCACTAGTTTATGATTCTTTCTCTATACTCTGTGCACGTACGAATTTTGCTTAGAAAACTGTATTTTCATGTCGTTGATTCAAGGGAATTGAGGAAGACATTATTTATACCTTGTTGTTTGTATCAATAATCTAGTTTGTAATCGCTGACACGTTCTCATTCTTTTGGCTAAGGGCAAATGTTAATAAATATCATTCCATCTAGAGCTGGGTAACACTATAAGGGAACAAGTAGACCACAAAACTGTCTTAGCATCCCTAAAGAAGGTTGAGATATAGATGCTGTAGAATTATTATATAATTGAATTTATATTAATATTATTTATTGATTTTATTACTGTTTCCTTTTAATCTTCTTAGTAAATGTTTGATTTTATTGGCAACATATGCTCCAGAAATAACAATTTTCCGATCTACAGATGTTCTACCTGCCTTTAAAAGCGAACAGCAGCTGATCGGAGGATTTAATCGGATTGCAACAATCTTTGACACACATTGCATTTATCCACAAAGGATCTTTTTTGATTGTCGTAAAAAGTAGTTGAGACTTGAGCGTTGCTGTGTCTTGAATTATATTCAATTACTTGCGGGTATTCGGTTGAATGTATTTTCTTTTACGACCTTTCACAAGACGAGCATAACACTTAGATTACTTGGCACACACTCTAAAGCAGAGGACATGAGGGTTAGGGAAAGGGACATTTTGGTGTTACACTTGAAATTTATGACATCCTCTGTCTGTCTCTGGTGGATGTATTGTCTTAATGATTAGCCTTTGTCTGCATCCCTGCTGAGCTCTACATTTTCCCCTAACATTTACACAACCCAAAGCTAGTTATCTGTATATGTATCTCTTGGATGTATCTTTTGAAGTTGTCTGGCTCTCTGGTGCTATGTTGCTGCTGCTGCTTCTGGCATTGAAAGTGTTAATTGAACCATAAGCGTAACCATAAATGGATTTTATTTCCAGCTAAGCCAAAACAAGAAAAAAAACCCGTAACCAAAATTTATGTGCTATCCTCTTCTTGTGCTTCACAATCGTTTTATGGTTGCTTTTCTTCTGTTCTTTGTCTTTCGATGCCCATCCCTTTTGTTTGTGGCTCCTTTGTGTTTCCGTTTGGATTTTTCCCGTCTATCCGGGGTGTCGCCTGTCATTTTGGGTGGGCATGTCCTTGCCGAAAATACTATTTGTTAGATGCTTATGCAATTTGTTGCAGTTTCCGGCTAACTAAGAGTATCTCTAAGCCTCGGCTCGTGTTGTTTGCTCTCAAAACAGTAGCATTGATGTAGGTTTCGTGTGGTTTTCTTTTCTCTTTATTCCTCAGGTAACGCTTATCGGAAATTGCATAACCTTCGCTTGATCCTTCATGCGAGTTTAACCTTGCCAAAAAGGTGCGAGTGTGTAAATTGTGTGTTATGCATTTGATTTATTTCAATTGCTGTCGTTTGGGCTTAGAGTGTGTTTGAGAATTTTAGAGACAGATGATTTTAAAGCGAACGAAAAGTATGGTCGAAAGCATACCTGTTAAGTAGTGATTACTAATTGTAGTCATTAGAAGTTAAACTATTTTAGTTGAAAAGTTGAACTAGTCATTACATTACGACTATTTTTGGTATTACACAACTATATAATGATTACGATTAGAAAAAATCAAAAATAATCTAAAACTATTACAAATTATCAAAATAATCAAAAATAATCAAAAATAATCAGAAATAATCAAATTGATTTTTTTTTGATTATTTTCGATTATTTTTATTATTTTGATTGTTTTTGATTTTTTTGACTATTTGCGACTATTTTTGACCAATTGTGACTATGTTTCACTTAAAAAATGTACAAATTATTCCAACATAGTTTAATACTTAAACAACAACACCTAATAGTCTGAAACTATCAAAAATTATCAAAATAATCTAAAATAATCTAAAATAATCAAAATAATAAAAATAATTGAAAATAATCAAAAATAATCAAAAATAATCAATTTGATTATTTCTGATTATTTTTGATTATTTTTGATTATTTTGATAATTTGTGATAGTTTTAGACTATTTTTGATTTTTTGTAATCGTAATCATTATATAATCATAAATTTCTACCAGCGAACTATATAGTCACTACAACTACTTTTCAAAAGTAATTTAATTGATTAGTAATTGTAATCGCAATTTAACAGGTATGGTCGAAAGATACTTTAGAGAAATTGCATACCCCGAAACAATATTTTATTAACTGCTAAGTTTAATAATATAAAATTCCATTTATATATATTTACAACCAACTTATTGGACAGCTTAACGCCAAGTCCTCCCTTTCTCTTCTTAAGAATTATAACCATAACAACAGCTGGGTGGAGGGGGATTTTCTTCTCCTGCTAGTAATTCATTCTGGGAAACGAAACGTGTTGTATATCGGTTTTATGGCGTTTAACTAAGCTAAAAGCATAATCACCGAGCACAGATTGTGATGGTGTGCCCTTGAGAGATGCAACGCTTCGCTTCCTCTTTGCGCGCTCCGCATTGCCCTGGGGATAAGGGCATCATCAGGGATGGGTAGCGCCCTCATCTCACGACACAAATGCCGTATAATCACTTGTCGAACACTGCTCAATAATTAAAGGCCACAGAAGACGAAGGAGGGGCGCAGTTAAGTTCGCATGCAACTAGCTATTAGGGGCGCTGATTTCGTTGAAACCTATCAAAATACATAACAATCAGACCGACGACGGCGACGCCATCGCCATCCCACGGGCCGATGACGATGAGGATGATGATGATTTTAGACAGGTCGAACAGCCAACTAAGCAACCAGGCAACCAAGTGGGCCTTGCCACATAATTATATCGAGCAAACATGAAAGAAGCGCTGCGCTCAAGCCTCAGAATCGGACTGAGGCTTCAAGGATTGGGCTAAAAGGCGTTGCCGCAACGCATAACAATGAAAACGTTTAAGCCGACTAACGAGCGATGCTGCTGCTGAAGCTGTATAATTTTATTTATTTTTTTCCCCGTTTTTGTGGTGGGAGGCGCCTTTATGAGGTTTAACAAATTAATATTAAATTACGTGCCAAATTGGCAGACGGGCCAAGACCAAGACCAAGACCACGACCAATATACCAAGATCAGAACAGCCAACACTTTCCAGCCTCTTTTTTTTTGGGTTTAGTTCAAAGGATGCCACTGGAAATTCAAATGCAAACAATATTTCTTAAAACGCCGAATAAATTAATGACCAGACTGCGACTCCGACTCAGACAGCCGAACATATGTCTTCGTAGCGGAAGTTCAATATCATAAAACAGTTTATCTTCTTGTAGCTTAGTTTAGTTCTGTTTTATGTTTTATGATATATGGAGTTGAATTGACCCATTGGCGCCGCAAAGTCAGCGATTTAGCACACGTTTCCCAACTTGTGCCTTGTGCCTTTCACTCAATACACGTAATTTTTTAATGGCATCCTTTTTTGGGGGCTATTATGGCCGGCATTTAGGGCCACACAAATAACGGGTTATTGTGTGTGCATGGAATTGATTAAAGTGAAAGGCAAAGTGAAGGCTTTAATAACAGGACACTCAAAGCGCTTTCCAATTAGCTGCCATTCATCAAAAATGGGCCCATTGAGAAGGTTTTTAAAGATTGGCTCCATTGATCTAACGCTCTAAACTGGAACAGCACAATTAAATAGGGCTTAGAACACAGAATTCTGAGTAGACAATTTTAAAAGATATTATTTAAGAAGAATATTTTTGAAGGCAACGGGATTTGAATAAGTTATTGCTTTGGTTTAAGTCTAAACATTTTTAACGTTTTAATAGCCATAAGCCAAGTTGATCGCAGAGAATATAAAAGCTGAAGTCTTTACATTTGTAATATATTAAAAGTTTCTTATCAATAACTTTTCCCAGTTATGATATAAACAAGTTATCGATAATACTTAAGTCCTAAATTCCAATAGCTTAAGCAATGTTTTTTTTTTTCACTGAGGACAAGCTTATGATTTTCCGATTAAAAAAATAGATATATTATGATCGAGTTTTCTAACACAAATATAATAATAGAGTTGATATCATTATTTAAATCAAATAACTTAAGTTTTTACCAAACTAACTTTAAAATTTGTGAAAGTTTTAACAGAAATCGCTTGAGAAACAATGCAACCATAGTCGAGAGTATCTTCTTGTCGACCTCACTCATCTAAAGCTATCTTAGATTTTTTCTCAAACAAATTTCTTAAATTTTTCTACAAATTCCTTTTGAGTCTTCTTATCTGTTATTACAAACACCAACAAGGTAAATGACCAAGGAAGTTAAGTCATTATATTTCCATTTATTCATGGTTATGATTTCCAGAAATTACAACTATTAATTGTCAAATTCATACGTATATAAAAAAAAGAAATATACATTAACATTTATTAAAGCAAGCATGGAAGCGTGCCTCGTTCTTGAATGCCGAACATTGCGCGTGTGCATTTTCCCTTTTCCCTTTCCCCTTTAACATTTAACCACCTGAAATGCATTTTTAGTTTAATTATGCCACGTAGTAGTCTTAGTTGGGGCAGGGTACACGCTTGTTTGTTCTGAATTTCCACGAAAATTGTATGTTGTAATTATTATTATGATGGGGTTTGGTACGGGTTCGGTACGGGTTCGGTTCGTTAAAGTTTGCTTGCTGACAGCGCGGCTAAATGCAGAAAACGTGTTTGGTGCATTATTATTATGATGATGATTATTATTATTATTTGTAATGGCACTTGTGCAAGGCGCGTAAGTAGACAAGACTCTGGCGCCGGCCACTTGGTCGGTTCCTGGTTCCAAGCGTTTCGCAGGCCAAGTGTGAAGCGCGTGCAATCGCTTTGTATGTAGATGAAGAACAGCTGATAATGCACGTGATAAAAGATGGTCTTTCTATAAGGTCGTGCGACACTCATTTGTCTAGGAACGTGTGGCCGAAAGTAATATTTTTATGATTTCGTGGAAGAAAGGCACAAAAAATTTGTGCGTAATTACAATACAAAAAAACCCATAAAATGCATCATAAAATAGAAATTTTGAATAAAATATTCTTAACAAAATTCTAATTTATTATTATGACACAATTCTTATGCTTTGTTGTGTGTTGGAAAATTTATGAGTTGATTTTTATGGCGTCTAAGACTATTGTTATTTTGAAGACTAAGCACAAGGCGCGTGTAGCGCCATATTTCCTGTTGAATTTTATTAGAATTTAAGGGAGAACAGAGAGGAGTAGAATGAATGTTAAGTGGACAAATAATATTCGAATATTTAAGTTAGAGTTTGGTAATTAAGTATACGCAATAAGCTTACGCATATTCATGAGTAGTTATTGAGGCCAAAGCATAATTCAAATAACTAATTACTTAATCGCTTGGCCAATCCAATAATTAGGCATTGGAAACCAATAACCATATGACAGCAAAACAAATGCATAATCAATATGCCAACATATCCCCCCACCCCCGCCCCAAAATGAAAACAATCACTGAGGAGAGAGAGTACAAATATGTATATTGGCTTAATTATCATCAATTTCGAGCAATTAAAATGTCTGCACAAGCACCACAGGAGGAGCGCCTGGGTTGGGTGTAAAATCTCCAAGCCTAAGCCAGCGAACTTGTTAAACATGCCACAGCAACAACGAAGACCTTCTTGTTGATAGCCGGGTGAAGATAAGAACATTGTAGAACGAGTAGACGACGACGACGACGACAACGACAGGAAGGCTGGAAAGCAGCCCCAGCGACGCTTAATTAATATAAATGCAAATGCAAAGAGTGAAGGGGACTAAAGGGGAAGGGAAGAACTACCATGACAATTACTTATAGGATTTTCGGAATGCCTGTGTACGGATGGAATCGTTTGCGCTAGGGTTTGGTTTTGGTTTGGGTTGGGTGGAGGTAAAATTATCAACGAGACAGCGCTCCCGGCGCCAATAAAATGAAAATTTCCATGCGGCCACACACACAAATGGAATGAACAATTTCATAAGTAAGTAGCAGACAGAGAGTGCGAAAGAGAAAGGGCAACCAAAAGTGAGAGAGAGAGAGGCAATGCACAAGTTTTGGGACTTAACTTTCCTCGAGCTGCATATAAAATAATAATAATAAGCAGAAGCGATGGCAAGAGAAGGCAAATTAACGTGCATAATTACAAAACCCCAAACAACCATTTTGTGGCAAGTATATTATTAGATTTTATTAACTGTTGTCGTATTACAACAAGTTCGACGCAGCATACAATATTTAAGCCATTCACCAGAGAGGAACTGAAACTATTTGTAGGACAACTATATGATTGATTGAGCTGATAGAAGATAATAATTACTAATAGATGTTACAAAGTGTTTATAGGGAGAGAAACATCTATCCTTCACGAAATCGCAAGGTTTAAAACAACGAACTTGATAATAGGTTTTCAAGAGAACAAAGTTTTGTACAAAAAAAAAAAAAAAAAAAAATTTAAGGAAATTTTCTGGTATTCGAAGCAATATTTATCAATTATTATCGTTTTGCAATTTTTTTTTTGTATATTATACACTGTATAAGCTTCTTCTTAATTATAACATACTCTACAAGAAAACTTATCGTCCCCTACTTTCAAAGAGTTGAGGTAAAAAAAAAATGGACTGCTAACATGATGTATAATTATAAACACTAACTAAAGATATGTTATTAAAAACACAAACTTAGCGATTTTTAATGACTGCAATATACTTAATGAAAGAGAGCGTTTTTTTTAAGCATTTGATGCGACAATTAAGTGGTATTTGGGTTGTACTTTCGAGCTTAGGGGTTGAATGCAACGCATCGGAATCAACACTGAATAAATACACCCTCTGGTCTGGTCTGCTCTGCTCTAAGCTTGCCTTTCTAAGTCGGATAATTACAAAATCCGCTTAACCTCAAACGTTGTGTAATTCAGCGTACCTACTACCTGCACACACATAACTGTATAGCATGTCTTTAATTGTAGCCCGAGCGCAACCTAAATACATATGTATGAATGTATGTAAAGAATAGAAGGGGAGGTAGAAGCGAGGCGCGCGGGTCACGTTAAGTACTTAATAAAATACCCCTAAGCTATAGGCGGTAAGAAGTTGAAAAGTGCATAAAAGAGAGAACGAACTAGTACTAAGCCGGCAACAAGGTGTAAGTATGTACTACTAGCGGGATACTAGAAACATGCAAGAAGAATTGGGCCTAATGCCTACCTAATGCGTTCATTAGCGGAAAAGCTACCTCAAAGTGTATGCACTGTTGTGGAAAAATGCTAACCAAGCGATTTAAGCTTTCAGCTGCAAATGCAAATGCCACATGCCAAATATTTAGCATAGGGTGAGAGAGGAACTACCAAGTGTGTAGATGCAACCGGGCAATGCGATACTTGGCAAGTTTGCAGAGCGTGTTGAGTGCTTAAATACTTGATGCGGTTGACTGAATTTTAGCGCGTATACTTATTCACTTACCAAGTACCTCTACGTGGCACATGCAGGGGCCCAAAATTAGAGACTCACACACACACATGTGTGTGTACTTAACAGTTTGTTAAGCTGACAAACATTGCCAAGCAAAAGCCAGTAGACCCTTGACAGTCACACCCCCCACCCGTAGGCTTCTAACATTGCCACGGCTCATCCTACTTTTGTCACATGCGCTTCACTGCCTTCTCTAACCTGCCTGTCCGGCTTGAGTTCGCGTCCTTGTCTGGGTTCCCGGTACACGGGTCCGGGTAACACCTACAAAATGTACTCGGCTTAAATGCACTTCCTGGAGGCGGACAGCTCCAGTTCAGGCTGTAGACTTTTTTTGTTAATCATGTTAATGACATGGCAAATATTTCTCTCAGTCAATTATAAATGTATCTCGTTGAATACTCTAACAATCGAATACGCTAACTATCAAATAGTATTTGAGACACGATGTTAGTAATTTTAGGATAAATCCTTTAGAGGTTTCTTAGTATATTTATGTTTTTTGTATATGTTGGAACATTTTCAATATTTTCATAAGTATTGATATTTAATTGTTTGTTTATTGTCAACTAAAAGCAGTCGACATAAAACTAAAATTAAATCAAATTTAATTATAGAGCTTAAGTTATAAAAATGTTTATAATTAATATACAACATTTAAAGAAAAATTTAAAAAAAAATTAAAATATTAAAAGTTTCTGGGAAATTCAACAAAAATTTAATGATCCAACATTTGTTGCAAGTATTGGATTATACTATTATTATGTGTGTTTACTTCAGATTAGTTTACTTTGTTTCTTAAATAATCCTTACCGCTTTTTAATGCATCGGTCACCTTAACTAACCTGAGAATGATAAGTTTGACCTTAATGGCTTATTAAATTTCTTTTACCTTATTCCCAATGGAGCGTTAGGGCATTTGAGCTTCGTCGTCTATTCCCCGAAGAGTTTCCCATTTTGTTAACATATATTGTTTGACATCTGCAAGGTGCAAAAAAGCGATGTTTGTTCGTTGTCTTTATCTGTCTTATGTTCTTTGTTTTTTTTTGTGTGAAGTCGGCCCTTTTTTTTGGGGATGGGTTGTTCCCACTTGGCACTAACACAACAACCTACTCATCACGATGATGATGATGATGTGTTCCCAACAATTAGCAATGTGTGGTTCTTGTCAGCTGCTTTAAATTGCTGTACATCACAACCCGTATCCTTTTTTTTTCGTTTTGTTGTGTTTTGTGTGTGTGGCTTTTGGCCTTAACCTAATTGACATTTAATTGCGGGTCTATTTTGTGTTGGGCATAAAAAGACAAAGGTGATAAATGGAAATTATACAGAGTGTATTTAAATTATAGAGTCTGCAACGGGCTTACATCGACTATTAGTCGTTGTAGGGCTTCTCGCTAAGCTTAAGCATTGAATGAGCTGTTAAGCTTATAATGTGTGTGTTTGTGTACTTAATACACACACATTGTATGCAGATAATGTGTAATTAGCGGCACAGAACGAAAAAATAAAAAACCCTACAAGTACAATGCGTCTAATCGAATGTACTTACTAACCATCGAATGCGATCAGAGATAGCGAATAATGCGCTCAATGACAATTGGCCTAAGTTGTTGTGTATTTGGACTTAAGATTAAACAGAAAATGAATTTGTTTGTTATACAACAATACCTTAATCGATAACTACTTTACTACTTATATACAGTCAATATAGTTATATTTTTTGCACGGAAAATCTTTGTTTTTAAACCCAATTCGTTCGATTATTACCCAGAAGTTCGACAGCGTATATTAAAGATTTTCTTAGCGTTGTTATTCAATATTTATGTCACTATTAATTAAATTTATTTGCTTACATTTGATGGCCTCTTTTCAGCGGTTTCAACTACAACCAACTTTTACAATAAATATTATTTTTCAATTCGTTGCATCAAATTAACCATTTGATTTGTGAGGGGATACACAAGCTCATGCATATTGCGGGCATTTTTCTGTATAAATGCTCAGCAGGAGGAAACGTAAGGAGAGTTTGCAGGCATCAAGTACATCTGCCGTAACTGCTGGCTGTTGCTGACAAACTGGAAACCATATGAAAACAATAATTTGGTTGCATTCGAGATGCTTTTGCCTTTCTTAACGGTCAACTGCAGCAACAGCAAAGCTGGGGCAGGCAATAAATTATAAATTCGTTTGACTTCTGCCTCCTGCCGAGCAATGAGAACATTTCAGGCTTTGTTTCTAATGCTCTCTCTCTCAGTCTTTCTCTTTCTTTGGTCGTTATCCTTGACCGCCCTCACATTGTAAATTTGTTGTGTGTGCTGTGCTGTGTGTCACAGTCGTCTCCTGGCACCTACACAAGCAATGCGAGTGTGTGTGTGTGTGTGTGTTTGCCCAGCCATAATTCAGCATGACAAGCCAAAAACCATTAGTAAAGGCAATAAAAATGACAATAGAAGCCAATTTCCATACACTCTCTGTGTGTTTGCATGTTTTTCGTATCGTTTCGTTTCGTTTCAGATTTCCATGAGCCTTGCTTGGTAGCTTTGACATTTGCACGCCAACCATATCAAGTTCCCATTTACAACTCAAAGGCCATTATACCAGAGATATCCTACATACTATATGCATATGTATAATGCATAATCCAATTACCAACTGATCATCATCATTGTACACAGGATTGAGAGCAGTTATTCAGTTGCAGTTGCCTTTGCTGTTGCCGTTGCTACATATTAAAAGTGTCACATAAATCATTTGCCAAATGCAACGATAATTCTTTATATATATATCTCGAAAAGTGCTGGCCATCATCAGCAACAACAAACAACAAAAAGAATTCTCTGAGCAACATATCAGAAAAACCCACATTTCCGCTCCGACAACTGCCAGCATTTAGATAAACAATTACACTGTGCAAACTTCCGGTTTGAAAAATGGTTTGCTGCTGCTGCCAGCCAACAACAAATAACATTTAACAGCAGCAGCAAAAAAAGAATAAAGACGCTGTCATGAAAAACGAGACCCATTCAAATGTTGGCAACAAACACACACACACACAGTAACATATAAAATGGTCAAAGCAATAATTTACAATCAGGCGACAAATCAATGTAACCAGGGGGTCGGTTCGGTTCGGTTTGGTTTGGTTGGGTTCGTTTCGGGTCGAGCTGTTGGCATCTGGGGCATGGATTTTTGGTTTCAAATCGAATTTCGGGTCGAACAATACAAATTGTAACAAAATTATTCTGTTTAATACATATTCGACAGCCAGACAATAAAAAAAAATCAAATCGCTGATTTTGATAAAGTGGAATATTTTTGTGTGCATAATAAGTGGATTTGTGTACAATGAACATTTAGATTGTACAAGTTGATAAATAATACAATACAAGTATTGATCATTTTATACTAATATCATTTTTTGGCTACAGTCTGAAAAATGTTCAAGTCCATCAACTACTTAGTTTTATGCTTTCAAAAGTATTTTAACAAATTACAAACGATGTGCAGTCAACACCTCTATAAATATAAACTATATAGAATGTATTCTTGAGCCATATAGAAAGGGGAATTATTGTGTGTGTAGATTTAGTTAAGCTGCCGCAACTGGTTTGGGCTCAACTAATTTATGTATTCATTTTTCACACTAAATGCCATAATTTATTTCAACGGCATTTGCAATGGCTCATCTCATCCTCATCCGCACACACACTCGCACACACTCTCGTGTGTTTAATTCTTTTCGCTTTCCGACTATGGCGACGCCTCATAAACAATATTAAATCCCCACTACTAGAGAATATTTATGTACAAGCAACCATTCAGGCAGGCAGGCATGCGATAAAAGCAAAAGAAAAACCCCAAGACGACGCCTCAAGCCAGACGAGGCATATTGCCCAAATCCCATAAAACTTTGGCTACGCCTGCTAGTATCAGCAGCAGGAGAAGGAGGGGAAGGCGGGAGTAGAGACGACTGTTTGGCCCACCAAAAACGCCTCCTCAATTCTAAATGTTGCATGACGTGGCGCTATTTTCGTCAAAGAGAATGAAAAACTCTTTCAAATGGCATTCACACACACACAATGCGAACGAAGTAAACCAAACCGAAAAACAAACTTAACTCAACTGTCTGCAACTTGGCGCAACATGACACACAACATTTCAAATTATGACAGTTTTCATTTTCAATGGAATTCAATTTTTATTTTTAGTCACGAACTTAATGTCTTTTGTTGTTTAAGAAAAAAATAATAATAATAATATATAAATATTGAAAAGTATTTCGCATATGTTGTTGCACTTGCTTTAAACAAATAATATTTAAAATTTATATTGACATAGGATCGGGTATTGCTTACATTCTTAGGTCTTAAAGGATTCAATATAAAATTGTTTCCAGGATATTGTTGTAGAATGCATAGTATTCTCGGCTATGCTTTTCCACAGCTTTTGAACTATCTTTTGACTTATATTTTAGGAAGATCTTTTGTCAAAATTAGCCCGATCGGTCTAATATATCATAAAGCTTCCATAAAAATTCAAGTTTAACGAGACTTTAATATACATAATGTCAAGAAGTAATTTATTCAGTATTCAGTTTTTATAGTATTCAGTTTTTAAAATAACTCATTCCCTTTTTGACTTACTTTATTCCTTACCTTAGGCGTTAACTAACTACCTTTAGGGTATTATCTGGTCACACATTCTGGATTGAAGGATATTTTTTTCAGATTTTATTTGATTTAATTATATATCCAACACAAAACAGATAAGGCAGTCACAGCTAAACCTTGTTAAGCATGTTAATAAAATTGTCATGAAAGAGGCAAAACCAAAACAGCTGGATAAGTAGATAAACACATACATACATATTTATTTGGGCCAGGACCTATGCCCAAGAGGTCAAAAATGGGCCAAAACCTGTGACATGCATACACAATGAGCAAGAAAAAGTATGTTAAGGGATGCTAATGGAAGAGGTAGAAGAGACTTGAAAAAGGACACACTGCTAGTGTCTGGATTCTGTGTCGTGGCAGCTAAAATTGCAGCCGCCTTGAACAAAGATGGGTCATAAATTAAAAGTTGACTCTATTCACTATCGCTCAATAATAGGTGACAATAAAAATGTATTACAGTTTGACCACCATGAAATCATCGTTAGGCAGAAGTCGTGCACCTTCTACAAAACACGCCTAAGCAATAGCGAGAGGAAAAGGTCTTCACCTGAAACCTGAACGAAGAAGAACAGTAGGCAGAGAAGTCAATGAAAAATGACAGAAATAGGGAGGGAGAGAGACTTGACTCTTAAGACATCTCTCTAAGACCTAAGACTGTAACCCGCCTGCATTCTTACAAGGCTGTCAAAGACGGCACAGCTCGTTTGTCACATTTAACAGATTTGTTATCCTGTCGAGTTAATGTCGGGCACACACACACAACAGTCAGCACATGTCCTTACGGTCGTTCACAAGAAATCCTCTCGACGGGGAGACCTTGAGGGAGAATCGAATCGAAACGAGACGAGACGAAACGTAACGAGACGATGTTGATGTCGTTTTCGTTGTCGTTGTCGATGTCGATGTCGCTGGCTGTGGCAATAAAAACAAAAGATTGATGGCATTGGGCACACGTTCGATTTGTTTTTCCCTGTTGCTATTGCCATGTCCTTGCCTTTAGTGCTTTGTAATGTCTTAACATTTGACACATCACTTGGATTTTGCTTCTTCTACTTCTTGTGCTCTGGTGTCCACAACCATATCGACATAGCGTCGCGACCCTTCGTACCTCTGCCAAGGATATTGCTCGTTAGTTAGGGTTTCTAATAAATTTGTGCAACACATTTCTTCTGTTACTCTCTCACCCTCTACCCTCTACTCATTCTCCTGTCGTCGCTTGTAACATTTTTATTTGATAACATATTGCATTGTGGCCTTCGTCGTCGTCGTCGACGTCTGCTCTCGAAATCTTTTGGGCGGGTGGCAAGTATAGTTCTCGATTCCCTTTGGCCGTCTACTAAAATATTGGATGCTTCTCTGCTTTCTGTTTGCACATGGTGTTCAGCATACTTCCCTCCCACACCACACACTGCACACTTCCACATCCACATCCGCGTCTGCGTCCTCGTTTTCGTCTGCGGCTCAACTGGCCAGTGATTTATGGCGTCTGTGTTGGTCATTCAACTGCATTTGATTTAGGTTGTAAATTGTTGTATATTGTGGCCATGTCGGCGTTTCCTGTTCGCTTTTGGCCTTTAGTTTATTTTTCTTTCTGTTCTTTCTTTTTGTTCTGGTTTGTTGCTGATTTTTCCATCCACTACTCTGCAATTTTTTCGCTAATGAATTTATTGCATTTTGTGCTATTTTGCAGCCGAGTTGGGAATACATTGGATTGATTTACAATGCTATTAATATTAATTACATATGTTGATTTGTATTTTGTGCATGTTTTTTTTTTTTTAAATATTCTGCTAAGAAAGATGTCAAATGAAACATTATGCATCAATTGTTACACTAAAGTGATAAACCAGCTTCAAAGCATATAGGAAAAGTTCTGATCTAAAATCCTGATTCTATGCTCTTCTATTACCATATAGAAAATCCGTATAGACATTGACCTGATTTTATATACATAGCTGACATATTTAGACCCTTAGAATTTTATTAAGTTTTTGTTTAAGTATATTCAGGTTCATATATTCCCATTCGATGGAAAAATGGTTTATTGCCATCTATAAGTAGCTATCTCGTTACTTGTACCACCCCAGCAATAAACTCTTCTATTCGCCACTCATAACTCATAAAATATATATGTATGTGTATTCGAACAAAGTGCCCCAAAAGAGAGAGAAAAACAATCGAATCGTATATTGTGTCATGTCATTGCCAAATAATAATTCACACGTAAAGCTACCAAAAGCAGGGAGTTCAAGCCCAAACCCACAGAAATGCGGAAAAGTATAAGAAAAATAGCAAAAGAAGCAGAAGAAAAAGAAAAGGAAGGGCAGACGGAAAAATCGACAATATATATTGCCAACTATTATGTTATTGTGTGAACGTGCACTGATTCCACCAGCGAGGCTTTGTCCACGTGCAATATTTTTCACTTCCTGGCAAGGTTTTTGTTTTCTCTGGATGGTAAAAGGAGGAGCGTCTGGCGGGTAATGCCAGTGTGCTCAGCGTCTTATCGAGGCGTATAACATATATCATTGACACTTTGACATTGGCGAGCGAGCGAGCTCGCAAAGGCAGACGAAGAAGTCAAAGTGTGGGCCATGACCGACCGGATTTTAGTACTTTTCAAAATGGCACTTAATCATGGCAGCCAGGCGGTGGCGGCGGCAGCGGCGGCTGGCAGCGGGAAATGCGGAAACTGGCACACACACCACGCGTAATCGCATGTGTTCACGCTTGAAAGGATAACGATGGACGGACGGAGTGAGGCTTGCGCCCAGACTGAAAAGGACGACGCCAAATGCCGCGGCAACGAGAAGAGGACTTGCCTCCTGCCGTCGTCGTCGTCGTCGTCGTGCAACCAAAACGAAATAAGATTAATGACTTGGCAGCGGGAAACTGTATTTGTTGTTGTTGTTGTTGTTGTTGCTGTTGCTGCTACTTGGCGAAGGCGCAAAAAGGACATGCTGCTCGGCTGCTCGGCTGCCTGACTGGCTGGCATTGGATAAATTGTTTGCTACTTGGACTGTCATTAGTCGAAAAGTTTGTTTGTTATTGTGTTAAGTGTTATTTGTGCTCGCATATCCAAGTGTCAGGCTGCCAAGTCTTACTTGGCAGTTACCTCCCTTCCTCCGCCCAATGTCCTTCCCCCCATTCTTACACGCTGTGTGTATCGTTTATCACTTTCGCTTTGGACCGACACATCCTAGATATATTTTTTCGCATGTCATGTTTTGGCGTGCATTTTATATGTATGTTGCACACACCCAGAACCGAGAACCCAGGATTTAAGACCCAGGAAACCAACATAAAACTAATTCCCAATGACCACAAAATTTGTGAAATAAACAGACAATGACCGGAACGGGAGTAGGGGTTGGGATGGGTGAGGATTGTGCATACGTTACATGTCCTTAATATGTGCATCTAATGGTTGCTGCGTGACTTTGAACTTTAATAGACATATTGTCTCAAAACCAAACGTATGGATTCGACATGGATGTGGCATTTTATGCGTTAAGCCCATTAAGACACAAGTAAAAGAAGTCCAAGGGTGTTTTCGAGTCCTTAAGTATTAATGAAGTTTTATTCAGTACATTCTGCTGATTGTCTTATTTTAACTTTGAGAATATTTACAGGTCGATCAATGCTATCAGTGATCAATCACAATTTCAAACAATTCGAAATCAACACAAGAAGAATTCCGCATAAATTCCAGGAAATCCACAATACGCTTAATGTACATACACAAGACCCGAAAATACATTTTTGGTAGCAGAGAAGAATCTCGACACATCTCATTTGGACTTCCTTCTGCTTATCGTGTAGTCATCATCCATCAAATGCGATTTTGTGTGTGCCTGCAACAATTATTTCGTCTATTTTATTTACGTATTTAACGTGTTGTTCCTCAACCTGTTCGTATTGTTGTTGTTTTTGTTGTTGTTGCTAATGTGCTTTTATTGCGTGAAAATGAAAAGAAAAATTCTCAAGATCATTTTATGGGGCCACAAACCCAATCGCTCGCTCTCGCTCTCTGACAGGCTCCTGCTGGGTCGCGTCGCAAAAGTAGTAGGCGCTGATTGATAGAACAAAGTGAAAATCAAATAAAAAACAAAACATTAAAACTATGCAACGGCCTCAACCAGTCAACCAGTCAGCCAGCCAGCCAGTTGGCCACATTGCGCGGTGCAAGATCAAAGACCGCCCCGAGATCTGTAATGACAGCTTTGATCATTGTTTTGCCTTTGATTTTTTCCGGTTCGCCTGCTCAATGTAGAGCGCCCCAGGGCATCTCTCTTTCTCTCTCTCTTGTTTTCTAGTACTCGCACTTGTACCGTTTTACGATCAATTTCGCGCCTACTTAAGAGATTTCGTTGCTCGGCTCTTTATGGCTGTGTTTGGAGGCGTATTATGGCACCAAATTATATGGCACCATGATTTTTCTTAGCTGCAATTATGAAGGCCATAAAATGTGAAAACCAAGATGATTTTTTTCCGTCTTAAAAACATTTATTTTCAAGGAACTGTTTTTAAAGTTTTGACTCAAATCAATTGAGCGTTGAAAAACTTGTTTTATAAACGAGATAATTACGTCATATACAAATATTTGTCAGTTACACAAATCATATACTTTTCAATACACAAAAAATAAATATACGATTAAGTTGATGCTAGTTCAATGATGATTCGCATATTTGGACATCAGAAATTCATTTTGAACGCCACACGTCGCCTTTATAGTGCAGGTGTTGGCCTCAAGTCCATGGAGCTCAATACTCAAGAACAGGAAGTTACAGAGAATATATCAAAGGATACCAAAATAAAACCAACAGCACAACCAAGTGAACGTTATTTAAAATTCAAAGAGAAGCTAAGGTCTGATGCACCAGTTTTACTTGTACCCAAAGGCATGCCACATCCGGCTCATGAGAAGGAACCCTTGCCGCCCTGGCCCAATGGCACAAACCCTTATACAGGTGAAATTGGTGGTCCACGCGGCTTAGAGCCCACACGCTATGGTGACTGGCAGAGCAAGGGACGCGTTACAGATTTCTAGAAACGAGGCGCGAACACACCACGAAATCTAATTTATTAACCGTGTTAACAACAGAAGCACTTAACAATATGTCTGAGAGCCTGAAATATTAGATTTTGGGTACAGTAGCTGGAGTAAAAAAGATCATTCAAGCTTTAGATCGTTTCATGTTGTTTGTGGCTCTTCTGCGAAGGCATTACATAAATTTCTATTGTGTGGTTTTTCCAGAATTTATGTTACACCAACAACAAATAATAAATAAATTGATGGCCACTCTTTCTGTTTCTTGTCGAATGGAGAAAGGGTTCTCAGAATAGAGTGCAGAGCTACCAAATTATTTATGGTTCAGGGGCAGAGAATCGTGCCTAAGTCCAAATATTCGATTCCAAAAGTGTTTGTGCATCGCCCGATTCATTTGAAATCAGAGGCGACAGTTTACGTGATTTTTATTTGAAAAGAAATGTTTTCGCTTGTGTGTGTGCTTTCTAATTTGGTAGCCAAGAGGCGTAATTCTTGATCGCAGAACTCGAAAGGGGTTTTAAAATGCCATAAATTGTTAGCGACAGTCTAGAGAAATTTTGTGGTGACCAACAAAAATGTTTAAATACTCGCAGCTGTTTTTGTTACTTAAGGTCTTGTTGACATTTTTGTGGTATTTGCCACTGATTTAGTGGGCTTAAAATACTAGAGGGTAATAAGAAGAATTTAAGGGTTATTAATAGAGTTTAATTGCAAGAGAATCATTTAATAACAAAATGATTCCTTAATATATAAAAATACGAGCAGGTGTCACAGAAATCACTAGTGATATTGAAATCTGCTGAAAGCTATTTCGCTTGAAAATCAATTTAAAGAAAATGATTGCTTAGTACTATAAATAAAAATACGCGAAGGTGCTACAGAAATCACTAGTGATGTTGAAATCAGCTGAAAGAAATTTAGACTGAGAATTTCAGTGATGCCACACAAAACCAAAAGCAGGCACCTTATCAAATCTGGATGATTGAAACGGCATGGAATTAAAGAAAAAATTTAGGCGAAAGTGATTTCTGTGGCATCTCTGAATTTTATTAAAGCTTATATGGAATATAATAAATATTTTCTACAATCATAGAATAATCTTTATTATCTACTCATTTACATAAAGGGTTAAGTAACATTCGATACACTTTGAATATGTTTAAGTATATTGTTAATAAATTTGTTTGCTCGTGTCATTTAGTTGGGAGTTACATGTTGCATGTTGCATTGCATGCTGGGCTTCGTATTATATTGCATCTGTTTGACATTATGTACTCGAACAGCTTGTCCAAATACACACACACACACACTGAGTTTGACGCGACTCTAGTTGACAGCTGAGATCAAATGTCTGCCGTTAAAGCCCAACTACACACTCACACAAACAGAAACAGAGAGAAAGACTTGAGTTGACTGACAGAGTGACAGAGTCTAATGACTTTGCAGCAGCAATGGGGCAGCGGCAGCAGCTGCGATAGAGATAAACTACAAGTTGTGTTTTTTTTTTCTCATTTTTTGCAACTTCCGGAAATGAGTAGCTGACTTGGCTTTGGCAGTTAGCTAAATAGCCAGGCAGTCAAGCTTGTCAGTGGCAGTGGCAATGTTGCTGCTGGAGTAGTAGTCAACTGTCAAGGCGTCAACCGTTAGCTGATTCATTCATTGATGGCAGCAATTAAAACTGGACATGTGTTGCGGGCCTTAAGATAGCGAAAAGCCTGTGCTCTGATCGTGTCAAACGGACAACCATTCAACATAAGTTGTTTCGCGCCACATTTGCTCGCTTTCCTCTTCTCTTCTAAGGCAACGCCTTGCATGTTGCAGTTGGGAGTCGTCAGTCGGCAATCGTTGGCAGTCGTCGGTGCAACATCAAAGCATTTTAAATATGGCTTGTGTGCATTCCGCGTGTTGTTGTTTGGATTGAGGAGCTCGAGAAGAGCGCAAGTGTCTGTCTGTCACGCTGGCGCAAAATCACAGCGACATTGCAAATTTGTTCTGCCATCAAACAACAACCCACTCGGAATTGGAGTTGAGCAGCCTCCAACTCCAACTCCAACTCTGCCTTCGTCTGTGTCTCTGTTTGGATGGCATCTTTTATTATGTGCTCTGGGGTTTTTTTGCTCGAACACATTGTGGCAAAAGTGTAGAAAGGGTATTATGATAACCAATTTAAAGAATATTCAGGGTGGTATTAAGGAATTCTTTTATTTAAATTCATAATTTATCTCATCTGCTTATAGTTTTTTTTTTTTGTTTTTTGAATATCTTCTCGATTTTATCTTAGTTAATGATTAAAGTGCATCTGCTAGTCGTCTTCAGCATTCCAATTTGTTGTTGTATGCATGTTTACGGCTGCTGCTTTCGCGGGGCAACATTAAAAGTTGCCGGCTGTCAAGATTCGCATGCGTTTGCATCGTTCTGCCTGACTTTGACTGCAACTTTCTTTCTTTTTCGTTTTGCTTCTTTTTTTTGTTGCCAGTTGAAGTTCCACTTGGAGGCTGAGATTGAGGTTGTTAATTCGCTCCTGTCTCTCGCAGTGTGTCAGCTGGCGCAGCGACTTCTTGTTGCTGTTTCCTTCTCTTTTTTGTTGTGCGGCAAAATTGAAATTGTTGCTTTAACGTCGGCATGACAATAATCTCGCAAATCTGTTTAAATTAAGCGAGACAAATGTTTCTCCTTTTTGCTGCAGTTACTCTTCTTTTGGCAGGGCAATCAGACAACCAGACAAGCAGACATCTGACAGCACAGCTTGTTATTGTTGTCCTGCACGCTTTAACAGCCATGTCCATATGTGTGTGAGAGTATTTATCTTGAGTATTTTTTAGGGCTGACATTTTCAGCGCGCATAATTCGCGAAAAACTTTTGTTTTTTTCGGCGATAAACAAGCAGATTCCTAAGATGCGAAAGCCAAAAGTATTTGTATTGAAGCATATATTTGATTCATATCTCTACTTTAATGAGAGATTTTGAAGCATAAACTTTAATTTATCTTATAGCATGGAAACCATGTTGATAGTGCTTAAAAATCAGATTTCAAGTCATAAATTCTTCAAAATTCTATAATTAACATCGTTAAATCATTTAAATTCTTACAAATTATTAACGTATACAACAACCAAACAAATATTTCGAAAAAAAACATCATAAAAATATTTCGAAAAACCTGCAAAAATATTTGATAAAAATTACAGCATGCTCTGTTCAGCTTTTTCGTACATTAATTAAATCGTATAAAATATGCCGACTGAAAGTTCCTGTAGCTTTGATCAGCCGTCAAGTGGTTTGATCGATTCCCAACAATAAAAATTCAAACCGACAACTTGTTCATCTGTTGTTGTTGTTGCTGTTAGATGTATCTTTGTTGTTTTGGTGCGCACAGCGCATCAATCACTCGAAAGCCGAATCGCATACTCTACAAGTACATGGGTATATGTGTTTGTATTTAGTATACATGCCCCACTGCCCACCCATAAACTTGTTTGATCCTTTTTTTTCTTCTCTGTTATATTACGGAAGAATCGAGCATTTTCACACCGCAATAAAAATCTCAAACATGTTTGTAAAGTTGTTAATGCTGCTGCTGCTGCCTCTGTGTGTGTGTGTGTGTGTGTAGGTGGGAGCAAACGTATAAATTAACATTTTGACTGCCAACTGGCGCGGCAAATGATCAAAGACACTTTGTGCCGTCATCGTTGCGTTGATCATCGTCATCAACAACCAGCTACAACGGAGAGAAAAAGAGAGATGTAGGCAGATGCGGCATCGTGAACATCATTTCACGTTTACGATCCATCAACACGAGCCATCAAATTGTATACAAACAAACGCAACAAAGATCAAAAGCCGTGTACCTCCGCACACACAGACACATGGGATATGCTCAGTTGGATTTTTGAATTCATTTCACTGAAATCTGGGAGAGTTGCTCTCTCATGAAAATGCGAACAAAAAAATGCCTCTTGAAATGCATGTTCAGCTAATTACTAATGTGCCGACAACAGTTTTCATCTCAAATGTAATGCATTTTCTTAGTTCTGTGTGTGAGAAATCATTTAATTCTACACAAAGTGTGGGTTAGTGAATATATTTAATAAATAAAATATAAAACATATTCGAATAAAAATCGTCATAAATCTATGCTCTACGAACAAAGGATGGTTACATAAGGGACCAGAAACCAGTTCCAAACACCATTAGCCTTATCAAATGACAGCATCGTCAAAAAGCTGAAAATTTATATGTTGCCCCGTTTGTCAGACTATAAAAATCTAGCGATTTAATGCCTATGAGCTGCATGTCAAATTCAATTTTACCCCTAAAGATTGATACAAACACACACCAGCAGCAGCAGCAGCATTGCCAACAGGGAGAGACCCCAATAAAGTGCAATTAGCCAGATTTATGATTATCCCTGTTATGCACATATAATTTTTAGGCAATTCTAGATAGACGTACACCACTTGGACTATGACAAGGAGACGCTGCGTACGCTGTGCCGTACGCTTTCTGCAAAATTTATAACACCAAACGTAAACAACAACAATACAAAGAAGACAAATCGCTTTATTCACGGCAGTCATTCCGCAGCAGCCACAAAAACACACCCCCAGCAGCAGCAGGGAGGGTGGCTTGCAGGGAGAGTCGTATCGAACACCCCTTTTTTTTGTTGTTTGTGATCTTTCTGGTTGAGAAAAATATATGTAGCATGATGGGCTGACAGCATTATGCCCAACATAACGTTATGACATGGGGTCTGTCCATCCGTTCGTCCGTCCATCTTTGGTATATGGTTCTTGTCGTCACCGGAGGCACATAAAATCAAATTGAAATCTGCTCGAAATTTGATATGCCTGCTCACGTCATGACTTATATATGTATGATTTGTGTGCGTGTGGGTTTTTTTTATTCGTTTCATTTTTTTAATTCTTCCTGTCAGGAGTTGAGGTTACCTTAATGATAGGTTTGGTAGCACTTTTTCAACACCTTCTCCACGGGGTGGTTGATCGGGGCTAAAAGGTGTTGACGTCAGTTGGCTAAACATATATATTTTTCGAGCTATGAATTAAAAAAGTTAACATTATATCGATAATATAAGCCTTAATACCTTTCTAAAGTTTGTTAATACTTACAAATTCGAACGTTTTACGTACTTGACTTAAACATTAACTAATTTTGTATTATAGGTACACTCAAAAAAAACTGTCGTGAATTTTTAAGGATTGAATAAATGTGGGGATATTCAAGTACGTTTCATACTAAGTACATCAAGTTAAAAATCATTTTGATTAACTCCAATCGCACTTAAAATAAGCGTAAAATACATTTAAAAAAAGCTACATAATTATTTCAGTATAAATTTTAAGGAATTTATTAACGAAAGAGTTTAATTTGATTGAAAATCGACTTTAAACTGTTTCTTAACATACTTAATTCAACCGTTTTCGTACTTAAATCAAGGAAAATGTATAGTTGAAAAATCTTTCACTTGTTCTGAGTATTCAAAAGGATACAATAAGTTTGTTTGGCAACACGTTCAAAGTCGGTTTCTTGTTTCTGGCCTACGAACTGTCTTCAAAGCTGACATGCAATCGAAAAACTTTTCACTTCACTACCAAAAAACCGCATACAAGCAACATATGTGAGCATTGTTCATGCCTTCAGGATATGTGTGGTCCTTTTTGCAATGCAACCCCAAAGGATTTTTGGTCTATGCATGGTGTTTTTTTTTGCCCTTTTGCGACGATAAGTACTTTTGGCTCAGTTGTTGTTGTTTGTTCATGTTATTAATTTCGCGTAAAGGCAACGTTTTTCGTGCCGTAAACGGGGCGAGAACTGAGAGCTGTCAAATGTTGTGTGTCGGGGTGGTTGGATGGGATGAAAACATTGCTAAAAGGCACAAAGCTTCGAATGCCAGCGGGCGTTTGGCTGTCAAATTTTGACAAATGTTGACAAATGCTTGGAAAATATAATACTTGTGACGAAAGACAGAGAGAGAGATAGAGCATTGGAAAATTAATATTATTTGCGTTCATTAGTGTGCGTAACCTGAGGCGCCTCCAAATGACAACAACGTGTAGTTTATGCCTTCGACTATTTACTTTTTGCATACAAAAATATTCCAAATGGGATCCATCATGCATGTCGCTTCGAACTGCGCTCTGTCGCGTTGTCCTGTCAAATCAATCATTGTCTCTCTGGCTTTGGGCTTGGGTTTTTATTTTTTTGTGTATTTTCTTGTCAGCTTTTTCTCTTGGCCAGGGCCTTTGTTATTGACATAAAGCCGGCCCATAATTTTTCATTGCATTGCACACGCATGACATTAATTTTGTTGACAGTTTTCTTTTATTTTTGCATGTTTTTTTCTCTCTCTTCGCTCCGCTCTCTGCTCTGTCTGCTTCTTTGTACTTACTTCCCCTAGTGCTGTCAGCACGCATTTACATGTGTCACAGAATTGTACTAGATCAAGAGTAGAGGGGCATACGCCGGGGGGTATACCATTCGAGGGGTTACGTGAGTGCGGATTTTGTGGTTTTTTTTTTAAAAACATTTTTTGCATTGTGTGCATGTCCATTTGTGTGAATAACTTGTACGATTTTCGCGACTGGCATATATATATTTTTTTTTTGTAATAATTGATGTTGTCATTTGTCAGTTTTTTGATAAAATCACATTGCCCATATGTGAATTTTCATTAGAGTTGGCTTATTTCTAAAAATGTCTAAAAAATCACTTAAATTCTTGACAGTTGTTTTACATTTTCTGTGCATTTAGCTTGATTAATTAGTTTTGCATATGCCAAAAATATTTAACACAGAAATCGATAGCTTAAGCAGAGTATTTAATCATCGACTCTTGTTAGTTACAAAACTTTTCTTTCTTTCATATTTTCCAATCCGTTTTTCTTTTGGGGCAAAAGAAATTCGTTTCTCTTACGGTTCTTTGCATGTGAACAATTACGGATTTGACAGTAATGTCATTTGGCCCATTCATTTTATTTATTTTTGACAAGGGTCACAGGTTTCTTTTTTGCTCTGTGTGTGCCAGACATCTACTTTTGTGGGTTACGTCAATATTTTGGTTAAATTGTTACGCAAATTTAGTTCAAAAAATCTTGTTACCATGTTAAATGTTGTTTTAACCAAGGGTTAAAACTTGCTTAACTTTACTAGATACGAACACATTCTGTAGAAAATTATGTAAGAAAATAACATTAAAATTAATAATATATTGAAACTTTTTATACTTAGTTGTGATAAAAGCATTAATACAACTGGCATGAAAATCTGAAAAAAATTAAGTTTCTAGATTTAAATGCAGTATTAATTAGGAGCGTAAACCAAGACTTTTGATATATTCCAAATGAAAATCGGGCTAACATTGACGAAGTTATAGAAATCGAAAGTTCTATTCAACTCTTAAGTCGATTATCACAAAAATATGACATAAATTATTTTTTCAAAAAAAGTATCTAGATTAAAATGCAGTATTAATTTAGACCGTAAACCAAGACTTTTGATGTATGATGAAAATCGGCCTACTCTTTGAGTCTCCGGATTCCGGATTTGCAAGCATGTGCAATAATCGAGATACTACTGAATAAGACATAACTTTAATACTATTAAAAGTCTCAAATTACTTTTTCCAATCCCTAAAGTAGCAATAAAATGTAAAAATCTTCTTCGATTTTACGCTTGTCGTACAAAATGTTTATGTGTTTGCATTGAAATCGTAGCCTACTTGAAACAGGTTTATAAAACGCCTACTCGACACTCCAAAACTTGTGATGCTTCCCCAAAAAAAGACACAAAATATGCTCTTGGGAATATGAAAATAACAACATGACATCGGAACATGCATAATTTACAAGATTAACGATATGAAAATTGAATTCGATGACACTAAAAATGTCGCAAACAAACTCGAGAAACATAAAAAGTTTTTCCTTTCTCATTTATTTATGGTCAGGGTGTGTTCGTGTGTGTGTGTGGAAATGGAACACCATTTAAGTCATTTAAATTTAATAGTGAAATAATTTTTGATGGCATTTTCGTAATCAGGTATTTATAGGATTAAGTGGCACAACTAGTAAAACCTCTAAACAGCTCTCCATAATGAGTCATTAGTTTGGCCCCGCCCGACTATAAAGTTATTCCAACTACAGAATACTTTGCTTTTGGGTTTTTACGACTCGCCTTTGTGTCAACTGTCTGCCGTAATTGTCACATTTTGTCAGCTTCCCATATTTGATTTGGGTTCCTTTGGATGCCCCTCAAAGACACACACAGAATGACAGCCGCAGCCGCAGCAGCAGCAGCAGTTTCTTCTGCTTTCAGTTTTTGTGTCTGCTCTTTTATGACAATTTTAATGCAATTTTCTAAAATAAAATGTATTTTTTATGGCTCTTTTTTCAAGAGTGCTGCACCCTTGGGAGCAAGGCAAGGCGAGAAACCTGAACACTGAACACTGAACACTGCTTTTCGACCTGACAGCCTTTACGATTGGCTTTCATTTCATTTTGTTCATGTCGTGTTGTCTATTATGGCTCTGTTTGCTTTTATCTCTCCACTTTGATTTTTATATCGTTTATTTGCCCGGCTCTCGACTATGTACGAGTGTGTGTGGGGATGTCAAAGTTTATATTTTTATTTGTTTCGACAGTAAAGTTGATGTGTTTATGACACGTCGTGACAGTAAGTAGCTGCTGCTTTCAGTCAGACTTGGGCTACTGTATCTGTGTTTTGTGGTGTTGACCTTTTTTTTTGCGTTTACGGTTCGTTGAGTTTTTTAGGGGTAAAGCTTCCACTTGACCATCTCTGATATTTGTATTCTAGTCTACACAACATTGATTGAATAATCTGTTGGCCCTTATTAATAATTCGATAAAAGTCAAACTGTTTGACAGGTTAAAAGAAAGGGTGGAACTAAGCTTATAGATTTGGGCTTATACAAATTATGTAAATAATGATAATATATATTTCTAGAGCTGGTCGAAATATTACGGTTTCTTATCACTCAAATGTGCATAGCTTATATATAATTAACGGCATGTGAGCTTTACGTTAACGTCAATACGTAAGGGGATATAACATTTTAGTTTGTTTCCGGCATTTCTGAAGGCACACAAGCCAAATCAATATAAATTTTGATGGGCATGTCAAAACCGTCAAGCCGTGAACAAAAAAAAAAAAAAACCTTAACAAGCAGACAAAGGCTAGGTGAGTTCTTTGGCAGTCGCTTTAAGTCAACTTTTTTTGTTGTGTTGCGTCGATAAAGTGTAGGAAAAAACCGCAAAATTGAAAATACATCAGAGTTGTCTGCGGCAAGAGCATGACAAGAAAGTGGAAGACGTAGAAGAACAACACGAACTAAGAAATCATATAAAAAGAAGAGGAAGGACGAAGAAGCGAACGCACATATATTCAATAACGAGAGATGTCAAAAAGCCATCATAAACAGATGACATTTCCCATATTGAGTGGCGAAAGTAAAATTTAATAATAATACGAAATACACAACAACAACACCAAAAGCAACGATAGCAACGACAAGCGACAGCGTCGAGTCAAACTTTGATACCGTTAGATGTAGGAACGAGATGGATGGGACGAGTATTGGACGAATAGGCGGGGCTGGCAACAACACGTCAACAACAACGAAAATTGACACGCCGACATAAACACTCCTCACATACATCGTTTCGTTCCGTTTCGTTCCATCGTTCCCTGCTGTGCGGAATGTATAGCAAAAATGTCAATATGTTGTTGGGGTTGTCAGGCCTGTCATGTCACACTGGCGCTTGGCAGGCAGGCAGTCTCGAATGTCTCCCCCCACCGAACCCCCTTTTGGTGGCAATGCTAAACGTGTCTTAGTTTCATGCATGAATGTTTGTGGCACATAATTGAAAGCTAGCTAAATTAATTTCAATGTGAGACGCCAACAACAACAGCAACAACATCAATAAACCAAAACCTTAGCCAGCTTATACTATGTTCATGCATTTAGTACTAGCCGGTTAGCTGTCATAGCCTTCACCTTCACCTCCTTCCTCCCTTTCTTCCACTAACTGTTCACACATGACTGCTTCGTGTTTGCGGTGGCATAGGAAGTGGGGGTATGGGTATAGGGAATAGGAAAGAGGTTCATGTAGGGCATGCTCGTTAACAGGGAGCTTCACAGCTAGTTAGAAGTCACCTCATCATCATCATCGTCGTCGTCATCGTCGCCGTCATCGTCATCGTAGCATTTTCTATGAGACATTTTTGACAGCTTTCGTCTAACACGCAACAAAACCCACAAAACACTGTTTGTAAGCCCGGTCGACGCCCCTCTTTCGACCCGAACTCGAAGTTAGACACCTTCACGCCCAGTTTGACATACGACGTTTATCAATGACATTTTTGGTCAGCACCAGCACTGCAAAAGGGAGCAATGGCAAATGGCATTGATTTAAATGAGTTTTGGCCTTGTGGCTTTCAGTGCAACACGATTTAACATACGCCAACATGACTATATTATTATTACAACTTGTCTGTTAGTTGACTAACAATTATTTTTTGATTTTACATCAGAGCATTTCGAATTTTGAATTTTGAATGCCACAACAGTTGTGCTCACAAAAATTGTCAAAAACAGAAGAAACTGTTGTGGTCAAAGCTACTTAAAAGTAAAAGTTTTTGAATAAATGGTTTATTTAAATAAATTAAGTAAGTGGCAGAATGTTTTTTAGTTTGACGTGACATCAAGTTTATGTGTCAAAAACAAACAAATACAGCTAAAAAATCTATTTAATAAAGTTGTATAGACAGTAAAATGAACAAAATATACACATTTGTAAAATATATTTCTAATTATAAAAGATATTTTATAAATTTGTTTAATAAACCGCAAAAAATGTTTGAAAGATTAAGTCGTTAAATAAATTCAAAGTTATAAATAATCATAAAATATTTTTTTTTTTGTTTTTTGGGCTTAGAGATATCAAAAACAGTGAAACCATAAGACATTTTCTCTAAAACAATAGCATCACCAATAAACCTTTAACGTCCCTCGTCTGTCCACTCTCGAGTGTTATCACTGTCTTATTTTCTCCCCTGTTATTTGCCGTCAAGTAAACTAAATGATTTGTGTGTTTTTAGGACTATTTGTTGCATTTGTCTCGCCTTGCTGTCCGAGTGTATCATTCCACTTAATTTATCTTAAAGTGTTCACATCCTGTCGCTACTTTTCCCTTTTTCCCTCCACCCAATGCGGTCATTTAAGGATCTATTCCATATGCTGTTTCCCTTTCCTTTACTTCCTGCTTTCTTTCTGTTCATATCTCGTGTAGCCACTTTTTGACACTAATAAACAAAAGTGCCCAAAATGAAATGTCCAAAATTTACGAGCAACAGCGTGAACGTGCCTTTATCTCCCAGAGGGGTTGTTCTGTTCAGTTCAGTTCGCTCCTTGCGAGGTTACGCTCTATTAAAAGTATGTATATCAGTGCCTCTAATGTACGTACGTGTGAATTGCTCGACAAAACGACGAGACGACAATGCTGATGCGGATACGGATGCTGATGGTTTTGGGTGTAGGGTGAAGCCTGCCTGGAATGGTCATAAAAAACAAAAGGTCCTGTCTGTCTGTCTGTCGGGGGGATATAAAGTCAACCACCCATGGATAACTAAAGCCCCAACGCTTTTCCTAAATGTTCGATAATTTTGGCCGCAATTGCACTTTTATGACATTTCATGGATCATCTCTGCTTCTGCCAGAGACATAAATTGTAACAAACTTCGCTTCGCATCTTTAGCTACATATCTGGCCAACAGAGTGTGTGTGTGTGTTCTGGCCATAAACTCTCTGGCTCGACGATAGTCGCCAGCTGTCGTCGTCGTCGAGGAGTAGAATGTCGTCTTCAAGGCTTTTAATAACTATTTCTATTACACTTGGCACTCACAGCACGCAAGCGGCATAAATGTAATATAAAATAACTTGGCAACGTTTTGTACTTATCTATTCTCCTACTTTTGGGGTGAGCTCCGTTGGAGCTGCATCATAAAATAGAAGTACAGTTGGCGATGAGTAATGTATGATATTAAATTTTGTGCAAGGATTATTTAAGTGTTCCAAATTATCGTAATAAAAGAATACAAAGAAGAAATGCTTGAATAACGATTACGTAATCAGGTTTGATTTATGAATTGAAGAAACTTTGTGAAAGTGATTAAAAGTTTATTAACCCTACAAAAAAAGCTTGTATACAATATTCATCTACTTACAATATTATAAATATTCTATGAATAAACATAATTTGACAATCTTCCATATTAATTCCCTGCTGCGTTCATATAAAATTAGCCAACTATTATAAAAATGTTGAAAAAAAAATCAAGTATAATAAAATATTTGTATCTGCGACTGGCGCTCTCTCATATTTTGTTCACTAATTGAAAATAATTTATAACGGCTTTATCATATAAATCAAGCGTGAAGGCATAATCCATGACATACCGCTGCTGCTGCCGCTGTTGCTGCCCCAACTAGGTCTCCTAAGACTCTACTCCAAAAAAAAAGAGAAGAGAAGAGCCGCAGAGCTGAGGCAAAAGCACAAAGAGCTTGACTCATGTCACTTGAGGATTTATTTCTTCCTTTCTTTAGTGGATCTCGAGCGCGTAACTTGGTAGAGAACGAGGGTTTCCAAACAATTCAACGGCGGCCTTTTATGCACTATCTCCCTCACTCTTTGTGGTTATGCGCATGTGCGGCCTTCTTTGATGTGCAAACATTATTAAAAAGCCAATAAAACATTTAAAAACAGCTTGAAATTTTTCATTGTTGGTTTTTTTTTTTTTTTGGCAATTGAAAGCAAAGTCAACGACGCATTGCAAAGAAACGACAGAGGCTTGGACTTATTAATGCGACAACAAACAACAGGCAGACAATTTAATATCTTGAATGTAGTATATCCCTTTTGACTGGCGTACCGAACCACACTGAACCACTGCCACTGCCGCCAAGGTGAACCAAAAGATTGCGAACGGTAGCAAACGCATACACAAAATGTCAACAATCAGCAAACAATCACATTTTGTTTGCTGTCATTGCTGACAGCCAGCAATATTTATTTTAAATCACCGCCAAGCCATCGAACAAGAAGTGAGGCATCCCAAAAAAATACGAAAGAAATACCAGTTCCCCCCCCCGCACTCACACATACCCCTTCTCTACACATCTATTGCTTGATTGGTCTCTGCGTTTATTTAGGCAGCGAGGCGGCAAGCAAAACCAGAAGCAGAAGCAGCAGCTACTGTGCTTGTTTTTGGCTTTCAATTCGTTTGAATTGGCTCAGAGTAAGGGGAAGAGAACGACAGTCAGTCAGCCGCATGCCATCATCAAAATGAAATACAAATATCTTTGACAGCTACTTTGGTAGCGCTAAAAGAGCGGGGAGGCCAAGAGAGATATAGGCCCGACTTTGAAGTCCACTGACAACGCGACGTGCCCATCATTCGTTCGTCTTTCTCGCTTTTGTCATGTCAACGCAGCAGCAGCAGCAGCGGCAGCAGCGGCTTCTTCAGCTTAAAATTTCATCCAGTCATTCTGTCAGTCTGTCAGTCAGTCAGTTAGTCGAGCTAGTCATCCAGTCAGATGCATTGAGCCAGTCAGCAGTTTAGGCAGCCCGTCATTGCCTTTTTGGTTATACTTTGTGGCCGTTCAATTTGGTTGTGCGTGTGCATGAATTAATCTCTGTGTGTGTGACACACATTCCATGTTTGAGACCAGGACCCACTGGGGAAACGGCATGACTTCAAAGGACATATTGCGGTTTTTCTTTTTCGCAAGTCAAAAACGCCCGAAATGGCAAAAAAATAAAGAAAGAAGTGAAAAGAATTGAATGTTTGCTCATTTTGTTGTCAAGCCTAAAACAATAGACAACGAAAAAGGCAAAACGTTTGACCTTGTCACAGTTCTGCGAATCGAAAAACATATGTCTGATCTTTAAGTAAGGCATACAAGAGAAAGATTTCTATACTTAATAATATAAATCTTTAAAATAAATTAACATATTGTCAAAAAATGTATTTAAAATATACTTCCTTACATTTTTTAGAATCATCAACAGCCCTTTTGTGCAACGAATCAGGAAATCTCCCATTAGAAAATAATCATAAAATATTTTTGGAAATGTATAAAAATAAATTATTAACGTAAAACTATAAAAACATTATAACCTTCATCAACAAATTATTTAACAGCTCATTAACGAATGTCCGAAAGACATAAAATAACAAAAACGTTCTAAGCACACCCACACCTGTGTGTGCTTATTTTGGGCACACCCAAGCAGCAATCAAATATCACTCATACGCCACATGAATTATGCATAAGCAATACGTTGAGATGGGGCAAAGCAATGCAAATGCCCATAAAATTATACAATTACAAAATATTAAAACAAAATTATGGTTAATCATTTTTAACAACTTTGCAGTCAGACAAAGAGGGAAAGACAAAGAGAGAGAAGAGAGAGAGAGAGACATTATTTATACTTATTTACATTGATATGCAAATATATATATATATACGTTTATATAAACAGACAATTTAAACGTACCGAAACGCCGCACCATCAAACTTAACAGCCCAAGCGAACCGAAAAAAAAAGTCCAAAAGGAAAGCAAAAATGTGCCGACAAAGTGGTTTGTGTGTGTGTGTGTATGTCTGCCTCTGATAATTTTCATATATCAAAGAACCATAAAAAAGGGGCACGTTTTGTTCCAATGCTAACGAAATTCATTCATTTCTATGCATGGAGCGGTTCGGCTCATAAAGACACTGGGCAACAAAATTTCATAGTTCGACGCTCCGTTCGATGATGGCGTTGTTTATGATTATTGCCAGCGAATCTACTTTGTATAAGGAACCGATTACTGCCTCTAAAATGCCCTTTCAACTTTTGCCGCACCAACCAAAACCAAAACCGAACCAACTATTATGCATTTTTAATTAGCGAGCGATCCGGTGCGGAGTGTGTTGATAATCATTGAATTTATCACCTGTGGGGCTACCAATTTAAACCCGATTTTCTTTATTTAAACCCCGTTTCCTTTAACTCTATCAATTAGAGTAGCAGCAAACTACCTGCTAACAACCTAACCAAATACACAACAGTTGATCAATTTTCTCGCTTATGAAAAACCCGTGCAACCTGTCTGGGCATGCCACTCCTTATATGTTATAACGAATAAGTAATGCGATTCCGAGTTTGAGTTTGAGTTTGATTTTGAGTACTTGTATATACATTTTTGTGGCATTCATTAGACGTTCGGTCGCATCATCAACACATTCATTGTATATTGCTTACTTCAAAGTTTTCATGTCAGTCAAACTGTCTGTCATACTATATTAACTTGTGCATGTGTGTGTGCGTATGTTTGTGTCATCCTGTCATTTAATGTCGCGTCAATCAAGACGGTTTCATATCACACAAGTTTTCCATATACCCCAAACATCATTTGGTGGTTGTTAGTTTTGCCTCAAAATGGTTATGGTTTGAGGTTCAGTTAGACACATTTCTACAGTTAAATGAGAGAGGGGTCTGCCCAAAGTTTTCAGTTTTTTTCAAAGCAAAGCTTAAATAATTTTTGGAAAATAATCGTCTTTGGGATTGAGGATAATATTGTGAAAAATTGTATTAAGTTCTTATTAATTGAAGATGGAAGGAATAGAAAAAGTTGAAAAAGTCTGAAAAGTTCTTCACAATTCGAGATATTCTTTTCATGTATTCCAAACTAACTAATGATCAATGTTGAACCTGATTTCTTTGTACTGTGTTTTCCACTTTGACACTGCAAAATTTTTAACAATCATATTGTTAATTCCACATGACAAATGACAGTTCCGCTGTTGGGAAATTTGTATACAATTGGGATTTTATTTAGTTTGCAAAAAAAAAAGAAGGGAAAAAAGGAAAATGCAAACTGTTTACATTTCTGTGAAAGAAGAAGGCGGAGGTAGAGAGAAGAAGCCGTTCGAATATGCCATTTAGCACGTTTGTACAATACATGACTATGGCAATAAATGTGTCAGACATTATTCGTTTATTTGACAACTTGTATGGTCATTATCCCTTGTTAGAGACCTGATGCTAATACAACTAATTTATGTTTGTGTGTTTGACACAAAAGAATCTGAGAAAAAGTGCCGCAAAAATTATGAAGAAATTTTGGGTATTGACCAAAAATATTTGCAGATATTTTGTGAGCCAAGAAATGAATGAGGAGGCAAGAAGAAACTTTGTTCCCAGTTGTGTGTCGTTAGGTAGTCGACGGTATTTTGTCTTTGATCCTTAGTTTGAATTCGATGGAACCCAACTGTGTTTGCCTTCTGCCTTCTTCATTCACCTTGTTGACAAACGTTCAAGGTTCGAACTTCGAACTGCCCAAAACTATTGTTTCCAATGTGTCATTTACGTATGTATGTATGTAGTATAAGACGCATTGCGCCCTTATGCATATTTCTAGGAAGCTTCCTTTTCTTTTGTTTTGTTTACTGTTTTTTGCAAACGTGGAGAGATTCGGAAGTGCCATTAGCTGCTTTGACAAAGCCGATGAGATGATCAATAACGGGCCGTGGGAAATGTATCATCCAAAGCGGGTGGAAAGCACTTTTTTTTGACAAGGGGAACAAGTCCTAATATAAATTAAATGGCTAAGAGATTAGTAACCCGCCAGCCAATGATAACAAAGGGTAAAGAAAGTAAAGCTATGACGACATATCATTAAAAAAAAGGACACAGGCACATCTGCCAAAGGGGTTGTTCCGATAAATGCACAGATAATGCGACACTTGAATTTAGAGAGAAAGAGAGGGGGGGATAAAACCTTCGGGACAACTGACAACTGGCAACAGTCAACTGAAGCATTAAGGCATTGTTAAAGGATTTATGATGAGGATTTATGTGACGCACCAATCTAAAGCCAAGCCAAATATTTTGTGTCTAGAGTTTAATTGTTTTCACAGTTGCACTCTTTCACTGTTTGCCCAAAAGAATTGAATCATTGCCAAGGAAATGCTTGCCTGTCACTCATTCAAAAACCGCGCTCAAGTGCCGGCAACGGCACCGGCACCGGCACTCTTTTTTGTTTGTATTTCACTTCATCTTCTCGTGTAACCCTTATCATGGGAATGCTTTTGATTTGATTTCAAGTGTGCATTTATCCAAAAAACCGAAGAAGGGTGTGTTTTTTATATGATGCTGGAATGGATGGATTTTAATGCTGTGTGCATCGCTTTTCCTTTTCATTTCGTTTTTTTTTTTTTTTTTTTTTGCAATTTTTTAAAGCATTTGCGAAACTTGACACAATGTTGCTGCAAACTGAGAAATAAAAGAGGGGTTGAGTCAAAACCCGGCGGCTTTGTTGTCGCTCGGATGTAAGGATAGCCGTCCTTAAAGGTCCTCACCATGTGCCTGATAATGCCCCTCAAGTGAGTGTATATCATTAACTCGAGAGCTCTGCTACTCTGCCGCTCGCGATTTGATTGCATTCTCAGTTTTGCTCCTGTTGCTTTTTGAGCTCTTGCTTGTTGTTTGTTGGTTTCAAATCCTATTTAAGCACTTCTCAAGTGCCTCAAGACGTGAACGGAAATTGCTTGAAAGCACAAAAATGCGTTTTACTTTTATTGCAAATTTTTTGAGTTGAGTTCCTATTTAATGGGAACATATCGTGTATGGTTACAAATATGTGTGCGATTTTAGCCCTTTGATATTGTAGACCATTAGAAATGTGCCTGGTTTCGTTTCATATTCGATTACGTACTCTTGTCAAAAAATTACAAATATTTCTTTTAATCTTAGCTTTGAAGTGCATTACACTTGAGCCTTAAAAATTTCCGATAATGCCATTACTTTTCTTGTTTTAAGCCTTTGAAACACGAAGATGTTAGTAATACTCTGGTAATATAATATAAAAGCATTAAATCGTAATTTAATATAAGTATGTTTAATATCATCCAAGATGCATGTTATAGGTATTTTATTAACGTATGGTTTGGATATTGGTTTATTGAATTTTGATTTATTTTACAGACTGCTTTCAGCGGCGATTATTTGACAACTTCTGAAAACCCAACATTTTCCTCTGGATTTATTATCGAAAAATGAAAAAGTTCTTTCACAACTCTAAGGGTACTTCAACGAGGTCATACTAGCATTCTATAAAATATTAAAAAATCCAAATAGAAGATATAATTCTTCAAAATTTAAAGCCAAACACAAAAGTTAATGTGTTCCAATTTTTAATGCAAATATTTAGCGAACATGAATTTCCATTGAAACGCATTACTTATAAAGCACACGAGCTGTGTGTTTATTGTGTTTTCTGTGTGTTATTAATTGGTTAATTAAGCTCTTTCGATAAGCGCATTAACCTTTCGACAGGATATATATAGTATATGTGTGTATATTGTATGTTAACGTAATGAATATATACAGATTTCTCCACATTGCCCACCTGTAATTAACCACACCCCAAAAACATAGCCACTCGTCAGACTGTAGATGAGCCCATCGTCCACCCGTTTTGCCACATGTGTGTGTACATAAACTGGGTGCAATCTTGTCCAGGCGCAGGCCTGACTACCAGCCTGACTGACTGTCAGCCTGCCTGCATACAACAACGGCAATAAATTACACAGCTGCTGATGGATGTCACTTGGCGACATAATCACTGTCAGTAGTGCAATGAGACCCCAACAGACACACACACAGAATGAACGAGAGAGAGATGGAGTCAGAGACGGAATGATAGATATATGTAGATAGTATAGCGATGTGGACCGGGAGGGTATAAATATATATGTGTGTGCTGGGGCAATGAAGCAGACAAGCAACTAACGAGCCTCGGTCCGAGAGCATTGTTTATAATTCATAAAGCAATTTTGCATGCCAGAAGAGGGGGAGCCTCTCCTCCTCCCCCCCTTTACACAATATGCGAACCATATGGAAATGCAGCTGACAGACTCTGCCGACTCGAGCTGCTCGAGCTGCTCAGTGGGCATTACCTTCAGCTACCCATTGGTCAGATACACTCGAAAAAATCAGATGATTTTTGTTTGTGTGAAGGAATTATGTTGAGAGCTATTGGGAACTAGGTAAACTAGAAAATTCTCCTAAAATTGGGAAACTTGCTTGGTGAAAGATTACGTATACGCCTGTATGATATATAAATCATTTACGTGGAGTGTAAGCTATAATCTTTCAGATAGTATTAAAGCCGATCTTCAAGCTTCCCTAACTGAGGACAAATCGCATTTACACATTCGGGTTCTTCCTTCTTTTGTATGGTAAAAAAAAATAATGATTTTTCTACAACGACGTCTTAAAAATACCTCTAAAATATATTAAGCAGAACAAAATACATTATTCTTATTATTTGGCTTTAAAAAAGTCTAGAAATAAGAACTGGTTCTTTCCTTCGAGCATCCACTATTTGTCTTAATAATCGCTTGAAATTTACATATGTATATCATCTTGTTTTCACAGTGTAGCTATCCCTTCAGCCAGTTGGCTGTGCACCTTATCACGCGGTTGTCCTCCACTCTCCATCATTGAACACATTGCGTGCGTGGAGTCCGACTCGCTAGTTGTAGATGGAGTCACAGCCACCCCGGTCCACATGGCTGCCATGTCATTCATTCATTTTGCAGGCTGCCTTTCAGGCATCCATCAGTTGACGTTGCTCCTGCTGCTGCCATTCCAGCCCTTGTTGTTGTTGTTGTTGCTGGTGGTTGCCAGCATGTCAGTCAGTTACGACTACGACAACGATGACTTCTCTTGCTGTTGCTCTTGCACTCTTTATCCTCTTTTCTCTTACGCTCAGCGTAAAATTTGATTACAATATATATATCCTTCTTGCTAGTGCGTACCTAGCCCAAAAGTCAAGTCTTTCTCATTCGCTCTCTCTCGTTCTCTGTCATTCTCTGTCTGTCTGTCTCTCAGATGTTTTGAAATGCACGCGAGATTAACTCTTGCCTCTGACATTAACGAATGAGAGCCAACAGCATCTGACAGTCAAATGTCAGTTAGCTGCTGTTCTCTCTGACGACTCTCAACTCCAGCGCGCGGTCTTCATAGCTCTATAGCTCCACAACTCCATAGCTTTTTCAGCTCCGGCTTCATGCCAGCTCTTTGGCCACTCAACAAACGGACAGCTTTAGGTAGCCTCATCCAGCAACAGCAACAGCTGCAGCTGCAGCTTTTGGCCATGTCTGTTGAGTTTGTTGCCGTTTTGTTGCGAATGCAGTTGGCAGTTGACGTCTTTGCTCATAATTTACAAATCGGCCAGCACAATTGGTTGGTAAGTATGTTGCATATATATATCTGTATATGTATATGTTTTATGTGCTTTCAATTTTCAATTGTGTAAGAAGCACAACTGGGAAATGCAATTGAAAACAATAAAATAGTTTGCGAAATACTCTGCCAATTTGAAGAAAATACTTTTAAATGGACTTAGGAAGAAAAGTTTTAAAAATATTTGAATGAGATAAGAAAAAAAATAATATTTTAATAGGAGATCTATATTATTTATTTTTACAAATAATATAAAATGATTAATATTTTTATTAAATTTATTCTAAAATTCATTTTTGTATAGTTAAAAGAAATAAAATATTTTAAATTAATCCTTGTAAAAAAAAATGAAATTTGATTAGAATATTACAAAAATTATTATTTATTCTTAGTATGTAAAACTAATACCTTAAATCTTTATAGTTTTACCTTAAATAATGTAATAGTTAAACTCTAAAATTTTTTCAACTTATTATATATACACCTTAAATCATTTAAACTTATGAAGATAACACTGAATGCCATAATTTCAATTAAATTCCTTACAAATATTAATATTATTACATTATTTTTAGCTTAGTCAACTGCTTAGCGAATATTACTGCACTCAAAATGAAGAGAAATGAAGGAAAAATAACAATTGTAGAACTAGGCGATGGCATTTTTGAACTTTTTCCTTATTTTTCCACGTTGAACGCATTAGACTTGTGGCCTGACTTTGGCACGACTTTGACTTTGGCCCATTGACTGGTTGACTCTGGCTGACTGCTTTTCTGCTTTCCTGCCTGACATATCAGCTGCAGGCCAACAAAAACCTAAGCATAGAATAGGGGGTAAAAGCAGAAGTAAAAGCAAAAGCAAGACCAAAAGCAAGAGCAAGACATAGTGGCATTTGAAATGAAAATTAATGACATGCAATCAATTTTGCTAGTCGTTGTTATTTGTTATTTTGATGACTTGCCTTGTACACACACACACTGCAGTCTCTCCTTCTCTTTCTCACTCTGGCTGTTGTCTAGCTCACTCATTTGTCAAAAGCAAAACAATTGGGAGCATGAAAATGAAATATGGCTGACGGAGAGTAGCTGCCGTTAAAGGAATTTTTAGCTAGCTGAGTGAGTGTCAGAGGGTTACGAAAAGAGTGAGAAAGAGAGAGAGAGAGTGAGAACCGCAATATGCTTAAGTTGTGGTTATTTATTGTCTGGCATTTATAGTTCAGCTCCAAAAGGATAAAAGCTCGTTCGTTCGTTCGCCTTTCATATTTCTCCTCAAGCATTTCATCTATTCATTATTGCTGGCGTGCAGAAAAAATGTAGTCGAACTTTCGCTTGATTCGTATCGACATATTTCGCCCGCATTTTGTATTCCGCCTGTCAACGCCAAAAGTTCAAAAAAGCCCTCCCCCTCCCCGCCCCAATACTCCTTTTTTTGCCTCCGGTTTCTCTCTGTTTCTCTGTGCGAGAGTCGCTGAGTGAAGGACTGTCTGGCTGAGTGACGTGAGCTTACGTTTCCACCCCAGGCTGATTGATGTGCGCCAGCAAAAAACTTGGCACTTGCTTTACTGTTGTCGATTACACAGCAAGTTCTCTTCTCTTACTCTCTGTGTGTGTGTGTGTGTGTGCAACACACAAAAACAAACTTTTTTTCTTGATATTTTTTCTTCTTCTTCTTTACACTAGCCGAAATAAGTCATCGCGTGCAGCGCAGACATCAAGTCAAACTTAAGATTGATTAGTTATTGAAAACATTGCAAACGATAGCTTCCACTCATACCGCCCTCAAAGGACAGCTGAAATAATATTTCTGCTTTGGCAAACTGATGTCAGGCAACGCACAGATACCCTATAATAGTCGAAAACTCAAAAATTTAGGAAAAATATGATTAAGCTTAAAATAATGTTTTATGGTGCTATGAAATCTTTTTTGATGTTTGAACGGAAGCCAAAAATATTTTTAAAAAAAGTTTAGCATTTGTATTCACTTCACCTCTTTTAAAATATTAATTTTATATACAACATAAATTTTTAATTTGAATCGTAATGTCTTAAATCATCAAAAGGCATCAAATAAAAGTATTTTGAGTCTAACAAATTATTAAAAATTCTGCAACCTCCCCATATCTTCCCTAAGTGTAATTTTCAACGCCACATTTTGTTTTTTTTTTTTTTTTTTTTTTTGCTTATCAACACAGCACCAAAATAAGTCATAATGATTTTTGATCGATGTGTCAAGTCCAAGGCGTCAGCGAATCATTAACCAAAAAAAAAACCTTCTCCAACGCCGCCAGACTCTTCACCCCCCCCCCTTAAGACTCCTCCACACCATGTTGTGCTCCATCATGGAGCCTTCACACCAAGTTCCTGTGCATAATCATTTTCAATAAATAATTTTTTCTTACCCACCCGCTTGGTACATTTACGTATACGTTTTTTTGTTGTTGTTTGTCATAATGACAGCATGACAGGATAAATTACTGCCAAATGAATGAGGCAAAATAAGTCTTAAGCGACACTCGGAGAAGCGATCGGGTGGTAAGGGGAGAGAGTGTGTGTGTGTGTGTGTGGGAGGTACGCCCATTTGGCGCTGGCAAAAGCCAAACATAATTTCCTTCTTCTCTTTCTGTTGTGTAATTTACCACCAACAACTGGCTGCAACAAAAAAATAAAAAGGGGCAGGCAACGCCCGCATGGGTAAAATTAATAGGCATAATAATTTTTTGACAGCACACCCAAGGATAACACACACACACATACATGCACATAACAGGCAAGTCATCAAAGTCCGCTCAGTTCTTAGTCCTTACTATGAGGGAGAGAGAGGGGGAGAGGGTGGGCGGTTAATTTTTTTCCTTTTTTTGTTCTGTACCCAGTGACTTGACTGACAGGCAGGTTGATGATAAATGATGTCGCTGATCTTGGCACAAGGAGGGGAGCGAAAGGAAGTGGAAGAAGAAGAAGAAGAGCTGCCATGTCATGGAGGCAATCATTTGGACTCATCGTCGTCGTCATTGTTGTTGTTGTTGCTGCTCTATCACTTTAACTGACAGTCGCTCGTCAGAGTCTCAGGATGATTACTTTGATGACGTTGCCATACATACAAACACACAAAAATAAATAAGCTTGGCAAAGGCATATAGCATAAAGCATATATATATTCATATTTTTGCCATACTATTTTATGCAATCTCATTCCATCGGCTGCGCCGCTCAACTTGTATATAATTAATTGATGAAATGTGCGTGCGTGCAACTTACGTTCGCATTTTGACAATGACCGATTGGTTTCCATTTCCCATTTTAGTTTCTCTCTCTGTCTCAACTTTGGTCATTACGCGTTTTAGACAAAGAATAAGTTGTTATACTATCAATGTGTGTTCTCATATCTTCTTATATGTCCAGTCATCAGGATCTAATTTATCAGTCAGTTTTTCAGTTTTCGGGGGCACATTATTACTATTTTACTTATATTTTTCTTGCTGTGTGTGATGTGTCAATTTAAAGTGTGAGAAATTTGGCTGAAGATTGTCTTAAAAAATTGATTAATGATATTTTTGATGACCACAAAAAGCAAATAGTTTATGTGGTTCCATTCCAAGGAATCAAAAGTAATTTCATTTTTATAACATTCTTTGTTTGCCTTGGATAGAAAAAACAGTTGGTTGTCAAAAGCCTTACAATTTAATTGAATGAGGAAGTTAATAAAAATAATGTAAACATTTCATAATTAAAAAAAAATATATAATATACATAAATTGTTTTAAGTTTTATTTGACGATTTAAATTATTAATTTTTATTTCGATATTTATCTTTCTTAAATATAATATAATAATAACATTGTCATCATAAATATGATAAGTATTATTTTTAAAACAATTATTATTCGATTTATGTAAAGGCTTTTTTGCTTAAACTATTTTTTCCACAACCCATTAGTTAACTCCCGTCTATAATAGGTCCATGCAAGAGCTTAAGCCTATGAATCATCAAAAATTCTTTCTTTGCTACTGGAACTGCTTGAAATGGAACAACTTTATTATGCCTTAAAGGTGGATTCTTAGATCTCACAGGTCGCAGTGCGTGAGTTCGCCACAAAACTGGTAATAATAATAAACTATTATTTCCGATTTTCAACTATTTCCTTAGATCACATCAAACATTCTTTCGCTCAATTAAGACACAATTTAAAGCGACTTCAAATATTTGAAGCATTTGCAAAGGAATGCTTAAAACCACATCCTGTGTAACCCATTACGGGAATTTATTATTAACTCCAGCTGCTTGCTTTTATAATCTAAAGTAATGCGTCTACACATGTTTTTAGAGCGAAGGGGAGGGAAAGTGGACTGGCAAATAAACTTCAATTGTTAACTTTGGCGACCCCGAAGCCAAAGTTCAGACTCCTAAAACTGAAACTGGTTCGCTGCAAACCAAACCAACAAAAGGCAACGGTTTTGAACAATGCGAATGCGAACAACGAACAAACACACACACACACACATACTCAGAAGCTCATAAATAAAACAATTGACTAAAAACATAAATCAAACACTTAATACAATAGTTTCCGCTTTTATTATTTTGTTCTGGGGATTTTGAGACACGAAAGAGAGTCGAGTTGAGAGTCGGGTCGAGTTGCAAGCAACTTTACTATTTGCTGCGCACTCGCATAAAATTGCCATAAATTAAAATAACAGTTAAATAAAGCATGCTACGTGTGTGCGAGTGTGTGTGTGTGTGTGTGAGTGTGTGCGAGTGTGAGTGTGAATTGTTGTACTCACAAATTAGCATACAAACTGTCTGCAGAAAAAAAAGCCATTGAAAGCCCAGGTGAAGTCGCACGATAATGTTTAATATGTCGAGCACTTAATCATAAATGCCCCTGCGACATGCAACATGAAAGGCGACACACACACACACATAAACTACTTGATGATGATGATGATGTACAAGTTGAGAGTTTTAGTCAAAGAGCAATCACTTTGCGCTTATTGCATGCGTCTAACTAGTTAATAATACATGCAACAAAAAGGTGGCATGACACGCACAGTTGCAATTGCAGTTCCCTAGTTGACCACACACACACTCACTCTCTCTGGCATAACTGTAAACTCATTAAGTTTAGTCTAAACTAAAAACGTATCCCCAAAACCAACTAACCAACCGGCCGCCAGCAGCAACAGCAGCAGCTTGGTAAAAATAAGGCCTTTCGGCCATAAGCATTTTTCATTTTCATTGTGTAATTTATGACCAGCACTTTTCAGAAGCCGGTGGCAGCAACAACAACAGAGGCAGCAGCAATCAGCCAAGCGTTAATCGTCGTTTGACTTGTTCGCTGTAGGCCCAAAGCCGGCTAAAAAAAACTCGAACCAACAATGGCATAACTTTAAAAAACCGTCAGTAGAGGGGCGAGGGAAAGGAACTGCTGAGACTGCCACTTTGTCGCATTGTCGTGTGGCGAGTGCAACTGCTACTGTTTCATTATTGTTATTATTGTTATTATTATTGTAATTTGGCGACTACCAACCGCCAACCGGCAACCGGCAACTGCCAACTGCCAACTGCCAACTTGGCCAACAACAACAACCAACAACAACCTTAACCACGTTGACAGCGTGTCATTTCGTATCGTTTTGTTTAGTCATAGTCATAGTTATACTTATACTCAAACCATTCGCTTCGCTTCCGCTTCTCCAACTCCACCATTTTGCCGATCTGCACTGCGCAATTTGTAGTGCCTATAGGCCCCTTTCCCTTCTTGTCCGCCCTTCCGCTTGTTGCTTTGGTTATTCTTTCCTTCATTTATGATTACTCTTTTTGTATGGCACATTTCATAATTAATTGTGAAATTATACACAAGTCATATTTGTATGCAAAAAAAAAAAACAAGCAACATGGTCGACATTCATACAATTTTTTCTGCGCTTGTCACATTTTGTTTATGCACTTTGATATGTTAGGGTATTATGGACGAGTTAGTTATTTGTTGTCACAACATTTCGTAACAGTTTATCTATTTATTGCTAATATCATTTTTATCCCCGTTTAAATCTTATTTTTTGCAAATTTACAGGTGCATTAACTCTAAAGAATTTTTAAAAAATTTATTTTACAGAAAATAAATCACTTAAGAATGAACACAATTCTTTTATAAGACGATGAAACCAAAAAATTTTGATCAATTTTCAAAAATTATAAAAATAAATGATATTAATGTGGAGTTTTGCCAGCATGTGCTTTTTGCGCTTTTAAACTGTAAAAATATTTATTTTATCATTTTTAAAAAAACTCTAAATTTGAACTGTTTTAGAAAACTTCTCTTTTTGTTTACATTCATTATCAGTTAATGTTTTTTAATATATTATATGACTATAAATTAAGTTTCTTTGACCAAAGCCAGCTTTTAAGAATTCGTTTCGTACCAAAATTTTAATGCCGTCATACTTATCTTTCAGGCCGGTTAGGATGATCAGTTCTCATGTCACTTGATTGTCAACAGGTTAAAGATTACAAAATCCATACAATTCCGTTTCGACAGTACCAAGAGTTTGGAGTAGCTAAAAATTAGGGCAACAAAGCTTTACATAAAAACCTTTTGTAAATAAATAATAATCTTCCATATGAAAATATAAATTAACGGTGCTGCGATAAGATCTTAATTAATTAGTTGTGAGTTGCAAAATCAAATATTTAAAGGCGAATATGGTTCTTAAAGTCCCGGATGTTTTGCAACTACCCGCATCAAATTATAAGCAAAATCTGGCTGTTCATCCTAAAGACATAGAAAGACGGCTTACTACCAAGACAAAAGAAAAGAAGAATCAAACAGTTCCTTTCTCTGATATTTACTCTTATCCATTTAAACATGCAACATGTACTCGTTGCATCAAACTTGAAACTTGTTGAAGAAAGTATAAAATATTTAATAGTAAGGTATTTTTGTTTGTTGAAGGGTATTTAAGATTCGAAAGCTTTTTTATTTTTGCCTCTTTTGAGCGTGTCTGAATTTAGTAGTTTGTTCTTATTTATTCAGCGTTGTTTTGTCGGCATTTTGCCTTTCATTTCATTTTTCGCGCTTATTTGAATATACGAGTTTACGGCCAAGCTGCATAACTAATCAGCTCAGAATAATGTAGAGCTCTCTCTCACAATTCATACAAATTAATTGGTTTCGCCTGCCATTCAATGGGGCGTGTCAAGCCGCTCCACGCCGTGCCACAGCAAATGGTAACGGCAACAGCAACAACAACAACAACTCAACTGGAAACGGAAGGAACTAGTTGCGGACAACGTTGCGACGTTCGACGACTTTCGAGTTCATTCGAGTTGGAAGTTTGTGTTAAAATCATGGCAGGCAATGCAAGTCGGAAGCACACTCAACACCTGCCCAAAAACGAATTGAACAAAAAACTTGCATGACGTCAGTTACTTAACTACTTACACGACTAGTTACCCGTAGTCGTCAGAAAAAGCAACTGTCATTGCCTCTCAGTATGGAGGTTGTGGATTGGGTGTGGATAGGTTGTGGGTGGTAATGTGTCAGCTGTCAATTTGTGCTTGCCACACACACACCAACAAATCACAACAAATAAATGGCAATTGACAGCGACAAGTGCAAAGAAATATACTCCCCTTCCTCCGTCGTTTCCTTAGGGTCATGCTCTGCAATTGAACTTTTGGCTATCAAATAAGTTGGTTGGAGCTCATTGGATGCTCAACTGTAGTATTTTTGGTGCTAAACGTTTGTGTCAAGATACTTTATTTGTCTTACTTATTTATGTTTATGTGCTTTCCGAGAGAGTATCCTCTCTACTTCCCCCCTCTATTTTTGCTTACCAAATTAGCCACATATCCACCTACTCGCCTCCCTCAGCACTCCTCGTCGCTTTGTGGCACAGCTGTGCCTAATTTATTTCACTGGACGTGCCACCCGTTTTTCTCTCTGTTCAATCCACAGAGTTGAAGATTTATTTCATTGTGAAGCACATTAAAATTTTACAAATTGCCTAAATCAAATAAATGGCAGCGTTTATGGTGATAAATTGGCCAAGACATCGATGTGAAAGTTCTTAATTCAAAAAGTGCGGTTTAACTAACGATTTAATGGGTGAATTCATTGGTGAACTCCTAAGGAATTGTTCATATAACTATTATTTTTCAACCCATTCCCGTCTTAAGCGTATTATAACAATGCTATTTGTTCCGTTGTTGCAAAATATATTCAGTCTTGATTACAATTTATGACAACTGAAAGATGAAATATGCTCGTTTTGATATGCAAAACAGTTCGAGGAAAAAGGGGTTCCACTAAGCTGGTTTTTTGATACCCCGCTATAGCCTTTCTTCCCTTGAGTTAAATGGCAATAATTGTTATTTTAATATTTATGACAGCAAATAAATTCCGTAACTGTCACATTTTGAAACGCAGTTAAACAATTCCAAAGGGTTTTCAGAAGACTTCTTTTCGCTACACAAATTTCATAGTTCATTATCAAATTTGTTATGCGTACATTTCGAGTGCTTATCAAACGAACACAACCCTTATATAAAAGAGTCTTAAGTGCGGGCCAGTTCACAGTTAACAGTTACCCATTACCAGTTGAACGGGTTCCCATGATGCTTGCTAAGCAGAGTTCCTACGTTGACTTATTTGTAAGCATTTTATTGGAACGGGACGGGGTATATATATATATGTATATATATTTTAAGCGTATGCTTTTGCCACAACAAAAAACCACATTTAACTCTTTTCTTTATCGTTTTCAACTTCCCCTATCTTCTGCATCTCTCTCCCGTCCACCTCAGTCTCGGCGCATAATTAATGCTGTCATCTTGTGCATATTTAACTCAATTACTTCCGCGCTTTCAGCTGGAAGTGGATGGCTACCAGTGATAGGGGCCCATCATGTCTGAACCTAATTCATTTTGTTACTTTATGTGATAGTTAGGGTCTTCTTGTGCTGCTTCTTTTGCCGTCTCTTGCCTTCTGGAGTGCCCGTGGCTCATTAAAAGAAATTGCTTTATTGGCGAAATTTACATACAAAGTATTATGGTGGCCATGTTACGAATAATGTTAAGTCATTCGCTTACCATATTCATTATGCAAAAGACAACGACGAACTCCCAAAGACTGAGCATCACTTAAAAGTATAGTAGATTCTTATCAAAAATAAATGTGTGTAGATTGAAATGAACTAAATGTTTTAGTGAACAGTTTACAAACTTTTAAACTAACGAGATCATTAATAAAGAGTTATTGGAACGAGCGTATCTTCTAGTCTAACGAGTTTTACCTTAATGCTGGGATACAAAAATGCATCAGAATTAAGGGGCTTTGTGGAAAAATAAAAACAAATATAAAAAAAAAAAAAAAAATATTCTAGGTGACATTTACATTTAAATTAAAAATCAAATTGCCAGAAAAAATTTATTAAATAGCTCTTATTTTTAAAATTTTGAAATCATTAATTCAAGTTTTATAATTTTTTTTTTTTTTTTGTTTGAGTTGAAAAAAAATAATAATATTAAATATATTTTAATCCGAACGATTAGTAACAAAACTTTTAATGTCTTGAAATAGTGCAATCAAATATCTTGCCATTCTATTATCGCATGTCCTTTGAGGATCAATGATAAGGAATCTAAGCTCAGAAAACTGGGCTTCACGACTTTATTTAGGTAAATTCCTCGACTAAGGGTATCTCCTAGTCTGCCCAACTTCAACTACTCTATGAAAGTCTTGTTAATGTGTAAATTTAAATGTTCAAATATTCCATCTTTTGATATCCAAAAAATAATCACAAATAATGCTGCAAATGTCAAATGTCAGTAGATAGAAGGAATACTACGAAAACAATGCAAACATAATGAAAAATCAAGATAGAATTTTTTTGTGGAAATATGACAGAAGCAACAAGAGAAAGAGAGAGAAAGGAAAAACCATCAGAAACAGAAGCAGCAACAACAATAACAGAAAACACAACGAACCAAATAAAAAGAAAATATATAAAACCAAGAAACAACAGCAGTTGACAACTGTCAGTGTCAGGAGAAAGAGAGCTGCCAGTGCCACTGTCACTGTTGCTTCTTGCTGTCTTTTGTTTTCTACACTACTCTCACTCTCTCTCCCTTCCTATCGCTGTCTCTTTTGCACACACACTTGCTCCTTTATCTATTGTGCTGTAAAGTAGCGAAGGGTGCTTTGAATATTTGGTTGGGTTTGTCTAAGGATTTTTTATGAGTTTTCTTTTTTTTATTGTGCTAAAATTGAAAGGAAAATATTGTTTTTATTCTGATTCAGCATTATTTGTGTATTAATTTATGTGATTTTTCTTATGCATGGGAAAGTATTTGAAGTCAACGAATATATTGATGACAACTTTATTTTATGTTGTACACTCAATAAAATATCTCAATTTTATCATTTAAGATCAATGAAAGTCATCAAAAACTAGAGAACATTCGAATCCTAAGGGAAAATAAAAAAAAAACTTTGGTCTAGGAAAAATATACATATATAGAATAGTTTTTAATAGAAATGAATTCTTTAAATATAAGTTCGTTTTAAAGAAGCTCTACTGTATATCTATTAAGAGCATTAAAGCTTCTTCATCTAAAAATAAATTTCCATTTTTGTTTCTTTTCTTACCATGTTTTTTTTCCATTTTTTCCACAGAACATTTTTCAGTGTTTGCTGTTGACATTAGCAGAAGCTTAGTCCTTGCTGTCAGTGCTGTCAAAAGTGTCCTGTCAGATGTTGCTGCTGTTGCTGTAGCTGTTGCTGCTGCTGCGTCACATGCAACTGTTCGAGTAAAAGTCGTTTCGCCAGTTCTCAAACCAATGACAAGAGGGTGCAAAGTGGGGTAGGGAAAAGGAAGCAGCTGAACCTGTGGCATGACATTTTATGATTGCATTTGTTTGTGATCTGTTGCTGCTGCTGTTGCCCTGATGATGAGTTGTTGTCGTGTGAAGTTCCTTTTTTTTTTTGGTTCTTTTGTATGTTTTTGTGTGAAATGTAAATTACGAGCTGGTCATAAATAAAATTAACCCAAATTAAACACTGGCAATTAATTACAGACAGAGGCATTCGCCTGGCATGGCAGCCATCAAACAGATTTAACAGCAAATTAACACCACAGAATCTGGTTGAGTTTTTCATTCGACGCAGGAAGCAAAAAAAAAAGTGAAATGTTAGACGAGCCTGACAGTTTAACTGACCATTAATTTGCATTTAAATTGTACGACAAATTCTTGAGACCTTTCCGAGATGTTTTTCCCAGCAACAACACACACATACACACATAATGTGGCATGTCGAATAGCATTTGCATATTTTTGACATATTTTCTACAAATTTTTCGGGGCAGCTTGACCATTTTACGTTCTCGGCTGTGTATGTGTAACAATTTTTACTTTATGCCACACAAAATGTTCACAGTTGATTTATATTGTATGTGTTTGTGTTCACATAAAGCCAGGCCAGCAATAACACACACACACACTTACACATAAACAAACACACACAAAACAAGTATATTTCTTTTCATGTTTTTATCGCACATTTTTCTTCATTTTTGGTTTTGGGTCTTTGGCCGTTTACAGCGCATTAAAATTTGCTTGAACGCTCGTAAATTTAACATTCTCACTGGCAAAACACACACACACTCATACACACAAAATAAATGTAATAATCGTAAAAATCATAATGAAACACATTTTTGACTACATCTTTTTCATTTTTATTCATCCATTCCGAAATTCGATTTTGTTGATTTTGATAAATCATAAAAATTCGCACAAAATGTACATGTTCTTATAAATTGCTGCAATTTGCTTGAAATTTTAAGAATGGAAGCATTTTTCTGTACCAGGTAAATAATGGATATTTTTTCGTTATAGATTTATATTTTTTTAAGTTTCATTATTTCAATATTTATATATTTTAAGTAAAATTTACTTTGGTTAAATGAATGGGGAATTTTTAAGGCTATATATTTTTAAGGTGTTCTTCTTAGTCTTTATTATTTTAAAGAGTATTTCTAAGTCCACACTTCAAATTTTTTTTGCTCATTTCACAAAGTTTTAAAGATACGAAAACTTGCAAAGAATTTTTATTAAAATCTTTTTTAAATAAAGCTCAAATTTAAAGTAACAATATTTATATTTGAAGAAAAAACTACATAATTTTACATTTTAAAAAGTTTTGGCTTAACTTACTTATATTTAACTATTGTGTATAACTTATACACAAAATGAAAATAATTCTTACGCATAAATATTTCAAATATATCAAACTTTAAAAAATTCACTGAAATGCTTTTGAATTTTGCAAACTGCATTGAGCTTAGCATTTCGCGCCAGATGTTTTAAACACAATTTGTATTTCTTTTTTTTTTAATGGGGATCCCCATGCGTAGTTCATATATAATTCACAGCTGTAATCTGAATGGCAACTGGGATAAGGACACAAGTTGCATTTTGGGTGTTTTTTGCAACATCATAAAGTTCATCCCTGCAGCAGCCATCACTCCCTCTCAGAAGGGCACATAAATTGCGCTTTTAATAGCATCCGCCTGTCATTGCAATCTAAATAAATTGTTATATTTATTTACGACAAAATGTCCACACACACACATTCGGAGAGGGCTGCGGAGCGGGGGTGCGGCTAGAAAATATGAAAATTAACTGCCGACTAAAGCCAAATCCCACCACATATAACCCCAGACACACACACACACTCCCCCATCTCTATCCAGGCAAAACAATTGCGCCACATATGTGTGTGTGTGTGTGTGTATAATTTTCACTTCATGTTTGGCCACAAAAACGCAGAAACTGCCATAAAATGCACACACACCGAACCGAACTGAACAGGACATGCGATTCCTGGCCAGAGGAGCAAATGGCAAGTGGAACGTGGACCCGAGACCCCAAACAATAAGGTGAACAGGGGGCACTAAATGCCACTAAATGAATTTATTTGCCAGAGCAGCCAACCAGCCAACAACAACGAGTACAACGAGTACAACAACAATGGCAATAGCAATCTGAAAAAGCGGGAAATATTTTGAGAGAGAGTAAATAAAGCCCAAATGAGATTTATGCAACATGACCGACAACGACCAAGTGCTGAAGTTGCCCCAAGCCACATCACCACCACCACCACCACCGTCACCACCGTCGTCGATGCCACTTTTGTGCAGGTTAGTTCATAGTTAGTTTCCACAGTGGTCACCCACTTTGTGGGCATTGCGTACTCGGACACCCTTTACCCTCTTCCCAGATCCTGTGCGTGCCTTTTAACCCAACTAATTTTTACGAAAAATACAACACAAAGTGAACAGGAGCATCCTACTTGGGTTCTTTAGCTCCTGTTTTTCTAGTTTTTGCAGGGTGGTGCAGGACATTTATCCAGCACAAAATTGTCACATAAATTTCCACAGCATCCGAGACATGTCCAACGTACTTCATTTTGTATTTTATGATATTTTTAGCCCCCCTCTCTCTCCACCCTGCCAACTGGTTAAAGGAATATTTATGGTTTTGCGGAATGAAGCTAAAGCAAATGCAGACAACAGACTCTATATATTCGCCGGGCATAAAGCTTAGTTGACTTCTAAATAAATAAATAGAGTTTTCGAGAATCGTAATTAATGGAAAATCGGTTTAAAAATATTTTGTATTAATTCTAAAACCACTTGATAAAAAACCTAAAATATTTATAAACATTGAAAGTTGATTTATGACAGCATAAGTCCACCCTCAAAAAGATAACATCATAGTTAAGAGCTTACTAATTTTCTTTATACAATTTTTATGTGGGAACTTCAACCATAACCAACATTTTTTTGGGGTTAAACTCGTTGTTAAGGGTAACCAAGCGTTAAACAAACTACGGCTGTGCCAGAGGCCACAATCTAGTTACTTTAACTGTCACAAAGAGAGTGCAGGAAATTTAACCCTTTTCCTTTTGTGGGTTTTCTGTTGTCATTTTGTTGCTTTTGTTTGCCTGAAATTGACTGATTACCCACAAAATAACCGAATTTTCGAAAATTGTACGCAATTCGAGACATTAATATATTGCTTACTATATCGTTTGGTACAGAAAGTAACCCCCTTAACCCAAAAAACAAATTGTGACAGACGGCTTCTAGTTTTTCAAAGTTGTTTATAACATTTGTTAGATCAAATGGCATGGCTAATTAAATCAGATTGTTTTTTTTTAAAGGGCTTCGACGGGGATAAAGTGTGAGAAAACCCACAGGTCTTCAGAAAAAAAGGTGTTAGGGACGGAAAAATTCTAGTTTTTGTTCCAAAAGGGAGTTAAAATAATAAATATAGGGCCATTTTGGAAAAAAATATAAGAAAACGCAAAATTTTCAATAAACCGGAGAATTAGTTGAGGAATGGGCTAAATTAACGCTAGATATAACCCATAAACTGGTGGAATCAAGTTTTTTCAATTTAAAAATTTAATTTGTCAGCTGGTTGAAATAAGCTGTGACATAGATTTTGGGTGTTTTTTTTTTTAAAGTTCAAAAATATTAATAAAATTAAAAAAATTTATAATTTTGGTAATTAATACTCTGAAATATCTCTCTAACATTGTGGGCTTATAGAATTATAGTATCTGATTTATTTTAGATTTTATAGCTTCTTAAAATTTTGGTTTACTGCTGGTTGAAATAAGCTGTGAGCCATTTTATAAAATACTGATTACAGAATGTTCCGCTTTAAGCATCATATTTTAAATCTGCACGTAACTAAGTATAAACTACTTAAGTCTGTCATTTACATTCATGAACCCTTGCGTCTAGTCTTAACACGATTGCCAAAATCAATATAGAATAGACCGTCTAGCGTCTTAAGGAAGTTATCGCATTAGACGCACCTCACGAACTTATCCGGTCGACAAAATGCGCTGTGCTCTGTGGCCCTTAAAACCAGCTCATGTCGTTCAGTGACATTACTTCTGCTTAGTTTAGCAAAACGATGAAGGCCGAGAGCAGGAGGAGTTGGGGGAGCTCCAAAAGGTTTGCGCTCTCGAACTTCATGTTGAAGTGAAAGCATCGTTTTCATTTCATTTAAAATGCTGTCAGCACGTAACCCAGGGCCAAAGAATTCCCCTCCTTCACTACTTCACTCTCCTGTTCACTTTTCAATGTCTTCATGTCCTTTTTTTATGGCACTTTCAACGCGTCATTGAGTGCGCCACGGCGCGTAGTCATCAGCCCGTAGAAGTAGTTACCAGTGTGGTGGGGTTACAGTAATATTATTATTATGTGGAATGGAAGTGCTGCTGCCAACAGGCATTCAGGCTGAAAATAAAGACGCTTAGAGTGAAGTCGTCGCTGTCTTGAGTTTGAGGTGTGCGTTTATAATCAAATTAGAAGCGAAGCGTAAGATCAAAGACAGACGACGGCGACGACGACGACGTCGACGACGGGTGGAAAAATAGGCGCGACATAATGCCCGAAATGTCGAAAACACAAGATGCCACAACGCCGCACGAACGATGATGAGGGGCAGCCTGACTGCCTGGTTGGTTTTTGGCTTGACAACTTAAAGTGGAAATGACTGCGCGGACTGAAGAAGACGTCTCATTAATGACAACAAGGAGCCCAGAGAGACTTGAGTCCAAGACCGCAACCAAAAGTAAAAGAAAAAGAATAAAAAAAACCTCGTTCCGACCAGGTCGTCCGTCGTTCACAAAAAGGAAAGGTGTATTATGCACTCAACTCGAGCTCGAAACTCACAAACTTGGTTGCTGTCAATTCAAGTTTTTGTTGAATTGTTTTCCTCAAGTGGTTGTCGCTGTCTCTCTCACTCTCTCTGTCACTTTTTAACCACTTCCTCGAAGGATCATAGCGTTGTATAATTGAAAACGAGATGAAGGTACCACAAAATTATACTCGACGTTCTTCTGACATTTAAAGTTGATTATGAGTGGCGACGCCCCACGTTTTAAGCCACGGAGGATGTTGTTGATGACGAGGATGATGATGATGATTTTTCCGTTCGCTGACGACAGGTTAAATGTTTTCATTATGAATCGTTGAGCTCAGCTCTAAACCCCGATGCTGTCGGCTGTTTTTCCATAATTGGAGCTGTATTCAAGTGTCCTCAAGTCATGCTGCTGCTGATGTTGATGCTGAAACCCAAATTGAGTTCTCGGTAGTCAGTTCCCAGTCTCAAACTCAAGTGTTGGCCTCATGCTCTGCTCTGCTCTTCAGTTTCGTTCCTTTTATTCTACTAAATCGCCGAACCGTTCAATTAGTTCCTCGAAAGCAAACAAACACAATGGAGACGGACTTCCTCTTTGCGCTTAACTGAAATTAAATTTATATGAAAAGAAAGAAACAACTTTTTACTTTTATTTAGTTAGTCGTTAAAAAGAACGTCTGTATACTAAAAAAGAACAGCTGTGATTTATGGATACATCAAAGAGAACCGAGCTACAGAGACGTGACGATGAGCGGCACATCAATAAATTAACCCAAAAGACCAACTATCAAAGTAACTGAGACTAAGAGAGAGAGAGAGTCATAAAGGACCCCTCTCTAAAAAAAAAGCAAACAAACATGCCATGCATAACTGATGTTTATATAGTTTATACTACTTGAAGAACCCGTGCATCAACAACGACGACGAAAAAAAAGAGAAGCCTTTACAACGTGCAATAAAAACTAAATTATATCCTTTCACGTTCAAGTGGCTAAACTCGACGACGCCGTCGCGGCATGCATGAAAAACGTATCAACCATGCCGCCAAGCACCAGACAGCAACATGTTGTCCAAAGAGAGAGAGAGAGAGAGAGAGAGAGAGAGAGAGATGGAGAGAAAGAGAGCGCACTCGACCCACGCACTATTTAATTTAGTACAAAATTATTATGCGCAACATTAGCACTCGCCTCGGGTTTGAGTGCGAGCTGGAACACAAAAAAAAAACTAAAGGGAACCGGGATCGAGAGTTGCCCCTCACATGAAATGAAGTGTGAATTCTGCTGTCAGCCTGTCATTTCAACAGAGCGCACAAGAACAGAGGCAGAGGACAGACTGAAGTGCCGCCATTCTCCATCTCCATCCACGTTTTGGGTTAAGGTTTCGGCTTCGGTCTGTTTTCTTTGGCTTCCTTTCTATATTATTTTTTGGTTTCTTAAGTATCACAATGATTTGGTTTATTATTTTTCACCCCGTTTTTTTGATCCGAAAAGGCTTAGAAGCTAAGGTTTTTGTAGTTAACATGAGGATAAAGTTAAACTGAGGTTAATTCCATTATGTTTTCGACTCTCTGACAACTTTGATATATCTTAGATTTTTTTTCGTTTTTTTTTTTTATTCTATGCCAACTTTATTTTAATGCTTTACTCTCAATAAACCTTAATATACAAGTTTTTACATAAACTTATTCTAATAGTCTTTCAAAAAGGGCCCTTTAGAATTTAAATATAGTTTTAATTGGATCCTTTTCCGATAAATTTAATTTTTTACAGCTAAAAAGATGTTTTGTAATGAAAAATGAAAACATTACTATTGGTTATTTAATTTTGTTTAAGAAAAAAAGTAAATCTTAATTTATATCTAAGCTCTTAAACATCTTATAACAAATTCTTCTACAATATTTACCTTGTGCAATTGCATTAAAAAAAAGGGTTGCCAACATTTACAAATTGATTGCTCAATAGACAAATGAGCTTTTGCCTTTGCACAACAATTTCCTAAACAAATTTGATAAGCTCTCAATGGGAAAAAACTACAGAAATCGTACCGGGAAATTCGCAATCAACAACTGTCACGAGCAAAGCAGGCAAATAAATGACGCGTGACTGTCAAGTCGAGTCAAGGCCAGGCCCGGACGAACTCTCAGCGTGTTGCAAACAGGATAATGGCAAGGACGATTGAGGAGGGATGAGACAATGAGACAATGAGAGACAGCCTCGAAACACTTTGATAAATGCGTCATAAAATGAGCAATTATCACGTGCAGCGATTCGAGGCAGCTGAGAGCTCAGACACAATTTTGGCAGGACAATTAAAAACCAAACGCACACACAGAGAGAGAGAGAGAGACAGATCGTCAATAAAATTATTTGTCAAAATGACAGGACAGGACAGCAGGGACGATACAAAAGCCAAAGACACGGGGTGGCGCAACTCTGAGGGGAGTGAACAGCAAAGAAGAAGAAGAGACATACGCAGAAGTGTCAACTCTGGTGGCAGTGAAATTAATGAGGCACCATAAATCAAGGACTCTTGCGCCTGAACTGAACAGCCTTCTGGAAGGACAGCCAGGCTTGCCTCGTTGTCCTTGATTGACCGCATTCGCCGGTTTGTTAATGCTGTTGTTGTTGTCGGAGAGTCTTTTGGCAATTCCTTTGTGGCAAAAATTAGCAACGCCGTCAAGCAAATCAATAAACATTCTCCCCCTCTCTCTCTCTCTCTCTCTCTGTGTCTCTACGGATCATAAAGTTTTTTTTGTTGGGCCATAAAATACAGCACACGGCGCGGAATACTTCAGACATCGATAGATATTCATGATGTATAGACCAATAATTTATGGTCTCTTTATCAATACAAGACACACAGCCAAAATAAAAACGAATACACGGAAAAGAGGGCCAACGTATCGCGTATTCCTTGTGCATGTATATGGCTATATCCTGTTAGGCTAAGGGAAGCGCCAGTTGGAGTCAGAGTTGAGTTGAGTTCGGTTCACTGGGGAAAAATGCATGTTGGTTGCTAAATTGTGAAGGTCGTAAACATTTTTATGCCCGGGCCATAAATATTTGACGCAGCTGAATGCGATGTTTGTTCATGCAACAACAACAACAATAATAACAATAGTTAAGGATATGCAATTCGGCTTTTTCTTCAGGACGTTTTTTTTTATTATTGTTTCTACAGATTTTTAATGTGTTTCTTTCTTATTACGTTCTTTTTATTAGTTTGCTGTCATTTGGTGCATGAAGAATGGATCAATGAATCCCAAGTCATTAAAGTCTTATTTTTTAAACAAAAAACTCTTTAATTCGATGAAATTGAAACCTTTAAGTTATACAACAAATGATTAAGGATAGTAAAAACTTTATGGTAAGAATAACTGATACTTTTTAAGAGGATTCAATTAATTGTTAGTTGTTTTTCTGTATTCAGTATTAAGCTTATTAAAAGGAAAGCAAAATATATCTCAACCCATGAAATATCCTTGATCAGCATTCTGAGCTGAGTCTTTCAAGATCATCCATAATAAAATAAACAATAAAGCTGTCCAATAATATTGATTTTTTTTATCAAATTTATTTAAAATTTTCCTACAATATTTTTTTCCTTATCTCTTCCGTTCTTTAGAGGAACTCTACATTTTTAGTTGTCAATGTCAAATACGTACATTTTTCATATTCAATTTGCTTTTAAAAATTCTAGAATTCTTTTCAATTGCTTGGACCCTCGTTCCCTTAAAAACACTATCCATTCCCCTATCGTCCCATTAGTCAAGCATTGTTTTTTTTTCCTCTTTTCGATTTTTGTTCATGCAATTAATACTCAATACCCATTGGCAATAAAATTTATATTGTCAATTTATCATTGAGATTTCTGCACGTGTCACATTCCCTTCCCTCCTTCCTTCCTTTCTTCCTTTTTTTGTCCCAAATATTGCATTGTTTTTTATGTTCATTGTCAGCAACAATGCAACCATTAATTTGCTTTATTAATCTACCCAGATTTGGTGTTTCTATGGCAAATGGTTTTCGAAAAAATGGGGAGGAGAGAGAGCATATACCCCATATATTTAGCCCGCAGCCGGCAAAGTCAATTTTGCAAAAAGTATATTCTGAAGAACCATCTTTTTGTACATTACTGTAAAATTTCAATGTCACCGTTGCCCGGCAACAATATTTCTTGTCCGTGTGTGTGTCTGTTTGCTCTCTTGTTACTATTACGAGATAAATTGTAGTCGATAAATTATCGACAGTCCTACCTCCCTCCCTCCATCATGATACTGGTGGTGGCTAAGACCGCCCAGGGGGCATTGCCGGATGTGTATCCCTTTTTTCCTTGTTGTTTTATGTGGGTTTTTTTTGGGCTTCAGTGAATTTATTGCAGTTTGTTTTTCAATTTTTTAAATGTGTGCGATTTTAGGCTTACTCTCTGATACGCTCGCTCTCTCTCTCTTTGAGTTATTGCATCATTGCCAACATCAATCGAATGCCATAATTCTACAATGAATAATGAAAGCACAGGTTAAAAGTAATCCATGATAACTGTAATTACACAAGTGAGTCGAGCTTAGTTAAGCAGTTCAAGCTACTTGCAAGCAGTGCTTAAAAGGCAACCGCTTGCTTTTGGGGGTCGTTAAGGGATATATGTACATATATTTTGTACTTTCATATTGCCGGAGATAATGTCAAATTTATTGCATTATTTTTGTACGCTGCTTGCTTTGCAGTTTGCTGCTTTGTTGATGGCGTTCGTAACATGCGTGCCCAACACCAACAACCAGCACCGCCCCCTCCATCCAGCCGCCCTCCATCCTTTGCAGTTGTTGTTGTGCATAAATCAAAAGGTAAATGGCTGCATTTTTATGACTGCCTTTTGCGGCATTGCCAACATCGTCGTCGTCGTCGTCGTCTGCTCATCGTTCATCGTTCGCCTTTTGCGCGCTGCTTCGCTTTTATCACACAAACATTTTCTGTGATAATAAATGCCATAAAAATGAAGAAATATGTGGTTAATTTTATGTGCTCTGCCGCAGTTTGCCATCTCTCTCTCCCCTCTCTCTCTCACTCTGTTTTACGCACACACATAAATGTTTTCGCGGCTTCTTCTTCCTTTTCGCTGCCTTCCTTTTTTTTACACATCCCTGCGTGTAATTTATAATATTTTGTGTTATTTATATGCCGCCCCCAAACCCCCCCATACCATCTCGCCTTTGCTTTTGCTTTTGCTTTTGCGTTCTCCATTGCTAGTAAATAATTCACATGCACGCCGCAAAATTTATGACGCTGACAAAGTAGCCGTAAAAATATGAATTACTTACGTACATACGTACTCTGTACTGTGTACTTACGTACTTACTTACGTGCTGTGGCACAATGCATATTTATTTTACCATTTAACGCAAATGAGGTAAAAGACTGAAACTGCAAAGAGAAAAGAGAGAACCTGGCAATTGGCAGCAGTTTGAACGCCTTGTTGGCTAACGCAAAAACCGCAAATTATGTCTAAGCCAAAGTATCGTTAAGCAACACGCTTTTACCTAATAAATCCATCATTTTTCCGTTGAAGGTTGTTTCACATTATTATTATTATTATCGTTCCCTTGGCCTTGGTTAAAAATACCCAACAACCAATCTCTCTACCTGTTGGCCAGGCTTTGTTGGATTTTGCACTACTTAAATGGTGATAATCTAGCGCTAAGCATAACAAAATCTTCTTAAATGCTTAGCTTACATATTTACACAGATTTTAATTTACTTAATTATACTCTTGAAAGCGTTGCATTTGGCTTAAATCCAAGGTGATTATGTAAGATTTTCACTAATTATGGCTTAAAAACAAAATTTTAAAAGGTTTTCAAGGAAATATTCTACCCCAGACTAGCAAAATGACAGAAAAGATATATTCAAATATTCTGATGAAAAAGTTCATATAGAATACATCAATGCAATTATCCAATTTGCGAGTTCAAACAACTAAAAACTATAATTTGTGGTAGAATTTCGTGTGAATAAAACCATTAACGAGCACTCGAGTTCGCTGTACTGTGAATTATTAAAATTGCATGGTTGCATTAAGCAACCATTAAACTATTAAAAACTTTTAAAGTGCATCATGTGGCAACGCCGCACAAAGATCACAACTCAGCTCAGAATGCTACTTGTACTCGCGCTCTTATGTCTGAGATTAATTACACACACACACACATACTTATAATGTGATTTCAAACAGTTGACGATGACAAAACATGTGAAAAATTGTTTGGTACAAGTTTGACACGACGACAAAACAACGATTTCCACTTAAACGACAACAACAACAACAAGAGAACAGAAGCTCTTGTGGAAAAACAAAACCGCAGAACAGAACCCCAGAAGTTAATCGAAAAACGCTAAACAATGCTTGGAGTCGGGCTCAAAAGGGAGTTGAAGTGAAAAGAGAGAGCGATGGAGAGAGAGCGGCAAACAAATTAATTTTTATATGACATTAAAACGAGCGAGCCGAGGCGATGGCGAAAGAGTGGTTAAGTGTTGAGTGACTGAGAAACAAATCTCGGCAAAGACAATGCGACTGAGCGTAGAATAGCGCCTGGTGTTGACAGCCCAAGTGCTGTGAGGTGGGAGCGGGAGCAGGAGAGAGCCATAGTGGCAAGAGCAAGATTGAGTGTGAGCTGCAGAAGCGCGTGACATATGTGTGAAGATAAAATTAATGCGCGCGTCAAAGGCGAACTTCCGTGGACAGCGCCAACAACAGCAACAGCTCAACTCTCACACACACACACTAACCCACAAAGAGAAGAAGAAAAGAAATGAGCGCCGCTCTCACGCTCAACTGTTGCTCTCGCAACGAGTGTTGCCGTGTTGCAAAGTGCCAGAGAACGAGAGTGGCGAGAAATGCTTATGCAGCTGATTGAAGAAACAAAAAAAAGAAAAACCTGCTATTCCACTTTACGGCTTCCATTGCATGGCGCATGCGATTTGATTGGGCAAAAAGTACGCCATATTTGAAAATTACACACAGTGCAGCTCGCTCACACACCACATGCGCCACTGCTTGCACACACACGCGCTTAAGCGCTTGTGCAGCGCGCTGCTTACCGGTTTGGAGCGCGCGCGAGAGCGCTGAGCGCGTGAGAGCACGCGTTAGCTGAGCGCGTTGACAGCTGAGCGAGTTTATGGCTTCACTCGATTGCAAGTCTCTGGCTGTTGAATTTGTTGAATTCAGTTCGAGTTTAGCCTTCGATGCGTTCAGACGTGTTCGGAAAAGAAAACCTGAAACGGAAAGCAAAACCTCAAAAGTAAAAAAATCTTTCTACAACACAACTGCATATAAGTATCTGTCAAAACGTCAGAAGTGATTAAGTGCTTGAATAGTGAAACAAACAACCAACAAATTGGTCAAGTTATCAAATTAGTGAACAAATTTCACTAAACTAAAGTGTGAACAAAAATTTCATATATATTTGGGATTATTCAAAATACAATTTTGCCGTCGCATTTCATTTGGATTACCTGCAATCAAAAAAAAAAAAAAACCCAACAGCAGTTGCAATTTATTTGATTGTTAAACTGCTTGGAATTTAATCGTCGCATTTTCTAAAAAAAATTATTTCTGTGGATTATCCAATAAATAAAAACCAAAGCAACAACACTATGGTTGTCTTGGAAGGTGGCGGTGGTGTTGTTACCATCGGCAACAACCAATACTTGCAACCGGATTACCTGGCACCATTGCCAACAACGGTTAGTATTCACAAAAAAAATGTTAAAACAGCAAAAAATGAAAAAAAAAAATTTAGGTGTTAAAAAAAAACTTGAAGAACTAAGCAAAAACGAAAACCCTATAAAAATGCTGAAAACAATTTTGAATGAAACGAATTTAAAAATCTAGTTTAGATTTTTTTATGAACGAGAAAAATGTTTATGAATTGAATTAAATGCTGATTTTTAAAAAATTTATCATAAAATTACAAAAGTTGTGAAGTTGAGAAAAAAAATGTCAACCTAATTTTTTGTGTCTTATAAACTTTTTTAATTACATAGATAAAATGCAGGTTAACAATGTTGTTGAACATGCTTTACAGACATATCTTCTTGTTCAAAAATAGTTAAACAAGATTTTTAAAACATATTTAAAAACAGATGGCTCAAATTTGTGATATGTTCCAAAAATATTTTACATAAGCCAAAAAAAACTTAGGATGAAAAAAAGAGTTTAAGAAAATGAATTCAACAAGATGTGGAATTTTTCATCAATATTAGAAAAATTTTAAATTGTAATAAGATTGTTTTACAAAAAGATTAAAAAGAACTGAGAACATATTTATTTTCCTTCTTAAGAAAGTTTACATTTTGATAAACGATTTTTTTTTATCACTTCTTCAAACGATTAAAAATAATTCAAAATTTGCTAGGGTTCTTAAGTACATATTAGAATTTTAAACGAGAAAAATTATAAGTTTTCATAAAATCTTCAAAAAGAAAACTAACTTAAACATTTCCATCTTCTCCTTCTTTCACAAAAAACAGATGGATGCCAAGAAGAGTCCATTGGCATTGCTGGCCCAGACTTGTTCACAAATTGGCGCCGATTCGTCAGCGGTTAAGCCCATTCTGGCCGTCGACAAGAACAATAAGAAATCGGGCTCATGCTCCTCATCGTCGACATCGTCAAGCTGTTCGAGCAGTGCTGAAATCTCGGCTGCCAAGTCGCCCACCCAAGCCAAATCACCCAAATCCACAACACCCATCTCAACAACAACAACAGCCACATCCAATCCAACAACAGCAACAACAACAATACCAATCAGCAGCAGCGGCGAAATCAAATTGGCCTTCAAGCCCTACGAAACAAATGTTCTAAGCCAACAGAATCAGAACAGCTTCAAGAGCAGCTCCAGCATGATGAGCAGCGATGACCAGCCACCACAGAGACCCAGCTCCAAGAGCTCATTGCAGGAACGTGTGCCCTCGCGGAACAGATCCAATGCCACGCCCACCGAGTCCAAGGCCGAAGACAGCCGGAAGACGGTCTCGCCGGCTGGCTCCTCGCAACGTGGCGCCAGTCCCATCGTGCGCTCCGGCATGGAGGTGCTGAACAATGCCAATGGCACGGCCCAACATCCCAAGGAGATGAGCAGCATGGCAGCGGCGGCGGCGGCGGCAGCAGCGGCATATAAGGCCGCAGGTGGACCATATGGACTGAATCCGTTGTCGGCGCTGTGCTGTCCACCGGGCATGGAGCAGCATGCGAATCCCGCATTCCGTCCGCCCTTTGCCGGCGGCTTCTCGCATCATCATGCTGCCATGCTGGCGGCGGCAGCGGCCCAGGGTGGCTATCCGGGCGCTGGCGCTGGACCCGCCGGACAGCCCAATCCCTATATAAGCTATCAACGGATTAAGACGCCAGCGGGCGGTGAGGCCATTGTGCCGGTGTGCAAGGATCCCTACTGCCCTGGCTGCCCCTACTCCCAGCACACGCAACAGATGCTCATGGGCGCCCCCTGCCCCGCCGGCTGTGCCCAGTGCGAGCATCAAAAGTATGGCATGGCCATGGCCAGCGCCGGTCTCCCACCCTCACATCCCTACTCCCAGGCCGCGCGGCTGCCGCAGCCGCGAATGCTGCTGCCGCTCGCTCTGCACCCTACGTCTGCAGCTGGGTGGTGGGCGATGCCTACTGTGGCAAGCGTTTCCAGACCTCCGACGAACTCTTCACCCATCTGCGCACCCATACTGGCAATCTGTCGGATCCGGCTGCCGCCGCTGCTGCACTTGCTCAATCCCAGGCTCAATCACTGCTCGGCTCCCTGTTTCCGCCATCTGCCTTGCGCGCCGGCTATCCCACTCCGCCGCTCAGTCCCATGTCTGCGGCGGCTGCGGCTGCTCGGTATCATCCGTATGGTAAGCCACCGGGCGCCATGTCCGGCGCACCTTCACCCTTTGGCGCTGGCGGTGCCTTTAATCCGGCTGCGGCTGCAGCAGCTGCTGCACTTGGACCCTATTACTCGCCCTATGCCATGTATGGACAGCGCATGGGTGCCGCTCATCAGTAAAAAGAGGATACCAAAAAATGATAGTGTTGCACAATGCTCGACATGTTTGAAAAGGCAACTCTGTGTAGGGGAGGAGGATTAGGTAACGCTCTTAAGGCGGCGTTCGCTGTTCTGTGATACTAAACTGTAGATTTGTCGAGCGCTAAAAAGTTTTAATTTAAGTTTTCCATCGATTCAACAACTAATTATACAACACACATAAATATCACAAGTAACAGCAACAAACAGTTAAAAAAAAAAAAGAAAAGAAATTTGCTTAAAAGAAAGGAATTAAGTTTTGTTTAAGTTGCGTTTCTTTTTGTTCTCAAAGTACAACCAAAGTTTTTTTAAGTCTTTGCGATGCAAATTTGTTGACTTCCATTTATGTAAAGAGAGAGATAATCGCATTCAAATCATATGTTGATCAGGTTTTTTTGTTTATTAACAGTAATACATATTACATTGTTTTTCAATTCTAATTTGTCTAGATTTAAAATTAGTTCTTAACTATTACATACATACATACATATATGCATACAAATTGAAAAACAAAAACAAAAACATAAAAAAAAAAAAAAAATTATAATCATAGAAATTCAAATAATGTTTTAAGTCACCTACATATAAAAACATATATGTAAATTACTGCGTTTAATTAAAACTGTAATAACAAAACATAAACTTAAAAAACAAAACAAAAAAAAAAAACAAATACAAAAAAATATATTAAAAAACATTTCATAAAATTATTTAAACTTGTGTGAATTTACTTATTTAATGAATTAGTTGAGTTTTTGCTGAGCAGAAAAAAATTTTTGAACAATATATCATGAAATTCGCGTTTCTCGAAAGTATTAAAGCTTCTGGACACCAACATAAAACGATTAAAATCTGGGGAAACACAAAACACGCTTCAGGGTTATCCAATCCTACGTATGATTGCACAAGGGATATTTTATTGGATCATCTTATGTGTGTTTTTCTCAAATATTGGAAAGTTCTAAGGGAGAATATTGGTTTTTAACGAAATAAATGACAGCAAAAACTGCGAAAAAAGTTAAATTTTCCACTTTTAAGCAGGGTAAACAGGCTATTTACATATTTATTTTGCTTTAAAAATATGACCATAAGTTTTCATTAGGTTTTCATGTTTAAGCAATAAAGTCAAAATCTTCTTAATGCAATAATGCAAAGCCCACGATTTTTAAGACTTTTTTACATTTTTGTTTCTAAACAACTCTAGTTAAAAATCCTTCTCGCGTTCAAGTGTATAGAAAACGAAAAGGTTACTTGACTCTACATTAATCTTCGATATCTTTGGTGTGTCTCAGCCGTTTTTGTTAAAGTTTTACAATGTTTTCCATACTTGAGAGTATAGTTTCTGAGGGAAAACCCTCAACCATTTCATATTTGAGACATAAATGCTTTTAAATCTGCACAAAGATCGGATACAAAAAGAATTTCCAAAAACTTCAGCATAAAACACTTTTGTCTATCTTTAAGGAGAGCTTATATTTTAATAGCCTAAAATTGGTATGACGAACGAATCGAATCGTATTGATAACGCTAATTGATAAAATACAAATTTTAAGCGATCAAAGGGTTTCCTGCTTTCTAATACCCCTTTCACGGGCTCCAAGCCTGTTATTAAAAAAGGTATATTCAAAACCAACAACTACACTTTTCGATTGCTTTTTAAGTACGAAAACGAGATTCGTGAAAGATTCTTTAAGCTTTTAATGTCGATGTAGACCACAAATATATGTAAGTTCCCAAGATAATTACAAATGTATACCTCTATTTGTCATGTTTGTAATCATGGGATGCATGAAAGCCAGCTGGAAAAACGTTACCTTACTCTAATAAAGTATGGACAAATTACATCTGGACGTTAGTTGCAAGTGGGTTAAGTATAATACAAACCCAAGATTACTTTCAATTGTTTCCAAGTTCCAAATTGTAGTGTTTAAAAGACAATAACTTCAATTGAATAATACCTGACATTGTTTTAAGTGCTATAATTTAAGATCATCAACTATCAACTTAACAAATGTTAAACAAATGACAGCTGCACTATTTTTAATATCTGTAATTTGCAGTAATATCTTTTTTTCTACAAGTTTCCAACTTTGAACCCACTTAATTCCGCGTACGTAAATCAACTGGAATAGAAACACGTTTTTCGTAGTAACTTGATCTTGATAAGAATAAGCTTATGTGTAAAGTAAGATTTCTTATTACATTTAGTTACAGCTTTTAATCTTCTTTGTGTTCTATTCATATGAATATTTGCTTTAGTTTATTTGAATTGCCTTCCGACAAGTAACGTGATTGATAACGTATTCTATAAATATTTTGAACTATGTGTCATTATTTACATAAGACAAAGCCATCTTATCGACAGAATTCTTTACGGGATTACATGTATAATAACAGGTTCTTGGTCTTTGATCTTATCTTTCATGGGGGTATTAAGATATATGTATATCTAAGTGGAACTTCATGAAATAATTTTTTCTTGTGTTTCTATTCAGTTGAACTGTGCTGTATTGAAAATTTCATTTGCGATTCCCCCCATTATTTTCAAATAACTCTTGTCTGTCAATCTTGAAACAAATTTTGATCCGCATTCATTTTAAAGTCAAATTGTAATCAAAAACAAATCTCAATGCTGTGGATTTTTTCGTATTTCGTATGCCAAATGCATAATTTGTGTGCAGGCTTTAACGATTTTTAGCCCACAAATAAAAATTTGAATTTCATGATAGGGTGAGGAGGAGGGGTTCGTTAGGTGCGGCAACGTCAGACTCACATACATTTTGCGCAAGCGTTAATAAAACTTTGACGATTGTGGCGACAGCCATAAAACACCCAGGCCAGAAATTAAAAATCAATAAAGGAATACATTAAATCAATTGACATTCAATGAGCAGCAGAGACAGAGAGAGAGCAGAAAACGTATAATAATAATAAAATCCCACTTAGCTACAAAGCGTTGACAATCATTATTATTCCTATATTATTATTTTCATTATTTTTATTATGTGGAGACAAATGTGACACAAGCAATCAGCTTCGCGTCGGATTGTTGGAATCGGGTCAAACATATCTTTGATGTAAATTAATTGTGACAACATTCAATTGATTTGATTTAAAATTATCGCCATCAGCTGTCAAATGCTCACACGACTATTGATTTTCTCAATTGTTTCTACTTCAAATTCTCATTTGGCAGCCAATTTTTCTGATGTCGGGTTCTTGACTTTAACGTTTTGATAAGATGCCCAAGACATGAGAGTAACCACCATACTCCAGTCCATGGAACTTTGAATACACTGGGAGAAAAATTGCAATATAGGAATAACATTCTTTAAAGATTTATGAGAAATGAATAAAATAACAAATAAAATAGAAGTAAGAACGTTTTCATTGGTTTTTTTTTGAGTTTAAAGTTTCTTAAAATATATATTTTAGATGCCTTATAGCATTGTATGTAAGGAAATCCTTTTTTTATGGAACTGAAGTAATTCTATAAATCAAATATATGATATATGATACGTGTGTATACCAAGTTTATCAAAGGATTTTCATTTTAAATCAACAGAATTTTTATTAATCCTAAGGAATATTTTTTCTTAACTCATCTTTCAGCCACTTATATAAGTAAAAATTTACAACTCTTTCCTAACTTTGGTTTACGTCGTAGAAGAAGGCCTTGTTAATTAATCTTAATATTAAAAATATATAAAAGAGCATTTAATATTCGTTTATTTACCCATTGTAAACTCATATGTTTGTTGTCTGAATTTTTTGTGTTTTTTTCTTGTTCTGATTAATATTAATACATTTTTGATTGTCCAATTTCAGTTGAAAGATCTGTGATCGTTTGTTATTGTTGTCAAAGTTGTTGTTGTTGTTGTTCAGTTGTTGTTGTTTTGTGTTGTGTGGCGCTTGATTGCGCTGTCTTCGAATTAAATTTGGTTGTATTTTTCTGTTGTTGTTCCAAATTGAATTTATTTACATGCATCATATTTCTTTTGTATTTTGCTGTCTTGTCCATGTTAAACAATTTGTTTTGTTGTCAACGCTGGCGACAACAGCACAAACAACAACAACAACAACAACAATGAACACAACAAAGCAAACATGGCAACACTTTGTTATAAATAGACTCTCGTTTTGCTTTGGTAACGCTGCGATTGCGGTGTGGTGTGTGGTGGGCAGCCTATCAGTTGGGTTGAGTGGGCTTCGTCTCTTGCTCTCTCTCTCTCTCTTCCAGTTGAGTTATGAAGCCTACTCTTGCACTTCTTCGTTTTTCTTGTTTAGCTGCATGTCTTGAAGAGATCGCTGTGGCATAAGAGCTTTATTTTCGCTCGGTTGATCAACTGGCTCGTTGGTCTAGGGGTATGATTTCCGCTTAGGGTGCGGGAGGTCCCGGGTTCAAATCCCGGACGAGCCCAAGTTGATTAAGTTTTTTTTTAATTTTTTCATTAACGTTATTATATTTTATACCATAATTTCTTTGAATTTATAGCAATATACTATTTCTGCTGATTTTATTGTAACAAACTAAATTTATGAACAATTTCAAAACTGGCGATTCATTCTTTGAGCAGTCTTGTGACTCTCAACTATATCTGTGTTGCCTTGTTGGCTGCTTTATGACCGCCATGAAATTAACAATAATCGATGGCTGTGATTTGAAAAGATTTTCTAAACTTTATGCCATTCAGTCTCGAGGCATTAGGCATATTATTTATGGCACCTCAACAACACACACCTAAGAGAGCGCTGCAAGTTATGGTCTATATGGCCATAAAAACCATTTTATTGGCTCGCTTCGCATATAGATGTTGCGATTAAACACTGCTCTGAGCTGAAGAACTAACCATAATTTATAAGCATAACAAAGTCTGTGAAGCAATAAACGACTAACAAATGCTCTGAAAGTGTATTGTCATGTTGAAAAGTTGTAAGAAATATTATAAAGCTTCCAGAAAATATTTTTTCTAGTTATCATTCGAAGAACTTTTCAAACTTTCGCTTTTAAGATAGGGTATAACTGTTTACTAAGTATTATCATATGTTTTTATTCGCTCTATGGCGATCGTATAAATCGTGGACGGCGATTGTATAAAACTTGAATTGTTGACAATTGTTGCAGTGATTTCTTTTGTATACTTATTTGTGTGTGTTCCAGCTGAATTGTTATAAGTAGCGTGACATTTAAGATCTCTTGATTTATTTTGCCAACTGCTCGACTCATTTGATTTATGAGGTGTCGTTTTAGATTAGCGAATGACTCTTCGGGGTTAGCATTCGTTCTTATGTAAGGCGATACGCTACTTTGAATAAAAATATGCCAAAATGTATGACAGCTTGTGATTATATATTAAATTTTTAAAAAATCTAAAGAAAATATATTCGGAATATTAACGAAACATTTAATATACTTAACAAAATATTTATTAAGATTTTTTTCTACGATTTTTGTAGCTTGGAACGATGTCATACAATACAATCTTTTATGTTGTAAAAAGATAGATCAATATTTGACAAAAAATAAGGTTTTTTTCAAACTTTTTTTTAGGGTTGGCTAGGAAACAATACCTAACATTGGTTAAGAACTTTAAAGCTCCTATGAAATATAAAAAACTATAAGTTTTATAGAGTATTAAAAGTAAAAAATGTTATGGACCAACTTCATTCGATTTTTATCGATAACCATTGCTTAAATAGCTAAATATAATAAAGGTTTAAAAAAAAGTAAATTTTAGAACTTAAAAGTGAAAACATATATTACAAATTTTTTTTAATAAGACTGGCATATTTACATTAAATTTAAGCTTTTTTCTAAAAGAAAAAATTAGTGTTTTGATTAATTTTATTTTTAATAAGTTTTTTATTCGACCAAAATCCTAATCGTAAACTCATTACTCTTAAAAATGTACCATTTAATTTTTTGAATACATTACTTATAATCATCAAGTGTTATTAGTTCAAGTAATACACTTTTTTCCAAGTGATTTTGATTATTTCTCATTTCTTTCACATTTGGCAACAGCTGTATGTGTGTTTGTGTGTGTGTGCCCCTTTTGGGACAACGCAGCATTGGTGTCATCATAAATTATAAAGCAGCTGACTGATGTCAGCATTTGCGTTGCAGCTAATTAACAGTTTTGTTTATAAATTACACCAAAAGTCATTATGATATACGTACTGGAGACGTGTGTTTTCGTTGCCCTCCTGGAAGGAGCGTCAATCATGCATAAAACTGACAGAGATGTGACATTTGTGTGTTCACCCTGTTCAAGAAGAAGAGATATACAAGCAACGGATACATTTGTATCTTTTAGTTGTGCTCAAGTGCCCGCTGTCAACTCCTTGATAATAATATTTTTTCACTAGAAAATTTTTAACACTCGCTGTTTTTAGTTGAAGACACCCCCGCTGTATATGTACGTTTGTATCTTTTGCGTGTGTCTCGGATGTTGTGACATTGTTGTTGCTGTTTGCTGTTTGTTGCTGTTGCTGCTGCTGCTTGTTGCTTAGATTTATGGTTTCCTTGTGTCATTTTCATAATGCTGTTGCCTTTGACACTCTTTCACATTTGGGCTTCACCCCAATCCATTCCATTTCACTCCACACTTCGTCTCAGTCTATTATTTAACATTGTATGGGCGGTCTTGCTGTCTTTAGTTCAATGTTTTATGCTCTAGTTGTAGTTGTTGTTGTTGCTCTTGTTATTATTAATTCTTGTATTTCACAATGTCATCTTGTTGCCGGAATGACAACAGCAACAGCAACGACAACAACGATGACGATGACGACGACAACTGTCAACAGGCACTTGTCAGACATTTATTTTAATTTTCTACCGATTTATTTTACCCTTACCACAGAGTTGTGATTTTGATTTCCTGTGCAAAGAATTTCGTATAACAAATGCATATTGTTAGAGCAATGAAATCCTTTAATTTAATGCATTTTCTTTCTTATTTTCTATTTTCTCATAATTTTCTTGGATTTTTTTAATGTTATTTTAAAAAAAAAAGGTTTTTTATACCTCTACAAAATTGTTATTTTTCGTGATTTACATTTATTTATTTTAATTTATTGCTCATCCAACCTGATAATAAACTTAAAATCATTAAATTTGATTTTTTACATATTTATTGAATATGTTTTTATTCTATTTCTAGTTACATATTATCATTATTATTATTTTTTTTTTTGTACGTACTTCCCTGTACTTAATTCCAACTAGTTTTATCCTTGATTCGTGCATTTTGCTTAAACTTTTTTTCTTGCAATCAAAATAAACTTTTTTGTTAAATATATCAAGTCAACAAATACATGATATAACAAATAAACTAATAAATATTCTTGCACCCATTTATTTTTTATCACATTAACACAATCAAAGTGAACTTATGACAATGGCATATTGAATAAAATACGATATGCACTGCGCCAAATATATATGTGTGTATCTATATGAATGTACTTAAAAGTTTGCCGCATTGGTTAATTTATTGCCCAGCAAGGCCTTCAGCTGTAGCTACTGACATAAATACTTCAGCTGCTGTGATTACTATTATTATTATTGGCACCCACCTCTATAAAGAAAAAGCTCAATTCAGATATATGTCCAACAGAAAATGTTGACCAAGTCTGTCGCAGTTCATTTGACAACTCTTGTTGACACTTCAAAGCGAACCGCCCCGAAACAAACACACATTTTGGGAGCTCAGCTCGTTTCTTTTGCACCACAACTATAATATATTATTGATAGAGATAGATAGATAGATCGATGGACAGATAGATACAAGTGATATATGAACAGACACATTTAACATTTCGCTCGTTTGGTCAGTGCCGTCAAATTGTTATTTTTTTGGATCATAAATAATGTGGGTCAGCTAAGACCGAGGCTTAATGTTGGGCCGCGTCCTTTTGGGGCTTTAAAGTCGATTCGCTTTTTGCGAAATCGGGTCAAACTGTCGTGGAAGTTACATAACCTAATGCTTATGATATGTTTAAGTACACAATAAAGATAAAATGATTATTTTACTTAAAAATTTCATTTTGTACTTTTCTTATACAGATTTCGAATACATCAATCCTAAAATGTATTTGTTTGAAAGCTTATACGATTTGTTTTCAGTTTGTGATTGTAAAGTAATTTTGTACTATACAAAATATAAAAAATATATTCGAAACCTTTCTAAAATCATAAAAACCTTATAAAGCATAATTTTTTCAATCAAGATAATAATCAATCAATTTTTTTTTTAGGAAACGTCAATCACTTTCTTCTTCAACATAAAGCATATACCATTGATATGCTAAAATTCCAAATTTATTGCACTTTTAATATTAGTTTAAAGCGCTTCACTTGAAATAAGATAAAGCACAAATAAATTAAAACATCAATCAATCACACAACGAAATATTTATTTGTTTACAATTATAAATATATCAATACGGACAAACTAATACATAATATTTTACTCACTTTGCGAGTATAATGCGCACTTCACTTGAAATAAGATAAACGAAAACTTTAGAATAACTAAATTAAAACATCCATCAATCATGATGATTCGGTAGCATTTAGGCTGGAAAGAGTTTCTCCAACTCTCTCACTCTCTCTGTCTCTAATCTAAAGAGCATAAATATTTCAGGCAGTGTCAAGATAGCCAGATAGCTAAAGCCAGCCCGATGTGTATTAAGTGTGATATCGCCAGAAGTTGCTAAATATGGGCTTGACCTGCTCGATGTTGTTGTTGTTGTTGTTGCTGTCCGTTTGTTGGCCACATTATTAAGCCAATTCAGCGGCAGCAGATAAATAAATAAAATTTGAAACATCGCCGCAACAATAAAAGGCGACAGTACACGATTTATTAAACGTGGCAAGCAGCAAGCGGCTGCTGCCTGATGTTTGTTTTTATTGTTGTTGCCGGGCCAAATGAAGAGGCAGATACAACAAGCAGCAGCAGCAACGGCAGCAGCAGCTGCCACTGTTGTTGCTCACATTACTCTTTTTGGCGTGGCAAAGAGACAGAAGATACAGATACATTGCTATATAGAAACAAACATACAAACATACACACAATACTTGAGGTTGAGGCCAAAATGACTAATGACCAGCGATTATCAAGCGATAAAAGGCAAAGAAAGACAGAGAGAGAGACGAACATCAACGAAACAACGATAATTTATTATTGTTTTAAACATTTGTGTTTGGCGCCCAAACGAGATACATTTGTATCTTTCTCATTTGCTTTATATACATGTATGTAGAAGCTGTCGCCCTTTTGTTCATTAGGACAACAAAGGGTCGCCAAATAAAATATATAAAAACAAATAAATATATATATATATAATCATGTATGAAAAAAGCGAATATTTAAATTTCTTTTCTTTTGTTTTGTCTTTCACATTTTGAAGCTTATGTAAGTTGTAATTAGTTGGCCTTTTATAACTTGGCTTATTTACTGCTGCTGTCTGAGTGTTAAATTTGTTATTGTTGCCATTGTTGCTGCTGCTGCTACCATAAGCTGCGGCAAACAGAAACAACAGCAACAGACAGCAGCAACAGCACAAAACAGACAACAATAATAAACTTGAAGATTCATGAAAGCGGCTAAAAGAAAAATAAACACTCCCAAAGAGACGTAAATTTTAGTCTTTCAGTATTTCATTTCTTTTGTGGCCCCTTGCCCCCTCTCCCCCTCGCCTCCTCCTTCTTCCTCTTTTAGACACCCAGCAGCAAAACAGTAACAACAACAACAACAGCGTAAACTATCTCAAGCCATAAACTTAACCAAAGGGTTTTTAACTATGATGCTAACGAAGTTTTAGTACGCTTAGTTTAGGCCTAAAAGTCAAGATAGATATATTAAAGTATTTTAATCACTTTTGTTTATCAGTTCAAAATATTGGCTTAACAACCTGATTTTTAAAAAATTTTTTGTAGCTATCTTGTAATAACAATAATAAACAGAATACAACTTGAACTTTCTATCAATATTTCAAGAAAAGTATTAGCTATACAACGTCTATTATAGTTGGATATTTGACAGACTTTTTGGATACAAAAATAAATATTAGTTTTGAGATGATATTGGTTCACTTGATGCGCCTAGATCTTTTAAGAACACCCTATAAATTTGAAATTAATTGGTCAAACCCCTTTTGAGATATCATTAGGGAAAGGTTTTAGAATATTGTTTTAAGATAAAAAAGTTTCACGAGTTAAGAAAAGTTGCAGATCAGCTTTTCCTTCTAAATGCTGCATTTGTATTTCTCTATCTGTATTTACTTGAATTTTCTAGACCCTTAGGAAAACAATTTATTCTTGTAAGCACATTGTGTATCCCTTCAAACCAGATATTTCAATCATATCAAATAAAGAAATGTCACTTTTGGTTAATATTTTAAGCCTATTTATGGGCTATATTCCTTTATGGGTTCCTTAAGTATCTCACATAGAAAAAATAGATATTTTATATTATTTTAAAATTTCTATAATTCAAAAACTAATACAAAAAAATTAATAAAATATATTTATGAAACTTTAATATCTTAGAAACTAATCTGATAGTCATTAAAAGTAGTTCAAATCAGCTCAAAACATTTTTTGCTGATTCTCCCACTAAATAATTGACTTTTGGACAAACTTACCTTAAAAATTATACAACTCTGAATTTTTTGGGTAACGGGGTAAGCGAGCTTACTGTGAGTGATGATGTTTGCGTGGCTCGTTGTAAATGTGAATTGGTCGAAATTAAAAATAAATTTATGACTTAAGTGGCTATAAATTATATTTCTTGTTAAAAATTCTATTGTTTCTGTTTGTGTCTGTTGAATTTTTATAATTTCATTTCATTTCGTTTTGTTTTGTGCTCGACTTTCTTTTCAGATTTATTTATTTCGCATTTTAAATTATTCAGCATGTGTCTGGCTGGCATTTTGGCCACATAAATTTGTGGCATTAGCCGTTTCCCTGACATTATTTACGATCTGCTAATGAAGTTGAGTAGTTTCCCGATGATTTGCACAAAACACATACATATATCATTAATTATGAACATGAATAAAGCAACACGCACAGTGACTACTAACTGTACTCGCACCATGTATTTTATGGCTTATACACAATTGCTCGCAATTAATTGTAAATCTGTACCGGAATCGTCATCGTCATATACCCTCTGATACGCTGATAAGACGCTCCACTTCAGCAACGGCGAGGCCACTTCAAAACAGATCAAGACACATAAATTTTGAGACAAGAACACTTTGTTTATTACTGAAATACATACTTGACTTGTATTTTGGTTTTTTTTTTTCGGACTTTTCTTGCCAGCTTGTGTCTGTCTCTGTGTTTTTCTGTCTCTTCAGGGGTCTTTTGGGTGATTTGTTATTTATTAAACACTTCGACACGTTTTTTTAATGTTCCAAAATCTAATACTCTAAGTTTGTTGAAGTTGTTTAACTTTTTAGATACATTTTGGCAAGCTAAAAGTGCTTAGAGAAATAAAATTACACCCAAACCTAACCTAATGTTAGATTAAAAATCAAGTTTGTATTACCAAAAAATAATATTTTATGGCTTAAAAGATAAAAAAAAATTTTTTTAAATTTTCTTGATATTTTTGTATAACATATTTTTGCAATAAAAATTTAAAATAAAATTATTTCCTTAAAAAAAATATGTATAATTTATATTTACACTTGACAAAAACATATATCTTAAGATTCAATAACTTAATCTATTTAAGCTATACCCATTATTACAATCAAATTTGTCAGAGCATACAAAGTTCGTTACGTTCCCTTTAAAAGGTTTTTGCCCCGGCCACCTTCCTTGTTATTTTGATTTGACGCCACAACTGGAACAAATACTCTTATTTTTTTTTTGGGCAGGGGCGCGACACTTGGAACATTAGAATAGAATCTAAAACATATATAGATAATTGAATAGGCAATATAATGAGGCGACAAAATTGCTGCTGCAATTCAACGGTCTCTAATCTAAATACAAAGCAATTAAAATTGAAATTTATGGCGTTAATGTGTTTGTGCCACATATTTACACTCTGGGGGCAGAGAGTTTAAGATTTGACACCCTGTCTTTTCTGTCAGCTTAGACTATTATGTATATATTTTATAATATTTTACGATGTTTCCGTTCAAGTTTCACTGAGATAACTTGTGTGTGTGTATATGGGTGTGGGGGGCAATTAAAAATTTGTTTGACTGAACAGAAGAACAGAAATTTGTGTAATACTTAACGCTAAGTAAAGAGCTATCTTTTAAAAATAGCAATTGTGGCATTTTCAAGATAAACAAACGACGCATTGCAAAAGCTTCCACTCCCCCAACAGTCTGTCTCTTGACAAGTGTCTGAAAATATGACAAGCTCGCATATACGATATAGTAAATTTAAACTACTATGCCACAATAACATTTTGCAGCTACTTAAGACGCTTAAGCTGAGAGAGAGATAATAAACAGTTGGAGTTGGTCTCGTGAACGTGCTTGTCTAAATTTAGTATCTATCATCTGCACATTTGGTTAGTTTACTTTGGGATGCCATTTAGATAGTGAGTTTTGTGATCTTCAGATTTGCAAAGATATCTGCTTGTTGTTTTCTTGCTGTCTGTCTGGCACACGAGTTTATCACTACTGCACCATTCTATATAATCTTTTGTTCAAAGATCTCTCAACGGCTTAACATGCATACGTATAGGCTATGTTTATGATATACTAGTACAAAGCCATCTAAATTTATGACGCTTAATAGGTAGGTCGTGCTTAACAGCTTAACATCTTCTTCATTTTATTGGGCATATTAAGCACTTTATTTGTTTCTCAAGCAAAACAGATGTATGTACATCATCATGATATACGCTTGCTTATAAAATCTATATATGTATTATCATCTTGTTTATAGATCCTCAGCTGTGTTTTTAGCACGCACTTCTCCTAAGTGCTTCATGATATTATGATAATATTTGTGTGATTCATGACAAGTTTACTTCTCAGCTGCCTAAACTTTATTACCTCTACTTAAAGTGAAGAAGAATTTTTAAAGTTAAGTTAAATTATGACACTGTCTTATAATTTTATATTGGCAGATGTTTTTTTTGCCTAAATTAAAAGGTGTAAAAAGGTACACCTATAAAATGTAAGGAATTTTTATTTTTACCTATCTAGTACTAAGTGCAATTACTGAAATACGTGCCTGCACTTATCTTCTTAGCATCTATAAACATCGAATAAAAAATTGAACGTATTATTGGTATATTGCAGACAAATTATTTACTTTTTTGGTGAAACTTTTTATACAATACTACTTCTGGGAATAAACTTAAGGGCTTTTAAAGGTGACAGCTATCATTCTATGTATAGAAGAGTATTAAGTAGGGTATGTACAAATTAAATTTAAGAGATTTTCAACTATGGGGACTGTCACTGGTAACTGACTCAAATTGAGGGAAATTATACAAGATATGGAAGATATTTTACAAAGGAAATTTTATGAATTTTTTTTTTTCAACGATCTTAGCTACATTCTCAACAATGTCGGTTGCTTTTACTATAAGGATGTGAGACCTATGTGGATTTATCGATATTCAGCTATCTATTTGATTGATTTCCTAGAACACCGAAGGCATACCACCACAATCTCGATACTCTACCCAATCTTTTCTTTGAAAAAGACATTTGTAAAGTTTCAAGTCTCTAGCTGTACGGCTAGCGAGAAAAATTTAAGTTTAGGCACTGACAAACAGTTTGATAGACATTATAACGGGCTTTGCTCAAATTTAACATGCTATTTTCTTCGGTATCTGAATATAAGAACAATATTTTAAAAAAATTTTTTTAGAATTTTTATATTTAAGGGGTTAAAAAAGTTTTCTTTTAATTTTCCTTGTAATTTTTTTCTTAAGTAAGCCATAGGATAAGTAATATTACTAAACCAAATTCATTCCTATAAGTTTTTAGACTACATTATTTCTATTCATTATCAAAATACTTAATTTTAATGCTGCTTTAACTGTTTTGTTTATAGTAACTTGAACTCACATCAATTTAGACATATCACAATTGAATTTCAATGATTGTATCGATGCCAAAAACTCAAAAAAAAAACCTTAACTTGTCTGGCTATCATCAATGCCTTGAGCTACCAACTTGTGCGTAGGCTGAACAAGCGTTCAAATAGATATTGCAAAATATGTCTGTACGTGAGTAAATATTTTTCGAGTTTGCCTTTGGCAGCAACAGCATTCAAAAGCTGACTGTGGCATCAAGCTGTCAAACATTTAAGCCGCCCACCATCGTCATCAACTGGCAACTGTCTGACAGTGGCACTCTGCCTGGTCATTTAATCACAGTATTAACTCTTTTGCTGAGCCGCTGTCAGTCTTGTCTCATTTTTGTTGTCCAACGCATGGGATGTCGACGTCGACGTTATAAATACTACTGTCTTCCAAATGTCAAGTTGGTCTAAGTTTTGAGCGCAAAATACAAAATACAAAGCCGACTTGACAGCTGAACGGTCTCTCTCTCTCTTTTTGGGCTCACCCTCCCTCTCTCTACCTCTCTCGGTCTTTCATGTCAAGTCTTCGTTCCAATGATTATTATGTGTATTTTGTATTTTGCTCTTCACGAACCGAGAGATACTCATATGTCTCGGCGGTGCATTCGTTTAGGCTTTTAAACGCTTAGGCCGGCTCTTATGTTGGACTTAAGCAAAAAGCCAACGGTTGGAACGGAGCTAAAGACGACTCAACTGGGGACGCCTGACTTTGGCGACGTCGGCGGCAAAACTTGAAATGAATTTCGGACGCGCTTCGGATAATGAAAACGAAACGAGTCGCGCGCTCCAACAACAACACACAACAGAAAACAGAAAATCCCCAACCGACACACAAGAATAAAAACGTCAAAAGTGATTTTGCGCTTTGGTCAGCGAGCAGCAAAAGTAAAAAAACAAAATCAAAAAGTGCCGCCGTCGCCGTCAACGTTACCGCCATCAGCACCTCCACTGTGTGTGCCCCCCTATCCCTCCTTTAGCACCCGCTGACTACACCACTCTCTACCCTCATCCATCGCCATTACTGAAACTACTGTCCAGCGTTAACTGTTTTGTACAAGTTGACAAGCTTTTGGGCGCTTGGGGGATTTTGACATTTAATTTTTGTTCGCTTTGTCTTCTCTGTATTTCTTTTTTTGCCTTTGTTTTCACGTTCGCTCTTTGGTTATTTTGGCACGTACTTTTTAGTGCCATAACGCCCTTATGGTATGTACAGACGAGCCATGAAGTAGGCGCAGCAAAAAAATAAAAACGCCTTAAAAGTTATTGCTGTTGACACTTTAACCCATGCGTTGCCAATTTTTAAAAGTGCCCAAAGTGTTAAAAAATGCCAAAGAAAAAACAAAATAAATGCTTGGACAAGTCATAAGGCTTTGGAAAACAATATATTAAAAGCTTTCAAAAAGTTGTCTATGTTTTTGCATAAATAAATAAATAAAGATTATAGCTTGAAAATTTATAAAAAAACTAAATAAAATCAAATTAAAAATTAAATTTCTTTTATTCATGAAATAAAAAAAAAAAAAATTTTAAAATTAAATTAAATATTTATTAAAATTAATTTTAAAATATTAAAAAACATCTTATTAAATATTTGATGGTTTTATTTACAACTTTTAAAAATATTTGAACATATTTAGAGTAATTAGTTGTCAACATTAATAAATATTTTAGGAACAATAATCAGACTATTTCTTTACCATAGATCCAATCAATTTATGTACTATTATACGCTTTTAACCCTTGTCAACATTATCAACGAGCATTCAGCATTTAAGTGATTTATGTCCTTAATTTCAATCAGTTCCTATTAAATGGGTTAAGGCACCCATTTATTTTAATGCCAACATCCAACAGAGCTCAAAATGCACGCACATTTTAATTTGTATATATATCTGTTCGATTTTCTTTTTTTTTTGCGCTTTGTGTGTTTCGTGCAACGCGAAATTGTTTATAAATTATTGATTAAATGACAATGCGCTGTCAGAATTTGATTTATGGCCTGCGGGGCAGAGTCGACTTCGCTGGAGGCACGCAAGCAAATTTTTGTGTGGGCCCGAGAATATTGTACATTGAAAAATTGTTAAGCAAACAATAAACAATAATAAAAGATGGCCGCCACTGAACGACGCGACGTCGACGTCGTCGTCCACGATTTATGACAGCAAATAATATACACATGAAAGGGAGCTCCAACACCAAAAAAAAAACAAGAAACCGACGAAACACTGGACCTGGGCGCTGTAACTGTGAATTGTTGGGGGTCTGGCTGCAGAGTATACAAACAACGTCGCCTGCTTTTATTAATTTATCATTGGGTAACGGCAGCAGCGGCAGCAAAAAAAAGGACATTAAGTCAGTCATCAATCAAAATTACGAAATGGAAAAAACAAAATGTATATATATGCGTTGCAATAAATAAACGATAAAAGCTCCATTTCGTACTTCGTGCCGATATCAAACGAGCGTCGTGTTGAGGATTTTCAATGGCTTTTCAATTAACGATGGGGAGCTATTTCTCTTCTTCTTCATATTCCCTTTGAGGTTGTGCCGCGTTCTAGGATCGCATGTGTTATCTGTCATATCTTGTGATTGTAATATTCTTTGATTTCTGTTTGTCATATATAATTGATATGATGATTGCTTAAAGATGTTACACAAAGGATTTGAATGTCAAAATTGTTCATTCATTACGGAAAGATAAAATTATAAAAGTACCGTTTCTTTAAAGTTCTTTCCCTACATTTCAGGTAATTTGGTTTTGAATATGTTAGATACATTTTCTGAAAACAACTTTGGAAATGTCAGATATCTTAAAATCCCGTCTATCCTTTCTGGAAAATCGATTATTTTGTAAACAATTTTGTATTATTAAGTGCCAAAAACGTTTTAAAGTATTTTTCTAATAATTTTTTTAAAAAAATAACTTATAAAATCTGATTTTTTTCATCCGTAAGACAGATTTCGCCAAAATGGAAGATATTATTATGGATTTAACAAAAGTTTCGACAAAGAACTAAAGCTAGAATATTAAGAAACAACAGTTTAAATAAAGATATTTAAATTTATAGCTTAAAAATATATAAAAATATTTGTTTTATTATGAAGTATAAGTACGAGTAATAAAAATATATTTAAACATAAACCTAAGACAACTATTTAAAATAAGTTAACATATGTATAAGTTTTTGAGTGATGTTGGTACACACAACCATAAATATTTGCTTAATTTATTGCTAATAAAATATTCAGTCTTGCGGGAACAAGTTGAAAAAAAACTGTAGATTATTCACAAACAGGTACGAAACCTAACAAAACTATTATGTTGCAAGAGAATGTTAGAAACTGAGAGACAAGATGAAATAGAACATGTTATAGCGATTAGATTTACAACTCGCAACAGCATCACAAATCATATCCGAACATGACCCAAGTTAGGTGTAAATACCTCGGATTATGCTACCGGTTCTGAGCAAACAAACACTTTCGAAACTTCCACTTACAACAAAACCAACTGTGCAAATATTTGCTGAAATGTTCCGAGAAAGGAAGCGTAGAATGGGATATGTTGCCTATCTGCAGTGTTTATCAAAGTGTAACACGCTGTTTATTTGTTTTCCAACACTCGAAATTGTTGATTGCGCCAAGTCAACTCTATCGTGTCTCTGTCGCTCCGGCTGTCTCCGTCTCTATTTGATTTTTTGAAACATAATACAACAAACTGAGCTAAAAGATTTATAAGCACAAGGTTTTTATGGTTGCATTCGGTTAGTGTTAGTGTAATCCAGTTTTCACTTTTACGCTTTTGCACACTGGCACACGGGCTGGAAATAAATCTGAACGTCAGGCGATGTGTCGTCTGGCTTTGATTTACACCATATAATGCGCATTTTTTCTCGTGTTTAACAGACTTAATGTCTGTTTATAAGTTCAGGCAGTCGTGTATCGTCCCCATAGCACTCCTCCGTCGACTACCTTACTTTTACCTCATTGCGTACAGTGGTTGTCGTTGGGTGTCGCGCTATAAAATACTCGACGTATGTATGTATGTATATAAACAATCTGATTTATTGCATTTTGATAACCTCTTAGCTACCTCTCGCACTCTCCTCTCAGCATTTTTCCGCTTCTTCTACTCTCCGCTCTGTCAAGCGGAACAGCTCCGAATAGATGTGCAAAATGCCAGCTATAATTGCGACAATAATTTATGGTCAGCTCTTATACTTTACAGATTTATAGACGCTTGCATATAAATGTTCAACTGTTCGTGTGTTCGTGTGTGATTGAGTGACTTTAATGATTTTGTTTACAAAAGCTTGATTCTCTCATCAAATTTGTATTAATCATTAGCAGCTGAAGGAATCGTACGTTGGTTGTACAGGAAGTACTTATGCGTACATATTTTTGACATGTTATTGGATTTTTTTAAAGCTAGAACAAACCTAAAAGTAACTTAAACTCAAGCTAAAATGATATGTTCCTAACTTTTCAGATAAACCTATCCATAATCCATATCCCAGAATATTTTATTATTTTAATTTTTTATACTTTTTCATTTTATTTTATTCTGCACACAGATATATATTAAATATTGTTCCTTAATATTTAACATTTTATATTTAAATACAAAATATTACAAATTAAAGCTCTATTTTTATACTCTGATTTTTAATTTGATTTAATTTTAGTTTTATGTCGACTGCTATTAGTTGACAATAAACAAATAAATAAATAAAACCTCCAAAAATCGGCAAAAAATATGCATAAGATTTATGGCATTTCATTTAGTTTCAAATTTCGTCTTCGTTTGTATCGTTTGCTTTAAGGTTATTATCATTAGTTTAATTCATTAGTTAAGCTTTCTTTCAAACATTATCTGTTCAATTATATCACCCATTGCTTAATACTATCAAAACATACAAATTTTTCCATTCTCCCAAAAGAAAGAATGAACGCAAGAATTTAACCTTGTCTCACGTGTACAAACTTTGCATATTGCGTCAAGTGTCCCTCAGTTAAGATCATCTCTTCATTTCTAGACTCTGTCTGGGTTCTTTTGCTCACATGTTGTGCGTATCCAAATTTGTTGTGCAAATATTTTGACGTTCAAAACATGACTAAATAATAAGTCAACACACGACTTTTTCACTGACAGTGATAAGTATTTACTAAATCTACTAAAGATGTAGGTAAATACATTTTAAAAAAGTGTTTAATGTGTGATTTTTCAAAAAAAATTTAAAAAAAATGTTGTTTACGAATTGCGTTATTTGAGCTGTTAAAAATGAGGAAACCAATGTTGATCTCTTTATGGTGTCTTAAATTTTAAAGTTACATAACAATTTAAATAATTTGAGTTTGGTTTTATTGCCTCTGGCATACATTTCCTGACATATCTAATGCCACTTTATTAACCAGGAAATAAATATGGTTTTATTTGACATAAATATTCATAATGTTATAAAATTATAATCATATAATAAATTATCTTTTTTACAACTTTTTACTTTATTTTTCTATCTTATGCTTTTATTTTTTATTTATATACAGTTGTAAAAATAATATTAGGACTGTCTAACTAACGAAAAAGCAAACACTAATTTAAAATATTTTGATTAAATTAATTAAGCTTATGGTATTCCCTTAACAAAGAGTATGGGTTTTTGTGCAATCTTTCAAGTAAAATGTAGGTTTTGATTAATTTTCAGTTTTGCGGAAAGTGGTTAAAATATTTAAAATAAGCAAAAACAAAGATGATGGTTAAAACAAGCTCATTCTAGGTATAAGAGTATATAATATTGATCAGCATTAACGGATGAGTTGATATATACTGGTCCGTATATCCGTCCGTGAATCTTAGTTACTTGAAATGCTAGAAACTTTGCATTTGGAATATAAACTGTCCTAAAACATAGGTTGAACTATTGATAATTTTTCCAGTGACAATAATATCACTAACTCGAAAATCTTGGAAAAAGCGCATAAAATCGGTTACCGAAAATATTAAATATTGCATTTCAGTTATGAAACAATGGTGTTATGGTTCAGGGTTGAACGTAAAAGTATAAGGGTATCTTTGAGTCGAGCTTACTCGTGTTCCTTCTTGTTTTTCGTCTTTTGAGCTGCTTAAATCATTGCATTTAGCACAAACTAAATATTATTTACTCGCCCATACCATATGTCAAAAAGTGACTTCTCAAATACTAGACAGAAATATAGCAATACTTTGTACAAAGAACAAGAAGAAGAAGGGGGAGAAAAATATGATTTGAGCAGCTAATTAACACACACACGTGAAAGTTCATTAAAGCACTCTCAAGCAGGCAGCCGTCCATTCATGCACAGAGGCGACGTCCCACTTGAGATGGTCATGTCAAATTTGAAAAGGAAAATTATTTTGACATCTAGTACTAGCAAGGCGATAGAGAGAGGGAGAGAGTGGGAAGGGAGTGTAGCGAGAGAGAGACGAGGACAAACGACCGCATTGACGTGACTTTGGCAAAGCAAAGCAAATTGTGTTAATCAACAGACAAGGCAAATCCACAAAATGCTTTTGCATGGCTGTCAATCAAAGGCGGTCTTTCATACAACAACAACAAACGGCGTTCAAGGCGTGAACATGAACGTGAACACATTGAACCATGAACCGTGAACCACAAGAGAGAGAGAACTGACAAATAGTTAACGCTAAGCGGGGGTTAAATTGCCATTGATAATGACAGCTGAATAATTTTGATGCGGCGCGACATGGAACATCATCAAAACAATTTCACGCTACACTTGAACACAGAAGACAACTGTATGTATACACACACGCAGATACATCTATCTGTTCTGTATCTTTAAGATATATTTTGTGAGTGCTTGTGTGTGGGTTTGGCGTCGCATAAATTAAATGTAATGTGACATTTGTACAAAATGCGCTCATTTCTCAACATATCCGGCTGAAAAGGAAAAAAAAAAGCAAAACGTGAGTGAAACGCATAAATTCTCATATGTGCCAAGCAAAATATTTCGCCTTAAATTAGCCTCAATTAAATGTTAATGCATTTTGACATTTCTGCTGTCGCCCAGCCACTGACTACTCCCTGCCTCATCTCAGCCATCTTCAACTGAAAAGATATGAATATATAAATATACATATACGCATCGTATGAATAAGATGCGAAGAGGCCTTCTCCTCCTTCCTCTTGTCGGGGGGAAAAAAAGTGAATTATGATTTGCGACGACTAACTGAGTATTTGAGTAACATTTGGGAAATGCAAAGAGCAATTAGCGTTGATGTAGCTGCAGCAGCTGCATCTTCATTTATCATCTGCCACTTGCCCTAACTCCATACTTTATGGTCTATACATATAGATAATATACTTTATATACTTTATGGCTGACATTCGCTTTGGCAAATATGTTTCGCAAAATGACTTAATGACTGAATATCAACACTTGGCCTTAAAGCATATTGGTTTAAATGAGAAAATTTAACTATAAACAGGGAATAAGTTTATTAACTAGAGAACTCACAATTTTTTTTTTTTTTTTGGGAAAAATGGCCTTAAAAAATATTTGTTTAAACGAGAAAAGTCTACTATAACCAGGGGATAAGAATATTAACTAGAGAATTTACTTTTAAACCATTATTTTTATTTTATTATTTTTTTTTTTTTTTTTTTTTTTTTTGAAAAAATGGCCTTTAAGAATATTTGTTTTAACAAGAAAATTCTACGTTAACTAGGGGATAAGTTTATTAACTAGAGAATTCACTTTTAAAATATATATTTTTTTTTTTTTTTTTTTTGATAAAAATATTTTAAATTGATTTCAAAACGTTTAAGCATGACAATAAACAAAGTTAACTGAACAACACTTTCTTTAATTAAATAATGTAATGGTTGTTATTAATAAATCGAAGACGAACCCTTGCAAGAGCTGTCTCAACGGGTTAAGCAGTTTCCCTAAGGTACAAGTTGTGTAATCTATGACATCATTTGTTGGTTAACCTCAGAGCAATCTTGCAAATAACATGCTTGACACATCTTGGAACTTAACATCTGCCAGTTCGCATCGCAACGCAACGCATCGCATCTGGCTGTGAGACGCTTACCTGCATCGAATGCCATATAATTGTATACACATACATACATATATTCCCATTTTATTATAGAATTTGCGTAGTTCTCCCTCTTCGCTCTGCTGCTTGTGGTTGTCCTTTTTGTGAGTGCTCGTCGTTCGTCGGTCGTTTGGCCGGTCGGCCGCATGTCATCGTTAGTGTCTGCTTTCGGCAGGGATTTGTAATATTATGCTGTCAAGTCGAACATGCCCACTGACAGTTACCAACTGTCTGACGGGCGGACGCTTGACTTGAGTGTGTAAGCCGACATCGGGTTACACCCCTCGCCTGCTCTAGCAATCGGAATCGAAATGTGGAATTGTGTGTGAGAGAGAGGAGGGTTGGGTTGGGTAAGGTTGGGCGTACTGCCAATTACACTTTTGACGCCAGTCAGAGGGCGTCGACAGCGTTCCTAGGTCCTTGTCGTCCTGTTGCTGGTCGCCTGTCGCCTGTCGCCCGTCGCCCGTCGCTTTTTTCGGTTTGATGCTAACAAATAATGACATGGCAATTTGCAGATTTCACAGCATGCCTCCCCCCGCCATACAAAAGCTCAACATACTAGTATATTTGCAAAGTCAACTCTCAACTAAAGCAAGTCGCAAGTTTGTTTAGCGCCCCTGAAGTTCAGGGATCAGGAAACAACGAACTGCCTGCAACTGCTGCCCTGTTACAGCTATCAGTGTCAAGTCAAGCCGATCCACCCCACGCCAAGGACCGCCTGCCAATGTCAGTTAGCTGAAAGTCCTGTCGACCGCCCGCTGTGCGCTGTGCGCTCCCTCGAGTGAAATTCAATTGGTCTAGCATTGGGTTAAAAGCTTGCCAAACTGACAGCACACAGCTCGACCTGGGACTCCCCGTGAGGTGAGGACCTCCTGCGTGTCCGCTGTCAAATTTCCTTGTCTCCGAACACACACACACAAAGGCAGAGGCGAAGACAGAGGCCTCTATATGTCAGCCCCTTCATTCCGTCTGTCTTTCTGTCGCTCTGAGTAGTCTCTTTTTTTCCCCTCCTGTGTGGTTTCGGGAAGAAACATTTTTCTTTGGGACCTGTGCAGCTGTCATGTGATTAAGTCATTAACTTTTGCAGATTGAACATTTTTACATTTTATTTCGATTCGCCAAAAATATTTATTACGTGAAGGATTTCTCTCTTAAGGTTGTTTGTTTTCATAAAATGTTTTAATTGTGTATAATCAAAAAGCTATTAAGCTTAAAAAGGAAAGATATTTGATTACATTGGAAGGATCTGTAATTGCAGTTGTAAGCTTAACAAGAAAAGATCTTTGATAACATTGAACATACACTGATCAACATATGTATTTTGACAAAATTTTAATTTGAATTTACGCATAATTTATACTTACTTTATAAAAAGTTTGGTATCAATAAATAGGTCATTTAAATTCCATTTTAATGATACAATACTCTTCTTAACCCATTAAGTACTCATTGAAAGTTTTCAATTCTTGCAAAGGTCTATTTTCAAAACTTTTTTTTCTCTGGCTTAAAAAAAAAATGTTTTGATGCAAAAAGTTACTTCAAACAAATCTAATAGTGACTGAAAAAAGGTTCTCTTCGCATGTATTTTTTATGATTTTTTAAAAATTGCTTAAAATGAGTAAAAATTAAAATTTTTAATGAAAGGAAAATTTTGAAATTTGCTTAAAATGATTAAAAATTACAATTTTTGATGAAAAGAGGGTAAAAGTGTATAGGTAATTTCGAGTAGTTTTTGTTACAAAAATCAACATCTTTTTAGAATTTCCCCAAGTTCAATTAAACCGGATGTTTGTCCTCTCCTTGAAACAAATGTTTAAACCAATTTCAAACATTCTTTATGCGTCTGTATGTGTGTCGATCAACTTATTTATAGCCGACCATAAGCAACTGTCATTTGATGTTGCGTTGGTCATAAAAATGCATTAAGATTAGGTATTTGCACGACTGTCAACTGTTGCATAGTTTGTGAAGCTTATAATCAATTAGCTTGTGTGGAAATCACATAAATTGATGTTACATTAAACGGGTCGCAAAAGCAATGCGATGCCCGTTGGCTAAACCTGGCCATGGTTATGGTCAACATTTCTCAAATTTTACGAGCCGCTTTTCAAATTGATAGAAACATTTGCTAAGCTGCCACAGCGAGCTAAACGTGTTTTCAAAGAGCCGACTGTCCCTGTCCTCTTGGAGCCGGCTCCAATTGGTTTTGGATTTAGATTCGGACCGGATTCGCTGTCGTGTCTGTGAATTTATTGCACTTCCTCTTTCATATAATTTTCAAATTAAGTGTTGCTTCATGTAAATTGATACATTTGCACTAACGATTGGCGGCGGAGTTAGTTGCAGCCACTGCTGCTGCTTGCTCTCACTCGAGCTAAAGATTTGGCATCATACAATTTTATTCCAGCGAATATTGTTGATATTTTATGTCGCTATTGATAAACAATTGTGGCTAGAAAGACTTTTTAAGAGGCAGCAACAATTATTACCTATTATGGCATTTTATAAAGTATTTAGGAGAGCAGAAATAATTATTCATGAGATGATTAAAGATTTGTTCACAAATATATCGTTAATATCGACAGGCAATGAGGTTCAATTGTAAATTGTAAGCCCAAAATGAATTTCAAGATTGTGGAATAGTTTTATTTGAAGGTTAGTGCAATGGACGCTAACAAATTCGAATATTCGGAAGCTAGAACTTTTATGAATTGGATCAAGAAATAATTTAAAAACGTTTCATGGGAAAAGTGGCTCTGGTTTCTGGATGATCTAACTTCCTAGAGCTCCAGCCCTTAGTAAAATTGATCGAAATAAGTCTATTTCCGGACTAGAATGTTCTAAAATTGCTTTACGATACTAACTTAGTATTAAAACTAAAATACTATGAATAGTTTTAGGAACACCTTTTTCGTAAAATAATACTGCAAGCAATCTTCCTTAAACTGAGTCTCAAGGGACCAAAAGTAAACGTTCTTGTAGGAGCATTTTGTGATATAGAATTGATTTTTGATGGAAATCAATCGCAGTGTTCTGGAAATTAATTCTTTATATAGTAACATTCTTTTACAGAAGTTTGACTGTACAAAATATATGATTTTTTATGAAACCTCATCGTTTGAATCTCTAGAAAAATGCTTTCCCCTTCTATTTTAGGTTCCCAAACTGCGTAAAATCATTATAATCGCACTGCATTTTGAAGCTTTTATTCAAATTACATTTGTCTTTGATTCATTTATGTTTTTCTTTCCCCCTCCTCTCTGTTCTTAAGTTCTTAAAGCTTCATCTTCTTCTTTCTCCGTTGTTGCTGTTTCTCCACTTGTCCAGCCTGCTGACAGTTGTTTCCTGCCTGAGCTTCTCATTCATCTGCCAGGACACAGTGTCTGCCAGTTCAGCTCTCCCCCTCTCTCCCTCGTCTCTCTTCCATTCTGCTCGTCAAGCCGTCGCTTAGCTGACGGCTCATTAGCATGTGTGTGCGTGGTTTGTTCGTGTCTGTGTGTTCGTGTGTGTCTGTGTGTTCCTCTAGCTCTTTTGTGGCTGTCAGCTATGCCGCTGTGCCATTAATTTTCGCCAAGCTCACCTCACCACACCTCACCCTACACCGTAACTCACCTCACCACGCAACGCAACGCATCGCCTGGAGTGAAAAACGTATAACGTAAAACTAACCTAACCTGCAGTGTAATGCGTTGTATTGTTCACGCAAAATTTATTTCCGCTGCGTCATGAACATCCTGCTGTCGTCGCTGATGTGGGGATGTGCTTTCGTTGTTGTTGCTGTTGTTGTTGTTGCTGTTGTTAATTTACGTAATAAATACGCTTGAAAATTTTGCACGCACATGCAAAATGAATTACGTCGCTTGACGTTGGCGCAGCAGCAACAGCAGCAACAACAACGACAACGACAGCAGCAACTTAACTGTCACTTGTCACAGGGTACGTCGTTGGGAGGGTCCCACTGCCAACATGTCCTGCCAGAGAGAAGGACGTCGCCATCGCCATCGCCATCGTCGTCTCTCACATGTCAACGCGCGTCGCTTTGCTTGGCATTTTTGTGATGTGAAATGAAGCAACGAGGTGACAGCCAAGGGGAGTTGTTGTTGTTGCTGTTGTTGTTGTTGCAGCAGCAACATAAAATGAATTACTCGCGTGAACAACAAAAACTGTCAGAGCGCTGTCAGGCTGAGGCTGTGGCGCAAAAGCAAATGTGGCAAAGAGTATGGTGCGGTGAGGGGGTACATGCTGCAGTCGCATATATATGTATGTGTGTGTGTGTTTGAGGTGTCAGCGCTCACAGTTGACAGCCAACAGTCAGTCAACAGTTTGAAATGCCAGGCAACATGTTGCCCAGAAGCAGCAACAGCAGATAGATGCAGCATTTTGTGGCACACTCCTTGGAAAGTGATTATCTTACCTAAATTGCTTGTAGCAATCCACCAAATGTGACGTCTTCTGTTGCTGCTTTTTTTTTGGCTTTTGCTTTTGCTTTTGCTGCTGTCGCAATTTTCATTTTCGCACTCCATTATAAAGTAATTTTTTTACATTACTTATGCCTGTCAACGTTTTCTGCTTTGACTGCTTTTTCCTGTTTCCGCAGCAACGCCCTCTCGTGTCCTCTCCTCCACCCACTCTATCATATCCTGCTTTCTTGGCAAAGATTAATATGTTGGCTGGGTTTTTTTTTTTTTTTTTTTTTTTTTTCCTAGTCGACTCCCTACTCGCTCCGGCTTGGAGCTCCGGCTTCAGCTGCCAGCTACGAAGCGTGTGTGACAGTTTGCAAATGTGATTGACAACTGACACTGCCATATAAATTCAAAGCTTTCACACACACACACATCGTTGACAACAACACATTGCAACTGAAGCTGAAACTGTGAATGAAAACGCCTTTGGAGAATGGCATGACAAGCTCACAAAACTGACGGACTGACTGCCTGAATGAATGAATGACTGAGTGACTGATGGGCGATACGACTCTGACTGACTGACTGATGAACGAGTGCTTTGGGTGTGTGTGTGTGTGTGAAGAATGAAAAGCAATTACAGCAGCCAACTTCATGACTCTCCCAACTAGCTTAAAATTATTATATTTTATTGATTAAATATTGAGTCGAAGGCCCCAGCAGCTGGTGCTCGTTAAAACAATTATAAGGTTTAGTATTGTATACTAGATTTAATTTATTAAAAAAAAAGGTTGATTATTAGGTTAAGTATTGTATACTAGATTTAAGATATTAAAAAAAAATGATGATTATTAGGTTAAGTATTGTATACTAGATTTAATTTATTAAAAAAAAAAAGATGATTATTAGGTTAAGTATTGTATACTAGATTTAATTTATTAAAAAAAAAATGATGATTATTAGGTTAAGTATTGTATACTAGATTCAAGATATTAAAAAAAGATGATTATTAGGTTAAGTATTGTATACTATATTTAATTTATTAAAAAAAAAATGATGATTATTAGGTTAAGTATTGTATACTATATTTAATTTATTAAAAAAAAAAAAAGATGATTATTAGGTTAAGTATTGTATACTAGATTTAATTTATTAAAAAAAAAAAATGATGATTATTAGGTTAAGTATTGTATACTATATTTAATTTATTAAAAAAAAAAAAAAGATGATTATTAGGTTAAGTATTGTATACTAGATTTAATTTCAAAAAAAAAAAAAAAATGATTAAATAGCAATTTAGTTGCTTCATTACCAATTTCATTCTTTAAGCCAACTTCCTGTCGATCTGTACAATAATTCCAATTATCATGACTACTTCCGCTTGCCCAAAAAGGTTCAACTCGAATTACGATCTAATTGCTATTTAGGGTTTCCTTATTATTCTTTCTTCAAACATTCGGTCAGCTTGATAATAGACTCATCAGAAGCATCAGCTGGTACTACGATGATGCCTCGTCATCATCAACATCATCATTAATGTGGGGGCACAGCAGGTAGTAGGGAGACTCAACCTGTCGCTCGTGCTCGTGACGACGACGACGGAAGTGACACAACACAAAATCCCAGAAAAAGAATGCAAAAGGCCAAAAGAGATGAGAAATAATACTAATATATTATTGTTGATCAGTTGATGCCCTGAGACGAAACGAAAAACAAGACACGTTGCAATAACAATGACTAAAATCAACGAAGCTGCTGACAATGATGAAAGTGACAACGACAACGACTCAGGCATTGGCATTGGCATTGAATGACATGCGAGGCAAGCTCGTTGCATGCCACTGTAACACTGCAACATAGGGTTTTCCTAGCAAGTGACAGCTGTTGTTGCTCTCGAGATGCTACTCTGGCGTGACTTGTCAACTAGGCATCATCATTCTCATCATCATCATCATCCGCCATTCGAATGGAATGATGTAGAAGAACATATGCATTGGTTTTTAAATACCCTTAACCCATAAAATGGGTTAATAAGGGTATAATGGTTATGTAACAGACAGAAGGAAGCACTTTCGACCCCATAAAGTATATATATTCTTAATCAGCATCAACAGCCGAGTCGATCTAGCCATGTCCGTCTGTCCGCCTGTCTGTCTGTCTGTATGAACGCGCCAATCTTAGAGACTGTAAGAGCTAAAGATTTCAAACTTGAAACTTAAACTCTCCAATACCATAAGCAGAAATATTTTGATTCAAATTATCGATAACACTTCTGGTTTCCGATATACACATGTTATCGATAACGAAAAATATTGAACTTCAAAATTGTGAAAATGAGGCTTAAAACTTTGGACGAAGTAAAGAACATTTACAAAAATCGGTTAAGAAACACCGGAGATAACACAGTTTGAAGTTTGGTCATTTTGGTGTCTGGAAAAAAAATCACACAAATGAATGTAGGCGTTACGTTTGGAGTTAAGGGGATTTCTTGACTAGAGCCTTCTTACTCGTTTGTTCACTGAATTATACATCAAAAGATTGGGGCTTACCTAGACTCGTTTATGTAAGAAGAGTTTGTTATCAACGAAGTATAGAATATGGTCTTCTAAGATATTTTTTCTATCAGACAATGTGATATTAGCTGTTTGTGATATGAAAGCTTAAAGATTGTATCATTGAAATAGGGTTTCCTTCTGGCAAAATAAATTTCTGATTAGTTTAAGTTGCCTTGTAAGGTATATGTACCTATCTTTTGTTAAATAAATTTCATTATATTTGTTATAAAAAAATAAATAACATAAAAAATAAAAAATGCCATAATTACTTATAGGAGAACTTAATCGACATTACTTAAAAATGTATAAAAAAACCCCAATTGTATTCTCATATAACCCCTTGCTGTCCGTCAGAGCCAACTAGTTCGTTTGGTTAGTTAGTTCGGTGGTCATTTGGACAGGCAGCTAGTGAGTCTAGCGGCAGTTTGAAACAATCAAGCATTCAATCATTCAGTCATTGCGACTGTTGTCACTCCGAGTCAGACACAGAGACACAGACACTGACTCAAGTTGCATGTGGCAGGGTGCACGAATCGTGCAACGCTTCAATGAAAACAAACTGATATTTGCCTGACACTTGAGATTGATTGTCATCCATCAATCCAGTAACCATTCTCCCCACCCCTCTCTGAGCTCCCATCTGCTGTGTGATTGAAGGACAAGGATGCAAATGCTCACATTTTTGGGGCGTTGCCCTGAATTTATATTCAATTACAATGCTAAAATTGTGTTCTCCCTTCGTGTGTTGACCACAGCAGAAGTCGTTGGTTGACTTTCACACTCGACACCTGATGCAAGCAGCAGGCAGCAAAGGCAGCTTGTAAGCCCAGAGACGTCTCCATTACTCAACAACAGCTGCCCGCAAAACTGATTGCCACACTGAAGATCATATTAAACCGCAGAGTCTTTTGGAAAGGCAAAGAAAAGGGAAAACCTTGTCACATCTGTGTGTTTGCGGTCATGAAATGTTTACACCAGGGACTGTAATGATTATAATTTTTATATTAAAAATTAAAAAATAAGAATTATTTAGCAATTTTTTTTCAGATTTAACTTAACCAATAACTCTTATTTTTTGACCTAATAAAAAAAATTATCAAATAATTGTTAAAATTTCAATTTTGAATTAAAAATTGTTGAATAACTCTTATTTTTCAATTTTTATTATGAAAATAAAAAATAAAAATTATTTATCAACTTTTATTTTATCAATTAAAAATAAGAGTTATTTTTAATACAATTTTTATTTTAAAAATTGAAAATAAAAATTGATATCAGAAATATCTTTAAAACCAAATAACATTCAATAAAAAATTGAAATTTAACAATTATTTGATAATTTTTTTAATTTAGTAAAAAAATAAGAGTTAGGTATAAATTTATTTATAAAAATTGAAAATAAAAGTTTTTTCGATATTTGGATTCCCAGCTTAATAAAAAGTTATTTGGCCGTTTTTTCGTTGACCTTATCTCTATATTTGGGTTTGATTTTTTTCAACCCCATAACTCTTATTTGTGGTCCCTGGTTTACACTACACTATTAAAAGGAACTTTAGTTTCGTCTGTGCATTCGGTTTGCAAGTAGCACATAAAGAAATTGAATTCATTAAACATTAGCTTCCTGACACGATCGCCCCGAAGAAGATCCGAAGCAGAACTTGAAAACATTTAGTGTCGCAATATGCAAATGCATAAATTTTGTGCCCAGACGTCAGACTTCAGTTAAGAGTCGCCTTGGTTGTTGTTGGCAACAGAGAAGACATACACACGCGATAAAGAAATTCGATTAGGCATCAATTTTAAATGAGACGCATTTTCCGCTCTCCTCGCTGGCAGTGACAGCAGTGTCTGTGGCAGGCAGGCCGCCTGCTGTGGATGCCACGTAACCTGATATGGTGACACTCGACGTTGCAAGTCGACGCGTCGACGACGACATCAACGTTGTCGCTGTTGTGGCTGCTTGCCCCTTGCTGCAATCTAATTTATGACTTAATTATCGGGCCATATTTAATGTGTCCAATAAACTAGTCTACAAAATTATACCAACACATCGTTGTTTAGGCTTGTTGCAAGCCCCCTCCCCCTCTCCCCTCTCCACCTCTCTTCTGTGGCTTATTAAGCTTTTGCTTTACAATATGCGTGGATGTTGTAGAACTTGAATTTGCGCTGGTTGCTTGGTGGCCTCCTTTAGTTTTGCGGCCATCAATTTGCTTTTAAATGCAACAATTTGGTTTCCATTGCGGCTGCTGCTGCTGCCCCACACTCCACACTCCACTCTCGGTGGTACACGTCATCGTCACACCGCATGCAGTCAACGTATTTGGGTTGGTCTCCCACTTCCTCTCCCCCTTTCGCCCTCTCTTCTCGCGTCTTGTCTTGTCTTTGGGGGCAGACGGAGCAATAAAAATTTCGTGAAGTGGCAATAAAATTCCATTTAAAATGGCAGCGATTATGTCTCAACAGACCATTAAAGTCACTCAAATGACAACTACTACTTAGGCACACACACACACACACTCGCACACACTCGCACAGCCAACGCACAGCAGTTGTTGTTGGTTTTTTGGATCGTCGATCGCGACATTTGATGTCGGCGCCTCGGGTCCTCGCACAGTGGGACTCATTTAACGGCTTTAGTTTATTACCATTGGGTGTTTCGGGGAGGTGCAGTAGGAAAAGGCTATGAAAGTGTCGTTAGAGTATTTGCAGCTGCAATTGCTGCTGTCATCATCATGCCATTATGACAGTAGCCTCCCCAAATAAACTAACTATCCATTTATTATTTTTTCAAAAATTGAAATGCTTCCGTTTAAAAAAACAAATTATAGTTGATTGCAACGGAGGTTTATTTAGTTAATAACTATTCATGACAACTGGCATGCAATGTTACGGATTTCAACGAGCTTATAATGTATATAATCATTTTCAACTAACAGTTTGATAGAGTTTATCAACTTTTGTGTCTTAGTTTAATATAAGTTTTAATCATGAAACAATTTTAAACCTATGATTTTCCTTTGTTTAATAATATGGGAAATGCAAAGTTATGAGATTATTTTGGAGAAAATTAAGTGCTTAAAAAAACCCGCTTAACTTACCAATAAATCTTAACAAAACCAAATCAAACTTTAAGCTTTAGAGCTGAAAATCATATAATCAGGGAATCTTAAGATTTCCCGTACTACATCAACATATTGACTAAACATTTTATTAAGAAACTTCTTTATTTTTAATCAAAATCCTTTCGAAATTATTGTAAAGTACAAAAAGTAACAGCTCTACTTGAGGATATCTCTCATAGCAGGACGAATATTATAGTCCCATGACTTGATTTTCATACAAAATCCGTTTCCGCTGGCAGACAAAAATACTGGAACCGTGACTGTCCGACCACGGTAGGCATCACTGTGTATGGATTGGGGTTTTCAAAATCCTTTAATTCCATGTTAGTTCTCATTACAATATGCCTTCTATTTTTGCATGATAGGTTATAATCTTGAAAACTAATATGAACACATTTTCAGACATTATCTACTAAAAAGTTATGATTTTCGTTTACCTTAAATCAAATTGAACTTTGTTTTAATGATATTTAAAATGGATAATTGAAAGTCTAACAAATGGTTCTTGATAAGAATAAAACACTTTTCTGCTAATTTGTTAACATATATTCTGAGTTTTTTTATTTTTTATTTTAATTTTTTTTTTTATATATATGTATGTATATATTTTTTCCAACTAGTTTATTTCATTAACAACGCCAGTTCTCGCTGCCTGCCTTATTTTCAAACACTTAAGACTCACATTTAAGCCAAGTAGACAATTCGTATTATGACAAAGTTCCTGAACATTTTGGCATGCATTTTTATGGCATGTGGCATGTGTGTGTTGAAACCTCGTTAAGATAACACTTTGACAAAGAAGAGCTGAAATCACAACTTCTCCGATTATGACTTCTTAATACTTCCTGAAACTGTTCGAGTGTAAAGTTTTGCGTGTTTGGTATCAGCTTTCCGAAAAAAAAGATTCTCAAAAATACTTCAATGGAAATTTAATACAATTTTGGGCAAAGTAGGACAGACACACAATAAGGGAAATTCAATGCCATAATTTGTGTTTCAAGTGGCTACAAAAAAACAACAACAACAACAATGACGACAGAAGCAACAATGTTAAAAGGCAGCTTCTGTGACGGCCAAAGTTGATCCTCATTAGTGGTCACATGTCAGCGATGGGGGAACGCATTTTGCTGTATAATTTTGTCATTCATCATTTTTCGCCCATTTCATTTTTATATCGAAGTGTGTGTGTGGTGCATGCCAAAGGACTCGTATTTCACACCCCTCGCACTCGCACTCACAATCTTTCAACTCCTGTGACATGTGACAACAATGTGGCCCGTTGTCATTGTCATTGTTGTTGCCGTTGTTGCTGCCGTTGTTGCTGGTAGCTGTTGCTGTGACACATTTGTTTTCCTGCTGACTGCGAACACACACACTCTACGTGTGTGTATATGTGTGTGTGGGAGCTAGGTGTGATTTTCAACAAGTTCGTTTTTTTTTTTTTTTTTTGGATCATGTGTGTGCGCTGTGTACACTTTGTGAGTACCTTTTTTTTTTGATGATGTTGTTTCTGTGTTTTTCCTACGCATTCCATATATATGTATATTCACAAAGCAAGCCGTAAGCCGTGTAATATATCACGCCCAGAAAGACTTTGACGGATGACGGACGCAACGCTCGAAATGATGACGGAGTACCCCTAATGACAAAATGAGCTGCTGCTGGTCAGCGAGACGACAACTGTCAACAACAAGTCAACAAAATACATTCAATATATGTTTGTATTTTTTATATGTGTGAAAAGAAGGTTAATTGGAATGCTTTATGCAATTCCACAAGTCTTTGAAAAAAACACAAGTTTGTCATGCGAAAGCTTAAAGAATTCTTGTTAAGGTTACAAATAATATTCCAACAAACTTAAAGAATATTTTTTAAAAGGGCAAAGTTAAGGCAATTCCTAAAGATCTTAAGTGAGGAAAAGCAATAAACAATAAAGTGATAGTCAATATCGCCTAGTAAATCCAGGCTTAGTGAATTTTTTAACAATATGAATAAAATTTTGCTCTAAAAATAAATGTATTTTGATCCTACATGTAAAAAAAAAATAAAAAATAAAAAATTGATTGTCAATTTGATAAAATTTGAATAGGGTTTCCATATTAGTTCTAAAAAAAATTCTAACCTTTTTAAATATTTTCACAATTACTTAGAATCAAACTTACATATCCATCCGTATCCGTTCAAAAAGTATTCTGTATTATACATTTTCCCTAAAACAAAATTTTATTTTGTTCATTTAAAATTTTGTTACATGAAAATTCGGTTGTATTTCAAGGGCTTGTAATATCCTATGATCTATACATAAAAGAAACTTGTTTTATTTTTAATAAATCCCAAATATCTTTTGGAAAATTAAATGTATATTTCTCACATTATTCTTCGCTTATATGCATACTTTTTTTTTGTCTCTCCAAAAAAAATTTGGAGAAGCTTTCAATTTCAAACAGTGTGTATTTTGCATTGTTCCCCATAGAGCAGAGTTGTGTTTCCTTTAGCGCAGAGTTGTCATTGCCTGCTGTGCATAGCTGCTGTTGTTGCTGTGTTGTTGCTGTTGCTGTTGGCAATGCCTTGGCTGGTTGGCAGCCAAGTGACAGATAGACAATCCTTGGGCTGGCAACCCAACCAACAGGCAGGAAATGACAGAGACAATGAATGGGGTAAAATGGAGGATGGAGAGAAGGGATCTCTCTTGAACGAGTGCGTAAGACGAGTAGCGGAACAAAAGTTTTGCGGCCTTTTGTGAAACGCGATTTATTTCTTGCTTTTTGTTGTTGTTGGTTCTTTTCGTCTCTCTCAGAGCTTGATTGTAATTGTGAGTGACAACGCCTTGATGCCTGATTATGATAAATGAATTGTTAAATTGAATTAGGTGTTGCCGCGCTGCTGTCACTCACTCGCCCCGCCATTCGTCGCTTTATTATTATTTTTTTCCCATTTTTTTTTTTTTTGCCTTGCTCTCAGCCTCTTCACAAAAATTAAATTGCATGAAATTTGATATTTTTCAGGGTTGTCAAGAGACAAGCAAAAAAAGGGTTGACAGCCAGTTTGAATGATTTGCCCGATGATGATGATGATGATGATGATGGGTTATGTTCGTTTGGTTGGTTTGTGTGGCAAACAGGATGCTCGACTCTGGGATTGCCCTCAACAAAAAAAAAATTGATTGTTAGACTCGCATGTTTCACACGAAATTAGCTCAGGTTACCTTTAATTATGGTCTCTTCATGACACTTTGTTTATTTGTTCACTCGATTCGCAGCGATCCAATTGCAAAGACCAAAACGAGGTGCTAATGAGCATTGACATATTTTATGGGATTGGGTTTCCTATCAACAGGAAATGCATTTAGGGAATACTTATTATGGATAGATAAAAAAAGTTTCATATTAAACTCCTTCTGTATTGACAATCTCTGCATTTTATGCCTTTGATCCAAACTTTTATTTAAATTCTAAAATACGACCTTAGATGATTTGTATCTGCAACTGCAACGGTATGGTTACCAAGTTGTTGCCACAAATATATTGCCCCAGCGATATATTAGATTGACAGATGACACCTACACAAACACATACACATACACCCACACAAAAAGAGAGAGTCAGAAGGCAAGAGAGTAAAACAGAGTTGACACCAACAACTGAAAACGAATTTTAAAATGCATCATGAACCAAGCATACACAAACTTTTGGCATTGTATGTGCATGGAATACCCAGTAAATTTAATAAATGGGTTAAACGGGTATTCTAGCTGCAGGTGAATGAATATTAAGGTCAAAATGATAACAAATATGAAGATTTCAGACGTAGACTTCCTTCTTATCATATTTATTTGTTTATTGTCAACTAGTTGCAGTCGACATAAAATTAAAATTAAATCAAATTAAAAAATTGAGATTAAGCTATAAAATTGTTTAAGATTAATGAACAATATTTAAATGAAATGAAAAGAAAAATTTTAAAAAATTAAAATATTCAAATATTCTGTGAAATCCAACAAAAAATTACATTTTTCCTTGGTTTTGTTGTCGATAACCGTTATCGATAGTACATTTTGCTCCTTTATAACGTCATATCAATAAAATACCTTAAGCCTTGAGGTAACGTTCTTTCTACAGGAAAGCTTCTCGTCAACCTCACTCTCTCTTTCTTTCTCCCTCAAGCTTGCCTTTACTTGTTGTTATATATGAAAATATATATGTATATACGTTTGTGTATTTGTGCAGAGCTGCCAGTGCCACTAGCCGTTCATTTTCGGCCAACAGCAACTGCAATGTGTAGCAGAAACAACTGAATGCAGCAACAACAGCAATGCATGTTTCCCTTACGTTGCGTTACGTTACGTTAACGTTGACATTGCGTTGCGTTGCGTTTGCTTGTTGTTGTGAGCTTCTGTCGCTGTCAGCATTGTTGTTGGGTGCGCTCCTACATTCTCCTCGCACACACACTCTCGCACTCTCTAACGCTGTCAACCAACAATGCTTTCACTGTCAAAGACAGAGACAACGACAGCGACAGGGACGAGGCGGAGCGGAGATGTAGGTGACAGAGATAGCGACAAGGACAGAGAGATGCAGTACAGTTGATGTTACCGTTGATGCTGTTGTTGTTGTTGGTGCCATTGCTGCTGTGCAATTTGTTATGTGTCGCAAACGCATTGTTGTTGCTGTAGATTTGTATATAAATTTTTGCCATATTGCAAGTCGGCAGAGAGAGAAGAGAGAACAGAGTGTACGGCACATGTCAACAGCAACGATGCATTCTGACAGCCCAATGACATTTTCTACATTTTCGTAAATTGCTTCGATTTGTTGTTGCTGTTTGTAGTTGTTGTTGCTCTTGCTCCTGAGCTTTGTAGAATGTGTTTGTGTGTGTGTGTGTGGATCAGAAAGGAAGGTAAACTTGTGTTATGTCAACTATGTAATATACCAAACGTGATTGCATGTGTGTGTGTGTGTTTATACATAATATTTATTTTTGGTGGCGGTTAAAAATATTTCTTTAGAAACTTATTTGTATTTTTTTTATGAAATACTTGCAATAAAATCGCAGAATTGCTTATGGAGATGAGAAAAAGTTAAAATAATACTTAATATTATTTTATTTAACTTATTATATTTTTTTTATTTATTATTTTTTTATTATTTATATTTTTTTTAATAAAATATGTACTTGCAATAAAATCGCAAAGTTGCTTCTGGAGATTAGTTAAAGTTTAAATAAGACTCTATATTATTTTATTTACCTTCCTTTTCAACATCTTAAGTATATCTCCAAATATCATTTAGACAAATTTTTCGCACCTTTTGTCAGCTGTCAGCTGTAATTGAAAGCCAGATAAAGACAAAAGACAGCTTAAGTATTTGACCTCTTCTTCTTCTTCTTTGAATATTTATTGCACCCCATTTTAAGTGCTTGTTAGCCTCAACGTGCAACATGACCGCTAAATGATAAGAAAATTACGGCCTCTACACTTATTAGACAGCAACGTGTCAGACAGAGAGAGAGAAAGAGACAGCAATGAAGAAACAAAAGGCGTGCCAAACAAACCCAACCCCACCCCACCCCATTCCACCACCCACAGTGGCTCTAACTACCATTTTATCCTCTGCAAAAATGCCATGGAAATCAGAAAGTGTAATAAATTTTAAACAATGCGGAAAATTTACGGTGATTTTCGCTGACATGCCCACTTCTGTGCTTTTGGCAGACATCAGGCGGCGGCGGAGGGGGCGTTGCTCAGTCAGAGTGCGAGAGAGTGTGAGAGCGAAAGAGGGGAAGTCAACTACAGGCGGTATATCAAAGCGCTTGAACGCCTTCGCAACCCGAAAGAAAATAAAACGACAAAGACGAAGACGGCGACGACGACGACGACGTCACAAACTGTTGAAAGCGCAAAGTGAAAGATATATGACTTCAAGTAGGTGTAATCACACTCACATACACACACACTTACACACATACTAGCTCACATGTGTGAGCTTAAAAAATTGCACTAAGTGTTTTTCAAGGGAAGCCTCGACTCAACTCAACTCAACTCAACTCGACTGAGAAATTACTCTTGTCTGGCCTTTTTAGTACGTTGTTGTTGTTGTCTGAAACTCGACCTATGCATAAATTGTCTTGGTAAAGGCATTTAAGGGCTTCACTCTCGCCCTCCCTCTTCCTCTCAGTCTGTCTCTGTTGCTCTTTCAGTGTCTTTATTATTTTGGCTCTGGCGTTTTTCGCAAAGTATGCGTAAAACACGATTTATTATTTTCGTTAAAAAGATTTATTATATCAAAATAAAAGAATACGAAGAAGAAGAAGAAGAAGTAGAAGTTCCAACTGCGGTTGAACATTATTTGAAAAGTTTGCAGCGAAAAATATTCGCACTTTAGTGAGACAGAAAGAGAGAGAGAGAGAGAGTGAGATAGACAAGTTTGGTGTCTTTAAGTCTGGCTGCAGTAACAAACAAAAGGTTCCAACACTCCCTTCTTTTTTTTGGGAAGTGCTTAGCTTTGCACATAACGGATTCTATTTAGTGTGTTTTTATCGTTGATTGTACTTATCGGGGGCAGAGTTTTGGCGACCATTTGATTTCGGCTATAATACTTGGGCCATATATCGATATTTATTCAAATTTGCTAATGAAAATCCATTGGAAATGCTTTATCTCGTATATAAATAATTTAATGATTTTTTTTTGTTTTTTTTTAACCTTGTTTGTTTATTTATCTTTTTTTTTGTAACATATTTATTTACTTGTTTGTTGTCAAGTAATAGCAGTCGACATAAAATTAAATTTTAATCAAATTAAAAAAAAAAAAAGATTGTAAGCTATAATAATTTTTTAAATTAATGAACAATATTTAAATGAAATGAAAAGAAAAATTTTAAAAAAATTAAAATATTAAAATATGTTAGTTATATATGTATATTTTAAGCCATTTTGTGGGATATAATATGGCATTGCCAACATAAATTAAACTAGGCGCCACAAGCAAACACGTGCTTGTTCTCTTAAGTTTATGTTGGCAATGCTTCTGCTATGCAGCTTAACCTCACTAATTTGTATTCTCTTGCTTTTCTTAGTTTATTAGCTAAACCAACAACAACAACAACAAACAATCAAACAAAACTTGATCTAAGCTTAAGAGAGTTAAAAATGCATTCAACACTCATCTATCATGTTGTGTGTGTCGCCTATAACAAAATAGTTCACGCCCACACAATCGAAACATTTTGAACCCAGTGGGGGCTGCTGCCACAAGCACAAGCAGCAGCCACATCTGACCCCGAACAACGACAAACAGACAGCGAGAGTCCATGGGGTTATATACATATATCCATTTGTATTTGAGGGGGTCTGTTCTGTTCTGTGCTGTGCTGTCAGAGTGCAGCGACACAAATTGCAAGCGCAAGACATTTATACACTTGCAGCCCCTCGCTTCCTCCTGCCAAACCCCACACTCTTTGCCGCTCAGCTGGCGCTCAGCACCGCACCGCAGCGCAGAGACGTCAGAGCATATTATTGTAAATTGAACTCAATTACCAGTGACAGCAGACAAATTGAAGTGGAAATTGAGATCTTCTTTGGGTGCGCAAGCAGCAAACGAGTGAACGAAATAAAAATGAGAAATATGTAGTATTACGCTTCTTCTTCTTGTTCTTCTTATTTTTATTTGGGCGCTTCTGTCAAGAAGAAGAAGAGCAACAATAACAACAACTAATTCACTTAAAAACATTTTGCTCTCAGGCCCACAACTCAACTCGGAGTCTCTCGTTGACAAAATGTTTTGCAGCGCCCTCTGTCAGATAAAAATATGTGTTTCTGTGTGTGTTTGTGTCTGGCCGTCTGTGAAATGTCATTTGTCAAATGCACTTTGTGTCCCCGTTTCTGTCCAACTGTCTCACTCTCTCTTAGTCTGCGTCGCTATCCGTCAAAAATTGCCCTACGCTTCTCGCACTCTCACTCACGCTCCCTTTTCTGCTCTCACCTCAACGCTTTTGATGTGCAACTGTCACAGTGTCACAGACATGCGGGTGAATTTGTCGAAAAATGTTTACTAAGGACACAGAGGGGGGGAGGGTAGGGGATGTGATCTGCGCTCTAGCTAATTTATGAGTTAATTAGTCTGCCTGTTGGCCAAGCATAATTAAGGTGCTTAATAAATGTATATAAATTATTATATTATTGAAAATATTTGTACACAAGAATTTTGCTTTTTGACCTCCAAGAATGAAAAGCAAGGTGTTATATCATTGAAAACTTTTCCAACTTATTAAGGAAATCCATCTCTTCTACATTGTTTATATAAATTAAAAAAAAAAATTCTGATAGATTTTTTAAGAGTTCAAACTAGAACTTCTTATCAATATTTACATTTTTTTGAGAAAGAATATTATTATTGAATTGCGTTTGTAAGAATTCTTAAAAGTGTTTACACACCTATATACATATGTTCCCTTCCCTATCTCCAACCCTATTCACCTCTTCCACACACAACAAAAACACATCTTCTAAGTGTTTTTTTTGCTCTCATCTATGCAAACTAATCGCGCGTTGCTTTTATTGTGTCTTTGGTTTATGAGTCGTTCAATTTGGCACACATGCCCCACTTTGAGTTGCGTCTCAGTCAAGTTGGTGTTGCTCAAGCCGCAAGCACAAAGCACCTAGAAGCGTTGCACAATTGAATGTTTGTGTGGCTGCAACATTGTTGCGGTCGTTATGGGGTGGCAAAACGCATCGCTGAAAATTAAGTGCGACTGTTTTGATGCTGCTGTGGCAGCCAAGATTAAATGGGTTAATGATCAAGGCGTGTTTGTGCAACAATAACAACTACAACAATGGAACAAAGCTTAGAGCTTGCAATTTCAGCTGCGCTTCAATGGATTCTGGAAATTGAAAGGAGTTGGAGTCAAATGAACTATATAAATCGGTAATGAATATGGGTAAGTTTTTTGTTAAAAAATATATAAATATTTAAATTCCGAAAAAAAAAAAAAATAAAAAAAAAAATAAAAATAGTCTACAAAAACAAAAAAAAAATTGTTAGTTTCACTTAAAAAAATTTAAAAAAAAAAAAACAAATATTCATATATATAAATTTATATAATTAAATATATTGAAATATTCGAAATAAATACCCTTATTTTATTTTTTAATTTAAATTTTACTTAAAAATAATTTCAAAAATGAATTAAAAATGTTTTAAAAAATTTAAAATATAAATATTTACATTAAAAAATATTAAATATTTATCTAATAAAGCATAATTCTTCGTTGTTTCCAACAAAATATTAACTTAAAATTGTTATTTTTCTAAAAACATTTTCCAACACATCGAAAAAGGGGTAAAAAATATGAATGAATGCATCAGAAATGTATTGTTTATTGTCTTTAATATAATTAATGTGTTTGATAAGACATAATATTTAGTTAACATTACATAAATTAAATGCCAAATCGCTTGCATAATTATAATTCCAATAAATTTTCAAAGCACTAATAAAGTGAGCTGCAACAACAACTGCAACTGCAACAACAGCAACAACAATTGCAACAATAAACAATGGCAACTAAACATCCGGCGGAGGTCAGAAAAATACGAAAATCACATAAATAAAAGCCAGCTGACACGCTGCAGGCCAATAACAACAACAGAAACAACAACTGCTAAAAGCACCCAAAAAAATTTAACAATCCCACAAGCCAAAAATATATAAATATAATAGTATAGTATATGTTGGATTTTTGGTGCGCTTTCATGACGATAAAAACAAGTGCGGGGGAGGGGAAGGGGGGAATCTTTGTAACAACAACAAGTAAAAGGTTCTAGGTGAGAAATCCCGACTAGGACATACCCTTAATCCGTTACGTAACGCTTTTGGATAACGAGTAAACTTTGAACAGCGGTATCTTCGGTGTTTCTAAACCGATTTTGATCAAATTTATTTATTCAGAAGTTTGTTATTTCATCCAAAGTCATAAGCCTCTTTTTCACAATTTCTCAATTTAAGTTTTTTATGTTATCGATAACATATCGATAAATCAGAAAAGTTCATTTGTTCATTTTTTCAACATAGTTTCAAACCCCATTTTTACAATTTCACAGTTCAGGTTTTTTATGATATCGATAACATATGTATATCGAAAATCAGAAAAGTTATCGATAACTTGAAACTAACTTTTTCTGTCTCGGACTTAGGCGAGCTCCAGTTCCATATCTGAGGTATCTATCGCTTATAGTCTCTGAGATGGCTATATCGACTCGGCTGCTGATGCTGATCAAGAATATATAAACTTTATAGGGTCGTATATGCTTTCTACAATCTCTTACATACTTTTGCAACAACCGATTATACCCGTTTTTTACCAATTTCATGGGTTAAGGGTATACAAACAGCAATAATAACTTATAAATTTGTAAATATTTCATAAATGGCACATAAATTAAAACAACTAATGCCAAACAGAAACAGCAATAACAACAGCAACAGCAACAACAACAACTGTTTTTCATGATTTGTTGCACGATAATTGCAGCAGTTGCAGCTGCAACCAACAAAAGAGTCACATAACGGAGTTGACACAATATTCTCGCTTTATCTAAATGCACTAAATAAACCATACAAAACAGAGATACAAACACAAACATATAGTATAAGCTCCGGAACATTAACTGTGAATTTATCGTTCAGGGGAGCCCAGAGGGAGGGAAGGGACGGGTAGTTAAACTAGTATACAGTGCATAAATATTTGAATATGATTTACAAGCGGATGCTGCAGCGAGAGCACCGAAGAGAAATGCCAAAAAATTAAAACTCCCGAAAAACAGCGAAATATCTAAATTATATATTTTTTGGAAATGTAAAAACAGGATGTTTACCGCGATGTTGGCAAAACTGTTGTACTTAAATAAGTAGAGCAACGTTTCGCATAAGAGTATTTTATTCTCTTCAAAGTCCTGAAAAATATACTAAAAGTATTTGAAAAGATTTATGGATTGCTTAGTTTATGTAACAGAATCTGCAATGCTGAACTTTTTGTAAACACGAAGGACATATCATACAGTTCAGAAAAGAAATATAAAACCCTTTTTTCGATAGACCGTTCGGTTGAAAAGTTATGAAAAATCATCATTTGTTTTTAAATTAATAAAAAAAGGTTAAATAGTTGTTTCGTTTTAAACGTTTATCAATTAAATGATATGGAAATTTTTGTGATTGTACTTTGAAAATTTAGAGTGAATGTAAAAAAATATATATAATAAAAAATTTTAAATTTTCATTCTAAAAACTCTAATCGTTGCGTTCACTGCTTGAAACATATTAACTTCTTAAAGGAGAAACTAATAGAGAACGTCATACATTGAAGGTAAAAGCCAAATATAAGCTTCAGAATCTAGTCAAGCAGAAGCTAAGCGTTCCTTTTTAGTATTCTTAACCGGAAAAAAGTCATATATTAAAAAAATCTTTTAGAAGCAAGTTAATAAGTTTTTAATATAGTAACGAAATGAAATTGTTTTCTAAACAAAATAATTATTTTTTTTATCTTTTTATGTGGAACCTATTCACACAATTGTTATATTGTACAATATCTTCTTCAACTATGATTCTCTACTCCTTTTTTCAGTCTTTCTTGCCTTTCGTTAAGCAATTAGCCGACTTCTCTGCAAATGCATTCCGGCAACCCGATCCAAACCCTCAAGCTTTTTTACAAACCAATGTCGCAACGAACTTAAGTCCAGACTCAAGTGTTCAACAATTGCAGCTGATTAAGTTGCTGGACCTGCAACAGCGAGAGAGAGAGAGAGAGAGAAAGAGAGAGAGAGCGAAAAAGAAACGAGTTGGGAACTAAGAGCTGAAAGTGCTGGTCTCAAGCATGTTGAATATGTGTGTAAGTTGTGTAAATGTTTATGTTATTGATTAATTACATTTACAACAATCAAAGTTCATTGAGTGATACCAATCACAACAAGGCAAAAAACGACAAAGAACAACAACAACAACGAGAACGAGAACAACAAACTGGCAGAAGGCAATGCAATGAATCTTCAAGTTGAAGTGGAAATTACTAACTGACTGAGAATGACTTGACTGAGTGAGTGACTGAAAGACTGAAGAACATGTCTAATGCCTTGCAACAAACCATTTCCAGCTCCAACACACACACACGTTGATTGCTTGCATGTTGGGTCTCTTGTAAGGCATTTGTCTGTCTGCTCGTTCGTTGCTTTGATCTTGTTGTGTTTTTTTGATCTTCTCGCTCCCTTTGATTGATCAATTAAATTCATTTGTAAACAAGTTCTCGCTTCCCGCTGCGCAATGACGCAGCACAACTGAGATTTATTTCGATTTGATTTATTTTCTGATTAATGCCACAAGAACAAACATAATTTTTGCGTTTTTATGAAACAGTGAACTAGTTCTTTTTGACTAGTTACCAAGTAACTACTGCCAACAGCTGCCCTTGTCAGTCGACGCTCGCTCTTTTCCTTCTTCTTCTCTCTTCTTTTCTTGTACAGCTGTCAGTGCATCGCCTGTCAAGTGTCAAAAACATTTGCAGCCGGAGTCTCCCAAAATGCAAATGCACTTACGAGCGACGAAGTGACGAGGCGACAGACACGACGACGACGACGACGACGACGACTCGACCCGACCCAACTGACAATTTTACAGTTTTTGCAAGTTTTTGCGCTCTCCCCTCGCTCTCCTACTCGCTCTCTCTTCTGGCTGACAGTGACAGGCCAACAGAAAAATATTGTACGATGAGCAAATTCGCATTGTTCGCCAGATATTACACGACTCACTCTGCTTGTTGTTGTATAATACAAGGTTCTATTGTTGTGCGGGTGAAGAGGGGGGGAGGGGGGGTAGGAGGTGTGGCTGCTTTGTTGCGCTGTTGACTGGCGATTGCTCTGACATCGCTGACGCCTTGATTAAACTGTCATTTAGCTTCATTTATTTTGACATAAAACTGACAAGAGGCCCCCATTCTAAGTGGCAGCTTGAAATGCATTTTCAATTCAATAGCTATACAACAACAACAAAAGTCGACATCATTTCAGTTTTTTTTTATTTTGACTGACCTTATAAAAAGCACGCGTAAAAACTATTTATAAATATGTGCTTTTGCGAGTATGTAGAGTTTTGAAATATGGTTTATATTTAAACTTAAAGCTACGAAATAACTTAATATCTTAAATAAATTACAATAATTTTTTAATCATTAATAATGCAGCGATATATGATTTAAAATGCGTAAAAAAAACTTGGTTCTAATTATCTAATGATAAAAAAAAAAAATTATATCTTAAATAAATAAAAATATTTTTTTTAAGTTCAGTAATGCAAGAATTTGTTTTTTAATATTTGAAAAACAAAGCTTGGCAAGTATTTTTATTAATATCAATATTATTAATCCTTTTTCATTTCAAAAGAATGTTTAATAATTATTATATCGTACACTCAGAAAAAAAGCCAGTTCTAAAATCATAACCATTAGGTAATGATTTTTACCGGCACCGGTCATAAATTTTCGTTCTTGAATTATGACCAAACACAAAAAAGCGTTCTTAAAAAATTCATTCAAATTCGTTCATTAAACATGACCGGCGTTCATGATTTAAGAAAAAACGTTCTTAGCGTACTATCATGACCGAATGGTAATAGTTTGGTAATGATTTGGTACAATTAGAACGAGTTTTTTTTCTGGGTGTATATACAATTTTTTTATGCCTTTAAATATTTTTTTAAATATTAGATTTGTGTAATATGAAGAATAAAAATATAATAAAAAAAAATTAAGTAAAATCTAAACTAACAGTTAAATAATTTAGTAAATTACAAATATATTTTAAGGTATCATTTATGCAAAAACAAATTTTGACAGTATAAAAAATTAAAAACATTTTTATTTTACTATTTTTTCCCCCTTTTTAAAAGTTTAATAAAAAACAAAATATTTTTAAAGTGTATTTATATTTCGCAATTATTTTATTACAAAAATTTAGTTTTTTTTAATCACATATTAATTTTTTTAAATTTATTTATAAAAGTTTATAAATACCAAAAAATATAAATCGCCATTAAAAAATAATTATTTTATGCCCCAAAATACTTTAAAAATGTAAGATTTGCATACAATGTAACACAACAAATATTTATTATAATATTTAATAAATTAAAACATTTTCTGTCTAACATAAGTAAGATATTCATAACACACAAATCAAAGTTTACAATGCGTTTGAATGCCTTTCACAAATTACACAATTAATCGATATGCAACAAAGATAAATGGACTACATGGCGTATAAATAACATTTCCACTCCTCTAAACACACACACACACAACCGCATACACACAATAAATAACTAAAGAGTCGGGTTTAGTCTTTAATCACAAAATCTCGTGTCAGAAATGTCCGATAGTCGCAAGTCATTTGAGGTGCAACTCATTTAATGCAAAATAACAAGTGATTAAAATTCGCAATCGTGGTCTGTACGCATGTGTATTGGTGTGTGTGTGTGTGTGGCTTAGTATAAAGCTGTCACTTAACATAAATTACAATATGTCAGTCTCAAGAACCTTTGACTTTTATTAATGTAAACATGAAAAGCAACACGCATGCTGAACATCAAAATGAACCCAAAAGGCACAGAAGACCCAGACGAGTCCGACTCCGGAATCCGGTCCACAAAACTGATGCTGACAGCGACAAGGGGCAAGGAGGAGCAGGAGTTGCAAGTTTGCATGGCTTTTGCCTTTTTGGATTATGCTATAATATGAGAGTGGAAATGCATAATACTTGCACTTGAACGTCGCATTGAGCTTTGTATCTATGTATCTTTGTATCTTTGGCTGAGCTCACTTAGCGATCATATCATTTTGACATGCTCGTGTGTTTAAGCTGTCAAATTGCCTGCTGTCTGCGGCTGCTGTCGTTGCTTCTCCAACTATCTTTTCAACGTTGGCCGACTTTACAACACACACACTCGACTCGACTCGACTCGACTCGAGTCTTGGCTTGGGGCCTGTCTATTTGTATCTAGACAGGCACTCGGCCTTATGCCTCCTTAAGTTGACGTGTTACGCTGTCAGCGTGGAGAAAACCTCAATTTCAAGCTGTCAGTTTGTATGTCAGCTTCAACTGACAGTTCTCCACAATGTCTCGTTGTCTCGTTTGTATTCGCCTTCTCTCTCGCTTCTCTTCATGTCTTTGCATTTTGCTGGTTTTTGCTTGGCTCGAGCTAAATTTACAGATACTTTAGTTGGGCATTTGAATAATGCGCGCACAACCAACAACAGCAACAACAACAACAACCAGACAAGACTTGCAACTAACTGTTGTTATGGGTTAGTTAGTTGCTAGTTGTTATGACCACTTAAATAAGTAAAGGACAACTTTGTTTGCTCGCAAGGCAAAGTTAAACAAGCTTTGACTAATTTTAACATAGATGCAAATGTGCATAAAATTAGTTGGAAATGGGAAAAATTGGGAGTTTGTGTAGAAATCTACAAGGTTTTCATATATAATTCAAGGTGACAGCAAGATATTTACTTGACAAAGTTAATCATTAAGACTCAGGATTCATGTTTGACTACAAATTAAGAGTTTAGCGTTTGTAGAAATGGATTTTTATGAAGCTTGTCGGAAATTACATTTTTCATTTTACATTTTAAAAGGTTAGTTTAGACACACACAGACACCACAGACTTGTGGAGATACTCCACAACCTTATTCCTGTAATTGCTTAATCCAAACCTAATAACTTAGTAAAGAAACAGTGTTTACTTATTATTTTCTGAAGGTTTTTTTCTTTCCAAAAATGTTTTAAGAACAGAAAAAAGAATAAATTTATTGATAAACAAATTTCTGGATTAATCACAACGTTTTGTTCAAACGATTTTGGATCATTGATGGACCCATATTATATGTATCTTATGAAGCTATGCAAACTTATGATAGAATTTTTAGGGATAATAATTGGTTAAAGAAAAATATAATAAATATAAAAAAGTTCTCGTTGCTAAAGAATAAAAATAATAAATATAAAACTACTTCATCTCCATATACTATGCTTTCTATATAAATGAATATGAATGTTTAGAACGATGCTTTTTGGTTCCTTTCAAAAAAACGAATTTTCTCTGTATCAAAGCATTTTCTTGTTCCCTGGAGATTTGTTATATGAAGTTCAACTTTATTAAAAAATATTTTAAACAATCGGCTTATCAATTTTTGTCCCTTATTTGCGTTGTATGTTATAAGTTATTCGTCTAAACACTTTCAAGATCACAGGAAAAAATACTATCTTTAGCATGGCGAATATTGTATACACTTGCAAACCAACTTGTTTTTGATAATACAAATTCTTACAGATCTTTAATAACTATAGTATTAACAAGGTATATTGGTCAAACCTATCGGGATTCATAAAATCTAGGAAAAATAAGACTTTGACAAAAGTTTCAGCAGGAAAGCTCAAAAAAATTTTAGTTTAGGTTTACCTCCTTTTATCCAAGTATGTAAAATATTTTTTTGTAGCGTGATCTTTTTGGAAATAACATTAGATTAGTTATAGTAATCAAGTGCTGATACATTTAGAACTAAACATTTTTTGGGTACTTGGTATGAGAATCTCGTTGATGGCTTTTTAGCATTTTACAACAATTTTATAGTCCAATGTATTTGGCATGCAATAAATAAAGTTGTGAACATTTGCTCGCATTTGCAGAAAAGGTTGCGGGGGGATTGCTTTATAAGTGCCGCTGCCCCAGCTGTTGCCCCCAAACAGTTTGGAGCCAGAAAAGCAGCTGCCATGTCGTTGCACTGCACGTTGGACACAAAAGATTTACGATTATGGCGCGACTATTAAAAAGTTTCGCCTCTCTGTATCTCTGTCTCGCTCTTTCGTTCTGGCTTCACTTCACTCACAAGCCCACATTCAAAGTCAAAACAAAATAAAAAATATTGTAAAGCGTGAGGACTTTGCCTCTCGACGAGACATTGCCATCGATTAATTATGTGCGGAATTTGGTTTATTGAGTACGAACCGCCTTTAAATTGCAGAGAGAGAGGAGAGAACTCGGAGCTGCTGTCTGGTTGTCAGGGCTGCCGAACGCAACAACGATCGCAACGAGTTCTCAGTTCTCAGCACCGCGACTCGTTATTTATGAGCTTAACTATAATTTTGAACATTTACGTTGCGCCTGCGTGCGCTTTGCAATATGACAATATTTTTTCGCCAAAAGAGCGGAGCGAGGGGAGCTTTATGTAGACAGCTGCTGGTCAATTGAGTTGGCGTTGAGAACTCTCCACACCACTCCTCAACCCCGCCAATCTGTCAACTTCACAGCGGCAACCATTTTGTTGGTTTCGATTAGACTGTTAAGTTGTCAACCTGAAATTGATTTGTTGCCGGTTGCCCGTTGCCTGTTGCACGTTGCACGTTGCAATGTGTCTCTTTCTCATAGGGAATTGAGCTCTGAAACTTACTTAAATTAATGTCACACACACACACGCAAGGCTGCAAAAGCGTGCGGCTTTTAAAGGTGTTCAATATTGAACTGAAAACCGGGTTGAATCATAAATCGCTTTGGGACTTTGACTTGAATTTATTGTTGGGCTCGTTGAAAGCACAATTATAAGTGGGATTAAACATGGATAGCAAACAGAAAAAATAAATAAATGTGTAAATATAACAAATAATAAAGCTATTCATATATTAAATGAGAATTTTTGTATTGAGAAAATATTAATTTTTTTTTCTCAAAATAAAAGATGGGTGAAGAAATATATATTCATAATGAAGTTAATATTTGAGATATAAGCAACATTTTAAGCTTTCACTTATACGGCTAGGACATTTCTTTGGTTTATTGCAGTCCTAAAAAGATCAAAGATCCCTGCACAGTGACGAGAAATTGGGTCTAAACCAGTGATGGGCGCGTTGCGACTTTCCTATGCACATTAGGCAGCGCGCTGCTTAATGTGCATAGGGCCTCTGCCGCGGCCGACTGCACAAAATCACACGTACGCTATAAGCACGAATTTTTGTTCGTCGCGTCGTGTGCTTGTATGCGTATGAAAAGTGTGACGGTATGTGTGCGTGCCCATCACTGGTCTAAACGTATTATTAATCGATTGTGCTCGGCAAGGTTTTAAGGCTTAAAATGTATTTTATCATTTTTTATAGAAAACTAACTAATCATAACTAATCATTATGCTATAAAATTTTCAAAAATATTAATTTTTTTCAGCTATTCATTAAAAAAAAAATATCTGAAAATATTCGTACACAAGATGGCTAATTTTTTAATCTCTATAAAAGGAGAGATATGTGCTGCCATTACTGTGATCGCAATTGTATAAGAAAAGCAATTTTACAAATGGTCCAAGTCATTTATTGCTATTAAAGCAAGGTCGAAAGGGTAAGACATTTCTTTTTTTTTGAGAAAATGAGAAGTTTGCTAAGGTGTGATATTATATATAAATATTAAGAGTAAAGAAGTTAAACAAATACAAACATTGTCTGAGATTTTCAAAGATTTTTTTGGAAAGATCGATTCAAACATTGTTAGAAACGGTTTAACTTCGTTTATTTTAGTCAGTTTGACCTAAAAATTGTACAAAATATTCTATACAACATGTTTTTTAAAAAAAAAAAAAAAAAAAAAAAAAAAAATTCATTTTTAAAGATTGAAAATATTTGTTAGTTTTAGTTTATACTTTAATATGGATATCAAATGCTATTTATTAGCAATAACTAAAAAAGCCCAAAAATTGTCTACTAAAACTTAGGTTAGGTTAGGTCACCTAACCTACTTAAACTTAATCTATGTACTTATAAATAGAACAATCACTTAATACACTATAAATAACCCCTAATAGAAGCAGGTACTTCACATGTTTAGACACATTTTAGTGTTGTTTGATTTAGCTACGGATTGAAAAAAGCGATAAGTTGTTTAGTTTTAAGACATTTCAAACAAAATGCCAAACAAAGTGTCATTTGCAATTTGAGGTCTAATCGCAAATCTGCCATAATATGGCAATTACTTCAGATTGCTGATTGACTGAAGGAATGAATGAGTGAATGAATGAATGATTGAGTAAACATCATTCAATATTCATTGCGATTACATTTAGATGTCATGCATCTAATCCAGCTCACTGAGCTGCAGATTGTGACTTCAAGTGTTTATGTGTGTTTGTGTGAGTGCGTAAAAAGCTGTTTGAAGTGGTTGTCAGATTCAGTTTTTGTATCTCTATCTAAATCTCTATCTCCATTTGTATCTGTATCTGTCTGAGCATATGTGTGCGCGTGTGTTTATGAGTTGGCGTTCGCTTCAAAGGAGTTTTGTGTGCGACTTCTTTGACGGCAACGGATTTACGCTCGCCTTCACTCCCCTACCCCGACATTAATCTGACATTTAATTAATAATAAAGTTGACAGTTTGTTTTGAGTGACTGTGACAGTTTTAATTGAGATTTGTTTCCACAATAAATGCGCGCTATAAAAGCGAATGTGCGGCTTATAGATTCACATTTCAATTCAGGCTCTTTGTGTTTTATGCTACTGTATGGAATATTTTCAGTACACTTCTTGAACTAGTTCACCTGATGAGTGACCATCTTTCGAACTTCAAGAGCGAACTTCACCACACTCTCGCTCACTCTCTCTCTCTCACTCTCAACGTTTAGTATGACACTTCACTCGCTGCTTAAGCTAAACAGTTATACAGCCTGGGCTGCAGGGCATACAAAACACTTGAAGAGCCGAGCACCTACAATAACAATAGCAACAACAACAGCAACAATATTGCTGCCACTCAAAAGTCCCGCAGCACTTAAGTGCCCAAGCAGAGAGTGGATTCGTAATGTATGTATCTGTATGTGTGTGTGTAAGCAGTCAACTCGATTGAGAGGCGATTAGCGCAACACAAAAAAAAACACAAGTGGCATGTTTTGATGATGATCATCAAGCGCGTCTGATTGCTGGCAATCAAATGTGAATTGTTGGGGCGGCAATGGTTCGTGGGTGCGATGGTGTGGTGGGGTAAAGTGGGCTAGTGGAGTCCCCCACCCGAGAAGACAGACACGCGTAGAAACGTTTTTTCATTTTTCAAATGGCTTTTCAATTGAGTTGTTAAGCAGCAACCACACCCACACCCACCACCCTCTTTCGCTCTCTCACTCTCGCACTCTGTTAACAACAACTAAACGAGTGCGCGAGCGATAATTGAGTTTTATGATTGACACGACAACTTTGCTTTTTAAATTGACATAAATTTCAATATGTCGCAGAACAAAACACATGGAGATATCCGTAAAACCGCAAAGTCATGCGAATTGAATGGAGCTCCGAAGCGAGCGAAACGAAGCGAAACGAATGGGAATGGGACAAGCGAGAACATTGATATCTGTCCCAAGCTGCTGGCGATCTTTCTGTGTGTGTGTGCATTCGTGCCTGAGTCTCTGTCTCAACGATAAACTGTGCAATAAATTTCAATTACAGTTATTTTACACACACACAATACATTCAAAAAAGAAACTGTACATACATAAACTATTTAAGTGGCGGGGCGTTGTTATACTAGATGGCAAAAGCCAGAGGCAACAACAACGAAAAAAATGTAAATTGTGATAAATTTTATGTTAAAGTGCATGAAATTATATGGCGACACATTTGGGCACTCATAAATTTTATTTAAACAATTTACAATTGTCATTCGACAATTGCATGTCGCTTGACTGTCGCCCTCTCTCTGTCTCATTCTATATCCACCTCGTTTTATTGCACATTTGAAAAGTTCACAGAAGTTTTGTGGAGTACATAAATTATTAGGGTAGATTATGGTTTTAATGGGTTTTTAGTCTTAAACTGAATATTGAATGTGTTCTCATGTGTTCCAGTCCTGCCATAATAACATTTTTGGTACAATTGAATTGAAGTGCGCAAGCTAATTGCTTACCCGCCTTGGGTGGTGTGTGGTGAGTTATCACTGTCTGAACACACAGACACAGGTCGCAAATGCGAAACTCAATCAAATTACAACATCAAAGCAAATGTCGTCAGGCCAAACCCACCTCCACCTTCCAAGCGCACTCTCATATATATTCCACCTCACTCTCACCGACTCTCTCTCTTTGCTTTCAGTTGTCAGTGGCAGGAGGGAGGTTGGCAACGTCGTCATGGTCATGCCGTGGTCTCGTTTCTGTTTCTGTCTGACAACTTACTTTGGCATTTGGCTGTCAACATGCTGTCAGACATTTAAACAATAAATGACCAAACACTTTTCATTATGTTGCTCTTTGCGGTTGCTGCCAGAAACAGACAGACATTCAGACAGGCCCAAGACCAAAAACCCCCACAGCTCACACAAAGTGAGTGAGAGAGCAAGCAGATTTGTCGACTGACAGGCTAGCAAAGTGAGCAAAAATGTTGCTTTGATGCCCACCGACAAAAAAACAAAAACAACTGTGCAAAAATTCAACCTAACCAAACCAATATGTAATACTAGTTCGATGTGTGTGTGTGGTAGAGTGGAAGGGGAGAGGGATATAAAGTTTTCGACATGCGTTTGCATGATTTGGACTGTGATGTGGGTCAGAAAAAAAGAGGCAGAGACAAAGGTCAAAGTTTTACTGCTGTTGCTGTCATAAAAATGTTGCCAAAATGTTTGCTCCCCAACACACACACATTTTTTATCCTTTGTCGGATATATGGTATATACGAGAACCCATTTCAAAAATGTTGACACTCAACATAGGGCAATTAAATTCATTTTTCATTCATTTGCTCTCTGTCCGTCCATCTGTCTCCCTCTCTTTCATACTGTGCGCTGGACACAGTTGGCAGCCTTGTTGAAACTAACTGACATATTGCTTTGCAAATTTGAAAGGTTTTTTTTTTTCCTGCCCATTATAGTCACGAAAAATTTGTTACAATATCCATGGTTCAAGTAGGGTGAAAACGCACACAAACAGATTTTTAATTCCATTGATTTATTGCTAGAGTAGAACTTAAATTTTCCTGCTACTCATTTATGTTTATAGGTTTGAATGTCAATATTTCCTAGCTCACATAAAACTTCCCAAGCACACTCATAAATACCTGGAATGCTCTCTCTTTCATTCCCCCCACTCACTCACTCAGAGTGTGTTGGAATGGGAATTTTTTTGGACTCGAGTCGCATTAATGGACCTAAAACACATTGTTGGCATTTTCTACCCATAAGAACAAATTGCTTTACACACATTAGAAGAAATTTCCCCACTGCCAGCTAAATTCCCTTTAACTCACGCCCACGCCACTGGAAGGATCTGAGGGCTAAGGGAACAGAAGCGACCATAAATTTTGTTTTATTTATGAGCATTTAATTTTTGTAACATTAATTTAAACATAACTGCCAAAACATAAATTAGCTTCCGTTTCAAACTAATTATGCCGCCTGCTTCAGTCACAGGCCAAATACCACTCTGCTCCTCCTCCCACTCCCACTCCCACTCCTTCTGTGGCATGTCCCCTCGGGCCTCTTGTTCATATTGTGGCAATCGCTCAAGCATGAAAATCGTTGACTGCACAAAAGGCACTCAACACACACGCACTCCGACTATCACCCAGGGCATAAATTTAAATAATTCTTCTTCTTCTCTCTTCTCGGATACCTTAACATTTTATATCTCCTTCTTACTCTAACTTCAACTTTGCGTTTTATCTTTTTTGGCGGCCCTTTATGTCTGTCTGTCACCCGATGATAGCTCGCTCGATAGAGAGAGGGAGCGAAGAGTGAATTTCCCTAAGTGCCGTTACACATGCATTCGGCATCTCGCATGCATATAAATTCTGAGTGCCGCTCTCAGCTCTTTTGAACTGCCATCAAATTAGTTGTTCATCCAAGCAATTAAACAAATGCGCCCACAGTGCCAAAACGAAAGTGACTCGAGCAGAAGACAAGAAGACAAGATCAGGGCTGCAGCAAAAAAAAAAACATTTGCATAACGAGTAATATGTGTTATAATTAAGAATATTTGTGAGTTAAAATAGTTATTTATTTACATGTTTTTTAGTTTGAGTGCAGCCCTGCTTAAAAAGCGCCAAAAGCACGCCAACATAATAATCATAAATATATCAGACAGCTAAGTTTTTGTCGGTTGGCATAATAAAATCCAATTAAAAACCAAAGAAAACAATGTTTACGACCTGACAGCGCCCACTAGGTCGGGGGGAGGGGGTGTGAATGAGTAAGGGCAAAAGGGCTAACATTGCGATTGCGTTGAGTTATGTTAATGGCGCTGTAAGCGCGCCCACACAAACTGGCACCAAATGTTATGCTTTTATATCCTCAGCAAATGCATTTCACAACAGCTGTTGAGCTTTTCAGTGGAGTGGGGTGGGAGGGGGGAGGTGAACTTGGCGTCTCATTATGAACGAAGAACGGTAGCAAAAGTTTTACTCACAAAAAAAAATATAATAATAATACACAACACTACATAATTCACGGATACAAAACGATAAACAGCTGAGCTTTGTATATCCCCTACCCCTAGGCCCCCCTCCTTGTCAGATGTCAGACGTAAATCTTAAATTTCACGAAGCAGAAAGTGTTTGCCGGGAACTACTCTATGTTGGAAAATTGACTTGGCAGCCATAAGCCTTAAAAACTCGAATAGATACATATTCCTTTTGTTACAATGAAGTATTTATTGTTGTTGTGGGTGCTGTGCCCATGGATGGAGAGTCCATGGGGCCTTGCACTTTATTATTTATGGCTGTCGGCTTGAATACGAATTCATTTTATTTATGAAGCAGCTCAGCCAAGCGCACAACACCCAAAGCAACCAAACAGAGAGAGAGAGAAAAAACCCGTCAAAACAACGAAAAATGGCCAACTGTGGTCGCCTTTGCTACGCTTTTTGTCCGACTTAGCCACAGAATAAGCGAAAATTTTGTGTTTTGCTACCAAGAAACGCAAAGGAGTCAACCAAGAGGCGAAGTGGCATTCGCTGAATAGTTGTAAGATTTGTAATACAATGGGCGAAAAGTGAAGAAAAGTGTTTGAAATATGGATTTGTTTTAAGAAATTGTTTTCTGACTTTAAAAATACATAAACAAATTTTTTTTAATAATTTATCTTATTTATAAGTCAAAAAGATAGATCTAGTTTCGATTTTAAGAGATTTAATATAATGTCTAAACTTTAACCTGCGATATCTCCGATATTTCTTGTCTAATTTTTATCAGTTTTTTTTTAATAAATAATAATTATTTTATTTAAAGTTTCGAATTTTATTCTCACAATTTTGATATTCATGATTTTTTGTTATCGATCACATGTGTGTATCGAAAACCAGAAGTGTTATCGATAATTTAAAACAAATTTATTCTGTTTAAGGCTAAGGCGAGCTTAAGTTTTGTTATATACTTATGCACAAAATCATTATACACTTTTTTACCCATTTAAATAATTAAGGGTATCAAGATAATGAATATTAATTTTAAAAATAATTTAAAAATTTAATTAATATTAATAAATATTTCATTTTTACAAATATAATCTTTCTTCGCCCCATTATACTTTCCGCTTACTGCGTAATACTTTAGCCCATTGTCCTTGTGTCCTGGCGCCCCAAAGTATGCAATGCGATGCCTGTTGTAGCCATGAACACTTACACTATGACTCTTGTGACTTTCACTCCCTCTACCTATGTGGCCCTGGTTGAGTTGGAGCCAATTTTCGTGTTGGCTAATTAGCTTTGGGTGTATTGTTTATAAATTTATGACGCATGTTAAATGGGTTTAATTAATTTATGGCACTTTGGGCCACACAAAACAGGGCCAAGTCCTAAGAGAGAGCGTAGCTCAATTGAATTCTCTTTCTGTCTCGTTTGAGTTATGTTTATGAGTTGCGGTCATTTCTACAACATGTTAATTAGGGTTTTGAAAAAGATGAAGAGTTTTGAAAACATCTGACGAACTTGCATTAAAACTCAAAACTGTATTCACTTATCGCTTATTCAGGATCAAAAACCACACACCCGTTGTCAGGGCATAGAGAATCACCCGCTGTGCCAGACAACTCTATTAAAAATAAGCAGGAAAAACTAAAACAACCCCAAAGACTTTATGATAATTATATCGTTTACTCTAACACAAATATGATTATGTCACATTTTAATGTCCCGAAAAAACTGCTCAATTGATATTTGGTGTTACCCTAACAAAGGGTATTTAGACTTTGTTAGCTATAAATGTGACATTTTTGGGGGAAAAACGGAAATGATTCGTGCGAATTTTAGGAGTAATGCATTACAATTGTTGATCTAGGTTAAGGTGAAGTCTCAAATTTTTTATATATTGAATTTAAGAACGTTTTTTAAGAACCAGACCTTAAGATTTTAAATTTTAATCTGATTATTTTTTAATTTTTAATAACTAATTCAAACTTTGTAAGACGCAAAGGCAAAGTTTTTAATTTTTTTTTTTTTTTTTTTTTTAGTACGAGTAATCTTTTCATTCTTGGAGGCCAAAAAACATAAAGAAAAAAATAAACAACATAAAGAATAATTTATTTTTCATTTTTCCTAATCATCGTACTGATACAATTTTTTTTTTTGTTTTTTTTCAGAAATGAGCTAAAAATCACTGATCAAAATAATGGAACCACTAATGCATTCATCAAAAAAATCAACCTTTAGAAATGCATGTTATTTATAAACTTTATTTCATTTTAAAGTGTATCAAATCTTCGTCTTGCACACTTTTCACCTACTTATTTGTGCTGTCATTCGTCGTTCGTCGTCGTCATTAACATCGTCATCGCCGTTTTCATTGTCGCTTTTGTCGCACCCAGGCGCCAGTGCCAGTGCCCCGAAAATGATCAATGGTCGCTAATTAGTGTGTCCTCTCTTTTGGAAAGTTTACACATGTTCCCTGTGGCCCCGCCACCATGCTCTATAATCTATGGTCTGCGCTCAGCAGTCAGCCGGGGGTAAGGGGTGTATATTCGGTTACAAGTGTTGTGTCTGGGTTTGGGTATGGGTTTGGTTTTGGCTCCCTGCTGTGGCCGCAGGTCATTTATTATTTGTGCTGTTGTTGTTGCTGCTGTTGGCGTTGGACTTGAATTTCAATCATTTTGTAGCTGCTTTCGATTAGAAACTTGCGATAATGTCCAATGGCGACAAAGTTTTCAGATACGAGGGGCGCCTACTAAACTACTCTCAACTCCAACTCCATTTCCCACTTGCAGCATTTGGCTTTGGCTTTGGCGCTGTCTGCAGTTTGTCAATGCATAGAAGACGGAGCCGGGGCCTTATCTGCACTTGGCTGCCAGTAAATTATGTTTTTATCTGCATCTGTGGGTCATGTTCATGCTGGAGTTCAGGACTTCTCTCGCTCGCACATTCTTTCTCTCTCTCTCTTTGCTTAGGTTCATGTTTGTAGTAGTTGTGCTCAATTTGATTGATGAGAGCCCAGAGCGCTAATGAGCTGCAATTAATAAAGTCATGGACTTTGTTGACCGCAACAAACGCTGTTCTTGTTTGTGGTCTACCGGGGAATGGAGTGAAGTGGAGGGGTGTGGAGTGGTGAGGAGTGGAGTGGAGTGTACGCAGTCGGTGTCCAGCTGATTAATGCAAAGTCCGTTAATGAGGTTTCGACCCGGTTGAGAATTTCGGCTTGTTTCTTTTTAATCATACTGAACATATAAGCCTTGACGACGCTGCCTAATGACAAATGACATATTTTGGAACCTAAATCAAATAAGTTATACGGAATGTATAAATTATTTGATTTTTGGATTTAACAAGAAAACATTTTCTATAATAAAACATAGAAAACATAAAAAATATTTATAAAAACATACACCCAGAAAAAAACTCGTTCTAATTGTACCAAATCATTACCAAACTTTTACCATTCGGTCATGATAGTACGCTAAGAACGTTTTTTTTAAATCATGAACGCCGGTCATGTTTAATGAACGAATTTGAATGAATTTTTTAAGAACGCTTTTTTGTGTTTGGTCATAATTCGTTCCTAAATTAAGAAAATTTCGTTCTTAATTTATGAACAATTTTCTTATTTTAAGAACATTTCGTTATTAATTTGTTAAAAAAATAAAAAACTTTTTTTTTTTATTATCAAGATTAACAACATTTTTATTTTATTTAACGACTAATTTATAATATTTCATACAATTGTGTATAACAGTCCCCCCAATGTATTATAATTGTATTAATGTTAATGTTAGCAGTTAATGTTAATGTGAATATGCTTAATAATGCTTATTATAAATAATGCAGATTTTACTTACCTTTTTTTCCCAACGAGGATTTGAACCGGGGACTTTCGGTTTGAGCGGCGTCTTAGACAGCACGACCATCAGGCGTCATTGAATGACTCGTATAATTGTTAAATACGGCTTTCTGCCGACCACTGCTCTTATGAGAGACATTCGGTAACGTCGCAGATACGAGAGAGCGATCCCGTTACTTTGCATACACATTTCATGTTTGCGAGAGAGCGAGTATCGATTCACGGGTTTATAAATAAGAACATCGTTCTTAATTTGGTACAAGTCTACCAAATCCGTTCTATTTGTACCAAATCAAGAACATTTCATTGCTAGCGTTCTTAATTCATTACCATTGATCTTAATTCAAGAACGAAAATTTATGAACGGTGCCGGTAAAAATCATAACCTAATGGTTATGATTTTAGAACTGGCTTTTTTTCTGAGTGTATATGTTAACCTTTTTTATTTGAGGACAAAGATAATAAAAAGTTGTTTTTGTTTTGTACAGACCTAAACGTAAATTGAGTAAACTTTTGATTCCTTCAAAATATAGTTTTTTTGAGATCAAAACTTATTATGAATTAAATATTTAAAATATTTCTTCTTACATTAGTTTCTGCTTTTTTATCGAAATATTTTATAAATTCAAGAACTACATTATATAGTTGATATACAAATAAATAATCTAAAACAAGATTATACCATAAAATATAACAAATTTGCATGCCGAGAGCCTTCTTTACTTTAATTTTCAATTATTAACAAACTTTATGTGGATAATCAAAGATGTGCTTAGATCAAGAAAATGTTTCACGCATAGAATTTTCAGATTCAAAAGTTTTATTTTGATAAATCTCCCTAAAATATGATAAATGTTCATATCAAGGAAAAACGTGTAACAATGAATGATAAATAAGTGAAAGATTTTCTAAATTTTAAAAATAATATTTTCCAACTAATAAACCAAAAGAACTAGTTCCATTAAGTCGTTATAACAGCTCCTAAGAACCTAACTTCAAGCAGTTATAATCACATAATATTACTGTGCAACAAATAAACCTTCCTCATATAACACATTACATTTGCATGTGCTTATGGATAAAACTAACTACCTCTGCAAGGTTAAAAATATATATACACATATAACACGTCTGTATATGTAATCAATGTTTACTTTCCACATCTTTAGTTAACACACAAACATTGCACGCTAATTCCACAAAACAATATTTGATGTTTGACTATTTGTAAACTGCCAAGGAAATTATTTCCAGGAATTCGTCATCAGTGCACACTGTAAGTAAGCACGAGAGTGAGCGAGAGAGTAGGATACAATTAAAACGTGGGCGTGTGTGTGTGTGTGTGTAAGTTCTTTGATGTTTTGCCGAAACATTGGCAGCCGTCTGTTCACCTAATTATCACACTATTTGAGGCATCATAAAAATTGGAGTAGGAGAGGGAGAGAAAACTTGTCTATGTGTGTGGCTAAAAACAAATAATGCAACGTGTACACTAATACTAATGGCAAACCTAAGAAAAATGGGCGAAATAAATAAATAATCTAAATAAAACTCAACAAACTGCAAACTGTTGTAAATGGGAAAATGCAGTCAAAGACGAACAAAAAACCTCAACAAATTCCCCATAATTCTCCTTTCAGTTTGTTATGTCGTTTTGTTGTTATGGTGCGCATCATAAACCCATAAAAGTGTGAAAAGCGCGGCGCGAGATCAAAGACTACAACAAAACAGAGAAAACAGTCAGCATGAGGCAGTTTTAGCTGAACATATACTATATGTCTTTATAGATATATCATATACGAGCACACTGTGTGGTAAAATTTATGTATGGTGTTTTTTTTTTGCTAGAAAAAAAGCTTTGAATTGTTTAACTAAAGGACTTGTAATAAAAATAGATTTTTATTTATTTTTTTTTATTTATTTATTAAGTAAAGAACCGTACTATCATGATTAGAACCTTAAAAACACTTTTATAAATGTAACAGAAAAAACCCATAATTTATAAAATTTTTAATGGAATTTTGCTGAACTATATTATGTGATTAAAATGAAACCTTTTAACAGAAAAAATTTTTTCGTAATAATTTTATAAAAATTTTAAGTTAAAGTAACAAAATAATTTCATTTTTGAAGCATTTTATTTTAATAATAGAAAATAATTTTGAATCGTATTTCCTTGTATATCTTAGTTTAAACTTAGTACGCAGGATTTAAAATTCGATTTCTTATGTTGTCAAACTCCATAAAACATTTAAAATAATTTTTTAGCGCAATTAGTGTCCAATTTATTTAATTTTATTCTTATTCAAATTTTTATAAATAAATTTTTCAAACTAGTTTGATAGTTGTGGTATGATATTTGTTTAAAGCTATCTCTTAATAATAATTGTTGAAAATTTGATTTTTAGGGCAAAAATGTCTCTCTCAATATGTACACAATAAGTTCTTTAAGAAATAAGCTAGAAAAACAGGTAAACCCTTCTCATAATCTTAAAATTTCATTAAAATCAGTTTATTAGTTCCTGAGATTGGCTACTTCAAACATTGCTACAGAAAATTTTAAGTTTTTGCATCCGTTAAATTGGGAAAAAAGATAACCGATCGGTTTTCTTTTGAGAATCATAAAAATAACAATTTAAAAACTAATCTCTTAGGTTAAAACAACACAGTAAAAATTTTTTGTGCTTAATAAAACTTTTAAAAAGCAAAAACTCTTTTTCTCTATGTACAGAATAAGTTCCCTAAGGAATTTTTAACTCTTTCCAATAGTACATAGAATAAGTTTTCCAAGAAAAAATAAATAAAAAATGTAAATTCTTAAAATGTTCCTAAAACTTCATTAAAATCGCCTAACTTGCTTGAGAGTTTAGAGAGATCGAATGTTTTGAAGGAAGACGTTAATCTATAGCTTATTTGATTGAAAAATGTTATTTTTCTTTTAAGAGTCGTGAAAATAAAATTATCAAAATGTACTTTATTATTGCTTTTTCTTATCCCAATCTTAACTAGTGTTGTACAATTTCTAATGATTGTAAAATACCCCGAAAAAAACCGAAGCTCTAAACCTTTTTCAAAAACCTGAATAACAATCTTGGTATGCATTAATTTATGCCCGAAGCCGCCAAATTAGCAGTCAGTTACATCCGCTTTTGGGGGCGTCATGTTGGCCGACTCCGACAATTGCAACTTGCAACTCACCCACAAACACATAGACGTAGACACCGCTGCAGTTGCAGTTGCACATGCAAACTAATAAATTTCATTGATGTGTCTATTTTCGGCTAGAGTCGGTTTGGGTTGGGTTGGGGGCTCTCTAGTCTTTTGCCTACTTTGCGCCTCTAAAGTGCCTGCTGCGGAAGCAATTTGTAGCTACAAGCTGTAATTTCGATGCGGGCAACGCCCCATGCTCCCCTCTCTACTCCCCACATTGAGCATGTTGCAGTTTGCCGCAAAACGTTGCCTAAAAAGACGTCGATAATTCTTAAGAAAACGGCGCGAAAATCGACGCAAAATAAAAGCGTGCAAATTTTCGCTGTCAGGGTGAATGATTGTGGGGCTGTGGGGCTGAGGGGGGTTGAAGGTGTAGCACTTTGTTAGCCTTAAAGCAATTGCTGCACATTTTATTTAACCCTTTTTATGGCCTCATTATAGCCAAGATGGGGGGCTAAAACGAACACACAGACAATATATTTTCCAAAAAGGGGTGAAAAGCTTGGGGCTTAGGGGGTGAAGGGGCTGGGCGCAATACGCGGAAATGAGGCTAGGAATCAAGCAAATAAATGTTTTATAAAATGTTCACAGCACACACACAGACAGAAAGTAAGTAAGTAGCGATATTTGCAGCACTTCTCAAGCCATTAAAATGAAATTTATTGTTTACAATGTTTTATGGGGATTTTGGTTCTTCGTGCTGGCAGTTTACTTGGTAATTTGGTGGAAAATCAGCAGACGAAAGTCAACGGATATGAAATAGTGCAAACTTATTGGTACTTTGTCTCCAGACTTTCCGCGTGATATATATCTTTCAGACTTAAGAGCATATAAAAAGGGGAATAAAAATAAATAAAGAGTAAAGTAATAAATTTGATAATAACAAAATGCTTACAGAAAATTAAGCAATGTGATTTATATTAAATTAAATGTAGGATAACATTAAAGGTTTAACGAACAAGAAAGAAGGTTCTAGTTGAAAAATCTCCTTAACTCGTTACATTCAGTTTTGTGTTTTCAATCAATAACGAAAAGAACCCAATATCAAGCTCCGATACCTCTGGTGTTTCTAAGACGATTTTGATCAAATTTTTTCGAATGATTATTATTTTAGCAATAGTTTTTTACGCTCATTTTCAGAATTTCAAATTTCAAGTTTTTTTGCTATCGATTTCATGTGTATATCGGAAAACAAAAGTGCTATCGATAACTTGATACAAAATTGAGCTTAAGTTTGATGTCTGGAGTCTCTAGATCTTAAAGTCTCCGAGATCGTCACGTTTATACAGATGGACAGACATACAAGCAAAATATGAATAAATTAAGTTTTAAAGACTTAAATGCAGTTTTGATTTAGATCTAAATACAAGACTTTTGATGTATTCCAAATAAAAATCGATCTAATATTGACGAAGTTATGGCAATCGGAAGTTCAGCTCAACTGCTAAGTCGATTTCTGGTCACAAAAAGTTAAATATGAAATGAAAATATAAAAAAATTATGTTTCTAGATTTAAATGCAGTATTATTTGAGACCTAAATACAATACTTTTGATGTATTCCAAGTGAAAATTGGGCTAATATTGACGAAGTTATGGCAATCGGAAGTTCCTTCCACTCCCAAGTAGATTATAATCGATTATTGGCCACAAATATATCAAATAAAAATCTGAAAAAAATTTAAGATTCTGGATTTAAATGCGTTAATTTAGAGCTTAAAACCAGACTCTTCATGTATTCCAAATGAAAATCGCTCTTATATTGACGAAGTTATGGCAATCGGAAGTTCTATTCAACTTCCAAGTCGATTTCTGGTCACAAAAATATGACATGAAAATCTGAAAAAAATTAAGTTTCCAGATTTAAATGTAGTATTAATTAAGAGCGTAAAACAAAACTTTTGATGCATTCCAAATAAAAATCGGATGAATTTTACTAAAGTTATGGCAATCGGAAGTTCAGTTCCACTCCATGCTTTATCAGAACTAGCAAGAGGAAGCCTTGAAAACCAACAAAATAAACATAAACCACACTAGTTACCAATGCCAAAAGCATTGAATAAACTTTGTCGCTTTGATTTAAGACTTAACTAAAATAAAATCTCTTGCATTGCAATTCATATTTTGTTGCGCGAAAAGCGAAAGTTTTTCTGTTATGGAAAGAGAAATTAATAGCGACTAAAACTTTTAGACTGCAGTCCCCTCCCCTCCCCCCTCGCTCGTTCAACCACACCTAAGTACTTAGTTGGAGGCCGAAGCCGTTGCCTTTTTAACAAGCGGCACACAAGTTGAGGCCATAAATTTGCAAGAGCGCAATGCAAAATAGCCAAAAAAAAGAAGAGAAAAAACAGAATGCAAGACAAGCTTTGCAGCAGCCGTGAAAGGGGGGGGGTTTAGGGGAGAAGAGGATGCGTCTCCGATGGGGTCTATGTGTGTGTGTGTAATATATCTAGGCGCACATTCAGCGCGACGATAAATTTCCTGGCCAAAATGTGTAAATTATAAATACGAGCAATTATTTTAACTCTACTTAACAAATTACCATGCCATAGCATATGGGGCAAAAGGTATAAATTACCGACTTTTACGACTTGCGGAAATTGTATGGCGACGATGGCGATGTATGTGTGTGTGTAGAGAGGTGATTATGCTTAATTGTGTGTATGTCAGTGAGAGAGAGAGAGGCGTCGACGTCGACGTCGACATCGTCGTCGGCGGTCTGTTCAAGAACTCAGGACACCGTTACATGCTGCTTCCTGTGTTGGCAGCACCATCAACCACTACACTTCACCTTCTCACCTCTACCTCCACCTACTCACCTCTCACTCTTTCGCTCTCTCACACACGCTAACCGTTTGCCGCCGTGTGGTGTAAAACTTTTCGAATCAACTTTTAAGCAGCCCAAATGACTTTGTGGCCATTTTAAGCTCGAGTGTGCGCAAGGTAAGGTTGCGGAGGGGAGGGGGAAAGAAGGAGGGGGTGTGAAGTGCACACTTGATAACTTGATAAGTTGTGTTTGGGTTAAGGTTGGCTGTTTCCTGAGGTTTTTGCGTTTTAATTGCAAATTGGTTTTTTTTTCGGATGCATGACGTTGGGACATGAGTGTTTAAACAGGATTTGAGGTTGTTGGCTAAAATGTTTATGTCTGTTAACACTTGTTGTTTTTGATGGCGATAAGCTGATGATGATATTGACTGAAAAAGTTACTTAAAAGTTACTTAATTACATTGAAAGGTAAGAATTTTAATATTAGATTATTATTTCTTATAATATTAACACATTTAACTTGAACTAATTGCTTTTAAAACTTATAGTTCATCTCATAAAGTAGAATTCCTATGAATTATCTACATAATTTTCATCATTTTCGAATGGCAATTCATTACAAGGCGCTTTCCTTGGGAAAGAATGAGTGTTGGACTAGTTACGACAGCTGCATTCATTGCCAAAGTTGTGAGTTATGTTAACGAAATGCGCTTTGGATTTGCCTTCGTCTTTTACACTGCGCAAAAATGTTATTTTGTGTGTTTTTGGCGCAAGGGCGCGCGTGCAAAAATAATTTATGGAGACCATCAACAACCCTAAGAGCTGAAGCAGGAGCAGGAGCTGGAGCTGGGAGAGGAGAGGAGCTACACACAAAATGATAGATGGCGTGCCAGAATGTCTGCCATGGCATAGCAGCAAAACTGTGTGGCAGCAACTGTGTGGCAGCAACTAAGCCAAAGGAATAGCAAAATAGCAAAAGCAAAAGCGAACCAAGTTAACCCAAAACCCAAAAATATGCTGCGGGCGATATATATTTCTCGCACTCACTGTCATCATCGCGGCCAAACTCGACACAGAAAATGAGAGAAAGAGAGGGAGAGAGAGAGAGATAGCAAATGGAGAAGAGAACACTTTGAAATTGAAATGTCGTTTTGTCTGGCACTAGAATTTTTCATTGCCAATTTTCTGTTGGAGAAAACGAGCCAAGGGAACTGTCAAGGGGCCAAAAGGGAACTGCCAAGAAGACTGCCATATTTCTGCCATATTTCCTTGAGAGCCAACACACAAATGTCACATCAATCTTGTGACCAGTGTTGCGTAAGAACCAAGAAAATAAACAGCAAAATATTCATTTTGTTTTAGACACCAAAACCCACACCTCTCTCTATCGTCGTAAAAAAATGAATCAAGTTTCGCTGTTGCATGTTAAACAAATGATTAATCACTTTGAATATGTTGCCCAAATTATTTTGTAAATAATGAAACTAAGAGTACTCTATAAATATGACACTATATTTGCAAAACGGTGAGCATATGCTAAGGAGTTTTTCTAATTAGAACATATGGAGGTTTTTTGTTTTTGAAATGAAAATAAATAGGATCGTAGAAGGATATGGTTGCACGTTCTCTTAACATTAAGGTAATCTTTAGACAGACCTAAGTATGCTTACATATAGTACTTTCCATTCACAAAACAACTTTATATAAACAAGTAAGAAGATCAATAAATATATATATTATATAAAATATTATATATATTCTTAATGAGGTCGGAGACGCTTTCTTCTGTCTGTTTTATATTTTTGCACAAAACCATTCTATCTTTTTTTTAAAGATTTTATGAATTAAGAATAGGAAAAATGCCTAAAATACCATTGGGGTACTCAACTTGAACTTGGATTAAGAATTTTCTAATCGATATCAGAGTTTTTTAAGCAATGAACGATTTTAAATCATTTAATTTTAAAACAATTTGATGTTGTGTTTAGTATTAAGAATGAAATTAGGGAATCAGAAATACTTAATTCAAGCTCTTGACCATTTTTTTGAAGCACTTCTTTTTTCTATCAGTGAACGCAAACAATAGTCAATATACTTATAATACAATTTTTTAGCAACAAAACCATATCAAAGGCTTTTTAAATATTTGGCTATAATAAAATAGCCTTAAATTATTTTTTTAAAAAATTTTTAAATATTTTTAAATTTTTTCTTTTATTTTTAATATTTAAACTTTTATGTTTGTTTAATTCGGGTTTTTTTTAATGCGCAAAAATTATTTTTCTTATTTTTTTCTTAATATAACATAATCATTCTCATTCCAAAGAAAAATATCTCTATCAACATCTAATTTCGCAATTACTTAATTTATTATCATAATTTAACTGTTTATTTTAAGGCAATTTACAGAACAAAGCAAACAATTTAGTAGTTTTTTTTCTGCAAAGCAGATGTTTATGAGTTGTATGGGTCTTATGAGTAGCAATAGGTCAAGCGCATGCAATGTAAATATTTTGCTTGCATGTTGCGATGCCATTCATAAAGTTTGTTGTTGCACTTGCCGCATTTGCCATCTTTGGTGGGTTATTCCACCTGCCACACACTACTGCTGTTAAGAGGCATGGCATGAGGTGAAGAATTTTTTTATTTATTTGCTGGGTCAAAACGATTGAGCGTTAAATGAAGCCGCCAAAGACGGCGACGGCGACAAACGATTTGACAGCAAATGCCAAAAGCCGGCAGCTGTGTTTTTTTGCTGAAAATACCCTGTAAAAGAGAAGAGGGTATGCTGATAGGTTGTAAAATTATACTATAACTTTGATTACATAAGTATTTATTAAACAGTGTAAATTTTTTTTTTTTTTTTTTTTATTACAAATTTTTTTTCTAAGAGTAACTTTTATTCCAGTTTCGTCTGCCGTTGTCTCTTGTTGCTGGCGTTGCTACTGCAACAACACATGTTGCTTGTCCCACAAGTTGTTGTCCCCTCTCTCTCTCTCTCCTCCTTCTCTGTCTTGTCACTGATTAGCATCGCCAGCTCGTGTCAGCGCGATAAGCTCTTTGCCTCTAGAGTCTTAAGTCTCATGTCTCTGGGTTATATTTTGGCATGCATTGCATCGATGTCGATGCTGATGCCGTTGCCGTTGCCTTTGTGGATGCCACAAATCATTGCCAAACATGCTTTTTACTATGCGATTCGAAGCCGAATAAGCTGCCAAAAGGTGTGGTTCGCTTCATTTGGCATCGAAGTGGTGCTAAATCTTTTTGTGATAAATATTTCAACAGTTTTTTTTTTTTTTGGCATCTTTACCATTTGACCGAGCAAGTGTATTGAATATGTTGTTGAAATAAATTAAAATTAATTAAGAAATGGCTTTAATTTTATAAAAAAAAGCACAAAATTTTAACAATATTGACAATAAATAATAATTAACAATTATCAACATTTTAGCCAAATGGTTAACCGAAATCTGGTTAACTCAAAAAATGTCGCTTCTGTCTTTATTCGATAAGTAGTTATGGAACTTTTATGGTTTTCTCAGAACTGAATCAAACTGAAATGGAACCACCAGAAAATATATATAGATATATCTTTATTCAAAACAAAAAACAAAATTGGCTATACCGACTTTTTGATCTTATAAATTTTTATCTTTTTATCTTTTTTTTTTATCGGTCTTTTATGGTTTTCTCATGGATGTAAATATCAGAACTCGATCAAACTGAAATTGAAGCACATGTGAAGCACCAGCTTCAGTTAATAGAAGAACCATTCAAATGGGTTCATCGTGTCGAAACTTCTAAGGCAATAAAAATTATATTCTCTCCATTCTCAAATCGTTTGAAAATATATAATTTTGTGCTCTGTAAATTTTTTTGATATTTTTAAAAATAAATTGTAATTTCTTTTCCCAAAAAAAAACAAACAATTTCCTATCTTATTCGTTTGTTCAATATCATAATGATATATAATGTCTTTATTTTATTTGTTCAATCAACATTTTTTAGAGTTCGTATAAAAAAAATACATATTTTAGAAACAAAAATTATTTAAATTGTTTATTTTTCAAAATTTATTTTAATTTATTTATTTATTTTTCAGTATTCTAGAATGAATATGAATATATATCTCACTTAAAATCTGAAGTAAGCTGTCTTGTAAATGACAAACTTCTTAAGATCTTTTACCTTCAAAAGAACCTCACAAAGCACCCAAATATCTAACAATATATTTCCGATTAGCATAAAAACCATTAACTTATCATTTTAATACAAGCTAGCTTTATCTACAACTTAATCTATATTCATTCAAAACTGCCTTTTATTTAAACAAATAAACCTGACTAATTAGCTCTCTTTAACCCAAGCCATAAAGCATTTTTGTATGCATTCATTTCTGAAATATATACATATATATATATCAATTTAAATGAGAAAGCTTCCTGCTGCGATCTTGCATGATGTTATCCACTCTGTCCCTTCCCCCACTCTGTTCCACTGTCAGTTTGGGTCTCATTAGCTGCTGCATTCGATGACGCCAAACAAGCCACTTAATTTAAATTTAAATGTTTACTTCTCGCTTTGCGTGTGGGGCAAAGTATTTTGTCTTCGTTGGCCATCTCCCCTCTTCCCTTGCCCTCTCTAGTGTATGGCTGTCACGACATGCCAAGATTTATTTTCGGTATTCCATGGGCAAACTAAAATGCGCTGTCAGCGCAGCAGTTGTTGCCATACGTCGGAGCCTCGCTCTCTCGCCTCCATTAGCGTCTGATGGTGGTCCCTCTGGTTTACTCTGGGGACAGAGACCCACTCTCGTTGCACTTGACACCCGAAATTGATGCGCTCCCCCTGCATACCCCAAACTCCAAGCCACATTAATTAGGCAAAATATTGACATGTTGATATGTTTGTGTCTGTGTGTGTGTGTGTGTGTGGTGTTGTTCGTGGCTATTGATTTATTTAATGCACTGTAAGTTGGAATTTTCAAATCAATTATGTTACAAGTGGATGTGTATCGGGAGCTGTTTGCTGTCTTAGAGCTCATCTTGGCTGGGTGTTGTGCTCCGTTTGGCGCATCTCTTGAAGGGATTCATGAACAGTCCAAGCTGCAAAAGAGCTCCAAAGCCATGGCGTTTACCTATAAGGGTTCGAGAGAGATTACCGATTAACTTTCGCGAAAAAGTAAAGGCCTGTTTACTCCAGATTAAATTAAATTTATTTTAATTTAACAGTCAGCTTACTCAATCAAACCTATGCGATATCTATGTGAGCGTTTACTCAAAATTTAATTTATTTTAATTATATTTAGTTTAGTTCCGAATCTGCAGGTTGCAGATTCTTAAGTCTTTTCGGTGTTGGTAAGCTTCAAAATACAAAACAGCTGATCAAAAAGTGTGATGCAAAACGTTTACATATTCAAATATTTAAATGAACGAGCATAAGCTTATTATTTTAGTTGAAAATCATGTTTGTTGTATGATAAAAATTCAAAATACTTTAAAAATATAATTAAAAATGAGAAGTTTGGGCTTATATATTGCCATTAGCTCAAGTAAAAATGTGTTTACAAAACAATTCAAAATGTAACGGAAGGTTAACAACACTATTAACATAATTTAAAACGGTTTACACACTGTTTTCTTAAATTAAATTAAATTTTGAGTAAACGGATACATTTTCTTAAATTAAATTAAATTAAATTAAACTAAATAAATTAAATTAAATTAAACTAAATTAAATTAAATTAAATTAAATTAAATTAAATTAAATTAAACAAATTAAATCAAATTAAATTAAATTAAATTAAATCAAATTGAATTAAATTAAATGAAATTAAATTAATTAAATTAAATTAAATTAAATTAAATTTTGAGTAAACAGGCCTTTACACAGTTTCCTTAAATAAAATTAAATTTTAAGTAAACGCATACATTTTCTCAAATTAAATTAAATTAAATTAAATAAAATCTGGAGTAAACAGGCCTTAACTAATTCATACTAACCCTTATTGCCCTGTTTGCCACAGCTAGTTCTGTCCTTGAATGCCTTCTGCTGTGCCAGCTCCATGTCAGTCTCAATGTCAGTTTTGGGGCTAAGGGCATCCTCGGGAGTTTTTTGTTGTTCTGCGAAAGAAGATGATTTTGAGCTCAACTTGTTGTTCATGAACATACGTTCATCTCTTTTGCCATGCAACGCACAATTCTCCGTGGTCTTCTTCAGCAGCAGCCACGATTGCTGCAATCGATTGCCCTCCACAATTAGCTTCTCATAGCCCTTGAGCAGCTTGCGCACATCAACGCCAGCCAGTTCCTCGGGCAACGGCTGTTCACCAAATTGCCGGGATGTCTGGCGCAGATCTTCGAAGCGTTGTATGAGCTGTTTGATGCCAACGGAGCAGACTTCAACATCATCTTCGTCTGGCATAATGAGCTTCAGGGATATCGTTGATGGTACTGCTGATGCCAAGGTTGATTTGGAGTTTGTGCTGATGCTACGCAACATTTCGGCTGTCTCCTCCATGAAGGTTTCTTGGCGCTTGCGCAGCTCCTGCAGACGCTCCTTTAGCTCATCCAGATAAGCCAATTGCTGGCAAGTTGGCGGTTTGCAGGCCATCCCGATAACGATAACATCAATTTGGCACTAACTATAACACGAAAAACATTTGTATGTGTGTGTCTGTGTGTATTATGTGTACTGAATTTTCATTTGATTGTGTTTTCTGATTTGACTTTGGGCTGAAAAGTCAAAGCCCCTGGTTACCTTCCCAAAATCTGACTTTATTCGCCCCGCCTCCCTTGACTATGTCGCAATTTGTTCAACTTAATTCGCCACTAAATAAAAATATATAGGCGTAAATGCCTTTGATTGCCAGCCAGACGGCCATAAAAAGTCAAGATTGAAGAGATTACAGACCACCAAAAAAAATATTTCATTTAAGACACAGTCTTAATGTAACTAAGGATCTTTGGATTTTCGAGTAAAACTTGTGTTTGAATAAAATGTTTAATTATGAGTACTTGAGAAATTATAAAATAAATATAACAAAAATTAAGAGTTTTCGAAAACAATAAAATAAATATATTTAATTCAATTTATGTTATATAAAAAAATTAAAATCAGTTTTTTTCAGTAGTAAAGTAAAATAAACAAATATTCATATTTAAAAATTAATAAAAACATTTTTTTAACAAAAAAAAATATCTAAAACAAATATCTAAAAAAAATAAAAAAAAAAATAAAAAAAAAAAAATCCATCCCTGGATATCTATATTAAAGATTTAAAAAAAAAAAATTACAAATAAATAATAATCCGTCCGTTCCCTGAATGTCTAAAGTAAAGACTTCTAAAAAAAAAAAAATTCGACTATATTTTATTAAACACGATACTTAGTTTATTTAATTTTTGTATAATAATAGTCTTAATATAGTATGTTTAAAAATAAAAAACTGCAAAGAAATTAAAAGCTAAAGTTTAAAAATATAAAAAGAAAATGATTATTCCTAAAGCATGAGAGGAAAATCTTAAAAATGTTATCGATAAAAGTTTGATCGTTCAAACTATAGCTTAAGAATATGTCCTAAGTCATACTCGTTTCCTTATGATCGTTTCTTTTATTCTTTAAAACTATACCTTAAGAATACAGCTAAACTCATGCTTGATTCGTTTCTTTATGATCATATCGTTAAGATAGTGTATACAGAAATCGATATACTTTTATCCAATTTGGTTTTATGAGCCTCCTAAATTGAGATATCGCATGCAATCCAAATTGTCGAGTAAGTTGTAAACGTTGACTGTCTGCGGCGAATTGCGAATTGCGCATTGAACAATGGCGAATCAGTGGGTGGGTGTAGATGATAGATGGGCGAGGGTGGGAGAAGGTTAGGAATTTCACGAAGTGAAGTAAAACGTGCCGCTGCCGTTGGCTGCTGCCTACCACAGAGCCTAAACACAGAGAGGGACGAGAGACGAGTTGAGAAGTGACAGGAATCCCGCCAAATGCCCGTCCCTAAAAAAAAAAGTTTTCGCTGCTGCTGTTGATTTCACCTGAGGTGAGTTTGTGCCTCCACCCCCCTCTCTTGCGCCTCCTTTTGCTTTCGCAATTGTTGTTTCTTCATATTTTAATGCCTTTTTGAGTTGGTAGGCGTGCTACGACACGATTCTCTCTTGCCGATAAGCTGTTATTTGTATGTTGCCGCCAAGATCAGCAGCGGGAGCAGCAGCATTGGGACTCACTGTCAGTGTGCGAGTACTGCTCTATCCCACTGTTAAGGTGTCTGGCCGTGTGGGCTGGCCAACAGACTTAAAGAAGTTAAAATTATTACGGGGCAATTGTCTTGATCGTTGATTTATGTTCGCCTTTTGTTGCACGTAAAAAGCTCTTGAGGCGAATTTGTTGTTGCTGCTGCTGCTGCTGCTGATATTTATTAGGCGGTGCCACAACACAATATGCAATATGGGAACTTGATTATGCCCCTTTTTGGCCAGTAGCCCACAAAAAAACTGATGAAACGGAAGGCATTCCCATGACAAGATGCAGTTTGTCTTTGAATTTTGTTCACTCAAAACTTATTTCGACAGATTCAAAAAATATTTAAAAAAAAAAAAAAAAAAAAAAAGCATTTCATGTTGAAATTAGATCGCAAGGCCTTACCATTTGGGCTGTGCCTCGTCAGTTGGCTAAAAAAGTTGAAATCTCCTTAAAAGCATTCCTCTAATATACATACATCTGATCCCATAAAATTTTCCATTCCTTAGCATCATATAGTATATTCCAACCATCCCCTCGACCTACCCTTCCGTTTTATCTAGTCCCTGCTACAAACTAATGTAACGAACGAAATCTATTTTCAATGCCACTTTGTCATGAAATTTTGTTATTGTCTCCTTAGACAGATTTAAAAAAAAAAAAATAAAAAAAAAATAATTAATTTTATTTTTTTAAATTTATTATGATACATTATATAATAATAATATTCTAATTAATTATATTAGTCCGAGCGCTAGCGTCGAGGCCTTCAGCTCGAAAAAAAAAAAAAAAAAAAATTGTTGTATATTCCTGTATGAAGTCTCATTAGAGTTGAGTTAAACTTCCATTTAATTACAGAGGCCATGGCGTAAGCCGCCTTTGGCTTACATCAATGCTAATGTCATAACAACGCCTCTCTCAGCATCGCCTCCGCCCCTTCTCTCATCTGCACTTCCTGCTGCTGCTGCTGTCATCCCTGTGTTTTAAACCATATTTCTTTCAGCCAGAGTTGCAACGTTTGCAATTGCCTCAAAACTTAATGATTTCATCTTTCATTGAATTCAAATTTGTTGTTGCCGCAGGGGCATAACCACAACAACAACAACAACTACGACTTGCAGCTGGGGTTCGTGTGGTATGAATCGATGGACTTATACACTCTGTGGGCGTGCCTCCATCTATACGCCCCGTATGCCGTTGACTGTTGATAGCCGCCGCCGCCATCGTCGTCGTCGTTGTTGTTGTTGTTGTTGCTGCTGTCGGACGATATAACGAATTTATTATTTATTTCACCTGACAGCCAGGCCAACAGACTCTATAAATTTCCCTAGCCATGCTCTCTCTCTCTCTTGTTCTTGTTGTGAACTCCAAAATGTATTTATGGCCTATTGGCTTGGCGGGGATGCTTATATATGAAAATGATATTATTGATAAGCTATCCTATGTTAGTTGGGTTATTTTGGGTGCTGATTGAAATGAATCTGCACATTGGGAACAACTTCATTTCATAAGTTGAAATAACTTTTTAACCCAATATCCTGCTTGCAGTCATAATTTGTATGCCGATTTCATTCCGATCTCCCAGCATCTCGCTGCATCTGTGTATCTTTTTATTATGAATTGCTCTTAACGATGTTCCATTTATCATGTGCGCATTCATAAACCTTATTCTCATTTCTTGTTTTCCGGTTTTCTGTTTTCTGTAGACGCGACTTCGAGAAGATTGCGATTGCTTGGGCTCTTCTCGCTGGGGACCTTTGCGTGTTTGTGCGGCAAGTGGAATGAATAATTGCAACAGGGTGTTGTAAGCTGAGTTTTGCGGCACAGTGGAGTCGCCTCAATTACAGTCAAACTTCCATTTAAGGAAGTTTTTTATATAAAGAATGAATTTTTTGATCGAGGAGAATCGAATAAAAATTCTTCGATGGGAAATTCCTCTAAAGCTTAGTTTTTTTTGGGTTTCTTGAGATTAGTTATATGGTAGTTTGACTGTATTTGTCATATATTCTTCCCAATGAACCAACTTTTGGTCCGGGAAAAGAGTTTTGAATATCTCGACAGATGTCAACGTCGAAAATCATAAAAGAAATAATAATATTTTAATGAAGAAAAGGTGAATAATATTTTTAAAAGCCTTGCAGCTAGCGCTCTTTAAATTTAAGCAGTAGGCTAAGAATTTATTATTGGACTGTCTTTAATAAAAAAATAAAATAAAATAAAAATAAAAATTTTTTTCGATTTTTGCATATTAAAGGTAAGAAAAATACCGTTATTTTGAATACATTAATAATAATCAAAGCTTTGATTAAATCTTTAACTTACCAAATCTCTCTTGAATGTTAATTTGTCTTTAAAAATTATCGAAGGTCCATTTTTAAGCAGCTGCAAACCCAATTACCCTTCTCCAATTCCACTACACTCCAAAAGAGACAGATAGACAGAGAGAAAAAGAAAGAGATAGCCAAGCTTTAACTTTCGGTGCGGCTGTCAAAGGCGCAGCGGGCTATGAAAATCGCGGCAAACACAATTGAAAAACTGAAGTCAGATCGGGCAAGAGTGAAGAGAGGGGGGTAGAGAGAGAGAATTATGCTCTGGATGCTGTGTCGTGAGTAAAGGAGTGCGGCGGCAAACACTCCACACTTGTCAACAGCGGCTCTACTGATTGTCTACCCATGGTCATAACCAAACGACTGAGGGAGAGTGAGAGGGGAGGGGAGGGGGAAAGAAGGCGCGCTGGAGCCAGGTCGAGGCTCGCAAACGAGACTCACGCTTATGCTCACAAATCATAAATTGCCGCCTTAAAATTTATCTTCAATTTTCGAGACCCCATGTGGTGCTTAGCGAATGGTGTTTTGAAATTTATTGCTGCATTTGCAATAAATATTGTCAGTTGAAACACAGAGAGAGAGACAGAGGAAGCTGCTGCTGCTGCTGTTGCTTTGGCGGCAATAGTTAGCTCTGTCTCTTTCACTCCTTTGGTGCTTTGCCGCTGTAACGCCTCTACACACCACAGTTCCCCACACTCACACTCACACTGTAAAATACACCACACTGCTGCTTCTCGCCATTGTTTATTGTTTTCGTGCATATTAATGTGCGTTGATTGCAGAGCCGAAGGGTGCGCGGGGCGGTAGGGAGACGCAACTCTAAGCCACAAGCCGCAAGCCATCCCCCTCCCCCTCCCCGCTCTCGACTCAGAGACAGAGGGCAGTTAGCAGCTGGCATTGTGAACGGGGTCCCTGGTTTCCTGCTCCCTGGTTAATTTACAGCGCGCGAAATTGATTGCCAGTTTTGAAAGAGAGCCTTACCCCTCCAGTCCCTCCCACTCCCCACAATCCTTCCCAATATACAATTAGTGAGGTGTGTCTCCCCTCTCGAAATATAAAAAATTTGTTGGTTAATTGTGGCTTGTTGTTGTTGTTGTGTTTTGCAACAATCATTTATTGGCCGAGGATATTTACCAACTTAATTACAGTCGAGGTGTTATCGAATCATCATCAGAGTCCAGTGTTTATAACAGTGTTTAAAGCAATCAACAAATGATATATACGAGAGATCATTAATAACAAGAACTGGAACACACAGTCTTGAAAGCATAATGCAAATAGCTAATGGGAATGGCAATGGCAATGGGAAGGGAAAAAGGCATGATTAAAAACAATTAAAAAGAAATATTGCAACTAAGGACAAGTGCTGAAAACTCTCTAGTTTAGGTACGTTTTTGTTTCTGCAACAAGTGTTAAGCACATAATGTTTCCTCAAACCCTTAGGAAAAAAAATATTTTAATAAATTTTTTACGTATTTAAAAGATTTCAAATAAGAGGAGAAGGTTATCATTCCGACAGCATTTTTGTCATGTTTGTTGAGTTTTCGAAAAGCTACGCAAATTGTTATGATTTTTTTGGAGCTGAGAAATTCCGTGCTTTAGATTGAAAAAGCCATAATAATTTTCGATGAGTTGATATTTCCGTAATCTCACCAACATTTTATTCAGATTCGAGCGGTGTATTTTAGGAACTAACCTTAATCTGTGTTTATTTTGATAAAAAGAATAATTTAAAAATTAAAAATTTATAAAAATATCAAGAATAATAATATTTTAATTTTTTAAGAACGATTTCTTGAATAAAAAATTAATTTATATATTTATGAAGTTTTTCTGTACATTATTAAAATTATTAAAATATGTACATATTATAAAAAATGTAAAAAAATTATTTTTTTTTGACACTCAAATGAATAAGTTTGAATAGCGACTGAATAATGATTTATGTTTTTTTGGCAAATGTTATAATATTAAAAAATTTCGGAACTATTTGATTTGATTACTTCAAGTTTTTTTGAATATTCAAGTAATTTAGATAGTCTAAGGCTTCTTGCATTTTAAAAGAAGGCCTTAAATATTTTTCTGTGATCAAGTTAAATGAAACGTAAAGTCGATTAACCCTTTAAACTTATCCTAAGCGATCTTTTTACCTTTAAACATGTTTCTTCGTCTTCCAACACTTAAAATTTTATTTTCTACACCAAAAGCAATAGAATTTGTGCATAATTTTGACGAAATAAGTTTTTAGGTCGTTTTTTTGTAAAATTGTTGACAATGTTTGAAAACAAAGAGTATGAAAAAAAAAAAACGAAAAGCAAAACGTAACGAATTCAATATTGGGCTCACCTATAGTTGCATGTCAGGCAACATTGGCAAAGCTATCAATCAATTTAGACACCAGAAATGTAATCCTCGAAACTCTATCAACGTTCGTCGCCACCCCCTCAAAACCTTCTAGTCTTTGTTTATGTGTGTGTGTTAGTGTTGGTGTGTGTGTGTATTTGTGCACACTTCCTGTCGCCACAATTTGTTTGCGCTGCTGTCAAGATGTAAAAGCAAACGACAAACTATACGACTGCTACCTTACCATACCCCTTACCCCGTTACCTCTTCGGGTCCCTCTCGCTCTTGTGTGGCAGACACCCATTTCGATCCATTGAAGCATGTGACAGGCAACGGGCAGAGCTCATCAATCTCGTGTCGAGGGCCAAACAACAACAACAAAAATATGCAATGTGTTCAACATTGCGGCAAAAAGCGAGCATCGATAAACCCCAAAAAAAAAAAAAATATTAGAAAACCCAAAGCTATAGAACCCTTTTTGCGGCCTAACCACACACAAACAAACACACACACGCAGCAGTAAATATTTTACTAGCATAGGCAAAAGAGCACAAGAGAGTGGGGAGGGAGAGAGAAAAAATTAGAAAATATGTGTTGACAGCCGTCATCAATCAAGCGACACAACTTTTGACATGTCAAATGAACGAGCTGGCGCATAAATTACAACACAACAACAACAGCATATGGAAACCGTTTCAGAGAAGAGAGTGAAAAGAGAGAGAGCACGATAGAAACAAAAACAAAATGCTTTGCGTGCCAGGCAGCAGCAGCGAACATGTCAAACGGCAGCAATTGGAAAATCAATTTCATCAGTTGTTGTTGTTGTTGTTATTGGTGGCCGCCTGGGGGGACTCTTTAGATGCGGCATGTTAAATGTCATTACATTGCTGATAAGATTGATAACGCATAAACGTTGCTGTGCATGTCTGTGTGTGTCTCAATGTTGTTGCCTTGGTTTGCTTTTATGCCTACGTGACGAATCTCTCAAGTGAGTCATGCAAAGAGAGAGGCGCAATCACATCAAATACTCATTCGCTCAATCAATCATTCATTCACTCACGACAGTCAGCCGTTTCAGCCAGTCTATCAATCAGTCAAATCATCACACTCACACATTGACAGACATTTTTACTTAGAACAAAGGCCTTTGCGCAATTCAAAACTCAAATTCGTACCGTTAAAATTTGATTACAAATTGATTAATTTTTATTATTATTGCAATCGTTAACGAAACATTGCTTAATCGATATCAATTTGATGGGAATGCAATTGTGAAAATGATTAATAAAGTTTAAAAAACAATTTAAAGATATTTAATTAGGGTTTCTGTTTTTCCTGTAGAAAATAGAATACTTAATGATATTTGTATTAATCAACAGTAAAACCTCACAAATACTAGACTTTAGAATTGTTAATATTTCAGATAACTTTGATTTCATTCTAATATCTTATTGAATCTTAAGGGGACAAAAACGAACTTCGTTATAGGGAAAATTTTTATTGCAGAAAAGTTTTTGAAGGGAACAGATCGATCTGAAAATTAATTCGTTACGTAGAAAGCTTCGTTGTGAAGAATTTTGAGTTTGACTGTATGTTAAAAAACTTAGATTTCACAAAAAACGGGGCAAGAAAAAAATTATTTAAAAAAAATTAATAATAAATATTTTTGTTTTCGAAGAAATATTAAATTCAACATTTTAAAAAATATTTCTGTAGACTTACAAAAAATATTGAAAATGAGAAACTTGCTTCTAACTATTTATTCTAACTATTATTCTAACTACTCTATCTTCTATTATTCCAACAATACTTTACGAAAAGAAAATACTATTGAAGGGATTGAAGACGGAAAAGGTATATAATAATATCGACCGGAAGAAGTATTATGCTCCTCACGTGCATTCAAAGACTTTACTCAAATAGTATACCATACATATACAGTCGAACTATCATAAAACGAAGCTCTCTTACAATGAATTTATTCTTTTTTTCCAATAATAACTTTTCTGTTCCCTTGACTATCATTATATGGAAGTTCGCCTGATTTATGGTTAAACAGATTAGTGTACTTCTTTATAGAATACTTGAAAAACGCACCACAATTAAGAATTTCTTAAGCCAAACAAGTCTGCAAAGTGTATTTTAATCGTACAACAAACAAAGACATTATTTTCTTAAAACTGTTTCTTTTTTTGTTGTACTTTGTTTTGCATTTAGTCAACACCGCGTGACAGATTTCACTTTTCTGCTTCTGTTCGTTCGTTTGTTTGTTTGTTTATTTTACTGTTTTGGCATTTTTTCAGTGTTGGCGTTGGCAGTGACAAATCCTTTACCGTTATTTGCGTACACGCTGACACTTTGACAGGCGGCGACACATGTGAGTCTCTCACGTAATCACGTACGTATACGTACGTACCGAAGAGCCCCTATCATATTACGTTACGTTACTGTAGGGTTTTTACTTTGTTGTTGTTGTTTTTGGTGCTGGCCTGCGGCAAAGTTTTTAATATTCGCGACAAAATTCATTTCAATTTTCAAAGAGAATTCCATATGTTTTTTTTCGTTTTCGTTTTGCAGTGCTTTTGACAAATTTGCTTCCGGCTCTGTAGCGACTGCTTTGCGTGACAGCTGTCAGTTAAGCTCTGCCAAAATATTGACAGTTATCATGCGTCACATTCATACATACATACATATATGCAAAATCACACTCAAAGTTCAGTTAAGAACCTCGGAGTGTTTACTTTGCCAAAACAGAGAAAAACGAAACAGAAACAAATCCTTTGCAATTAAGAACTGTCAACAAGTCTTTTGTATGCACAACATATTTGAAATTGCTGGCGAATTCTTGCCAGACAGCTGATTTACTGTGCTGAAAGTAATTTGGCGCTAGCTTCTCGTTCCTCACATTCCACACACTCGTTGTTGTTTCACTTCAACTGTTCGTTGTTTCGTTCGGCTCTCTGACAAGTTGGCATCTCTTTGTAATTGATTAGCCTGGGGGTTAGCCGGCTGACATTGCATGTCGAATTCAATTTCAAAAGCGTAAAAAAACAACAACAACAACAACAAATGCTCATTGAAGATCACTTAAAGTTCATAGACAACAAAACAGCTATAAAACAAATAGCTGGTGTCTGTGATTATGTCGGCGAATGTATTTGATTGATCACTAAACAAGTTCAAAGTTTTCAATATCTTATTTAATAAATCTTATATCATATTTAGCTAAGCTTATCTCATTACTTTTTGAGGTTGGACCAAAATGGAAGTCTTTTTTAATAGAATTAACCCTTGAGATGTGTATAAAGGCTTTGTTCAATTGTATGTAACAGACAAAAGGAAGCATCTTTGATCCCAGAAAGTATATATTTTAACTTGATCAGCATCAACAGACGAGTCGCAATAGCTTTGTCCGTCCGCCTGTATAAACTTGCCGAACTCAGAGACTATACTAGCTTGAGACTTTAGATTTGGAACTTGAGCTTACCTTAGCCCTAGACAGCACAAATTTGTTTTAAAGTATCGATAACTTTTCTAGTTTTCAATATACACATGTTATCGATAACAGAAAAACTTTGATTTCAACTTGGAGCTTAGGCTTGCCTTAGCCTTACACAGCACACGTTTATTTTAAGTTATCGATAACTTTTCAAGATTTCGATGTGCATTTGTTATCGATAACAGAAAAAACTTGAATTTTAACCGGGAAATTAAGCTTGCTGAAGCCCTGAGCCTCACAAATTTGTTCTCAATTACTGATAACTTCTCTAATTTTCGATATTCACGTGTTATCGATAACAAGAAAAACTTAAATTTAAAAATTGTAAAATGAGGTTTGAAATTATTTATAAAAACTTTTACATTCCACAAAATTTGATTAAAATCGGTCAAGAAACACCGAAGATATCGCAGATTGAAGCAGGCTTAGGGTATCTCCAAGTCGGCTTATCTCAACTAGAGCCTTATTAGTCGTTTCAACTTGAGTGTGTGATCGATGACCCCGTCATAAAGCTGTCGCCCAAGTGTAATTCCAGTAGGCGCCAGTGCAAACATCAATATATATAACATATAACATAATCCGCAATCATTCGAGTTTATCGTCGTTCTATGGATATTGACTTAGGTACAGATAAAGTATATGCTATGTGCATATAGCTTATAGCTTAGGGTTTGTTTGTTGCACTCAAACATGCCACCAACTACTGCCATGATATATGGCTCGAAAGATGTTGATCATCAATAAAGCCGGAAATGATCGAAACATTTTTGAATTGATGATCTCGTTGGCAATAAGTCGACGCTTATCATGAACGCAATTTATAATACAAAATGGCCAGAACAGACAGACAGAGAGAGAGAGGGGGAGGGGGGGAGTTGGACCAACATAATTAATATTTAAGAGCTTCACTCTTCTTTGTCCTCTGCTGTCCCGTCCTGTTGCTGCTGCCTTCATCAGCGATTCCAATCAGATAACATTAGCACGTCACATCACACAGCGTGCAAAAATTATTATTCATTGAATTTGTGATAAATGTGACAGGGCCCAACAGGCAGTCCCGACCAGACCAGACCTCGGATTCCAGTTGCAACAATGCGTTGCACACACACGCAGACATGGCCGCAACGTAGCTGTCAAAAATTTGTTGCAAAAGATATTATCTTGCCCCCAACACAAACTGACTGGACTGACGACTGCTGGCTCTTGTATAGAGCTCATCAATAACAACGACGACGATGACGATGACGTGGACATGAAGAGAAGAGTTGAAACAGATGATGATGATGATGATGATGACCATGATCGATGATTGGCCATTTTTCTGTTGCTGTTGTTGTTGTTGTGGCACAGACAGACGCTGAGTGACGATTGCTGAGCAGAGCAAAACTCGCAAACCCAAAACCCAAAACCCGAACCTGAACCATAAACAATGTGCAGGCAACTGTGACCACACCCATTGACAGCCTCAGACAGAACAGAACAGACGAACTATGTTGCAATGTGCAACGATGGCAACAATTATTTGCGGAGAATCACAACACCACACACACACACACACACTCTCTATCCATGGTATGGACACTTGATTGATGGGCTCAATAAATTGCACGACGAGAGTCGCATTGTGAGTGTCGTTGATGTTGTTTTTAGTAGTTGATGCATCTCTTCTTTTTTGCTGTTGTTGTTGTAACTGTCACAGTGCCTGTGATAAGAAAAGGTGACAGCCAACAGAACGGGCAACAAACATTCGACGCAATTAGATCAATTGTACAAGCCATAGAGCATAAATGGCTTGAACAACTCTTGTCAAAGAAGATACTTTTGAATATTTTTTATTTTGCTTTGCTACGACAAAGAAGTACAGTACGAACTCGCTAAAGGCAACCTTTTGACATTTGACGAGTTTTCGAAAAAATATTTTGTGTTTGCCTAGAGACCATTTTCCATAAAAATATGCCTTTGCTTACCATGAAAACTAAAGTTATTCTGTCTTCAGAGCAAGAATTTCATTTTATTAATATTATTTGTATTTATTTATTTTTGAAAAACTGGGAAACTCTAGTCCATAATTTGTAACGATTTCAACTTTTCTAAACAGTTGTTTCGCATAGATCTCGAATTCGGGTGTCAAAACTTATAAAGATAAAAAAACCCTTTAAAAATATTTATTCAATGCTGAACAGTCGAATATTAATTTCATTCGTTACGAATGCGTTAAGCCAGATTTTATTGTAAAAGGCGTTATTATATATCTATACTAAAGATTCCACTATTGCCATCGACAGTTCTCCACCTCTAATACATAATAAATACATCTACAACAACGATCAAAATATTAATACCACCTAGCTTTTCTTTCTTGGAGCTCAAAAAGCAGACATCTTATGTACGAATATCTTCAAATATTTATTTTTTATGAATAGCTGGTTGTATGCCCTAAGCATAAAATATCAGTTTGTCTTGATATTCGTATTTTTACATTACTCTTATTTAGTTTTTTCAAAAAAGAGGTAAGTATTACCGATTAAATAATAAAACCACTTACGAATTCTTTGTAAAAATCTATATGCTTACGCAATCTTCCTCTAAAAAAGAATATTTCATATAAACTTGACTTCTTTTTACTTAAATTTCAACCTTTTAGTAGCGAGTTAGTCAAAAATTGGGTTGTAATTGGTCGAAAAATACTTTATAAAAAGTTGAAGTCATCAAAAAATTATTATTTTTTTTAAATTTCAGAGTTGAGCTCGTTAATTAGTTCCCTTTTTATTAAAATTAAAAAAATACATTAAAAACCATTAGACTTTGCCAATCACAATCGATTAATAATGCGTTTTGACCTGATTTCTTGTCGAAAGGGTTTTCTGTGCAGGGAACTGTGATTATTTAAGGACTGCAAAAAATGAAAAATATATGTCTTAGCCATATTTATGATAGCTCCAAATATTGCTATTTTTTTTTTCTCCCTAATTTACCACTTTTCCTAATGGCTCAATAAGTGATTCAAACAATTCATAATATCTTATCCCAACCTGAATGCATAAGCTTTATACTTGATCAAATTTTGGTAGCAAAGGGCAAGACAAACTGAAGAATTCGTTAGTTTATTTATAATTTCTAATTTAATGGCTCATGTCTTATGTCTCTGTGCTGTCAGGTGATCTAAGTGATTAATGCATCGAATGTGTACTCAAAAGTTCAGGTCTTCCGAGAGGGTAGAAAACTGATTTCGCTTGAGTTGTGTGTTTGTTGTTCTAAAAAGAAACGAAAATTATGTGTTAATCTTATTTGATTTGTCATTTTCACATGTGATGTGTCCATTTATACCCAACCGTCCCCCAACCCCCACCTGCCCCTCAATGAAATTATCTTATGCCGTGCCGTGCCGCTTCGTGCCGTGTTGTGTGTGTTGGGTTCTGTGATGTATGGCAAACAAATGTTTTCTTGACACATTTATTTGTTTAATGAGACGTTGAATAATTAGTTGGATACACACACAAAAAATCCGAATGACTCAAGCACATATATGTTTTCGATTCTATATAGATCTGCGTGTATGTGTGTTTATGTTTACAACAATTTATAAATTATGATTGACGACTTCTCGCTGCTGCCGCTGCTGCTGATTGTGTGACCCGTAATAAGTGAGCCCCAACCTTCGTCACTCTCTTTCCCCAACCTTTTTTTTGCTTTTATGCTCTCTGCTCTGCTTTGGTCATTATGGCTGACAGCGCGCCTTCAATATGAAGAGTTTAGATTGATGGCCACACATCGGTCAACGAGTTGAAAAGAAGCACAAAAAACATCTGCATTGAAAATTGGTTTGGTCACATTGTAAGTTGCATACTCTAAGCATATCGTATTGGGAATTCTTTGGTAATATGTTTGAAATTTTTTAAAGGTTATAATAAAAATTCCACGCTAAAAACTAAAACTTGCATTTTTCATATGACTTAATCCGTCTTAAACTCATTTAATCTTATAAAAATATTAACTATACTCCTCATACTCTTCAACAAACATGCTTCAATAACAAATAACAATAGCATTAAAAGTCAGCCTGGTCACACTGTAAGTTAGATACTCTTAGCTTACAAAAAAGGTTAAAGTTGAGCTAAAGTTTTGTTTAATTTTAAAAATATTTAAAAATTCTGATCTTTTAACGATAAATTTTTCATTGAAATTTTAATTCTTTTAACTTTATAATAAATAAGCTTAATAATATTTAAAATTAAATTAAAACTCAAATTAAAATATATATTTCAAGCTCATAAAATCATATATAAATATTAAATAATAAATAATACTCTTCAACAAACATGCTTCGTTGCAATCTTAATATTTTATTCAAAATTCTCTTAACTTAATAATAAATAAAATTTTTAATATTTGAAATTAAATAAAAAATAAAATGATCATATTTTACTATTACTAGATTCTTCTTAAACTCATTAAATCTTATAAACTCAATTAATTTATTTCTCATACTCTTCAACAAACATGCTTCAATCATTTTAAACACTTCATTATGCTCGTTTTGAAGAGCATCTGCAAATTGCAAAGTATCTGCACTGTGGTTTGTATCTGCTTTTGCCTGTTGACAGGTCACTAATTTCAAGTTCTCTCTAAGCACTTTTTTCTTTGCAAATTTGTTTTTTTGCCTTCTACTTGGGGGCAACGATGATTGATGATTGATGCGATTGCTGCACGAACGAACAGGAAAGAGAGAAGAAAGAAAAAAAGATGAAACCCTTTCGAAACATATTTTATGTAGAAATGTCATTTGAGTTTGCCAAAAATATTAATCATCATCGTTGTACTATGGAAGCGCGGGCCATATGATAAATGAAGTTTGAGTAAATGGGGTAAAGGCTTTGGGGTAATTAGCTGAGCTGTGTATATGTGTGTGTGTGTGTGTGTGTGTGTGCCCCATAATGATAATGATGTGCAACAATTTGTGCATGGAGCGAAAGAGAGAGAGAGGGTGAACGAAATTAAATATGATAAAAGACCCACACACTGTCTGTCGGCATAATTAAGTATGACATGCAAAAGTATGAATTATCACTGAGATGTCAAAATGTCACAGCTGGCGAAGACACGAGGAGACAACGACGACGTCGACGACGACACACACGAGCACAAAGATAAAGAGACGAAGGCGAGCGGAAGGCATAAATAAGATACAAGAGAGAGACGACAAACGAACGCCGCGTGTGGGATTAACTGACTCGAAAATTTATGATATGAAAAATTACTTGTTACTCAACAGGCAAATATACAAACAAGCGAGAGCGAGAGCGGAGAGAGCGAATGAGAACGAAATATGTATTTGTTGCTCGAACAAATTTTCTAAAGTCTGTGCTGAAAAATTAATGTGCCCAACTGTCATTGCAATGACAGAGATGTACCGGAATGGGAATGGGAATGGGATTGAGAAGGGCGTGAGAGGGGCGTGCGGATTGTTGTTGTGAAAGCTTATGATAAATGATTTTGAAATGTGACAAAATGCTTACGACTGGGATTAACAACGACGATGACGACGACGACGATGACGACGTCAACCTAAGCCTGCCAAAAGGATGTTTGAACAAGACCGAACGGGTTGTGCCACAAAGAGTGGCATACAATCTCGGGTGGGATTATAATGATTACTGCAATGAAGCTGTTGCGCTCTGAGCTATGGGAGCTTCAATCTTATAAAAGAAAGTATATATATAAGCATGGTAATAATGTTTTAATTAACGTATTTAAAATCTTAAAACGATACATTTAACAATATGGAGAAAAGTATATTTGTAATCGTCATTTAATGGGCTTAAAACTATTTACAGTTTGCTGAAAGTATGTTCAACAGTTGAGATAGCCTATAAAGAGCTGAGTTCCTGAAAACTATGATTTGATTCCATAAAAAAACGTTTAATATGGGGTACTTTAACCATATTAAGTAATTGGTTCCATCAAAAAACCCTTTTAAATAGAGGATTTTAACCATAAAAAATTAATTTTTTTTATTCCCTTGGGATTTTTTTAAAAAAATTCAACTGAAGTTTATCTTTATTTTTATTTTTTTTTTAATATTTATTTTTTTTATAAAAAAGAATGTTAACAATAAATTTTTTACATACTATAAGAGGCGGAGCAGCCAGGACTATCGGCTCGCGCAACACACTTTATCTTAATTCAACCCAGTAGGATGATATTTTTTAAAAATTTGTGAAGATGGTTAGATTTAGTTTATTATTATTTATTTATTATTTATTTTATTTTAATTAGATTTTTTCAATATTCAACCTGCAAAAGAATACATTTTAAGAAAATTCCCAACGTTATATGATATTTTACTTGTCAAAGCAGTGTTGGCTATCAAAAAAATGATTGATTTGCGTTCACTTTAAACATGAAACACATTCCATAGCTGTAGTAATTAATTGGTTTTGCGGCATATCAAAGCGACCAAAAAAATGTGAGTAAACGGATTCATTTTAATCAATTTTGAATAACACTTGATATCTCGATGCGTTGGCGACGTTGGCGACTATCTTAACGTGGTCAAGTGGTCAAGTGGACGCCAACGCTGGTCAATCGATGAGCGACGATCACAAACAAGCATCATACATACCATCAATCTTGCTAGTTTTGACGCCTGCTTTCGTTGCAGCACAACGAGTACATTTTTGAAATCGATCGTTGAGTCTGATCTGGACAGGGTTAAGACATCATCAGTCAAATGGCGCGACAGCATTCATGGTCGGGTCAATTGCTAGCTAGCTTTGATTTATGTATTGCCCATAAACATACTTATCTGTGCGGGAAAAATGAGGACGGAACCAGTTCTTCTCTAGTTCAATCCATCATATTGTTTAACATATCAACAAAGTTATTACACTGTCCATAAAACGGCACTTAGAACGGTAAAGCAGGTGCTCTGCGTCGTCTGAGATGTCGCATTATATATACACTTGAGTTGCATTTGACAAGATGGTAAACAGCGATAGTGACGCCACATTGCCTAATTGAAAGTATGAAGCAATATGTTAGGATTGCGAGAGCGAGAGGGGGAGGAAGAGAAGAAACGCCACACCTCTCAGTGTCCAGTTTCTGTCTGTGTGTATATAAATCAATTAATTTCAACTGTCGGCCAGCTGTCAAATTGTTGCTACCGGTAGGCATACGCTCTCTCGCCCTCACTCACCCTCGCCCGCACTCTCTCTCGCCCGCTCTTTCTGAGTTCGGTTTCGGTTACTGGCAGCGGGACAAAGGCATTGGCGACATGTCGAGAGATTTACGAAGTGATTGACGACTTTATGTGTCATTAAATACCGTTAGCAGACGACGCTGCTCGCGTTGGCGTTACTTCCAAAACGTTTCGTGCTCTCAATTGTTGTTGTTGTTGTTATTGCATTTGAGTCATTTTTCATGTGATGCCTTTGCTAAGTGAAAGTCGTCTGAATTTTGCTTGAGATACTTTGTGAGTTTTTGTGTTGTTGCTTTGTGTTGTTGCCTTTGTGTTGTGTTTGTTGTTGTTGTGTGATTAGCAGCAATTAAAACAGCAAATGCGTGGGTGGCGGTAATAACTCGGAAAATGTTGGGGATAAAGATCTTTTATGAAGGTCTAAGAATTTATGAAGAAAAATATTATTTTGTTGAAGGATTTTAATTTTGAAAAGATATTTTATTATTATGTATTACTGTTACACAAAAGTATGTAAAAAATTTGAGTTTTTTAACATAAAGGAGACAAAAAAACTGATTTATTTAGAAAAATTGATTTTTGATGGAACCGAAATTTTTTTTCAATGAAATTTAACTGTATTTATTTTTTTTAAGATTAAAAAACACTTTTCAATTGTTTTAGCTGCATTTAAAAGGCAATTAACCTAAATTTGTTTCTTTTTTTAAATAGTTTTTAAAAAAAAATATTTTTAAACTCTTATAATTTAATAAACTTCAATAAGTTTTCCAAAAAGCCATGTTTAATAACCAAGTGCATCATTATGAAAGCTTAAAATACGACTTTTAAATCATTTAAGACATAATTCCTTAAAAATCTCAGCTACATTTATTAAATGCTGTTCAACACTGGCCATCAAATTAAATTGAATCCACTTAAATACCACATTTATGATCGACTCCACACCCAACTTAAGTTCCACTACTTTTCACACCCATTTCACAGCTTCCAATAGCACCGTTATATGGGCATACACATATATATATACGTTTGAGTGTGTTTGTGTAACAACAATAAAACCGAATGGAGTTTGCCAAACACACACACACACACACACACACACACACACACTGCGAGCGCCGTTAACAGTTAAGTGGTGCACTCAACTAGGAGCTTATTAGCAAAAACTTTCTCATTGGATTATATGTACTTGAATATTATAATAATCGAGTTAGATTCACATTAAGTTGGTGGGTGGGGGAGACTGGGGGGGGGGGCTTTCATGCACAATTTCCGGGTTTCACAAAATAAGCCCAGAGTTTACGAGGGGGTCGGGGGGGACGAAGGGTCGTCATCGTTGTCGTTCTCGTTGGTGTTGCTATAAAGTGGGCAACTTTTTTAGGGAAATACTTTTGCTAAATTGCCAGGGCAAAGCGCACAGCCCTTAGTTGCCCCCCAACCCACCCCTCCCCTCTGTGATCCCATAACAAAAACTCACACACACATACAACAACAAATGTGTGAGGATTCAACTTTTACAAATCGTTAGCATTTCGCACGTTTATTGAGTTGTTTTTCGTATGTAAATTGCTTGCATAACTTTTGCCCACAGTGTTTGTTGTTGTTGTTGTCGAGTGTCGAGTGTTGCATAGTGTGTTTAGTCGTCGTCGTTGCCTATTCGACGGCATAAATATCCCTTTTGGCTTATATACACTGGATTATTGTCTGTAGATTTTACAGATATGCGTGTGTGTGTGTGTGTGTGTGTTTGTTTGTTTGTCTATAAACTTTGATTCCTTGCGGAGAATGTGCTCAACGCATTCTAAAAAGTTATAACCAGTGAGAGAGTGAGTGTGAGAGAGGTAAAGCTTTGGGCTATGGCTTTTGCTTCCACTGCAGTGGAATCCACTCTCTCTCTCGCTCTCGCTCGCTTTGAGTATCTTGTTTTCCAGCTAGAAGTCTGCGGTTGTTTTTGTTGCTGCTTGTTTGGTGTCGGCATATTTGTCGTCTGTGGTCTCAACTGCAAATATTATAGCAAATTGAACTGTAAATAGTTTTATTGCCCCTGTAAAGCCGCAAAGCCAAGCGAGAATACACACACACACATACATACGCATAGCTTGGTTACATTCTCATTGTTTTTGCTTTACAGTTTTTGTTGTTTTTGTTGTTAGCATTGCTGAATGCATTGTCATACACAAACACAAAAAAAGCCACAAAATGAAGTTGTTGAAATGCGAACAGATTTACTTTCAAGGAATGTCCACAATTTGGTCTTTAGGAAATTCCATAGAATATGAGCTTAAATCAATTTGTAAGTAAGTTCATTTTAATGGGAAAGCTTTTAAAGATTAATATACAGTGGAACTTTGGTTAACGATCACAATCATCCAGTGTATTCGTTAACCGAGTATCCACTGTAAATACATATATATTGGATCATTAAATTTTTGTTGAATTTCTAGAATATTTTAATATTTTAATTTTTTAAAATTTTTCTTTTCATTTCATTTAAATATTGTTCATTAATCTTTAACATTTTTATAGCTTAATTTATTTTTTAATTTGATTTAATTTAAATTAATTTAAATTTAATTTTATGGCGCGCTATTAGTTGACAAAATCAAAAAAAAATAAATATTCTAACCCCAACTAACCCATCCCACATCATAAGTCATGACTGCCCCATAAATTCATTTGACAAAAATCAAATGACAAAAATGATAAATGATTGGCAAATTAATATAAAATTCATCGCAGCTTTGACTGCAAACACGAAAACTAATCATTTTTCTGGCCATCATTTGCATAGATATATCATTATTAACATTATTACAGTGAAAACCCTCTAAACGGACACCCCTATTAAGCGGACACCCCTTTTAAGCGGACAAAAATTGTGTAACGTTGATTTTTTTATATTTTCGGGAACATTTTAACCCCTTTTAAGCGGACACCCCTCCGGACAGTATATTTTACGCAAATCGTGGTAAAAACCTCTTATCCGGACGCGAACCTCACTCAAAAAAAATTAAAAATTACTGTAAATTTAAAAAAATTTTAAAGATGACTAGTTCTAACCTGGCTAAATTAACATTTAAAGAAAACCAAAATAATAAAATTTAATTTATAATATTATAAATTAACTTTGTGTTGATAAATGATTGGCAAAATTAATATAAAATTCATCGCAGCTGTTGACTGCAAACACAAAAAACATAATCATTTAAATAAATCTTTGTGCCATTTACAAAAATTAAATTTGCATAGATATATCATTATTAACATTATTATTTCACATTCTTCGTCTTCTTCTTCTTCCTACTCGTTCTCGCTGCTTTGAAAACACGCCTCGCATTTTCATCAATCAATTTGCAGCGAAGAAGAAGAGAAAAAACGAAGGCAACGCCGCCTGACATGAAAAATATGTGTCTGACTTGGAATGGTAAAAATGGATAATTTATAAAAATTTAAGAGCACTGAGCAAACGCTGGCACTCGAGACATCAATCACACCAACAACACACCGAAATCTCATCAGTGTGCGACAGAGACAGAGCTAGTGAGTGACAGATTGACAGACGCCTCTCTCTCTCGCGATGTGTGTCCGAGTTGAAAAGTTTTATAAATGAGACGAGACGACCTAACGGAAATGATACACACACTCGCTCTCTCTCTCTCACTCTGTTGTCAGCTGTTTGAAGGATGTGAAAGATTTCATAAAGCAGGTTTATTAGATTTGAGACAAGGTTCCACCAATTTGTTGGCACTGAGAGAATGAAAGACTAATGATGCTGCTTCTGATACACAGTTTGATAGTTAATTAATAATCTCAGTGAACTAGTTCAACAGTTCAGTTCACTCCTCAAAATTCGTTACTTTCTGTAGTTTCGATTTCTGACAGCTGTGACGAACGATTTAACCAAGTTGACAAGAGAAATGAATGATATATGTACATATATAATGAAGAGTAATGTTTAAGGGAGTCTATGTATCATATGTTAAACGATATTCTTATGTACTCCCTTTTTTTTTGTGTGCTCTCTCTCTTTCTCTCGCAATTTTTCACAACCAAATCTCTTAAAATGTGTGTGGCAGCGATTTATAAGGATTTTTGTTAAGAAAGTGAAACTGGAAAGATAAAAAAAAGAATAATAATAAACTAGTATGATTGATCTTAGAATGATTTGAAAATTAAGATAAATGGAAAGATTGTTTAACAAATTGAAGAAGATAAAGTCACCATAAACTTTTTTTAAGGACTGACAAATTCTAGATTTCAGTATTTTGTAAGCATCTTGATCCAACTAGAATTAAAACTTATGTTAGAACTCTAACAACTCGTAAGACCACGACACAAATACAGTCGAACTTCAGTATCAAGAATCTCAAAGGAACAAAAAAATTTCGTAAAAGGGAATGGGGAAAAGACCAAATAAAAGATTAGCTCGTTACATAAAAAACATTCGTTATATAGAAGGAACTCTCAAAAACCCAATTTTCACAATAAACGCACTAAAATGTTGATGCTTATCTGGAAGCGCTAATTTTCTGAGTTTTGATTTTAACTTAATTTGCATGCTTGACCTTATTTTAGATTTAACTCAGCATAATTTTTCATTTACGGGTTTGGAAAGGAATTTAGTAAAATTAAAGCTTTAATGTTTAAAAATAATAATAATTATTTAATTTGAAGTCAGATAAGCAGAACCCCACACATATTTGTAATTTATTATTTATTTAACTATATGTATTTATTAAACAGATAAAGCTTTAAAATATTCGTCAGAATTTTAAAGCCAATTTCTAAGAAATCTGTATGTTTTATTCGAATATATTTTTTAACGCCACATGAAATCGAATGTAGCCTGAAGGCATATCAAGGTTCTGGACACAGAGTTGCAATGTTGGTTAAAAATCTGTGCGCGGTGTTGACAGCCTGTCAACGTGTCGTATGATTAATGCTCGCCAAAATGGCAGTGTTGCCATTGCGTGCAATTAAATAAGTTGATAAATTGGCTGTGAAAAATACAAAAAAATAAAAAAAAAACCATTTGCCACAAGCCGCGAATCAATTCACCAAAATGCACTTTGCTCCCAATCGCAGTTTCTCAATTAAATATTTACATGCAACACTCTGCTGCATGTGCATGCGTATGTGTGTGTGTGTTTGTGTTTGACTTTGCCCTTTAACCTTTTTGGTATGGCCTGTCAGTTGAGTGTCAAGTGCGTGTGGCAAGCTCTGTTTGATTGATTGAAACTGCATTGGAAACTTGGTGCAAGAAAAGCTGTCAAAAGTGACACAACAGTGTGGCCAGACTTCTCACACACAGCTTTGGGTTAAAGTGCGCTATTAACGGTAATTTAACAATGATCTTTGGCATCTCGGACAGTCTATGTGTGTGTGTGTGTGAGTGGAGGCTGCAGATATTATACCATTTTCATCAAGGATTGAAATCAATATATTATTTATTTTATTTTTTAATATTAGCTTAGAATACTTAAGCTAAGTAAATAAATTCTATATCCAAATTAATTATATTTTCTAAAGCAAGAAATAAACTTTTTTCATCTCAAGATTACGCTGATATCGGTTTTATATGTATATCTATAGGTAAGGTTGGACCGGCTGCTCATGGGAAATCAAAACGCTACAGCTTAAACACGCGCGCGATTTAAAACGCGTTTAAAACTTATTTTTTTTAAATTAAAAAAGTTAAAGCATTTGGTTTCCATTTTTCTCAAATTTTGATTTTACCGTAATCCCTTGATTTACGTCTTGTCGACATACGTCCCTAAAAACTTTGTAAACAACATCTTAGAATATCACACATACGTCCTGAGAAGTTATAGCTTTTTCCAATCCACACATTGGGAGCAAGGCCTCAGTAAAGCTTAAACGTTGCGAAACTTTAGTTTGACTAACCGTCGGATAGGTTAACTAACCAGGCAACGAGAATATTGGGCCTAAGACCACAGCTTAAATCGTTTTAATCTTTTTTCCCTTTCGCCAAGGAACATAAAACTAATAAGGTTAACTCTAATTGAACCATCTAATAAAAACTTGTCCATAATTTCCACTATCTCCCTCTCTCCCCCTCTCTTTTTTTTTTTTTTTTTTTTTTTCTCTCCTCCTCTCTCTTCTTTTTCTTTTCCTTCCTAACACTTTTAATGGAACTTATTGAAGAGTTTGTTGACAGAATTCGTTAATCAGTTTGTCACTTATTGGTTAATTCAAGTGTTTTACCCTCAAGTCAATTCAATGATGTGTCTTGCCACATGGTAACCGAAAGAGAGTATTACAGTCTCCCTCTCCCTCTCTCCCCTCTCCTTGTCAACTTCCTGTGTTTGGAGCATTCGAGTTGGGCAAACATTATAAATGCAGTCATAAATGCAACGTAAACACAAAACTGCCAACTGGAGACGACACAAGACGTTGCAATGTTGCAACACAACGTTTTAGCAACAAAATATGACCGAAGGCTGCATGCGGCAAACAACATAATAAATTAATTATATGCAACATCAACAAACTCGAGCTGCCTCAAGTAATGTTCCAATTGATGCAACGCTCCCTCCCCCCCCCCCTACTCCACAATTGTGGCATGTCGTGAGCGTCAACGTTGATGAGAGAGGGAGAGAGGGGGGTAAGAGCGATCTGTTCTGTTTTGCCGCTCCCAGTGGCTGCTGCTGCTTCTTGGCTCTTGCCTCTTGCCTCTTGACGAGGCGCAAACAAACAAAGGGGCGTGCAGATGTCAGAAGGGTGATGGAGGGGGAGGGGGCGGGGGGAGAGATAGTTTAGCATGTGTGGCATCGCAAAATGTGTCGAGAAGAGGGGGGTGGGGGGCAGGAGACGTCGGTTTGTTTTGGCGAGTTTGTGGCAAGGCTGCAGGCAACAACAACAACAACAACTGGCAACAACAACAACTGGCAACAGGCAGTCAAACTGGCAGGCAGGCAGGCAATCCATCCATCAGCCGCCAGCCAGACAGCTAGTTGCCTCAAGTTGCACGTTGATTTTGAATACACTAACCAAAAAGGTGAAGCACATTGGTTTGACAAAGCGTTTGGCACAAAAAAAAATCAAAAATGTTAAGAAAATTTAAAAAAATTTTTTTTTTATTTAAAACTAACTATAATACATTATATAATAATAATATTCTAATTAGTTATATTAGTCCGAGCTCTAGCGTCGAGGCGTTAAGCTCTCTTTTAAAAATTAAAATATTAATATTTCTGGAAAATGTGTAAAAATTAATAATTAATAAATATTTTTCAAAACTTGATTGATTTTTTGAAAGAAAATATGTGTTTAAATACTGAGAATGTCATCTTAAAATGTTAAGAAAATTTAACATGTCTTTTTAGTTAAGCTTGAAAACCAGACGATTTTTGAAAGTTTAAAAATCTTAAAGTAATTAAAAAAAAAATTATTTTCTAAATATTGATCAACTTTACATCTATGAATATAAAACTAAAGTATTTTTCAGTAACAAATAAAAATTTTTAGATTTAATTTTTATGTTTTCTTAAAAAGGTAATAGATATAAAAATATAAAAAATGATTTAAATATAAAACAAAAATATTTTTCATTAACAATTAAATATTTTTACATTTAGTTTTTATATTTTCTTAAATAAGTAATAAATATAAAATATTAAAAAAGATTTAAATGGGTTGATTTAAATCGAAATAAAAAGAATTTAAGGCCTAAAATCAATAAAAAAAAAAATCATAATTAAAATCGAGTGAAGATCATTAGTAAAAACATATAAAAAGCATTTCTTGTAATAATTATTTTCCAATAATTATAATTCCCCAGATCTTAACTAAATTTCGAATTGAAGCTTTCATAACAATCTTAATACGCAGCTTTTGCTTTTCAGAGCATAAAATCTCCGTTGGATAATCATTGCCTTAGTTGCTGTAGCTACATGAGCCAAGATTGTGGCACACAAATGCTGCTGACGTCGCTGACTAGAGGCATAACCCCCCTCCCCTAAACCCTCTCTCCCATCTTAAGCAAGGGAGCTGACGTTCTGATTGGAAAATCAAGAGTGTATGCGTGCGTGTGTGTGTGTTTGTGTGTGTGTTTGCCTGCTTTTAATGGGCGACTGATGACTGCAACTCCGCTAATTGCGAATGCTTGACGCATGTTGGAGGCACTTGGCTCAGACACGGACAGCAGCAACAGCAACAACAACAACAACAACAACTGGCAGTCAGGCAGCCGTCAGGCCAAGTCGCTTAGACAGTTCAGCCAAGTCATCGCAGTCAACCAGTCAGCCAGCAATCAACAAAGAATGAAAGACAGACAGAGAGAGAGAGAGAGAGAGAGAGAGAGCACATGATATGGGTTGTAGAGGTGGTTGGGGGGGAGGTGTATACTAGTTGCATTGCAAGTTCTTGTTTGTGCGTCTTTGGTGCGTTGCGTGATTTTTAATTAGTTTTCTTAGAAATTAAATTGTTAATTTGATCGACGCATTTGCTGCGACGCTTCGCTGCTAAGTGGCCAACTCCACAACGTAATTGCTGTTGTTGTTGTTGCTTTTTTAGCTCTTTGTCTACTCATTAAAGTCAATTCTGGCGCGCCAGTGTTGACGCCTGATGCCCCCAAGACAGCGCACCCCAACCCGCCTTTGGACACGGCCATCAAGCAACTAAGAATTGCATTTCGAAACGATCTCTCTTTCTCTTTGCTGCGCTTTTGCGCGCTGTGGTGAGTTTTATGGGTCTTGTGAGCAGGCAGGCATGACGCCTTTCCATTGCATGACTGGAAGTATGTTGAGAGCAATCATAAAATCTATATGTATGTATGCCAGTGTGTATTGTGTGTATTTTAAAAGATGTGTATGCAGATAAGTTGGCAAACGCTGATTATTTATTAATATGTATTATGAAAGCATTATTGAGTGATGGCAAAAAACTTGTTAGCGCCCAGACCAATTGATAGGTCTAGCCATTTAACTGGAACATACAAACATACACGCATACATACATGCATATACAAGTCAATTTGTGGATCATGTCTGTATTCACCCTAGGGCACATTTTGGTTTCCACATGGCACTCCTAGTCGGAAGCCCGTCTAAATTGGCGCAGTCAACCAACTTTCGCCTCGCAATCAATCAACCAAACTGTCAGCTTCAGCCTATGTGCGATGGGATATGTCGATGATGTTATCGTGGTGTGTTCGCATGTGACACACACACACACACACAGTTCGCCAAGGCAATTAAGACCAAAAATGCCAATTAACCTTTGAATGCCATGCACAACCACGTAGCGCCCCTGCATTGTGTATGCACTCTGTGCACAGAGTACACACACACACACAAACACACACATACAGTAAGTGAATGAGTGCATGCAAGATAAAATAATTACCCAGACGCATAACTCCAAAGTAAAATACAAAATATAATTTATGCATGCACACAGCAAAGGAGACACTGAGAGAGAGAGTGAGAGCGCGAGAGCGAGATGAAAGTTAACTGGACTGCAATTTATCTCATGCAGCTTTAACGGAATTATAAGCTTCTGCTCTCCTGCGCTCTCTCTCTCTCTCTCTCTTGCTTCTGCCGATACTCAAGCAGCCCTAAATTATGATATAATTTATGACGCGACATTTTCATCAGCAATTCGTTAAAATTCATGCATATATGCATTTTTAAGCAGCTCCCCTCTCTCTCCTATTTTATAAGTATATTAAGCCACTTGCGGAGAGGGAGCTGGAGGCAGGAGTTTGGGGCGGAGCACAAAGCCAGGCGACGACAACACGAATCGCATGTAAAATTCTTATTTTAATCGATGCAAATATGCAACAGCAACAACAACAACAACATAAACAATCAACGACGACGCGTCGTCGCCGCCGCCGTCGCAACGTAGCCGGTGGTGCATGCAACAACGACAATGACGACGACGGCGGCAGCCACTCCAATTTTATATGACAGGGAGCGGAGTGTATGTGTGGGGGGAGGTGAAGAAACAGAAACCCGACCATCGCGATAATAAATCAATTTTCACAATAAACAGTTGCCAGCAGCAGCAGCAGCAGCAGGCGTGCCCACGGTGCACAGTGGGCTGAGAATCGATAAAAAACACAAAACAGAAAGGAAATTTTTCACATTAGACTATTTCAGAATATTTATTTTTATTACAATAAAGTTTTCTTTGTAGAAAATTTATTCTGCATATTGGAGTAATCATTTTAGTAAGGCCTATAAATAGGTAAATATTTTACTTATTTTAAAAATTAGTTTATGTATTTTATTTAATTATTATTTGATAAAAATTATTTTATTATTTTAGAAATTATTTTATGTATTTTATTTGGCTATTACCAAAAGCAAAAAAATATATTTTTGTGTGTATTTAGTTCTACTATTTTTAAATAATTATCGATAAATCTTTAAAAACTTGGAGTTAACACATTTTTCACACTTGTTCGCACCACTGTGCCAATTGTGCCCCTGTCTCAAACTGCACATGCACTGGACATGGTTAAGCCCATATAGTGGAGAAGGGTAAGTGTGTCTCACACCAATTCGTGTCTTGGGCAGCGACATAATAAATTAACAGCCCTGCAATTATTCTCACATTTTCGCAAAGTGAATAAAAATTACGAGAAATTTATGTGGAATCCATGAAAAGAAACGAACCGAAAACATGAAAGTATCCATATATGTATGTGTGTATGTCTCGAAAGTGAGAGCTCATGCAAGGGATTTGCTGTGAGTAGGCAGGGGGAGGGGGGCCAAGTCCCAGCTGGTTGTCTGACCTGACCCTTAGCTTACATTTGCCATTTAACATTTACCATTCACCTTGAGCCACAGCGCTGGGCCCCCAAAAAATACGAACAAGAAAACCTTTTCCCAATCCAATTTTGTATGCAATTGTTGCCTTTGTTGTTGTTGTTGCTGCTGCAGTTAATCAAAATATCAAATTAACTGTCGTGTCTGTGGCAAATAAATCAAAATAAAAGCCAGCTCCGGCTCCGGCTCCGGTTTGGCCGCCAACTTCACCACTCTCGCTCTGTCTCTCCCCCCCTTTGCTGTCCCTTATGAAATTTTCATATATGCTGGCAATGATGAGTGTGATGAATTTATTATAGGCACAGAAGCTTACACGATAGCATGATTGAGCTTTGACGGAGTGAGAGAGCGAGATTATGTGTGTGTGTGTGTGTGAGAGAGAGTTTGTCTCGTCAACGCCTTCAACGGTGATTATTCAATGTCAAAACCTAATGTATCCAAATTGCAGTTGTCGGTGGCGGCCAGCCATGAAATTGAAAAGAGTCGTCGTCGCCGTTGCTGTCGCCGTGATTGAGTTGGTAGCTAATTCGCAGCCAGCTGTTGCGTGTGTTGCATAGTTTTAGGCGTGAGTCGAGTACAGTCAAAACGAATGGCCAAAATGCAGCTGGCAATTTGGTCATTTCAACTTGAAATTTAAACACTCCAACTCGAACTTTAAACTCAACTCAGCAGCAGCTGCCATTGTCAGACACAAAGAGAGAAAAAGAGAGAGAGAGTGTGATGGAAGGGCGAAAAGCTTGTTACCATAAAATTGGTGTAAACGAATTGCAGTCACAGCGGCCGCCACAGTGCAAACTCATCAGAGAGGAGGGGAGGCGAAGGGAGCTCGCGTCATTGTGAAAATGTCTGTAATTTGGACAATTTGATGAATGGTTATTTGCCACGAGATGGCAAAGTGGTCATTATTCTTTATCACTCCACTCCACTTCTTTCTTTCTTTTTTTTTCTCTCTCGTTGCATCGTTTTACTTACTTTACATTGCGCATTTTGAAGCTTTTGCTTTTGTTTTTTTTTTTTTTGTGCAGCTTTGTGTGTTTGCCTTAATGAAGGGCATAATAACAATGTCATCAAGTTTGGTACCAAGAACAAGAAAAAAAACTTTTAGAAGGAAGTTATTGTTGCTGCATCATTTCCTACGATGCTCAAGAACACTCTATTTAGTTGTGTGTGTGTGTGTTTGTTTGAGTGTGAAAGGAAACAAAGTGAGAAAATTACTAAACATGCTTATGAACATTCTTTTAAACGTTTATTTTGTTCGTTAAATGAACTAGAGTTTATAATATAAATATAAATAAATATAACACAAATATAAACTTTATATATAGAGCATTCCAAAGTCGTTATTACTATTCTCACCTCTTTTAAATACCGCAATTACTTAGCTCTTAGCTTTTTGAGCGTGTGTGGGCATAATTCACCACACACACATACACACGCTGTAAATTTTCAATTCAACTCACCTGACAGCAATGCAATATTGTCATTATGGTCAGGCAGAAGGTGCTACAGGGAGATGCCCTGAGGACCGTTATCGCGCTATCCAAATTGCAGTAGCGTGAAGGAACGCATGAAGTGCACACACACACAAAGAAGTAGAGGAAGAAGAAGCAGAATGAACGCACAGACATTGGGAGCCTGAAGACCAAAAACCAAAAAAGCCATCTGTTAACTGGCCCACCTCCTTTTAGCTGACACAACTACAACGCCTCCTTCTGCTTCTACCGCTTCTTCTTCTGCTTAAACAATGCGTTCCACATGGCAGCAGGCCTAATTATATTTCTTGGGCCCAAAGTGCAAACGGGCAAAACGGGCGAATAACGAATGCCGTGATTAGAACAGAATTGTGCCGCGAGTGCTTCCATTGCCCACCTCAACGGTCGGTCTGCTTGCTTGCTGCTGCTATTGCCGTTGCTTAAATGCGTACGAAATAGATTTATGCGCTCGTATTTTACACGCTTAATTCCAAATTGCACACAAACACACACACACACACACATATGGTAGACAGCAGCAGCCTGAAGCAACAGCAGCACTTGCTGCACTAGATCCTCTCACTATCTTTCTCTCTCCGTCTCACCTTATGCCGTTCTTTTTTGCACTTGCTCTCTTTGGTCAGTTTGTCGGCAGCAGCAATGTGCAAGCACTTGAATTGCATAATGAATTATGTGCTCTCACATATTTAACAACTGTCGAAAATGAACGGGACTAACCAGAGTTGTTCGACTACTCGATTACCCAGCAGTTAGGTTGTTGTCTATAGTCCTGTTGATTTTTCTTAAACTTCAATATGAGGCTACCTATTATTAAATTAAATAATAAGAAATTATTTTAATGGGTATATCAACTTATTTAAAATTTGTTTGTTTAATTTTGTAAATGATGATTATTAATACAGCCCCTTCACCCCCCCCCTTTCACGCAACCCCTCGGTAATTGCAACACCCAAACAACATGACCTTTGTTAACGCAACTTCCAAAAAAATAACCTCATTTACGCAACTTCTAAGGAAATATGCTTAAGTTTTTCTCATACTTTGTTTCTGTTGTGTTCATTAGTCTCTATCGAAAAATATAAATTTGGGATCCCACATACATGTATATGGCAATGGTTTCTGCGCGCAGTTAGTTTGATGGAATTTATTTTGCGATCGGTTGATTTACTCGTCTGCTAACAATATGCCGGTAATAAAACATGTAAAAAACTTACAATCACAAAAATGTGAAATCCTAGAAAAATGAATAGTGGCATTGACTAAATCAATATGCCAGAATATCATGATAAATCACAATAACTAGATTAAACGTAATGAAGCTGCACTAAGAATATCAAAATGCGAATCCGGGCCAGGAAAGCGTGTTGCAATTAGAGATTGCGAATATGCAAAAATGGAGAAAGCATTGTACATGGTTGAAACAAAGAGAGCGAATGTGCCTATTTCTATAGAAATTGTAAAGTCAAAGGCGCGCCAGTTGCATAGCAGACTGAAGACAAATCTAGTAAATTTAACGCGAGTAACGGCTGGTTTCAAATTTTAAAAACCGTCATGGCATTCGGATGCTAAAAGTTTGCGGTGAAAATTGTCGAATAAAACAATGCTGTGAGCCGTTCTAAAGGAGTCAGAGAAAAGTCAAGTGCTAGGGCTCACTGCAGATCAGATCTATAATGCTGATGAATCCGGTTTATTTTATAAAGTGCTGCCAAATAAAACACTAAGCGCCAATGAAGTAACTGCACCTGGTCGCAAAGTAAGCAAGGAGCATAACATTTCTGGCTTGCACCAATCTTGGTATGCACAAAGTTAAACCCCTCGTTATCGGCAAAGCATTGAATCCCAGAGCATTCCAAAATTAGGAGCTACCAGTCGTGACAAGGCCAACAAAAATGCATGGATACATTGAGATTTTTGAAGAATGGTTCACGATGTGTTTGTTCCTGAGGTACGTATAAAATTAAAGCATGTAGTCAAATATGGACAAAATTTCATACGCATTTATTTAATTTTCAGGTGCGGTCATTCCTTTCTTCTAAAAATCTTCCACAGAAGGCGCTGTTACTTTGGATAACGCACCTGTCATCAAAAGACGGCAACAACAAGTACGACGGAATGATCTCCATCATGTGCTTCCACCCAACTGCACTGCTATTCTCAGCCAATGGACCAAAATGTTATAAAATTAACAAAACTCTACTACAAAAACTCTAGCCCATTTAATTGCAAGTGAAGGTCGAAGTATGGAAAGCAAAACAAAGCATTAACTTGTGGCATGCAGTTTGTTGCTTCTAATGCATGGGGTAAAGTACCACTTAATGCTATAAAAAGTGCTGGAATTTGTTGATTTATTCTAATGATCAATGGACTGATGAAGATGATTTGCCATTACAAGAATAAGAGATGAACTGCTTCAAGAACAATATTGATGGCAACCGTTACCGACCACCTTCGTGAAGTCTTAGTTGAAAATTCAATTTCAGTAATGAAATATTTGAGTGGGTATTTGAAAACGCAAGCGACGAATCTCAGCTGCAGGCGAAGAAGATGAAATTGACGTCGAAAGCACCGTTGATATAGTTGAGCCTTCAACGAAAATCAAACTGCAAACCGTTATTAGTTGCTTCAACACTGTATTGAATGGGCTAAGCAAACAGAACTTCAAAAATGACATTTGAAGCTGCAAGATCTTCGGAAACAGCTGTTCAAAAAGTACAATTTAACAAAACTCAAACTACAATACCAGTTTTAAAAATTAAATAAATTAAAAGAAAATCCAGATTTATTTGATTTACTTTAATTTTAATGTGTACAAAGGCATCTCTTTTGGAAATAGGCCTCGTGCCAACAAAAATTTTCCTCGGTTTTGCAACCCCCTCAGTTTCGCAATTGGCCAAATTTTAATAGGTTGCGTTGAGCGAGGTCGTACTGTATATCACATTGAGTTAAATATGATGCTGCACCCAGATCCCTGTTCATAGTATACCTGTTTATTTTTCAATATTGCTCATTAATCAAATGTTTATTTCATTAACGTTTTGAGTCTGTTGCTGTTTTGTTGCCTTCCACACGACCAGGTTAGGTTTCGTTGTTATTAATGGGCGACAATATGGCCTAGACACGCCTAAATAGCAATTCTCTCTGGGCGCGTAATTTATAAAAGCATAAATCTTAAATATATTCGTTTACAATAATATAAAACAAATATATAAATTGTATAACAAGTCCGAAAAGTTGAGTACCTATGTTGTGAATAGTTACTATTACTATTATTCTTACAAGCACTTAAGTACTCTCTGGAGTTGAAACACTTAAATATTAAAATAATACGCTTGGCTGCGCATTTTGTCGACTTTACCCCAAATGCATAACAATCTAAATGAGAAGGATAAATTGTTAATAGTATTTGGTGGAAGGGGGGGGAGAGTCAAGAGGATATCCGTCTTTTTGCATAAGAATGCATTACCAATTATGTGTGCGTGTTCCGTCCACTTTTAGCCTGAGGTCAGCTTTTATATGGTCGAAGTAAGTGTATGTTTGCATGCTTCACGGATTGTTTAGTGGGCAACTCTGTCACTCAAGCTGTCAACCCTATAGTTAGTTGAACTTTAACCCAAGGGCATGTGTGTGGGTTTGAAAATTAATAACGAAGCCTCAAATTGTGCTTGGGAATAAAAACTTCAGTTCCAATTATATCAAATACTGCTGCCCACTTGATGACCATTAAAGCAAACTCTTCGAGTATTGTGTGTACAATGGAAGCAGTCAATGTAAATGAAACCACTGCGATGGTGGGGTGGGGTGGGGTGGGGAGGAGTGAAAGAAACATCCCGCAGCTTATGCTTATAACCGATTACACATAAAGCCATTTTTGCCGCTAGCTCTCGCTCTCGGGGATCTCTCAGCTGGTTTGACCCCACGCTGATTTCAATTTCTCAAACTCAACGTGAAACGTTACAAAATAATAACGATGATGACGATTTTTTGCGCATTTCTTGATTTCTGAATGATACGACGTACTGAGAGCGCAACCCAAAGGCAGACTTTTGTCGGCAGATTTCTTTATTATTGACTGAACCGCATGTGGCCCAAAGAAAACGAGGAAGAAGCAAAGAGAGAGAGAGATCCATTCATAAAACCCGTCGACATCGCACTAATTCAAGTTGAAATGTGTGAACAACACACTCACACACACACATACATACACGAACGCACTGTCAGAATCGATTCTCAATTCCCAAGACCGCAACGCTAATGATTAATGTATGAACACACTTTGAGTGAGTTATGTATGTGAGAGCGAGTATAATGGAAAGAGAGAGAGAGAACATTGGAAAAATGCAGTAGCAATGCGTCGCTGTCGATCGCGACGAGTGTCATTAAAGTTGACTTAAGCGCAGCTGGAAGCGTCATCCAACTCTCCAAATAGAACTCAGCTCATTTGTGTGATATGTCGAATGTGATTTGGTTTGGAACACAACAAAACACACTTAATTCAGTTTGGTTCAGTTCGTTTTTTCAGTTCATTTGATCGTTCATGCATCATGCATGATCATCATCATCATCATCATTATGAGTAGTTTGCTGACGGGGCGTAAATAAATCCAATTTGTAACGCGCGTGAGCTTTTTTTTCCCCTACTCTTTTATTCGTCAGTTAAGTTGCTTTCCGGTTACCATAAATATGACTATTATTTTTTATACGCTTCGATTTGTTGCATTTATAAATGTTAAGGTTTTTTTCTGTTCAGTTTCGTTCTGCAGCTTTGGCTGATGGCTTAATGCTACTTGGCCACATAATGATCTACAAACACTTTAGAGCCAATAAAAAGTGTGACCAACTCTTATGTATTTATGACTGTTCGCCTCGCAGTCTTAGACACATAAATAACTGTACAACAAACCGGAGACAGAGGCGCAATCGCATAATAGAAAAATGTCGCTAAATGGCAAACAACCCCCGACTCAACGCTCTCGAAGCTCGCACGAAAGAATCCCTGGAAAGTAACCCAACCGACGGAATCACTTGTTTTATGGCTGGCAATATTTTTGCATGCAGACGCAAAGAGAGTGGGAGAGTGCCAGAGTGCGAGTGCGAGAGAGAGAGTGTGGTGAAGAGCGCCAAAAGACGTTAATCACGTTGAGTTATGTGACGTTCTTATATCTGAGCCACCAAAGTGTCACGTACGCATTTGTTCCAGCTCCAAAAGGGCGAAGAGAGCGCAGGGGGGGGGGGGTGAGTGTGAGGCGTGGCACATTGCTTGCTGCGGCTGTCAGTTACACATTGCTGTTGTTGTTGTTGCAGTTTTCTTTACTTTCTTTCTGTGCTTCATTTTATCTGCAGCACTGCAGATCCGGGCAACAAAGCATATGCCACACACTCACAAGTTGTTTTGTTGTTATTGTTGTTTTTTTTTTTTTTGAAAAGTTTTTCGTGATTTTTTATACTGTTGTTACACAAAAAAGAGATTTTTCTTTGCTTTTGTCATGTGTGTTTGGTTGTTGTTGTTGTTTGTCTCGTTCATTGTTCGTTTTTGCCATTGTCAACACTCTTGTGTGTCTCGTTACGGAACCTTCTGGCCCCCTACCTCCCCCCAGCGTGTGTTTTGGGTGCAAATTGCACTTTTGTTAAAACAAATGGGAGAGAAAACAATGCCAAAAAGCAAAACATTTTTCCACTCGGGATGCGTAGAAGTTTCTCTGAGGAATAAGGGATTTCGAATTTGTCTAACCTTACTTTTCATTTCGCTTAACTTTTCACTTTTTTGCGACCTCACTTCCTCCCCTTCTCCTTCTTGTACTCCACAACTTTTGTTGCTGTCGTTGACAGTTTGACTTGTCTATGTGTGTGAGTGTGTGTGTGCAATCTTTCGAATTAGTGTTTTTAGCATGTGCCACGATTTGGGAAAGTAATGAGAAATGTCAGCTGTCAAGTTTTAAACAAAGACAGTTGATAATCACCAACTAAATGTCATAGAAATCTGAAGATGATGAAGAAAATGAAGCGGAAATCTATCTAAACTTTAAGTAGTTAAGTTTTAAGTTTAAATAAATATTACTTCATGATGCCCTATACAGAAGCGAAAAACTTAAAAAATTATTCTAAACAAAAATCTTGAATAAGAAACAAAAAATCATTTATCAACTAAAAAGATTTTAAAACAAGTGAAAATATTATGAACAAAAATTACAAGTTTATTTTCAAGTAAGTATTTTCTCGAATATTAATCGTTTATATTATTGAATTTATAATACAATCAAACTTTCATATAACAAATCTCAAAAGAAAACTTCGTTTTAGGGAAAACTTTTTGCATAGAAAAGTTTTTGGATGTAAACCTTCGTTATACATACATGGAAATTTGACTGTGCAGAGGACTATCAGTTGAATAACGCTTCGGATGACGAACATTTCGCTTACCGAACACAATTTTTTTTGGGGAAGAAATTTTCGCATAAAAAAATGAAAACCTTAATTGCATGTCAAATTTTTCTCAATATTTAGCAACAATACAGTAGAAACCCCGAATACACATTATAGTGCTGTTAAGTGTGACCGTTTTAAAATTTTTTGGCTTTATTTTGCATAAAATGTAGCAATGGGAATAGAGATGTTCGCATAACGAACAAAATGCTGGACCCAATTGTGTTCGTTAATCGAAGGTTCACTGTATTTATTAAATAACTGCTTCAATCCCTGACAATCCCTTTATAAAACACCCTTTTACCCCATTTATGCCCATTTACATTTACTTATGTATTTTTTCCAGCCGACTTGACAAACAAACAAACAAATAATCGATATATATTAATTATACATATCAATTCAATCAATTTAAAATATATACAAATGTGTTTAACCATGAAAAAGAAGAAGAAGAAGTGGGCCACATCATTTGTCAGTTGAACAGCGGGAGACAGGATGAGTTCAAAGCGCATCCCCGAAAAAAATTCATTACGATCTTAAATACGTTTTGGGTCTGAGAGAAGGCGTCATTGGCGTCAGTGGAACTCATCAATTTTGGTTCGTAGGCGCAATAATCAAACGTTATAATTATGTATTATTTATTTTTATTTATTGTATTATTACTCATGTTGAGCTGTGGAGCTGTGAGCGCTCCGAACATTTTTGAACTGATTTATTGTTGATAAATTTATGAAACTTTTCTCTCTCGACCCTTTTACGTTATTCATGGTGAATGGTGGAGCTCTGGTCAGTCCGTCATAATAAGCTGGCCGGCTGGTCGACTGGGCGGCTGGCCGCCTGTGGAAACTCATCAATATCATTAATCATAAAATTAAGTATCATTTATATTAATTTATTATTGTACGGCAGAAAATTTCAGCGCGCTGCCGCGCCGAAAAGAGAGAGAAAAAAAACAACTGATTTATCACATAATGCTCATTATCATGATGATGTTGTGCTCATTTCAGTCACTCACTCACTCTCTCGCTCACTCCGCACTCGCGCTCAATGCTGCATTGCCCATCATTAATCAGACGGCGTTGCCAACATTTGGCGGAGGGAGAGAATTTTCAACTTGGACTGTTCGACTGTTCGTTCGTTTGTCATTAGCTCAGTGTTGCTGTTGTTGTTGTTGCCCTTCGTTTTCTGGTGATGCTTGGGGCGCAGTAATTAATTATGCGCCTTTTGTATTCCACCGACAATTTACAGTGCTTTATGTTTATGAAAAATTGCATATAAATTGGAAACACTTAATCATTTCGATTTTACATTTTAATTAAAGTATTATATATGCACCAAAAACGAAGTCGAAAACAGATTGCGCCCCGAAAAATACTAAACTCTATTCAATATCGATATAAGAATAGATGTTTGTGGGTGTCGAAGGCCATACCAATGAATGAAATAATAATGGAATCCTTTTTTACTTAACTCTCAGCCACAAATCAGGCCAAGAGCCGTGCCACTGCCAAAAGTCATTACAACAAACGAACCGATTGGGGGCCAAAGGCCAAAGGAGAGCACAGAAGAAGAAGAAAACAAAAGCCCGGACAACGTGCTGCTGGCCAATTCACAATTTAACAAACTAATAAATATATTTTGTCTTCCTGTGTGTAAGAGTATATGTAAGTATGTGTGTGTGCAGTCTGTGTTGTCGCATTGAAAATAGAGCAATTCCTCCAGGAGCAAGGAGAGAAGCCGAACACTAAAAATATAAATCAAAGGTTGCACTAAACTTTTGGCCTGCTCTCGATGTCGTTGCCAGCATAACAACAAGCATCGCGGACAGCACAGAGAGAGAGCGAGAGTGTGGGTGTGGGAGAGAGCGTACGACGAAGATTAACAACAGGAGCGGAGCTGGAGTTAAAAAGAGGTAAAGCAGCTGTGGGCGCTGTGTGAGAGAGAGCGTGTGGGTGTGGGAGAGAGCGTACGACAAAGATTAACAACAGGAGCGGAGCTGGAGTTAAGAAGAGGTAGAGCAGCAGCTGTGGGCGCTGTAAAATGCATTTTGGGCATTCGAGCGACTTTTGCCAGCTTGATAACTTGATAGGTGGCTGCATTCTAGTTGTTGTTCGGTTGTTGATTGTTGTTCTTGTGTGTGTGTTTGTTGCCAACAAGGACACTTCGGTTGTTTGTTGGTTGTGGATGCTGTCGGCGACAAGGGGCGGGGGGTCCGACTCGCACATGGCTTGCAACTGCCAGGCTGTCGGATATGCACTGACATAAATTGCTTCAACTGACAACGACAGAGAGGCGAGGCGTAAGGAGAAAAGGAAGACGATACTGCAATGCAACCAGGAACCTTGCCCCATGATTACTGCTTGCTTGCCTTCCTCAGAGCCTTTGCTGCCTGCCTGCCTGCCTGCCTGCCAAGGCAATAACTTTTCGTCCTGGCCTTCGTCTCCTCTTCTTCGTATCCAATCCTATCCTATCCTATCCGGTGCTGTTTGGGTGCCTCTCGACGTCTGCAAGCTTTGGGGTAAAATTAATATTAAAATGGAAGCATCGGCTTCCATCGTTTCGGACGCATTGCAATGCAAGGACCCCACTGGGGGCGAGGGGGGCACAACGACTAACGCCAGTCAGTGCCAGGGCAAAGGACATTTCCAATTTATTTACGCTCAGAGGCACTTTGTCTGACTCGCCTTGGTGCCTCTCCCTCTCTCTCTCTCTCCCTCTCGCTCTTTACGCTTTTTACACTGCGTATGACAGTATTTGTGTAGTCTGTCAGCCAGCGAGAGGGAGAGGGAGATAGGTCAACTTGGACTTGTCTCTACGACTAGTTTGAACAGTTTTTTTTGTTTTTTCGTTCACATTTTGACAGCAAAATGTTCCTTCTGGTTGTGTTAGCGTGAAAAGTGTTGAAAGGTGTGAAAATGAAAATTTACTACTTACCGTTAAGATTTATGCTTTCTCTCTCTCTTTCTCTTTCGCTAGCTGGACAACAGCAAAACGGAGCAAAAACTGCAAATGCTGCAGCTCTTGTGGCACATGGACACGAGACATTTATGACATGAACTCTCATACACAAACAGAATGCGAAACAGAAAGAGAATCCTCTTTCCGTATTGTTTTTTGGTTAGTTTATTTTTCGGTCTTTTGCTTGTTTGGCTATAATTTGAGTGCAGTTAACTATTCAAAAGACTTTTCTATATATATTTTTTTGTTTTTGTTGACCTGAAAATAAACTCAAAAAGTTTTAAAATTGTTGTTAAAGTTTTATTTATTGTTGAAATTTTAATTGTAATCAAGAAACTAAGCTTAAAACAGTTATTGTTTTCTACCTTATTTAAAATTAAATTTTAAAAATCCTTTTAAGCCTAAAATAACTAAAATTTTGTTTTAGTTGGATTGCTGGAACATAAATATCGTCATATAAAATTTTTAAACACAATTTTTTTTATAAAAGAAATTATTTTAGTTCACTTTGGATAAATATTCCTACTTACTTTGGCTCTTTTTAACTTTAAAAACATATTTTTTCGTTGACAAGTTACTTTATTTTTCTTAATATTTTGGTTTTCTAACACAATAAATTTACAACATTTTCAAATTTTCCTTAAGCCTTGAAAAATTGATATTGAAAAAGCATTTCGATAAAACCCATCCACATAAGGAACAAACATTTTTATTGGCACATTTGCAAGTCTTGTTGTTAATCGACGAGTCATAAAATCCACTCGAATCGCTGATAACGAGTAAACTTTTAATTTCATAGTCTACTTTTGGGCTCAAAATGCGTAAAGGAGTTAAGACAATTACGATTAAAACTCAACATAAAAACTAGTTTAAAAATACAGCCATACATTGTGCCTAAAAGAAATTTTTTTTTTTTTTCAATTTTGTTTTTTATTAAGGTAAAAGAAAATTATGTAATTATAATCAGTCATTATACAAATCCCAACGGGAAAAAAACTTCGTTATATGGAAATATCTGAAAACTACAAACTGTATGGCCAAGATCAAGATCAAAGCTACAAAATGTATAGCCAGGACTCAAAGAATCAGATATTGTTTAATATTTCGTGTTTTAAGAAACACTTTAAAAAAAACTATTTTTTATTGGGAGATCGAAAGCGCAGAAAAGTTAGAGAAACCAACCTCAACTAAGAAATATTTCCTATAGGAAAATGAAAAATTCGTTATAAGGAGAACAAAAAACCTTGAAAAATCAGTTATAATAATTATATTTGATTGAAATGTTTTTATTATTTATGTACAAATATGCAACCTCTTAAGAAATGCTCTCGTCGCAGTTTTATTTGTCCTATCTAGCTTGCTGTCATCGATTTGCATCTTGCAACTTGCCACAAGGCAACAACTAGAACATCAAAATCCTGCAGGACACGCACATGATAAATTATTTTGCCTGTGTGTGTTGCAGATGCGATGAAATGCCAAATCTGCTACAAGCCGCATGAACTTTGGCTTTGTTTGCCAAAACAGTTAGCTGCGCTTTGCCACAAACTTCTATATATATCAACATATATAGTATTTAAAGGCAGCATTCGGGGCGTTTCCCTTCTCACCAAGAAGATGAAAAGTTCCAGGCACTTTTGCACAAGTGGAGCGGTAAACAAGTCGCTTGCTTGCTTGCCCAGAATCAAGAGCAGATTCTACAAAAGGAGCTCTAGCTAGGGCACGCCCCATTTGGGGGCAAATGTATGTTGCATGCAATGGTGGTGTTGGTGTTTGGGGCATCCTAAGCTCAACGGGCGGCGCCATTTACCAAGTGTCAAAAGCAAAGCTAAAGCCATTGTCGACATGACTTTGGACAACAACAAGACTAGAATAAACAACAACAACAACAAGAAGAGAATGAAGAAGAAGAAGAGGAGTAGAAGAGGAAGAGTGTGCAGCTACCCCCCCCCCCCTACCCTCCCCCGAAAAAATAAGTAAAATGCTTTGTTGGCAATCGCTGAGGAGTTGCCAGGACTTTTGGGTCTTGGCCCTTGTCTGACGCTCCAAGGGGAGAACAGCATGTGTCAACTTTTGCTCTCTCCCTCACTCTCTTTCTCTCTCTCTCTCTCTTTCAGAGCTTTAGAAAAGTGGGTGACAAGTAACCGGAAAATGTATTTTATTGTTTGCATCCGGACATTTCGTTTTGCCATACTTTTGTGTAACGCCCTGCACCTCCCTGCCCCTCCCTCTACCACCACGCCCCCTCTTTGCCCAATCCGCCCACTGCCAATCTTTGTCTTGGTCTACACTAAATTTGTCGAGTAATTGATGATATTGCACTTTTTTTGGCCGAAAAACTTGATCGGAACTAAGAAGGACTAAGAAGTACATCGAAAGAGAGGTTGAGGAGAAAGAGAGAGAGGGACGCGAGGAGAGTGTGAGAGAATAGTTAAATACTTCTGCTAATTCTTTGAGTGAAAATTGAACATTAAAACAATTAAAGCTTTAAACGAACTAAACTAAAACTTTTAACTATTTAACGTAGTTAAAGTTTTTAAATGCCACAAAAATTGGAAATATTCTTGTTTTGTGTTGTAAAAAAGGCAAAACTTAATGATTATCGGCTTGAAGCTAAAGCTTGGTTTAAAGGCTTATTTTTTTAATATTTATTTATTTGTTTATTATCAACTAATAGCAGTCGGCATAAAATTAAAATTAAATCAAATTAAAAAATAAAGCTTAAACTACAAAAACATTTAAGATTAACGAATAATATTTAATATAATTCGGTAAGCAAAATGAAATGAAAAGAAAAAGTTTAAAAATTAAAATATTCTGAGAAATTCAACAAAATTTTTTTATTTTTTTCACAAAAGTTTCATATTTTGACTTGATTTTGACAACAAATAAGCATGAAATACTTTTACTAACCTACAAAACTATCAACGAAGAGTTGTCTTATTTTTCATAGATAGGCAATTATATTTTTTGCTTTAAAAGATAAATTTTTTATTTAATTTTAACTTTTTAATGTAAATTCTCAGGAAGTCTTAACATATATTTGCTCAAAAACACATAGAAGATTTTGAATTTTTGAAAACAAGATGTTAAGAAACGAGATTTATAAAAAACGTTTTGATTTTAGGCATGGCTCAATCAAAAACATGGATATTTTATCGCTTATATCCCAGTTTAAAATAAAAAAAAATAAAAATTAAACTTCAAATCCTTGCTGTTTGAGTTTCTATTAGATGTAATATTAAATGTTAGATCATAATATCAAGCACTTTTCCTATCCCAATAGCTATCTATCTATAACATCCTCAACAGATAAATGATGTAGTACCTCTAGTCTTCTTCTTCTTAACACCAAACCGCATTGTTAGATCTGCACTTGAACCACTTTAAGCAGAGATTCTTGAACAAACACACACTGCCACCTCTTTGTAGCTGGCATACTTTGGCAAGTTGATAGATTGTTCAAATATGCTGCATATGAATGAATGAATGAATGGATGACTGACTGGATGACTGAATGACAAAATGAATGAAGGAATGAACGTTCGTTGGTTGCCTGACGCTCGCCTAGATTGATGGCCAAAATGGCTGTTGAAACAACGCTCAAAAGAGAAAGAGAGACGGAGAGAGAGGGGGAGAGAGAGAGTGACTCGTTGGCAGCAACAGCAACAGCAGCAGCAGCAGCTTTGGAGCTCAATGAAGAAAAATAATCACCAACATCATTTATTTTCCGTTTTGCCTGCCTTGCCTGCCTTGCCTGCCAGTTTGCCAGCCGCTGTACAACACACATCAATCTTTGTTGTTGCCAAAAGTGGGCAGCAACAACAACAACAACAACAACTATCGACCATGACCATCCCATGCCCGCTGCTGTTGCTGTTGCTTTTGATGTATCTGTATACACACACACACACACATATATACATATATACTCGTATACTTTCCAGCTTGACAGCTACTGACGTGGCCAACGCCAAAGCTTTTGGCTTCAACTACAACAACAGCAACAGCTGACAGACGACAGAAGACGACGACTTTTGACGTTTGCCTGCAATTAACGGATGTGCTTCCCCCCCCCCCCCCAGTCATCAGTGTTGGCAGTGTTGAAAAATGTGTGCAGCTGCAGGTGAAAATGGGCACAGCGAGTGCTGCCTAATGACATGACAACCATACTACCCCCCCCTCGTCTCCCCCCATCATCAAATCATTTAAATCATTAATTCCAGAATCCGTCTACATAGGTCCTTGTTGGCCAAGACTAATTTGTAGACCGGGTCGTCAGCTATTTTACTTAAGCAAAAAGCATCTTTCTCGTCATTTCGATCCTTGCCGTTTTGCGGCGACTCGTTATGTGACTTCCTTTTGCTGCCCCTGCCCCTCCTGCCACTGCTGCGAGTCACTTGAAAAGTCGTTAATCATTTTGGTGGCGGGGGGGCGGCCCAAAAATTTTACAGCTCGAGCGGGAGAAGAATCCATCACGCAACAACAACAACTGGCAACAGTCGCATCAATGTCAACGTCACGGCGGAGGCCAAACGTGAATGCGGACAGGCGGAAGAAGAAGCATCAAATGCCACCCATTGCATGAGGATTGAACTGGATGGCAAGAGAAGTGGGCGTTGGACAGTTGGAAAACAGATGAAAAAGTGAATCAAGTAATGAAGTAACTGAATTGAGATTTTAAATGTTGGCTAAGAAATTATCATAAGCAAGAAAAAATTATTATTTAGATGTCAGACTAAATACGAGATCTACTTTAACTAACATTATATATTATTTTTATTGGGACCAACAGCTTCTTACTTTATTGTTTAATTTTAAAATAAAGATTTTGTGTACACTCCCCAAAATTTAAATAAAGGCACCTCATTTATCGTATTTCATATTAAAAATAAGGGAAAAATTTTGTTTTTATTTTTAACAGAGTTTTCTTAAATTTTTGTTAAATTATGTAGTTTACAAAATTACAAAAATGTAGATATATTTTTTTAGAGCAGATACAGTTATCTCCAAATATAATTTTTCATTGAAAAATAGGGTGCCTTTAATTAAATTTCGGGGAGTGTATAAATGTTATCTAGTCTCTGTATAAAGGATCTTTTTATCGCCTCGTTATTCAGCCTTTAATAACGTGAGATTTGATTCGATTTGAATAGTTTTACATCATATATCATTCCCGTATACCATAAAGATTTCAAAATCTAATTGAAACACCGCTCTAAAGCAAAATTGTAAAGAAACCTCTAAAATACTTAATAAAAACGAAATCTCATTTGTTTGTTTTTCACTTCTCTTAACGAATTTTTGCTTATTCGGTTTCTTTAAAATCACAAAACAACTTTTTATTGTCCTCAAAAAAAGACAAAACGGACTAAAACTCAAGGTTCAAGTCTGAATGCAAATATCAGCTTAGACACTCACCAATAGCAGCAGCAACGACAAAGGTCACAAAAATAATATAAGCTTAGACACTCACCATACGCAGCAGCAACGCCAATGGTCACAAAAATGATATTAGCCTAGACACACTCCATTCGGTGTAAAACTGAACTTTTCGTCAAAACGAGAACAAAGCGTTAAAACTTAATGCAACTGAACTAGTGTTCAAACTGAACGACTGAACCAAATTTATGAAGGAAATAATAGTTCATTCGTTCACTTGTGTCCCAAATTGAACGATACGTTTGGTTTACTTGTGTGTCCCAAGTGTTCATTGGGCCAAATGAACGAAAATGGGACTATTGAACGACACAACGATTGAAAACAAACGTTGTAGAAAAAACATCTCTACAAAGAATTTGTAGATCTTATTCAATCATCGAACCAAAGGTGGAAATGCTGCATTAAGAAGTTGCCAGACTGAATAACTCTTAATTTAGACGTTTTTTTGTAGACAAAATAAAATTCGGTTTTTTTGTCTAACATAAATAGTTGTATATTGTTAAATCTATTCAAAAAAATGTTCAACTGCTGCTAATAATGATCGTGCTCGTTATCGTTATCCTTATTATCATCGTTGGGTGTACTTTGCATATAATGCAATAATTGATCAGCCATTTGCCAATACCAATGCAGCTTGACCAGCTCCAATCCACCTTTATCGGCTATGAATATCTGTCCATTCTGACCACACTCAATCGCCTTGACAATGTTCTTGGCACAAATGGTTGTGGATTGACAAGGCGCCGTGCGAAGACGATCCGCAAAGCACTGGCCATAACTAAGGAAAGCCGTTAGTTCGCGATCTACAAACAGTTTGGTGGGTCCACAGCACACCGCCATGACAGCGACGCCATTTTGATTGTAGTACAAGGGATCCTTGAATGAGATTTCTCTTTAAAATATCTTGTAGATTGTTATAAGAAATTTTAACTAACCGATAAACTTCTTGTGAAGCCAATAACACCAAATTTGGCTGCGCTGTAGGCACAGAAAACGGGTGAGGGATCCAATCCAACGACAGAAGTAACATTCACAATAATCCCCCCCTTGCCCAACTGCTTCTTATCCATGTAGGGCAGTACGGTGGCACAAGTGTTCATCATGCCCGTTAGATTTGTATTGACTGTGGCATCAATATCGTGCTCATCGCATAGTGTTGCCCCATTGATCAGTACATCAATATAATCCATTTGTACCATAACCTCATCAAAGTATTGCTTCATATCCTCCCTGGCCATGGTCACATCATAGGTCCAGAAAAAGATTTGCGTACTATGCTTAATCGATTGCAATTGAGCAATTGCCTGAGGATTCTCTACACTGTGCAAAATGGCCAATTTCTGCAAAAGCATAGAATAATAAATAGAATATTCCAGATGTTTGTTATCTATAACACTTTTATACCATTTACTTATTTTCGTATAGACAGATTGTAAATATAAAAAAAAAATATCTATAACACTTGGCTTAAGAAATAGCTAAAAATAATATATTAATCTGTTAACCTTATTAATATCTCTTCCATTGTCTCCATCCGCACATTATCGGTCATTAATACTTACAGCAATATTTTTACTCATTAGCACTTTGCATGCCTCGAGTGTAATGCCACCACAGTCGGCCACATAGCAGACATGCTTGCCCGTTAGATCGTACATATTTTCAACTTAAGGTCTTGAGTTCTTTTTTACTACTAAGCATTCCATTGTTCAAACAGCTTAGCCAACGTATATTTTTCGACATTTTTTTTATCTATTTAATTAGCTGGCCAGCTTATCTATTACTTGGTGTGTCAACACAATTGATATTTTTACTAAGAACTGTGTTTAAATTATATCTGCATAAATGCTTTTATATGAAAAAATTGTTTCAAATGCGCAGGTCACTTTTAAAACAATACTGAACGGCTTCTAAAAGTTTTATATACATTTTTGAAACAACATTTTTCTTTTTCATCCTAAAAGTATGCTGCAATATTTAAATGCTTCACAGCTACATCTAGCGAATGCACTCACCATTATCATGTCTTCGCTTAACTGATTTTAACGCTTTTTTTTGGTTTTAAAAATAAAGTTTTTTTTTATTATTTTTTTTTTAAAGGAATTAACTAAAGATTTATGTTACAACTTTAGTTGTTGGTTTTCTTAATGAAATCAAATCAATACAAATTAATTATACATACTTTTTTATATAAAGTTTGCACTTAGAGCTAGGCTGTTAATGCAAAAGTTGTAATATTAAGAACGTTTATGCCATAAGTTATAGACTTACATATATATATAATATTTTACAAAATCGCTCATAACGACAGCATACAATATAACTATATATATAAGTTAGTTACCTAGATAAGATATATTGTTGGCTATATACACAACGAAAAATAGAAAATATAAACTGGCAAAACACAAAAACTTTTACAAATTTGCACCTTCAAATATGGTTTACTTAACTACTTAATTAATTACATACTTATATTTTATTATCTTAACAAACAAACTTTGTATCATTTGTTTTTATATTAATAGTATAATAACATAGTATAAACATTTTTTTTATAAGGCGCTTATTTAGTGAATTTTACATAAGGCAGCATTAGACTTTCAACTTGTTTAAGCCATAAAAAGAGAACAAATAAAGTTACAAGTGTTTTAAGATGACTTGCTAAATTAACAGGCAAATATTTTCATAGCTTATTGTGACAAAAAGAACAAGTACTTAAGAGCTAATTAACTTAAATGTATCGACTTCAAAAGTGTACACAAAGCTGACACGAAAATATATTATATTGTTTTTTGTACAACAATGTTAATATGGCCATTGTATCAAAAGATTTCTCAAATAGTTAAAGCATTTTGTTAACCAATGATTATTAACGTTATCAACTAATTAACTTAATAACTAACATACAATCAGTGCGTCGCTTAAAAATTATTAGTAGGCACTCACAACTACAAAACTACTTGGATTCTACATAAAGTAAACAAAAAAGAACAAAAAAAGTTAATCATAAATGCAACATAAGGTTCAAAAAACACATTACTTCAACTAAACAGATATACATATATATTATAAGAGAGACGATTTTTAGACTATCTTCATGGGCACATCGATGAGACAGTCGGCTTCAAGTCTGCCTAGCGTTTTCTTAACCCGCAACGCTGTTAGACGCACTGTGGGATTTGGATGCCAGCACTCCTGCATGATCTTGGAGACAGTGGCCAAAACATCATCCTCTTGCCAACGTGCTGGTATTGGTGGACGGAATCCCTTAACGCATACCACAGCATGCATATCATCAAAGGTGGGATCCGATGGCACCACATCATGATACGGCAATGCATAATCCTCACAGGTGGTTGTCTTGGTGCCCGATATGGGCGTATAGCAACGCCGTGCAATCTCCCACAGCACCAGACCCACGGAGTACATATCGGCACGCTTGAATTCCTCAAACTGTTGTGGATTCAGGGCCTGGCTGAGCACCTCGGGCGCCATATAGCGTCTTGTGCCCACACGTGTATTCTGTGCAATATGGATTTCATCCAGTTCCGAGATGTACTTCACTGCCAGTCCAAAGTCCGCAATGGCACATTGTCCATTACGCTTTACGAGTATATTCTTGCTCTTGATATCGCGATGGGCAATCGCGGGTTTGCCGGGCGTGCCAAAGATCTCGTCATGCAAATGGGCCAAGCCGGAGGCCAGCGAATATGTGAGCAATTGTAGCTTCTGTGGATTTATGACCGATGTGGAGAGATAATCGTGCAGACTGCCAATCTCATGATAGTCGGTGATCAACAACATTTGTGTCCAGCTGCCATTGCCCTTAATATCCGCTGCAATAAAACCCAAAATGTTCTCATGACGCATCAGCACCGTTTGATAGATTTCCGTTTCACGGAACCATGATGCCTCCTCCGTCGTGAAGAAGGTCTTGACAGCCACACGTTCATCACGCCACTTGGCCAGCCACACCTCACCGTAACGGCCCTTGCCCACCAGCCGCACCATCTGTATCTGCTTGGCAATGGTGCGTTGCACCAACAGCGGCAATCCTGAACCCGAGCCTGAACTCTGCTCCACCAGCTGCGACAGCGGCGACAGCTGGGAATTGCACATGGAGTTGATCAAACGCGGTTGTTTGCGCAACTTCTCGCGTCGCTTGTAAACGAGACAGAGTATGAAGACGACGACTATGAACACGGACATGCACACTATCATGGAGGCAAAGAGCGCGAGGGTATGCACGGATTCACTGCTTACGGGCAGTTCGGGTGCTGGGGTTGTCATCTTGGGCATAAAGTCTGGCTGCAAATCACGATTACAGAAATCGCCGCCCTCGCAACATGCTATGTTCTTGCCATGAATATGTGGCACAGCGGCTATTTTACACTGCAAAAAAATAATGGAGTTTTAGTGAAAGTAAAATTTCAGTTTTAAGTTTAACTAACCATTAGCAGTCCGCCATTCTCTTCGGGTGGCATGCAACCGTAGGTGCGCTCCTCCTCATAGGTGCCTGTGGTCTCATCATATACCTCCTCTACGGCACTGAAGCAGCTGCCACCTGGTCGCGTTTCGCATGTTCCATTGCTCACATTATTCGGACAGCTGCCATCGCAATAACAAGTTAGCGAGCGGGCTAAAAATGTATAAGAAATAAAAGTTGAATTAGTTGTAGAATTCTATAAAATACTTATAAAGTATATAAAACTTCAATTGAACTACATTATTGTATTACTTTATTGTATTATTTTGTAGTATAATTTTACAAGGAACTAAAAAAAAATAAAAAAAAATCTTCACTGCCTGAAGGCCTTTGTTGCTCTGGCTTTATGAAAAATTATTGTTTAAAATTAATTCTCTGTAATAATTATAAAAAAAAAAATATATATTTAAATCTTCAATTAGTTTTCATTATAATAATATAATTCTTCACTGCCTGAAGGCCTTTGTTGCTCTAGCTTTATAATAAATTGTTATTTAGAATAAAAAAAATAATAAAAAAAATAAAAAAATAAATTAAAAAAAATAAAGTTTATAAATCTTCAATTTGTTTTTATTATTGCTAAAAATTATCCCACAAGTCAAAATCCCAATCCTTGCAACAAATGTTGGATCATTAAATTTTTGTTGAATTCCCCTGAATATTTTAATTTCTTAAACTTTTTCATTTCATTTCAGTTTGCGCTTTGATTTAAATTTAAATTTTGTTCATTAATCTTAAACATTTTTGTAGCTTAAGCTCTAAATTTTTATTTTTTTAATTTGATTTAATTTTAATTTTATGTCGACTGATATAAGTTGAAAATAAAAAATAAACAAATAAATAAATAAAAATAAAAAAAAATAAATGCAGCCACAAAAAATTTCACCAAACGAAAGACTTCACAAAGTTCAACGCGACTTAAATCGCCAGCAAAACGCTCTCAAAATATCTCGCGACCAAGATCGCCAACAAAACGCTCTAAGATTGCCTACAAATCGCTTTGAAAACGCGCTTGTGCTCTTGCATGCACTTATGTCTAAATATGCAGGATCAAGTGGGTAGAGATTTGTCATGCACATCGACGTCTATTTAACCCACACTGCAGCAACAAACTAATTACAAGCTCCTGATACATGTATGTGCCAAGCACAAACAACTTTGCCAGATTCCATCTGCTATTCCAGCTAGCAATAGTCTGTGTGCGATTTATGATTACAAGTGCCTTAACGTTTTTCTTCAGCTTGTTATTGCGCTTGCTTGTGGGCGTTTCTCTGCGGTTAAAACCGCGCGTGTTTATTTGACCACATTTTCACAACAAAAACAAAAACAACAACAACAACAGCAACTGCAACTGCAACGGGCACTCCTCAAAAGATTGCAGAGCGCGTAAACCGTTACTCTGGCCACTGGCCACTGCCTGTTTCCCATGGCTGATTCGAAAAGTGGCTACTGGATTTACTGGAACTTAATTGTTTATATACATATATGCTTGATGCACTTGGTGTTCATTCATAAAAATCGTTTCAAGTGACGTCGAAATATATAAGAGTATTACACAGTCGTTGAACTTCTTCCACTTGTTGTCGACTTATTTCGCTAACTGTATTATACTATTTGCTGGACAGACAATTAACGTGGCTTAGAGAACAAAGTTGCGAATTCTCTCATACGATCTACAAATTTAGCGGATGTGTGTCATAAAGCTGGTAATTAATATATATACACACATATACATATATGTATCTGTTGTTTGTGCCAAAGAACCAGTTCCATTTATCTTACTTTACGGTCTGATAACTAACTGAAAACGGCCAATTAAGCATTATATATTAATCTTAACAAAAGCATAGATGAGACTTTCTATTGAATTCGAAGCATTAAAGATGTTGTTTATATTTTACAGTGTATCAAAAAAAAAATCTCATTCATAGATCGAGGCAAAAACATTCCAAACATATATGAATGCATGTTGGCGGATGTACTTGGGCCACACCTCGCCAGCAATTTGGCTGTTCAAATGGTGAGATAATAATTAAATTGCAATTAACTTGAATGCAAAATAATACCACAAAAACCTTGCATATTTAGCTTTCGCATACTTTAACCCCTTTTGTAATCAATGAAAGAAGAACTGCCATTCATGAGTGTAGAATGAATCGTTCAAATAGTTTATAACAGCAATAATATGCAGAATAAGATCAAGTTCTGTTCAAAACAAGTTTACCTTCAACATAATAATAATAAAAGTATACCCTGTACGAGATAATAATAATAAAAACAAGAATTTAAAATATTTTTAAATCAAGTCCAAAATTTAACTGGAGTATTTTTAATAGTTTTTGGAATCTTTTCTTGATTTAATTAAAAGCTGAATTTGGTTGTTTTTCCTGTTTTCTCTCAAAGAGGTTCATTCACATTTAATGTCTAGCGGATTTAATAGCTCTGTTGAAAACTATACAAAAACTATTTAATATTTATTAGGCCGAATAACAAATCTTTGAATGTTTAAATAATTCCTTTTTCGATTTTGTCACGACAAATTGCATCAATTAATGCAAATGCAAATATTTTATTGTTTTGCGTTTTTTAATTTTGCCCACAATCTGATGCTCAATTAAATCCATACAACTTGTTGCAATTCACAGAAGGCGTACAGAAAAAAAAAAAATACAAAAATGTAGTTAAGAAGAAGCAATTAATAAATATTAATTGACTGGGGCGTAAACTTGATTTATAAAACAACAAGTACTTGAATACAAAAAAATACATGAGACTCTGGGGAGTTGCTCAATAAACTGTGTATATAATGTTTGCTTGATTATGATTAAAATTTATATTTATTGTAAGAGATTATCTATAACTACAGTAGAATTCGATTATAATTAACTGGTATGAGATGAAGTTTTTAAATAATTCTCAGGATTTTAAAGCATTTAACAAAGCTAGGATTATTTAACCCGTGATTTTCCAAGATAATGTTAAAAATTTAAAGCAAGCTAATAAAATATTTAAGAGTATTTAACCTGCAGTTAGTGAATAACTGTTACCCTTTATTCGATTTTCATTTTTTAAAATGATATAAAAACTGTTATCCACAAAAATATAATTTAAAAAAATGTTTAACCAGCTGTTAGTCGATAACCGCTACTATTTTATTCGTGAGTCTTCTTTTTTAATAATGTTAAATCTGTTAAGAAATAACTAAGTAAACAAAATACTTATAAGTATTTAACCTGCGTTTAGTCGGTAACCGCAACACTTCTTTTCTGTTTCTTGTTCGAAAATTAAATTAAAAAATATTATTCACAGGAATAAATTTTAAAAAATATTTAACCTGCGGTTAATCGATAACTACTGCTCGTCTATTCTTGATTCTTCTTTTGCAATCATGTTAAAAATGATAATAAAAAATATATTAGAGTATTTAACCTGCGGTTAGTCGTTAACCGCTACTCTTTCATTCGTGTTTCTTGTTATTATTTACATTGTATACATATATATTTATTTTGCATATGAAGCCGTTTCCTCTTAAGAGCTACCAACACACAAACTGGAATCGTATGAATGTAAATATGTATCTCACATGTAGTGGTAATATATTACATTGTTTGTATGTTTTATTAAGCAACTGCGCGTTTACATTTTACTATAAAAACAAAACGAAAGCTACTGTTGCCTTTTTTTGTAGCTCTCGAAAAGAGCTACTGACTTTTAGCAACTAATAATAACTCCTTTTAAGATTTAATTATATGCAAAAACATACATATATGTACGTATAGTTGTATGTACATATGTATATGTTAGCCAGCAATTTGTGTTATTTATGTTGTTGCCTTGCTGCTGCTGCTTTGCATGTGAAAAAAACAAGTTTGTTTCGAAGTTCATGAAAGTCGCCCTTGTTTCCAACTAGTCTGTCCGTCCGTCAGTCCGCCCGTCAGCCAGCATCCGGCAGCGGCAGCAACAGCCCACGCATTGAACTGTTCCTCATGATGCTATCCCTAAGAGATACACAAGTCTCGCTCTTGCTCTCTTTCGCTCTCTCTATTGCTTGCCCACGCGCGCTTTGCAGTTTGACGCGTTTTTAATCGCGTTGTTGGTTCATTTTTCTGCCTGCAATTTCATTAGGCGACACTTAATTAAAATGCATGCAGACTTTTATGCCTGCAAAATTAAAATGTGTCTCGATGCCCAGAGAGACAGTGTAGCGCACTTTATTAAGCATTTTGACAGCGTTTTGATTAAGAGGCAGCCAACAGAACGCCCACGAATTAATATTTATTTGCAGTTGCTTGAAGTTTTTTATGTACTTAATTTAATCGAATAGTGTATACAAGTTATGTTGTTTGTCGTTTTGACACGTTGATAACCGTCAATAAAATCGCGCATATAATATGCATAAATGCAAATTTATTTATTGCATTAAAGTGTTGCCTAACAATTGCAAATGATTCGCGACACTTGTTATTTCTGCTTTTTCTTATACAATAAAATCCTCGACATGTGCCTTGTTAACCTCCTTAATGGAGTTGCTTATATAAAGTTTCTCTTTCAGTAGGCGAACAAAAACATCAGCTGAGCTTTCCATGGGACAATTGTGACCAAGAAGATTCATGCCACAAAAACTGCCTTTCCAGACATAGGGCAAGCCATAGGTTTTCTCACATTTCTTTGTTTTCTTTGTATTCTCCACACAACTGATGCTGCTGCTGGCTATCGAATCCTTCAGCAATTTCTTACATTCAGCTTTGGGCAATTGGCGTGCTGGGTTCTTGGTGAAAGTAGTTTTACTTTTATCCCAATTCCATAGTTCAACATTGTCCGTAGGCTTCACGAATCGCTCACATATTGGCGGCGCCTTTTTAAACTTCTTTTCTAGTTTTCGTTCCAGTTTCAAGAGGGTCAAAAGCTTTGTAGCATTACCCACTGTATAATCGTTGGCGTCAGTGCTGCCGATTACTTTGTAACTAGTTCCATTCGTCAGCTTGACAACAATATCCGCCAACTGCCTATTGTCCAAACATATTTTGGCTGTTAACACCGTTTGCATGTTGACCACGAGTCCACTGCATATCATCTTGTTTTTGCTCACCAGACGCACAACATAATCCTTGAGTTTTTTGTCATCCTTTGGTTCGGCATCCGAGTTGTTGTTGCGATTACCTCTCATCTTATGCTCACTGGCCATATGACCATGGACATAGCCAAAATGTGGCCGCCAGTCCTCTGACTTTTGAAGCGTTCGTGTTATCCTCTCGGGCTTAGCAGCACTTGCAACATGGCAGAGACACGTGAGTAGCAGTAGGAACGTTAATATCTTGTTAGCTGACATTTTGACCAACAAATCAGCTCTAACCGAAGGTTTAGTAAGGTTTTAACTTTGGTATAACCTATTTCATTAGCAATGCAAAGGAAGTAATAGCTATGGCAAATGGATTTATTATTGCTGGATTTGCTTGATTAAGCTAAGTCGCAATAGTCAAGAAAAATATTTAACCTGCGGTTAGTCGGTAACCGCTACTCTTCCAAGCGTATTTCTTTTAAATATTTAAGAGCATTAAACCTTCGGTTAGTCGGTAATCGCAACACTTCATTTCTGTTTCTTGTTTTAAAATTATATTAAAAATGTTATCCACAAAAAAAAAAAATTTAAAAAATTTTTAACCTGCGGTTAGTCGATAACCGCTACTCTTCTATTCGAGTTTCTTGTTTTAAAATGAAAAAAATAATGTTATCCACAAAAACAACATTTAAAAAAAAATTTAACCTGCGGTTAGTCGGTAACCGCAACACTTCTTTTCTCATTCTTGTTTTAAAATGATATATTTAACTTTGGTATAACTTATTGCATCGAAAATAATGACCATGAAAAATGGATTTATTAAGCTAAGTCGCAATAGTCGATAAACTTCTTAAACATCTCTAAATTTCTTAGACTAAAAATTCTTCCACTTGGCCATTTATAACAGTCATAAGCTGGGACTTTTGAATTTGGGCATCATTTATGACGATGGCATACAGATCAACGCCCGATTTTTTAGGACAATTGTGACCCATTACATTAATGCCACAGATCTGGCCATTATGTATAAGCGGATTGCCATGTGTATGCTGACAACTAGTCGTATGCTTCTTATTCTGCACACATATCATCGATTCCGTAACTATATTGCCCTCCACATCATTCAATTTCTGCCGGCACACAGCCAAAGGCAATATCTTCGTCACCTGATTATGTACGGCATGACGACTACGTATATAGGTTGGCAGCTCCACTTTCATATCGGCTTTCAGGCCGGCCAAACATAGTTGTGCTGTATTATTGTTAGATGTTGGCACGGCTTTCGTCAGTGACAGCATTGTCACTAACGAATCCTTACCTACTAAGGCCTCAACGTCTTTGCTCATCTCAAACAAACCGATAACCTGATTCTTGAATGTCTTGATGGTAAAATTGCGCTGTTGCGGATCTTTGAAGCATGTGGCAGCAGTTAGAATCGTTTGCTCCGTTAACAGTGTGCCCATGCAGAGGAAGCTGTTGTCATGGTAGATGCGCACCAATAGCTTGGATAGCTTCACACTTGTAGTGTTGCCCAACATTTTGATTGTTGGCTCTGGAGCTTTTCCGCTACGCAACTTGGGTGTCTCTTCGGGGTATTTGGGACGTGGCACTCTCTTATAGTCCATTTGCGTTTTATTTGTATGCTGTGGCCTATAATCGGACAGCATATAGCGATGATAATGATATCCCGTATTCGACGACTCCAACTCGATGCAAAGGATCAAGAGTAGAAGCGCAAAATATTGTATTGACATAGCTGAAGATTTGTGGAAAACTATTTGGCTTCAAAAAAAAAATCACAAACTTTTCAAGCTACCGTAAACAATTGATTTGTAATGCATTACCGATTACATGCTTTTTTTGTAATGCATTACATTACCGATTACATGCTTTTTTTGTAATTCATTATATTACTGTTTACATTCCTATTTTTGGTAATGCATTACATTACCGATTACATGTTTTTTTTGTAATGCATTACATTACCAATTACATTTATTTAATGTTTCTCTAACGCCTTAAGTATTGGCAATTTAGTTGTTGTTAACGAATCGGGCAGCAATTGGGTTCTTCTCGTCGTTGCCGAATCATTAAAGGGACCCGTGCCAGTAAAGGCTCTCAGCTGATCCGTTGCCCTCTGTATAAAGGCAATAGTTGGCGGTATGCCATAGTAGACATCGAGCTTGCGTTGACCCTCAAGCTCATCACATTGCTCGCCGTAGATGTTAATGCCAGCCAACATATTATCAATAATGAGCGGATCCCCAGGACGAGTGCTGCAATCCCCGGATTTTTTATTGGCGACACAAAAGAAATCCTCATCGAAGGGAATGTCCGTTTTGTTAATCTTTTTAAACGTACTCTTACATTGTTTCACATCGACGACTTTAGTACCCAGAAGCGTTATATCATGACTTTTCGAGTCGACAAAGGCCATATTGACATGCTTCTTGGGTGCAGGCATTTGTCTATATAGTCCTATATAGCGATAGGTGCCACGATCCAGTTTGATGCTCAATGCAAGTAGTGCAACACTATGATATTGCGTTTCACCCATATGGCTTATGGGCAGAAAGAATGCCTTGACCTTTGAGACTTTCTTTCGCTCGTTTTTGCCAAAATTATTGCCTACTATCACTGTCATTTCCTTGGCCTTAAACTCAAGTGTGGGCTCCACGTCCGTGGCCAGAAAGCAGCGAGAAGACGTTATGACCATGCGTCGAGAGATTAGTGCCCCGGAACAAAACACTGAAGCCTTGTAGAGAATGTGCACGTAATAGCTTTTGTGTTTACTGGCAACAAATTTGGGCAATGGACTCGGCGTCTTTGGTGCCTGAAAATCGCGTTCATCCATCTCTTGACGATTGTAGTCGACGTGTGCGTCTTGTTTGTGGGCTTTATTGTAATAGGTTGGACGATGATAGTCCTCCTTATATCGTTTAAGCCATGCACCAAAAGTTAAGTTCGCGCTGAATAGCAGCAGAATGACGAGAAAACTTTTATTACTCGGTTTCATCTTAACAACTTTCTACTTAACTGTGAACTTGTACTAGGAAAAACTTGTTAACAAGTTAACATTTAATCGTTAGCGTGGCTTAAAGCATTAAATTTTAATAAGCGTATAACTTAATGTCATGGTTTTGTATAACATTATTTGTTCTGATTCGTTATGTTCAAGGTCTTAGAAGTATTTCTATAATTTTCGTCTAATACATGAGGGAAACTATTACTCTTAGCTAAGAATTCCTCGATCTTTAAGTGATTTTTTTATTTTTTATTTTATTATTTTTTTTTTTTTTTATTCTTTGTCGAATTATACTACAAAATAATACAACATAGTAATACAATAATGTAGTTAAATTTGACGCTCCTGTGAAGCATAGAGCAGAAATCTTCAAGTGATAAATACCATCATCAAAAAACGCTACATTTCATGTAGAGCCTAGGCAAAATAAATCTCTTAGCGCTCTCAAAAAATCTATATATCGTTTTAAAAATCGTTACTCATCCACAGATTTCTATAGAGGTTAACCATGTGTCCCCATTTCAGAGTTTTGTCATTGTAACTAGTTTGTTAATAATTATTATTATAATTTTTTTTTTTTTGTAAATTCTTTGTTTCTAATTGAACCTCGTCTAACAACTATCAACGTGTATTATCCATTTCCCACATACAAACTAACATCCCATTCATAGTTTTATACATACAAATCTACATATTTGGCATACACAGTTTTACGATATGATTCATCTAACGATTTCCGCTGCCAACGCGCATCACACATATGTGTGCATTCATGTATGTATATATCGTCGCCTCGCATCGCATCGCGTCAGTTGTTGTTAGGTGCAGTTCCCTAGAAGCCCCAACCGATAGTTGATTTTGCTTTCCGTTTACATCCAACACATATTCGCATTCACATTCACATTCGCAATCGCATTTGGCCGTTTATCATTTCCCTTAAAGGCGTGGGATATATGGTTGTGTCGTAAACATTACGTCAAATCGCCCAACAACAACAACAGACCGCCCAGGCTAAAAATACACCCACAAGCACACACAGAGACACCGAGTGAGAGAGAGCTGCTTCTTAGCACCACCTGAAAATGCTGTTTGTCATTGGTTGACTTTCTTGAATGCATAAGTTTGCCAACATAAAAGTGGTACAAAAAGGCAACCTACACAAAATGAAACAGCTAACAACAAACAGCTAGAGAACAAGTTGACGAAAATGTTAAAAGGATATTAGTAAAGTAGGCAGCAAAGAACTAGTGAAAGAATAAAGAACTAGATGCTGCTGAACACCAATAGGACTTTTCCGTTGTTCTGTCTCATTTGTTCACGAACATAGTCTAATACCCACAGTGTGGGTCCCACACCAGCTATATGATAAAACAAATGTCAAATACCATAACAAAAAATTAATAATTGTCGAAGGAAAACAGATTTTAAACACAACTATAAAAAAAAAAAAAAAATTCTACAAAATATTGTAAAACCTTCAAGGCAAAAGTAAAACATTTAAGTCAACTAAATTCTCTTGCACTTGCAACAAAATTCAGAAAAAATCCCCAATCAATAAATCTCAATTACCAAGCAAACTTTCAACTATTACATAAGTTCATATCTTATCTATCCAGACATACAAAAAAATAAAACCAGATGCAATGTTTCAAAAAGGCAACGTAACAACATGACGCGATTATCGCTCAGTCTCGAAAACATATATATTTACTGCAGACAAAAGCGAAATAAATGTATATACACTAAATTTAAATATAGTATGTATTTATATATACCAACAGCGTGTTGTTGGCTCAAGATTCAAATTGGTCTGGTCGAAACAGTTGTTGTTGGCCCCAATCGTCATCTGTTATTTTATTGCTTTAGTTTTATTTTTATATTTTATTGCGGTCTAATAAAGTTTCCGACGCGCTGTCTATGAGAATACTAAAAGCGTATTTTGCTTACAAATAACATACATATATACATATATACGTTGTACTAAATATTTATACATAGATACATACATATGCACGCGGGTGTACACTAATTGTCATTGCTAATTAATAGAACAGGTGGTTCTCGAATTGCAAAAATTATTGTGAATTATACTATGAATGGAAAGGAATGTAAACATTTATAATAATATGTTTAGTTCGATTGAATGGGAATTAGTCAACAAGTATTAATGAACGAGTATTACTCAACGAGTAGATTGTTTAAAGAGCTTAAACAAAATTGAAATTTTTAAAAAGCTGCAAAAATATTTTAGGCTAATTTTTTGTTTATAGTTTTGGGTACCATTAAAAAATTAAATAAACAATAAAAAATGTCAAGAAATATGAAAAAATCGTTGTTGGGAAACTTTAGTACTGTAAACTATGTTTTTCCATTAAAAAACAAGAATATCTTGAGCTCAAAAACAAATTGTATAATAGCTGTAAGTTATTACAGTTGAAAGCAAGGCGGATTAAAAGTAATCGCTATTCTTTTCAATATACATATATAATATTATAATATACAAGTACACAAACATAATTGCTCTTTGCAGCGATCTTTAAGGAATTTCGCTTTAAAAACAAAAAATCCCTTTAAATAGTTTTTGAAATGCTTTTTGTTTTTTTTTTTTTTTGTGTCTGTCAAGTCAAGTGTGAGGATCAGGACAGACAGGCAAACAATGCAGGCACATATCCTGTTACAGCCCATACATACATACATACATTATACATGCCACTCAGATCTGTCCCAAAACTGTCGACACGAGTGTGTGTGTGTATGTTGCACACATGTGTGTGTTGTGGACGCGCGTGAAAATTACTGAACTGATCCGTATTTTTTTTTTGTCTTTTGATTTTTTAAGTCTGTTCTGCATGCCGTCTCTCTGATATGGATATACGAACACAGGACGGACAGACGGACGAGCGGACGGGTAAGGCAGGCAGCTGCTTTTGCATGTCAACATATGTAGATATATATATAAGCGGAGAGAAAACTAAAATACTAGCCGACAAGTAAAATTAAATGTATCTGCAAGATACAAACAAACAGTTTCCTGCCAGACAGGCAGACCGAACAAAAAACCCTCCATTCACGGTAAATTACAATAACACTTCATTACATTTTGACGATTAATCAAAATTTATATATAATTGCAAGCAACACTCAACACTTCCACCAAAAAAAACCAACCAGATACAAAATACAGATAGCATAAGTTTTTTTTTTTGTGCATCTTAAAGATTCATTTCAACCAAGCATTGTGTGTGTTTGTGAATGAACAATGAAACTGAGAACCCTTTATAAACAACAAATGAAGAAGAAGCTAAAGATGCTTGGCTAGCAAATACCCTTGAAATAGTACTCGTTGACTAAGATGCTTTGAGGAAGACTTGAATGGAATTTTAAGAACTTGGAAGCTCCCTAGGCTACATCTTAAATATAGTAATCATAGTCAAGGTAATTATAAAAGGTTATATTTATATATTTATTTCAATACTTTTTGAAGAATATACTATAAATGTCAAACAATTAAAATTCCTTTGGTATCTAGCACGAGTCTTGTCGTTTTTTATTGAATTTAGTGGGCGTTTTTTAAAAATTGTGTTTTTTTATATTTTATATGACATTATACCAAAAGACCTTGAAATAAATACGGTATTCTCTGGGCTTAGGCTCTACATTAATGTATTTGCATGATGATAAAGCCCCCAATCTACGTGTTTCACGTATTTCGCGGAATTGTTTATAAGCATTTAACGACAGACTTTCAAGTGTTTAAGTTGAAGAACTCAATAAAAAGAAGTGTTATAAACATAAAATATTATTACACTCACTTCCTTTTGACAAAATAACAGTTAAACAAGCGCAGGGTTGCATTTACAGTAGTGTACTGCGATATTGAGCAAGCCGATAAAGTGAAAGATAGTCTGATTATTTAAGAACCAACTTTGAGAATACGCATTAAATATATTTTTTTTGAGAAATATGGACTTAAACAACAGTTTGAAGAATTAATCCCAAACACTTGTCAAGTAACTTTGCTTTTTATATACTGTAAAATTCTTATCTCAAGTACGTCAGACTTTTTGAGACAGTTTTGTTTTTTTTTTGTTCAGACATAATAATTGCGACTTTGGTCGCCAAGCAGTCAAAACAAAATTAAGCATGTTTTGACTATATTAAAAGACGCAACAAAAACGTTGCACTTTCTGCTGATTTTGCAACCTAGTGGAAGAGTGAAAGAGAGGATTGCGGGGGCTCTGGGGTGTACAATGCGAATATGCAGGCCTACAAAATCAATGACCTGTTTTGCGTGCACAAATTCGTTAACGTAGCTTTTTTTTTTATGAATATTCGAAACAACCAAAAATAAAATTTTTTAAAAAGGTAAAAACTGCAATAAAAATTGGCAAAAAAAAAAGTGTATGAAATTGTCAGAAAATTTTTTTTAGGTTTTCATAAATAGGTGCATAAAAAATTGTCAAAATTTGTTTAACATTTTTATATAAATAAATATATGTATGTCGTGTGCGGCTATAGTGAGTACCGAATATAAAGAACATACAGTTGAACTTCCATATAATAAATATCAAGAAGACAAAAAAAAACTTCGCTCAAGGGAAAACTCAAATAGAGAATAATAATTTGATGAAACCAAACTTAAGCGTTTTCAAAATGAAAATGTTTTAAATGAACTTAAGGATATATTAAAGGCTTGTAGCTTATTTGAGCAATGCCTCAATTATTTTATTTTTTCTTTTTTTATTGTCTTTTATTTGATTTTTTTATATTAAATATTAGCGTATTTGTCAGTCTATGATATAATTCTGTTTCCCATTTTTTGTGCATTTTGAGTTGTTATTAATAGTTTTGTTTGTTTACGCTAGCAAATGCTAGCTGATAAGATTCGAGTCAGCCTAACATACATACCTAACAGTCGGCCAAGTTGTCGGCTCACATACATATTACATAAATACACATACAAATGTTAAAAAAAAATGTATATACCTGAGTTAGTTAACTGCCCCAGACACACACACACACACACACACACGCTGCTTTATCAGTGTTTGTCTGTTGGAACATTTTATTATGTTGCGTATTTAATCATAAATGAACAAAAAATAAATGATAGCACAACTTGCACTCAAGTATTTCCTCTCACATTCTCGGTGATATTTGGGAGCGGTTTTAACTTTTTTTTTTAAAAATGCCGCCAAAACGAGGCAAAACTCAAGTCGCAAGCTTTTTGTGTTTTGCAGAAATCCTCATCACATTTGTCTCACCTTGTGTGAATTTGAAATTCTTTAATTTCAGACTAAGGATTAGCTGGACTTGAATCATGGCTGGCGACTCATTGCCTGACCGCCCATGGCGAACTTTTATTTATTATAAAGAAAAACACACCCAAAAGTAAATCACAAACAATTGACAGTTGAACAAAAGAGAAAAAGAGCGAGAAACTCTTAACTAACACCTGAACAGAAATAAGTGTGTGTGTGTGTGTGGGGAAAAGGTAGAATTGTTTGGCAGTTAATATGGTAAGCAAGGATATTTGATATAATATTTAATTAGTTTTGAATCTGGAGCAAAAGAAACTTTCAAGAGCTAAAATTTAATTATAAATCAAACAAATGTCAAATAAATAACATAACTAAACTTGACAAGGATTAAGAAATATTTTTTTTTTTCACAAATACGTTACAATTTATACCCTCAACCCATCAAATGGGTAATTAAGGGTATAATGGTTTGTTATGGAACAGGGTTAAGGGTATGTCCTAGTCGGGATTTCTCTACATCTTACTTGTTTTTTGCCTTTTATTGTTATTCCACACACACACACACAAAACAGTCACATAGTATAAAAGTTCTTATCAACTGTTGCTCAGATGCATATCAAAATCAATTTAATCAAATCTAACAACCCTTGAACATTTATTTAAATACCCTAAGCACATTAAAAAAAAAACGTGTAAAAAAAGGGTTTGCATGATGTTCAGAGAAACATTTTAAGATACTTTTAAAAGTATCCAAACTGAATACAAAGTATCTTAAAGTCAGTCAATGGTTATTTTAAGGTCTACTTTATTCTACCTGCACACGTTCATAAAAACGAAAGAAAAATTAAGAACACAACAAGCAAAAGGCACAACACAATAATAAAAAAGGTGCAAAGAAGATTTCTTCGTTCAGGGTCTTAACCGAAGCATATTTTAAAGCCACCTTTATGGCCAACACATAAAGGCTATTGAAGACCCGAAACTCAAATGCAATACGATTAGAAACAGAAACACAAAGAGAAAACATGCCAAACACTAGAACGAATTTGAATTTAAAAAACATTACAGGATCTGTTTTCTTGTGTTATTTGAGCACAATCATTAGCAATAATCGAAAAATAACCAAAAGAACCCTTGTTTTTCTGTCTCTTTGATTTTTGTGGACATGGAAACATGTTACGAAAAGGGTCTAACAAAAAAAATCAATTGTCGACTTCATCAAAAATTCCTCATAAAAATCACAAAAATTATGGAACAACAACAAGAGAATGTCCGGAAATAATCAGATGCTTGACTAAAAGATACTCTTTCACTAAGGATATTTAATAATTCTATATTTCTGAGTTTCTTTAAGTATTTTAAAAAGAAAAACATATGTATTTGAAATTTCTTTAAGGAAATATCTTTCAATCTTTGATGGTTCTTGGTTTAAAAAGGTTATGTTATATCAATTATGTATCTAAATCCATTTTTTATCAATTTTGATAACCATATCTTCAATCTTTATCATCAAGATGTCCTACAAAAATCCTTGATATCTTAGAATATTATCAGAAGAAGTCACAAAACCAAATAAATATCGAATATGCCCATTTTCAAGTTGAAAATATTTTGAAAGGAGAGTGTATCGCGCATATGAAGCAAAATCGACAAACGACAACAACAACAACAAAAAAGAGAAAGAAATGTTATATTAATATTTACCATGAGCCTTCTTCTTTCTGGACATTGGCGCCATGTCTGGAGATGCCAACCACAACAATAACAGAAACGATGATGATTTTTATGCGAGGCAGTTGAAGCGCCTTGCAATGCAACCTTGTTGTTGTTGTTGTTATAGTTCTTGTTGTAGTATGTTGGGTGTTTGGGGCCCAGTTGCTAAGCTCTCAGGCTGTGCAACAAAACAATAATTGCGGCAGCAACCCGAGCCGAGAGCCGTAGATCGTGTAGAGAAACGAGAACTTCAGCTCGTTTGTATGTATGTGTATGTGTTTCACTGGCGACGACTCCTCTTTCCTTTTAGTAGAGAGATTCGGCTTGATTTGATATTTTTGTTGTTGTTTGGCTTTGCGGCCGGCGGCAGCAGCGGCGGCGTCGGTCAAGCTGGCGACACCATGGAGCCCTATACAACAACAAAAACAACAACAACGAAAAAAAAAACTCCCAGACTGCGCACGAAAAATTATGGGTTTTGGCAAACTTGATCCAGGCAGGGTTGTTATTCTCTTTCGTTTGCGCTCTTCTCGCTTTTAATGTTGTTTTGTGATGCTGTTATTGTTGTTGTTGTTGTTGTCGGCACTGGTGTGAGCGCGTGATCACCACGTTGATTGTAATTATATACGAAAGGTGGCAATACAAATCAGGTGAAATCCGACGCTCTTCTTATCCCTGTTCAGTCGAGTCGGCCGGCCAGTCAGCCAATCAGATGTGAAAAATTGTATTTTAATGCATTTGTAGCTACTTTTTTGCATTTAGCTAATTAATTGCTTTACACAAACACAGAGACACACAACGTATATGCACAGATATGTTGTATTATTATTAATAATATTTTTGTTTTTCACTGTAAAATAATCTTCACATAGAATATGTATATTTGTAACATTCTTTTGATAATTTGTAGGAACGCTTAATTTATCTTTGCCATTTAAAATCCTCGATAAATTCTAGGGCTATTTAAAAACCACATTCAACTTTACGAGTGACAGAATAAAGTAGTTGAGCCTCTAACGAACGACACGCGCAGATACGTCACAACACGAGTAAAACGTATCAGGTACTGAATGCAGAAGCAGCAGCAGCAGCACCAGCAACAGGCGAAAGCCAAAGAGAGCAACTACCAAACTGTGAGAACAGCAGCGCTCTGACTCTCTGCTGCTTTCAAGAACATATTGCAGTGTATGCAAGACGTGCGTTGGCGTCCCTGTGTCGATAGCGTGTGGGTGAGAGCGTGCCCAGCAAGTGAGAGCGAGCGAGAAATAGTTGTGAAGAAAAACAACAAATACAAGGGAGAGAGCGTCAAAGCGAGAACGTGTTTTTCTTTTGGCCACGCTCACTAGTATATCAAGTTTTTAAATGCAATGTGTTTGTGTGTGTGTGTGAGTGCTGGTATCCAGATCTTTTTATGCTGCGTTGGGGCTCTCCCATATTTATTTGACGTATGCTTTTTAGGTGTTGTATTTATAATATTTATAAAATGTAAATGCTTTTCAGAAACAATTGTGTAACATTTTTTCCAAAGTAATTCAGTTCGTTTTCTTTAACTAGCTAACCAACCCATTATTAAGACACTTTTATTGCTTTTATTGTAACGTTTTAAGATTTGCGTGCCGCAAGTTAAGATTGTCGACAACGAAGAAACGATCCCTCTCAACCTCGCGATCGTGCTCTCGTATTTCGATGCCTGCTTATTATTACAGACAGTATATCTAGATAAAACAGCATTTGGACTGCCCGTCGCGGCTGCTGTCGCTGGATAATTGCCAGACCCGTGGCCCTTTTTTCTCTCTCTTCTTCGTTTTTTGCATGCTTCCTCCATTGCCGCAGACAGTAATCACATGCAAGCCAGCAACAGCAACAGCATTTGTATCCAAATTTGTTATGGTAATGTTCGGAGCACATGAAAATAACACTTCACAAGCACCTTTAAGAGATAAACACGAGATACCTTTTCCAGATGTCACAAATGATTTTCGTTCAAAATCATTACACCTAAGTGCCTACAAATGCCAAACAGTAGCGTCGCGGTATTCAATACCTAAGCGAGAACGCTTAGCGATTTGCTTGCACAGGTAGTTGAGATAATGTTTTTGGCATTAAGAATGCATTAAGAAGCGATTTTGGCTTTATCGTAAGTAGACCTAAAGCTGAATTCGCGCAAAAACTTTATGACCAAGCGTAGACAGTAGTAGAGAGATGATGATCTGGACCAGACATTAAAAAGATAAACAGTTACAAGAAAAGCTATAAGCTATATGCTCTCAAGATAAGCAAAAATATAATTTTTATAATATTTTATGTAAAACTTTCCACCACTTGGTACAAAAATAAATCACATTTCTCATTAAAAATAACAAATAATTTTTTTTTTTACAAGTTTTAATTTTTTAATTAATTAATTTTTTTATAATATTTTATGCTAAACTTTCCACCACTTGGTACAAAAATAAATCACATTTCTCATTATAAATAAATAAACATATTTTCTACAGCCAGCGAAGAGCATTTAATCTTCGACATGCATCGGAAATCCTTTCCCCCGTTCCTAATTCTTCATTATTTTTGTTGCTCTTTGTGCTGTTATTAAGTTGGAGATGCTGTAGGGGTTACCTTCGAGGTGTGATTTTTCAAGTGTAGGAGTCATGCGGCGCACAGTCGGGCACACAGACACATACACACACACAGACAACATAAAGTGTGTGCTCGCCACCTCTGCGTTGCCTGTGGTGCTGTGTGTGCTCCCAAACAGACGTTGGATGCAGTTTGCTAGGGCAATACGCTCAAGTGTTGTACCCAGTACAATTTAAGGTACAAGGGGGTAGTTTGATTTGTAAACTAAAAGCAATTGCAACTATACGATTTTCGTGTTTATACGAGTGCATAGGGTAATCTCTCGTTTAGCCACTCTCAAACTGCATTTTTCTTGTTTTTGTTGTTCTTTTAGCAGACATGCGCTCACTTTGTGCATGCTGTCTTTTTCTGGTCCACACACAGTTCTTGCGTATGCACCGTTCATCTGGCTTGTGAACAGAAGAGAGCGCAGATATTTGGAGAGCGGAAAGAAGCGAGTTGTGTGTTGCCCTGTTCAATTGGATACATTGTCGAGCAGTTGAAGAACAACAAAGAAAGTGAGCATGGCGAAAATTTGCTATTATCTACACACACACACACACACACACGCACAAATAATAATGCAGACGCAAAGGATTTTACTCAAATCTCAAACAATTAGCACCCATATATGTATGTTTGTATATCTTTCTAAAGTGTTTAAATTAATAGGCACAAAAAGAAAATCCAAACAACAAGCACAGTCTGTATATATGTATGTGTAGTTATGTAGTTTTTCATGGAAGATTTTGAGTATTTCTGGGAAAAGAATAGAAGATGAAACGCACAATTCGGACAACGTTCCAGACAAAGTGGCGGGCCAAGTGTCTGAGTGTGTCTGGAACGAATCAACAACAATTTAAAAATACTGTACAATAGATACACAGACACACCAAAGAAAAGAACGAAAAAAGAAGAACAAGACTGAGAGCAGAACAACAGGTCAATGCAACATGAAGGCATGGCCAACAGATGTACGCAACACGCATTCAAAAAACAACACAAAATCAAAGCCGAACGCACAACAAAGAAGTTATTTCCAAAGGTTAGAAATGTCATTTCGAGTGTGACTGGGCATTAAATCAAAGTCAAAGAACAATGCACATACAATCTTCTGCCTTTCTTTACTGGGAGCCAAAACCATCTTACAGATACCAATAATACTCTGTATCTTTTTATACGTATCTGCCTGCTCTGTATATCTGTTGCATGGAAATATTTTGCTGCTATTGTACAATCAACAACAAAATATGGTGTCAACGTGGGCGAGAGACGCTTTTCTCAGTCGATCGATGTGTATAAAAATAAAGACCATGTTGGCATCTAATGCTGGACGGGAAACACAACAAACATATATACATACATGTTTAAAAAAATTCATAAATACATACATTATAAAACAAATGACAAATAAACAAGTTATATATATTTTGTTTGCATTTAAATATTTACAAACGTTGTAATTGCAGTAAAATAATATAAAAATGTATCTGTAAACATATTGGCTTATTAAACAGGTGTTAAACTCGCCCATTTTCCCTTTTCCTTATAATTTTATTTGATTATTATATATATTATGGAATATTGTATACAAACAACAGTTAATTAGAATGTTATCAGTAGCTAAACGCCTACCTCTTTTGATTAGAAAATGTAGCTAAATATATAGTAAATAGTTTCTTATTGTTTATAACTATTTCTTGAACAAAACTGCACATTCTCGATAGTAAACTAATCAATTTTCTTTCAATTGTTGTTAATATTAAACTAAAATTTAAAAAAAAAAGTTCATAAAAACCAATATGTATTTAGAAAACCCAAAAAAAAGAATATAACATCTCTCCCCGACGGGGAATTGAACCCCGGTCTCCCGCGTGACAGGCGGGGATACTAACCACTATACTATCGAGGATGTTGTAAGCGAGCAAACAAAACGTATACTTGTGCTGTTGCCCGTACGTTTCTAGTGTGTTTGCTTGCTCAATTCAATTAGTTCTCTCACACTCACCAGTTTTTGTTGGCTTCTCGTGTGTGACTCTCGTGACTGTGGCTCCGGTCAGCATAGCGGCAGCAGCAGCTGCTTCCACAACTGAGACGTCTTCGTCCGATGATAAAACATAGCCGCTAAGCTCACCTGCAAAAAACCAGAGAGAGAGAAACCATGCATAAACAGAAGTGACTTAAGCAAAAAACCTAATGTGTTATTTAAGCTTAGTTTTCACTCAGCTTATAACATAAATTATCGACTTAAAGCGCGTGGGTGTATTATATTCATATTTAAATATTCAAATAAAATCAGTAGGTCGCTCGCTTTATGGAATAACAAAAGCTGCTAATAAATTAACTAATAATGTTCAAAACAACAACCGACAATCACATGCATGAATTAATAACAATTGTTTTTGCTTTTCTCTTTTTCTTTTAGCTCAAGCCAAGCGGCTTATCAAATATAATTGCCTTCGACGATGCACTTCGTTTGAAGAGTTCTGAGTTCAAGAGTCTCTTGCATGTGTGTGTATTTGTATAGTATGTATGTAGGTTGTTGCTTTTTTTTGCGTGTGTCTCTTGAAAAGTATGTCAGTCAATGGTCAATTAAAAATCCGCTCTTTGGGTGGCATTTATTTTTGTAGATATCGCAGATTTTAGTTTTCTTTGGCGATGGCCATTTAGAAATTTGTAAAGTTTTTTTTTAGGCATCAATGTATAAAAATATAAAAATTTGAAAAGGGTTTTAAATTTTGACAATTTTCTAATTTAAAAAAGTTTATACATTTTTTTAATTTTTAAATCAATTTGATAATTTTTTTATTTCTTTGTTTTTGTTTTTCCCTTTTTAAAGGCATCGAAGTACACAAATATAAATATAAAATGTGTACGGATTTTTATTATTATTTTTTTTTTTTCTAGTTTATAAAAAATTTTATAATATATTTTTTTAAGCTCAAACGTTTTTTTTATTATTTTTTAATTTTTTTCTATGTATTTTTCCATTTTAAAACTTTTAAATAAACATTAAAAGATAAATTTATTAAGCTATATTTTTGGGATTGTTTTCAACTTTAAAATATTTTAAAAATACATTTTTAAGCTCTTGATAATGGTTTTTTCATAAAAATAGTCATTAAATGATTAATATTATTATAAGCTCATTAAAAAATCAACTTCAAATTGTTAAATTCACTTTTAATACCCTATTATTGCCATATTGACTTTTGATAAAAATGGGGTATACACACGCACACACACATATATATATTTTTTGCCTAGACAGTTACATGAACTATTTGTAACAACAAGCAAGCAGGCAAAACAGATGTTGTTGAGGGCTGTAAATAATCGTTTTTGCGATAATGCCAATTTCCGAGAAACCAAATGTAAAATCAAAACGTGACATTGCACACACACACATAATAGGGTGCAGTTCTTATCAAACCTTCAATTTATATGCAACAAGTGGCAAAGTGAAAGAGAGAAAGAGCAAATGCTTAATTGTAGAAACACAGTATAAATAAAATAATTAATCAATATGCATATTGCAATGATATAGTTCACGTCGCTCTCATCGCATTGAAGCGATTCCCATATAATAAAAGCAAATGCCGACTGCATGCAAAATACTCGTAATTGGCAATTTGCCTAGCCAAGCGTATTACCAAACCATTAGCCAAAGTTAGCTAAGACCTAATGAAGAATACTAGAAACGTCTCCAGAACGTGCCTCTTTGTTTTTCCCATTAAACTTGATTATTTATTTTATTTTTAACGGTTTCTTAGTTTAGTTTAGTTTTTAATTGCAAATGAGTTTTTGCAGTTAAGAATAAAGTAACAGAACCTTTTTACATTTTTTATTTGTTATTTAAAGAATTTTTAGTTATAAAAATTTGCTTGCCGTTTTTTTAATCGATCCTTGACTCTTAAATGAACCTTAGGTTTGTTTTTTTAATTAAAATATTAGATTATATTTTTTTTAATCTCCAAAAGCATAAGCTCAAGTAAACTTCATTGAATACTAAATTGAAATCCATTTACTAGATTTTTCTTTCAATCTTTTCTTCTAAAATTTGTTTTTTGGACTAAAAACTTAATAGAATATTTTTTTTAACTCAAAAACATTTACATAAGCAAACTTCGTGGAATACCAAATTGAAATATGTACATGTAAAAGGTTTTCCACTTTATCCTTTCTTTTGAAATTAACCTAAAATATATTTATAAATTCTTTTAAACCCCAAAACATTAAGTTTTTGAATTCGTTTGCCAGATATTTCACTGGTTTTTTTTTCTTAAAATGAACTGAAAATAAGTTTTATTAACCAAAACCTAATGAAATATATTTATTTTAAGCTTAACTCATATCAGGTTATATAAATATCATGATGTTTCATATTGAATTCGTTTACCAGATTCTTATCTTCATCCTTTCCTTTAAACTTCTTGACTTTTAATTGTAAATATATCAAATAATTTGCAAGTAAATTATAACTTAATAGAATTTATTTTTTAAACTTATCGTAACTTAGTTTAACATTTGAAATTCGTTAAAAAGATTTTTCTCTTCATCTTTCGCTTTAAGTTAAACAAACTTTATCATTTTTTAGGTGTTTTATGAACTTCTTAACTTTAGGTCGAAAATATATCAAAATATTGTGCAAGTAAATTATTATTTTTGCAATCGTTTGCATTTTTCAGAACAAAATCTATAAAAATAGATCAAAGTGCAATTTGCATTTTTGTGTTGCTTTTTCTTCATTCTCGATTTAGATTCTTGAAGATGGATACGCAAAATAATTCTTTTGAACTGAAAAACTAAGTCAGCGACAGCGAGAGCAAAAATGTAGATGAATGTAGATTGTGGGTGTTGCAAGTGATGCATGATGTTGCACAGAGTTGGGAGCACCTCTATCTCTATCTCGCTCCCTCTCTCGGTATCTGGTGCATGGCAGGCACATGCAACAATTACACTTAGACCCCTGCAAGCCGCCTAAATGAAATCAATTAAAATTCCACGCACACACACAAACAAATTTTCAGAAAAATTCATAGAAAGACGGGCCATGTTTTCTTTTTTTCGTTTTTGGCCTATGCGTTCAGCATGGCCTAATGAAGGCACGTCTGTCTGAGACTACACCCACATGGATGCATAAACGTCATCATCATGATCATCATGATCATCATCATCATCTTGTATGCAAGTGGTTCTGGTTCTTTAGACCCGACCCAACCACAATTAAGCCCTATGAACACGAACCCGTTGGCACTTCAAATTTGTTTACAACAGAGCACACAGAGTGCACAGAGCACTCACTACTTGCAACACCGCGTTGCACTTGAGCGTCTTTTAGCTTAATCATATAGCAAATGCAACACAATGTGGCATTAATTTTCTTTAACCTGCACGAATCAACGTAAAATTGTTAACTCATCATATCATCATATAATAACATAATCAATGGGCGGTTCTTTGTCAATTAGTGTGGGGAAACGAAACTTCTTCTTCTTCGATGCAGGTGTTGGCAGTTGGATACAAATTGAAGATCATCAAACTTTAACCAACTTATCCCATAACACCCTTCAAATCAAACGAATGGGTTTTGTTTCTTTAATAAATGAGTATTACATATTACAAATGGGCATTTAGTGAACTCTTTTGTTTGATTTAAACATTTCTAAAGATCTAGAATGTTAAATCTAAGAGTCATAGATTACAAAGTTGAAAACGATCTATAACAAAATGAGAAGGGTATATCATATTGTTTTAGAGATTAAAGCACCTTTGAAACATGTATTTAAAAAAATAAGAATGTTAAGAAATATAATCCTTAAAGACCTTTAACAACCTTGCCATAAGTATGAAATTTTAAAGAATTTTTTCTACATTTTAATAAAAAATGTTTTTAAAGTTAATGCAAAAAATATTTAAAAATCCTAACATGCCCTTAAGTTTTCCAAAATTAATTTTTTTAATATTATTGAAGAAGCAATAATCAAATTTAAACAGTGAAAAACATTTTGGTCGAAGATCATGTTACTCAACCGCAGTTGCAAAGGAGAGCAATAATATATATACATATGTCTTTAAATTTCAGGCACGTCGCGAAACGATTTTTATAGCCTTAAACCATAAAATAGGTAAATAAGGGTGTAATGGTTTTGTGCAACATTATGTAACAGACAGAAAGAACCATCATCAACCTCATATATGTATCATGAAAATCGGATAAAAATTAAGTTTCTATGGTGTCAAAAAAAAGACATAAAACCAAAAAAAAAAAAAAAAAATTAAGTTTCTAGATTTAAATGCAGTTTTGATTTAGAGCGTAAGACAAGACGTGGGATGTGTTACATTTAAAAATCTGTTGAGTTTTGATAAAGTTATGGCAATCGGTTGTTCTGTTCCACTCCTAAGTCTATTATTGATCACAATAATATACATATTCTCGCCTTAAGCTACCTAAGCCCTAGGCAATAGAAGATTGTTTGCAATTATCGATAAATTTTTCGGGTTTTTCTATTTACACATGTTATCGATAACAACAAAAATTTGAATTTGAAAATTTTAAAATGAGTTTTATGGATAAAATAATGAGATGATGATAATGATGCAGAAATTTGTTCAAAATCGATTGGGGAACACCGGAGATAAAAACGAAGATAATATTATACGCTATACGTAACGAATAAAGGGTATGTCAAGGGTATGTCCTAGTCGGTATTGACCGACTAGACCCTTCTTACTTGTTTTTACTACTAGTTGTGGTTGCTATTTTAGTCACACACACACACATATACATATGTAATCATAATTCACAGTCTGTGAATGTACGTTTTAGTATAGAATATTTTTGAAATATTTTTCGTATTTATTTGCATTGGGTCTTCGTCTTCTCATCAATGTCAAAAGTTTGACTGACGTTTGATGTGTAATTGAAATGGCATCGCCCGATGATGATGATGATAATGATGATGATGATATTTTCAGTACTGTTTATATATTTTACTAGTACGAAACGAAGCAATAACATTATGGGTGGTCCCACAACAACGTCGTCACCGTCTGATGTGGGCACAAGAATATATATACTCTATATAGTACATACAGAGCTCTCAATTTCAAAGGCTAGACACCACACTGAACATAATTGAAGATTTCCGGTCAGTATACAACGAAATGAACACAAGATTCTTCTTTTCTTTATTGAATAATGTCACCCCGACGACGAAAAAAAAACAGACTGACGAGAAGCTGTTGACACGGCAATTTAATAATGCAATGGCTTTACTTTTCTGTGGATGCTGATCACAGCTTTTAAGTATGAATGTTGCCACGTCGCGTCGCCAAGTAATTCAATACGATGGCCGTGGCAGGGGCAACAAGAATGCAAAGATGTGCAACACGCTTTTTATTTCTTCGAAAGGGAGAAAACAAAACCTCAAAAAGAGGGAAGAATAAAAACAATAAATTATATTTACATATAACAAAGTTAAAGGTGTTTAATTAAAGAATATGAAGTGAGTATTGATTTCGTATTTGAGTATATAATATATGTATATGTTAGATTGGTATATGTTTAAGATAAGTTAATTGTTTTAATAACATATCAATCAATGTCTCTTGATTTTGTTAAAAATATGTGTCATTATTTTAAAAGAATTATTATGAATTTCTTTATGTATATATAAATTTTTTTTTATGTTATCAGAAGATGATATATATTTAAAATATATGTATATATTTATTATCAAGGCCTTTTACAACCCTGCCTAAAGTTAGAGAATTAGGTTTTTTTTTTTGTATTCTTCTATAAATATATTCATTTGTATAATAGAAAATATTTTAATGGATTATCCAACAATTTTTAATTGTTCAACTGTATATTTAAAAGAAAATGTTTTATTGGTTTTTTCATTTTTTTTTATTCTTTATAATTTTTAATGGAACAAATAATTAATTTTTATGCCCCTAAACAGAAAATGTCATCCACAAGAGAAATAATCCTTTAAGTTATTCCTTAATAATTTCATTTGATTTAAATTATAATATTCTAACTTGTACACGCTTCAAGAACAAAATTTAACGTGTTTATCAATTAATCTTCCCCTTTTCTTTTATCATTCTAAAAATACAGAAATAACTTTTCACATTATTTCATTTGTTGCTTTTGGCAACTGTTCTCTCGCTTTATATTCTTTGTAACTACTTGATTTGCGAATTTCTACGCCGTTTCCAACTGCCTCCGTGGCGCAATTGGTTAGCGCGTTCGGCTGTTAACCGAAAGGTTGGTGGTTCGAGTCCACCCGGGGGCGAAACAAAATTTTTTTATTTTTTTTCGTTTTTTTTTTTAAATGCAAATAAAAAATTTAGTAATATAGGGTGTTGTCAAAATAAACAAAATTCTGCATTTAATTTGTTATGAAACATGCTTTAAGTTCTCAATAAAATTCACTTGGGTATAAAATAAATAAGTTTCATAATTTTTAACACATTTTGTTAACATTCTGGTCTCCCAAATGCGACAAAACTTGTGGTGCGTGCCCCATAATTGCAAGAGGCAAGCAAACGCTAACGAAAAGTATTTCAACAATGTGGTAAAACGTTTTTATGCGGTTTTCGCCCAAAAATTGCGCGCACAAGCTCAAAAACGTTAACAAGCAAAAAACCAAAAGCAACAACAACAGCAACAACAGACTCACACACAGAGGCACAAACAAAATGACATATCTGATAATGGAATATCACCTCTGCGAAAAGAGGCAAGCCCAACGGGCCCATAACCACGTTAAGCTGGTCCGAGGTTAAGGCGGCGACGCGCTGCCGCTTGTCTGCCACAACAAGATGCCACAAGTTTGCCCAAAGATGCAACAATTGATTGCAAGCCAAACACAATGCGAGAAGGATCGTTGTGGTGGCTGCTGCTGCTGTATATGCAACAGTCAGGGTCGTTGCCTCCACCTCCACCTTCGCCAACTTCATCTTCTCCTTCATTTGTACTTTGCAATGCAAAAGACGCGACAAAGCGTCGTCGTCGCCGTTGTTGTTGTTGTTGCTGGTTACATGAAGTACAACACAAATTGTGGTGTCAAACAACATGTTCCTTGGTTCCAAAACAGGGCGACACACACAAAAGACAAGACAGACATTTGCTCAAAAAAAATTTTATTTTTGGTAGAAGAGAAACAAAGAAGTAATCTAATTGGCTAGCGCATCTGTGACTGATATGGGCCTACTATTTGGCGACAAAAAATACAGGAATGGAATACTGAATCCACAGACAGCAGACAGACCAGACAGCGTAATGAGGCGCAGCCAGTGCCAAAAGACATGAAGCACAATTTGATGTCGTCTCTGTATATCCGAGTTCTATTCTCATACCCAACATTTTCAAATCCTAATTCCTAATTTAGTTTATTTCGCAGACAAAAAAAAATCACGCGAAAATAATGCATTAAGCAAATGTTGTTGGCGTTTGTTGGCTGTCAACTAAATCCAAGGTAGGAAATAATAATTTCTAATAAGTACAATTTAAGAATTTTGTATGAACAATAATTCTTCTGTAAATCGTTCCTAAAATACTAAACGAACTTCGTTCTTAAATATTTTGTGTAAGAAATGCAAAAAATAAGTATAAAATACGATTGTAAAAGGAAAATAATAATAAAAAAAATTCTAAAAAATATTTAAGCTAAGGAAATCTTAACCTTTTCATTTGCTAGCTTCAGATGCGATAGTGTTTCACATAGAAAGAGCCAGCAAAGACTTTAATCGGTAAAAGAAAGTATCGGAAATCGGGTATTATATATATTTTAGTACTCGTTATTTCTTAAATAAAGTAAAAGAAAGCGAGAAAACAAAATAATTGTTCTAAAATCAAGCAAATAAATATGTTTGAAGCTTGATTGTTATTGAAAGTAAATTAAAAAAAAATAGCTTTCACTTAAAAATTTCTGATTTATCTGAATTTTTGACGAAGTTAAGAAAAATATTTTGGTATTATGGAATAATTCTATAGTATATATTCTTAGCTCATCATTAATAAGTACCTTATAATGATGAATTAAAGGTTAATATAATTTCCTTCCTTTTCAAAAAACGAAGCAATAACACGAAGCAAAAAAGGTTTGCAATAAAGGTATTCATATCATGATTATAGTTGACGGATTTCTTAAAGAGGCCACAGGAAGAAGAAATATATATATATATATCGTTGCCTTTGTTTGTTGCTTTGAGATGGGGGTAAACTGCTATTGTTTTCATGTCTGTTGCTGTGTTGTTGTTGTTGGTCTTTGGCACTTCACGTTCGCAAAAATGAGGCAGACAGGCGTGTTGAACAGGAAGAAGCGTAAGCTAAAGACAGACAGCAGCGGTGGCGCGAAAAAGGTGGCAACTGAAATAAGCTTTGACAAGGTAAATTATCCAGCGCTGGAAGCTGTGAATTTTTAAGTGCCCCAACACGCTGCCAGCTGCCACATGAAAGACGACTGTACTAACTGACATTGTTGCCTTGAAACTGACCCCCATGGTAGGTAGGTATGGTAGATAATTTGATGTCTACCTTGCTGCAATTTGCAATTGGCAATGCACATTCGAGGCGTTGAAAGCCATATTAAAACAGAACTTTGCAATTGCAACTTAAAGGAACTTTTCCAACATCCAACATCCATCCATACAATACATATATACATTTTTCAAATTACTGCTGCTAAGCTGAACTGAGATGGAAGTGGCAAGATTTGAACTGAGCCATTTATGTTATTTGTGCTGGTCTCGCCATTTTTGTCGTTCTTCTTTGTTGCCCATATGGCCATGCCACAATGGGGGCTGCTGCTGTTGCTGTTGCGTCCAGTTTTTTTTTAGAGAAGGCGCATCTTATCTGTGCAACGGCATCATTATTTCACACCAAACGGCCAAAGCCAAGCAAAAGGGCAGACCAAGCCAGAGACCAGACCAGGCCACAAACGGCATAAATATTATGGCCAAGCGCACAGCGCACAGGGACTTAAACAGATCTCATATCGTATACAGTACGTGGCTCTCTGCATGGCAATGCCATGAAAGCTTGGCTTAAACATAAATTCAACCAAGCAAGCAACAACAACCGCAACGAATCCAAGAAGGCTTGCAGCTTCAACAATCCGGTCCTGGCATAGTCGATGTGCTGCAACAGATTAGTTGAAAGAGTCAAAGACTCTGAGTTTCTTCTACAGATCATCAGCAACAACACGAAAGGAAAGAGAATTCGAATTGTTAGAGAACTCTCGTATATTTCCATTCCATAACGAATGAACAATTCCAAGTGCACAATAAATTATAGATTATTGGCAATTGTGCTGTTTAGGGTTCAAGAACCTTGCATTAACTAAACTATAATATAAATGTTTTGGGATTCGAACGCCCACAGTTGCCATGTTGTCCACACCAAGGTGTAAAATTTGATGCCCTCGAATATTCCCCAAAGAAACGGAGCAAATGCTTCTCTTTTTTTTATATATTATTATATTTTTTTGGCTTTTCTGTTGAAGACACCCCTTTTAATTTAATTTTATGTCAAGTCAATTCGACAGGCAGCGAAACGTGCCAAGAATTTAAAATGTTTGTGGCAAATGTTGCAAGCTGGCAACAATAACAAAGCATCTTAAATTTGAAAGAACAGCTAAGCAAATACCCTTGAAAAAATTTAGGTGTACTTGAGTTCCGTAGATAATTTTATTTTTTTTTTTTCTTGATTGAAGGTAAATTTTTTTTTTTTTTGATTGAAGGTATACTAAACCTAGGGCTATCATGAAGTAAGTTTTTAACTTTTTTTTTCTTTATAAAATGTCGAAAATATTTCCTGTCGGAAAGAAAAACAAAATTTTTCCGAAAATTCTCTAAAGATTTGGTACAAAACCTTAAAAATTCGAATGCAACTTTTAGTTGTTATTAAACCTCTCATAAAAACCCTTTGAAACTTGTTTCTCAAACCCAAAAAATCCTAAAAATTTACTTTTTTAATGAAATATTAAAGGAGCTTGATTCAAACTTGTCACAATATTTTCTGTGTTTTAATACCTTCCATGGGTAAATACTATATTACAGTCGAGCTTCGCACATGGTATAAATATATATATATATATATATATATATAAAAAACGCTGTGGGACGTAATTACCCCAGATGTACACGAGCGTAAGAGATAAGTGTATAATGTTTAAATAAAAACCTGTGTTTTTTTGCTTATCAAGAGTATTATATCTAACTGGAAATTGAACATTGATCTACAAAAGTAAAACGTAATTAGTTCGAAACAAAGAGAACGCTTTGGGTTAAAGTACACTAAACTAAAACCCCACCTAAAGCACGTTTTAATGAATTTTTTTTGTATAAGTTAAAAAGGATTTGGTAGATTGTGTAATAAGGAACAATATTTATCATCGTCTAAGCAACTTAAACTTGACATATTTACAATGCAACCACTTTTTTCCTGTTACTTAAATGAACTAATTAAGTATATAGCCGTTTTATAAATAAAATGTTTTATAGGGTGTATTTTAAGTAAAACGCTAATACCGGTGAACGTAAAGTGTGATTAACGCGTACCTGCGGCTGCGTGTGGATCTGGAAACGACAGAGAGAGAAAGATCCGTCCCGTCCAGTTCGTTTTGAGGTTTGGGTTCTGCCTTTTTGGCACAACGTCTGTGCCATCTGTCCATCTGGCTGGCCTGTCGGTCTGTCTTTCGTCGTTCATCGTTCAAAATGCGCGCAGAAGCTGCACAAAAAATCGCCCGAAACCTCAAACGATCTGTCTGTCTGTCTGTCTGTCTTTCTGCCTACCTGGAAACCTTTTGTGGCAAGCACAGCTTAAATGCTTCACTCGTTATGTTTACCACAGGCGGCAGCCACAGCCACAGTCGCAGTCGCACAGATAAGCAACCAAACGGAGCCTTCTGCCTTCTTGCCCCAACTTGCCGCCTCTGCTTGTTGCTTGCTGCCTCTGCACTTTGCATGCATTCACAGCTCGCCCGTGGGCTATTTTGGGTCTTTTTTTCTTCTTTTTTTCGTTTTTAATGAGTAGCTGTCTGGCTGGCTGGCTGGCTAGGGGCTCCGTGTTGGAGAGAAGGTTCGTTTGGTCGGTGACTGCATCTTTTTCAGAATATTATTTACGTGACACTTGATTTATTGTGAACTTTTTCTTTTGACAGATTATGTGGCGGCTTGATTCCATAGTAGATGGCTACTGTTTTTGGCTTGATTATTGCTTGCCTGCGATACCTGTTGCAAACTCTGTGTGAGTGTGTGTATGTGTGTGTGGCACGCCCTTATTATGATTATTTCCTTCGCGTTTTTTGCAAATTATGCATGGTAAGGATTCTAAAATGCTGTTAAATCGTTCAAAAACGGGGGAAATAAAAACCCCTTAAAATTATTTTCAATTAGCAGTTAAACAAGATCAGAGGATTAATGATTGCATAAATCGAAAATGCGTCCCTAATCGATTTATAACGAATTAGGTTAAAGATGTTGAGAATTTCAAAATGTTTTGCTATTTCCTTTTGCCAAGTTTTGAGTAAAAAAATCTTTTCAATATAAGTTCCAATAATATTCAAGCCCGCAACATCACAATCTTAATTAGAAAACCAAATCTCACTCGACTGCAACATTCTTATTTGTAAGTTTATATTATTTGATTCGTTACGTTTATTTAAAGAGCTCTCTGATACTGGGTTCGACAATGCCGTTTTAATTAAAAACCAGTTTTATTCAGCACTCTGTTCTTCAAAGATGATTAAATAGGGTATATGGAGGGGTATATGCAACAAGCAGAAAACATTTTTAGCTATTTTATTTAACTTGAAAAAATATATAAAATATATTTCTGTTAGAATTTTTCGTAATTTTTTTTAAAATAAATTGTATTACATTTTTGAATATATTTTAAAATATTTTTTGGTTTATTTTTTTCATCTTTTGACAATCTTTATTGAGATTGTTTCAACTAAGATATTTGTAAGCAAATATTTTTTGTATATTTGTATATAAAAACTTAACAAGTTTTAAAAATTATTTTTTTCAAGCAAATTTTTTTTTAGTTTTGAATTTAATGAAGAGACATTAAAACTAACTACTTAATAAGTTGAACTATTTTTTTTTCTCAACTGCGTGGTATCATAACGTCGTGCTCTCTGTGACAACAACCCTTTTATTATTTTTTCTGTTTGACTAAATGTTGATAAGCTATTTTAATTTAGAAATGAACATTGTTACGTTTGCATTGTGGGTGCTGCAGTGCGTATCAAAATTTAACTATGCCACATGCAACAGTTGCAGTTGTTAACGTTGTTGTTGTTGTTGTTGTTCTTGCTGTAACCGTGTTTATCGTTAAGAGTTTAATCTTTATGGGTTATGACTGCACTCGAGTCGTTGTGCAGCCAATTCCCTGGCTAAGTTATATACATATTTATGTAGCCTGTCAAAAATAACAGTCCTAATAAACACAACTCAAAGCTAAATATAAACAAGCCCCATGCTCGACTCTGAAGGTGGCGATCATTTAATTATTGACACACTGATATTGTCATAAATGTGACAGCGATAAAAATCTATAGGTAAAGTCACAGCTAAACAGCTTTGTGCTTAACCCTAACCAAAAGGTTGGAGGTGGAGGGGGAGAGCTACTTTTATGGAGTGCATTATGGGATCTGTTTGAACTGTTTGACTCTCGACACAAGATACACACGGGCTACAAATTGTTTACTTACTTTCCAGCTACTATATATTGACATATTGATTAAGGCAATTGGAATTATTTCTGCATTGACTAATAAATAAATTTAATGCTAAATCAGTTATGAATTTATGGAGAAAACTCAAATTAACTTTTCGATATACAAAAGTGATTTAAAAATTATTTCCGCATCTTTTCGTTTCGTTTCACAAAAGATGATAAATGGCCATGAGTCCAAAAGGAAATGAAAGAAATATATGTATGATGCCAACATTCTTCAGCATCATCTCTACTCACGACGTAGAGAATTGATCCTATCGCACAGCATACTTTATTCTTATGCTGGCATAAATCTTAAGCTCAAGAAGCCAAGCTCTTTACGCTCTTTATGCGCAACAAATCACTTGATTACTTTTTTTTCTTTCTCTCTTTTTCAGTTTCTATCCCCTGGGCTAATAGAGCTCAAAATGGAGGTGTATGTAGCTAGATGATGTTTTCTTCTTGTCTTGTTATCTGATTGTTCTCAAGGATGCTATTTATATGAAGGGTATAGAATAAGTTTTTATTATATTTATTTTTTTCATCAGTCATCAGAAACTGAAACTTTTTGGCAAAAACATCAAAACACCGAGGTGTGAAAAACTGTGTCGACACAAAAAAAAAAGGTAACTGAAAGCCTAAGCCAAGTATCAGGCTTTGTGGCACGTTGACGGGTTAAGGTTATTGCAGCATTTCTCAGAAACGATGCGAAAGCGTTTTGTGGAAGCAATAAATAAAACAGCAAATCGCAAGCAAGCCACAGACTCAGCCTCAGCCTTCTTTTTCTTTCTTTAAGCGGCATCTGGCTTTGTGTCCTTTATGAGTTGGTTTGTTGTGCGAACGTTGCACATGCCGCATAAGAAATCAACTTTATTTATTTGCGCACAAAAAGGATATATACGCAAAAGCAGAAAAGACAAGCCACACTTTCCCACTTTTACTCCATGTCGCACTCAATTAGTCGATGTGTGTGTGTTTGTGTGTTTGAGTGTGTGTGTGTGTGTATGCTGTGCAAGCGGCTAAAACGTTTGAAGTTCGTGTGCCGCCAACACCTGAAGGGACAGCTTTTAAGATGGCAGGCAATTGACAAACAGTTAACACGTATGTATACGTGCATACGCTGAAAGATTCTTTGTCGTAGGGTTTTTGGCTTTGAAATTTGATTTCGTTGCTGTCAAATGAACAGAATGTACAAAGCGAATGGAAAGTAGATTGTTTCCCTGGGCACATATGTACCATATATAAAAGGGTATTCAGCAAAAAGTTGACTACTACAAAACGCTTTTGAAATATTTTAAAATATTTTTCTATCATTTACTATATAAATATTATCGAGAATAAATCAAAATCAAGTAAGAAGGCTTTGGTTGAGAAATCCCGACTAGGACATAAACTTAACCCCATACGTAAAGCATACAGTCCATTTGTGAGTATTCGCCCAATGGCCAATCTTCAAGTTCCGACATCTCCGGTGTTTTTAAACTGATTTTGATCAAATTTTTTCAAAAGTTAATTTTTTGATCCAAAGTTCCAAACCATATTCTCACATTTTTAAAGTTCAACATTTTTTGTTATCGATAAATTGTGTGTATCGAAAACCGGAAAAGTGATTGATAACTTAAAACAAATTTAGGCTTAGACGAGCTTAAGGTCCAAATCTGGAGTCTCTAGCTCTGATAGTCTCTAAAGTCCAGGCGTTCATACATATGAACAGACGGACATGGCAATATCGACTCGGCTGTTGATGCTGATTAAGAATAAATATACTTTATGGGATCGGAGATGCTTCCTTCTGTCTGTTACATACCACAACATGAAAACTTGTTCAACCCATTTCATGAGTTAAGAGTGCTTTAAAATTCAACTCTATTGATTTTAAAATAATAAATTTTAATTTTTTTTTTATGTTTTCATTTTTAAATAAAATTTTAAGACTTTTCTTTGCAAACGAGTAGTTATTTACACCATTTAAATGCATCGAATCGATCAAATTAATCCATATGCAAATCTTATTGATTACCCACATTAAAACATTTCCTATCTAAGAAACATCCTCGTGAACAACAACGTCGAATAAATATCAGTTTTATGCATTATGACTTTAAGCAAGCCTGATAGATTCGAGTGTCAATGCAACTTAATACCATTTAACAAATTGTCAAAGCAGCATGCGAATTAGTCTTCATTATATTGATAAATCATTGGCCAAAGCTTTATTGCAGCATTATTGTTGCTTAAATACCAAAAATACCAGCGAAAGTCCACATTTGGACTGTGGGACAATTTTTATTTGATAAGTGCTGTGCAATTGCAATTGGGAAAGTTTCTCAGTTGACAGTTGGCCATTAGTTATTTGCCATATACTAGATTGATCGATTGTGCGTGGACTATCATCATTTATCCGAACCAAACACGGGCACAGCGTAGAGTGTACATTTGTTGGCCCCACAAACCTTATATGGCAACACTTCGATCGTAGACAACTTAATGATGAACGTGCCAGCTTTAAAGATTAAAGCTGTGATTTTTGCTAAAATCAAAACAGCAGCAACAAAAACATAGTTATGGTGGCGCCACATAAACCAGCTACCAAATGCGAAGGAAGCAACAATCACTACAGTGATTCCATATTTTAATTAAAGTTTACTGGGGCGTGAATCACTTGCCAACAGTAACAACAACAGCAACAACAACATCGAATGCAACATCCCAACAAGAACACTGAAAAATCAACGACAGCCAATGAACAAGAAGTTAATGTGGTCTAGTTTAAAGTGAGTAAGACTTAAAGATGACCTGTAAATTGTATATTTATGAAGATAAGTTTTTGGGAAATTTAAAAAGTTAATCGAACATTGTCATTAATCATATCTTTATTATAGAGTTAATCCGTATTTGCCTTAGGATTTAAAAAGTATTTATTCGAACTTTTAAAGAATAAAGTTTCCTTTAAATCGAATAAATTTCCAGTATACTTCGATTTAATTCTTCAAAAAAAAAAAAAAAAAAAAAAAACAGTTCTTTCTTACAATTGTTTTTCATAATACAAACCCTCTAAGATTTCAAACATTAAGAAGTTGGAATTTTTTTGTATCACTATGAAAAATTTTCTTTTAAGAACCTTGTTATTTTAACAAGTTTCGAATTTTTCAGGAATATTTTTATTAGTAAATCCAAAGCAAACTAAATGTTAATTTAATTACTTTATTGTTATGGACTAAATATTTCAAGCTTCAACTATAAATTTTTTATCCTTAACTAAAAACCTCTTTTTTATCACAAAATAATTTTTTAATAGCAACTATTTGATTTTTATTGTTTCACTATCTGTTTCTGGGTATTAAACAATCTCATTTATATCCATTTAAAAGTAACCGCATAGGGTATTCAAAAAGAAATAAGAACACGAGCCGGCAGAAACCACAAAAGGTTGCTGAGGTAGAATGCCGTGCAACAAGTGTCACGCAGGCGGGGCAACATGGATAGCAAGCGTCGCGTCGCGTCGCCAGCGTTGTCTGCCTTCTTCTTCTTGTTGCATGTTGTTGTTATTGTTGTTGTTGTTGCTGCTTGTTGTGGTTTTGCTGTTGTTGTTCATTGTAGGTAAAACCACGAAATGAACGAGGTGTTAAAGTAAATATGTAAACGCTTGCTACAAATTTTACATGCAGCGGCTGTAATTGAAAAACCATGTTGCCACAAGACGTGCAACATGCTGCCAGCGCCCACCACAAGCGCACCGCCGACAAGACTTTGCACTGAGCTTCAATTTGGCCAACACTGTTGCATATTAAGTATGTTCCACAGCACTTTTCGAAATAAATAAAATTTATGTGGAAAATATTTGTTATATGGAATTTCCTCTTAGAGAAACCTTGACTTTAAGCTTTAGCTGTTTCTAATTTGGTCTTGTAAGCTGTCTCTCCTGGTTCAAGAGATTCCCAACACAGCGGATGCTGCAACAACAACAACAACAACAATCAAAACAGCAGCTACAACAATAAACATTAAAGCCGGTTCCCTCTCCAGCTTGTATTTATTTTCTTTTACTCTGTTTGCTGCTGCTGTGGCTGCTGCTGCAATTGCCACTGATCGCGTCGATTCAATTAGTAATTCTAAAAGGCAGCAGGCAACGCCTTGCGCATCTTAATGAGCTACTACTACTACTACTCTTGTTGTTGTTGTTGTTGCATTATTATTTGTTCAATAGCAAACAGCAGCAGCAATCACGAGAGTCAGCGGCTCTAGAAGGAGTCTGAGAAGTGAAGTTTTCCAATTGTCGGCGGCACTGCACTTTTCATGCCCAAATGCAGTTACACTCAATGTTGCCAGTTGCTAGTTGCACAGTTGCACAGTTTGCCCGTTGCATTCACATCGGCAACATTGGCTATTTTTGTCGCTGCGGCAGTTGCAGTTGCAGTTGGAGTCGCTGTCGTTGTTGACGTCAACGCACACTTGTCTGTCAGCATGCTTAAGCGTTCGTCTTTCCTTATTCTTTTTTTTTCCACAGAATATGTTATTCTGTTATTTTATAAATACCCTGTACATCATAAGACTAGGCTGCTTAAAAAATATTATAAATGTACAAAATGTTTTTTCTGATTTTTTAGGTAATAAAAAATATTTGTGATACTTTATATAAATTCAAAAATAATTTATAGCAAAAATGTTTTAAAAAAATACTTCAAATTTAAGTAATTAAAGATTCGGTTTGCATTGTATTTTATATTTTAAATATATATTCTCAAACTTTTATCCAATTTCTATCAAAATAAAACCTTTTTACAAAATCTATAAAAGTTTCATGATTATTCTAAGGCAAATCTTGTCCCAATTCTTATGAAAACTAAAACTTATCTCATGGTTAGGCAATCCAAACTTCTTTACAGAGTATTCTATAGTTGTTCAACCTCTGCTAAAGCATTTATATAAACTTTTCTTCGTTTGCTTCTATTGCAGTTGTAATTACCGCCGATCGCTTCCATTTCTGTACCGAACCGTATTTATACTCTTAACTTGGATATATTAAATTAATTCTCTTAGCCAAATCATACACATTCTCGCATGCAACTTATCAATGCGGCATTTTGATGCGACATTGTTGCAACGCTTCTTTCTATGATACTGTGAGAGACTTGATGAGAGTTTCGAGAGAACTAAATTAACAGATAAAGTTCTATGGATTATCTGTTATTATGAAGGAATTGCAAACGAATTTCTATTATAGCATGTGAACAGTAAAGAAGAAAGATTAAACTGAGAAAAAAAATAAATAAACTATTTTTATATTAGTTGTTGAACTATTTTGAAGCATTTATAATGTAGATTGTTAGATAAATATTTCTGTATGATTGGTGGTCTTAGATCTTATACAAAATTGAAATGCAAAATTGAGGCCCAATCTAGACAGAAGTCCAATCCAACTATATGGCACAACCTTTCCTAGAAGCGAAAAAGACAATAAGCCGTGTCTGCTCTTGAAAATTTGATCTAAAAAGGAAAACAGCTTAACGGAACACAGAAAAAGCTTCCCTGGCTTTTATAGAAAGCTACAATTTAGCCTATATGGACATATACGGATTTGGATCTGGGACGCTTTCAGACAAACTAACTGCAGCATCATTAAAAACTTCCAAAACAATCTTTTTAATCTCTAAAAATTTTATATTCATCTCTGCTCAAAAACATTTTCAATATACTAAAACCGCCCGCATTTGAACAAAAAAAAATCTTTTAAAAATTTGCCCGTTCATGATTACAGGACGCAATATTTAAATATTTTGTGTTGCAATGCAATCATAAAAAAAAGACCCCTAATCTTTTGATTCCCTTCGTTTAATCTCATAAATACTGAGTATAGTATATGAATGAAATGTCGATAAGCTTTATCAACGCTCTATATATGAATTTAATGCTATTCGTTCAGTCAATCGTTTAGGTTGATTCAGAAGCTAAACAGAACTCAGACACATTAATTAAATTATGTTGATTACGCTACTTTTCTATGGGCTGCTTATTTTGGCAGCTTGGGCATTACTAAAACATCTTAACAAAAAATATTTTATCCTGTCTCTAGCTAAACGTGTGAGAACCCAAGATGGTAGTCCACTGGAAAGCAAGGTATTCATTATGCCAGGCACAACGAGATTTGGCAACAACTTTGATATACTCAAAATGACGCCATGTAAGTATGAAATCGATAATGAAACTATAACAAATTTTATATATATTTTTTTAATTTCAAGCAATGGTCTTTCGTTTCGTGCGCGATTCTTACGAAAAGGCCGGAGGTCGCAACTATCTTTGGTATTTCCTATTGGCACCCATGTATAATGTGGTGCGGCCCGAGGAAGCCGAAGAAATCTTTCAAAGCACCAAACTAATAACCAAGAATGTTGTCTACGAACTGTTAAGACCCTTTATGGGTGAGGGATTACTTATCAGCACGGGTAAGCAATAAACAAAGTATTACCATCTATCGATTTACAATTTTCTTTCCTTTTTTTTAGATCGCAAATGGCACTTTAGAAGGAAGTTGTTAACCCCAGCATTTCATTTCAATGTGCTGCAACTGTTTTTAGATATATTCAAGTGCGTATAAAACGGAGGTTAATGACATTTAACACTAAGATTATAAACTTTTTCAGGGAGGAGAGTAAAAAGTTTGTCACCGTTTTGCATCAAAATGAGGGCGAAGAATTGAATCTTAATCAGGTTATTCCACAGTTCACACTTAACAATGTTTGCGGTGAGTTTGAAAGGATTTTGTTATAGGAATAAGATATATTTTGTAGTTAAGCTCTTAAAGTCTTTAGCTATTTATAAGGTTTTCTATATATATTCTTCATTCACTTTAGACACGAGGGCAGATAACCCCTGTCCCGTCTGACATTAACGTTTATTGAATTGGACATTAAACTTGGCAGCAATCTAAAGTATTTTTCGTTTAAGATTTGTTTTCCATTCGCTTCGATTGTTTGCGCTATCTTAATGTAGTTTATCGCGATGACCTTTTAGCTAACAAGAGAGATGGGCCTCAGCCATTTGGGATACAGCCAAATACGTAAATATATATAGGAATGCGAGTCCAAAGTTTCATTGTATTTTTAAGGGTAAAATGAGAAATGAAAAGTTTTCAACGGCAAACAAAAGAAAACTTTGTCCAGGTTAGGGTGAGATCCACACTTTCCACCTCCATCTCTCCTATTAGATAGCTAAGTTATTTAATTTTAATTAGTTTAAAATTTGTGCACGTCTGTATAATAACAAAGCGTCAGTCTCAACGTTAGCTAGTTGCAATGCAGCTGTGATAATTATGTAAAGTTGTAAAATATACATGATTTTTTTTTTACTTGAAACCTAGACAAGGTTACAACCTGTTTAAATGATTAATAACAAGTTAAAAACAATTCATTGATTTTTTTTAGAAACGGCACTAGGTGTCAAACTGGATGATATGGAGGAAGGTTCTCGGTATCGCAAGGCAATACATGATCTGGAGGCAGTTATTGTGGAACGTATATTGAATCCATTGCTATACTTTCCAGCATACTTTTACATGTTTGGCAACTATGGAAAGCACATCAAGAACTTGAAGATTGCACATGACTTCTCCAGTCGCATCATTGAACAAAAGCGTAAACAAAGTAAACAAAAGCAGACTGGAACTGTGGATGAATTTGGCAGGAAGGTGAGATATGCGATGCTGGACACATTGCTGGAGGCGGAGAACGAGGGCCTTATCGATCATCAGGGCATTTGTGATGAGGTCAATACGTTTATGTTTGAGGGTTATGATACGACTTCAACTTGTCTAATCTTCACGCTGCTCATGTTGGCACTGCATGAGGATGTGCAGGAACGTTGCTTTGAGGAACTGCAGCATTTGAGCGACAAGGATCAACAGGAGCTGAGTGTTTTTGATTATAATGAGCTGGTCTTCTTGGAGTGTGTGATTAAGGAATCTTTGCGTCTCTTTCCTCCAGTTCCCTTTGTCGGTCGCGTGTGCACGGAGGAGTGCGTGGTCAATGGACTTATAATGCCAAAGGACACACAAATCAGTTTACATGTCTTTGATATAATGCGGGATCCTAATCATTTTCCAAATCCCTCGTCATTTCAACCAGAACGTTTCTTGCCCGAAAACTCTGTGGATCGTCATCCGTTCTCGTTCATTCCATTCAGTGCAGGACAAAGGAATTGCATTGGACAAAAGTTTGCCATCTTGGAGATAAAAGTTCTTCTAGTCTCCGTCTTACAGAACTTTAAGCTGTTACCTGTGACTCGACTGGAAGATATTATTTTTGAGTATGGCATTGTTTTACGATCACAGAAAAGTGTTTCTATTAAAATAAAACCGCGTTAAAAATAAACTCCCTTTCTTTCAAACCGTTACCTGATAAAATCACAGTTTACCTTGCAGCAAATATTGACAATGAAAAACGGCAAATAAAAATATGTGTTGGCAACCCTACCCAAACAGAAGACTTGTTGTATGTACAATTTGTAAACATTGCAACGCATTGTACCACATTTAAGAAATGCTTATGTGACATATGTTATGTCCCACAATCAACAAATTGATGTCAAAATATGCTAACAACAATCATTTTAACGTTATAATTTGTTGCATTTGGTTTTTGGGCCACTTGCAGCCAAGAAACCCAACAAGAGCATTGACTTTTGAACATGTGCATTTAACATATGCATGTCTTATATACATATACACAAACAAAAGCAAACTGAACTTGTCACACTTTGCTCAAGCGCGCAAATGTCTAATTTAATTATAATTATATTTGCGCATCGAATAACAAAACAAACCGCACACCTTCACAAACACAGACAGACACACATAAACATGTACAAACATATGTACACCTTAACGCGCAACAAAACAAAACGTACATATGCAGCTCGTCTGCACCGAAAAATCACGGCAGCATATTAACTTACCTATTTGCGTTTGCACAAACAACACAAAAACAACACAAATTAATGAAACACTTGCGTTGCACATTATTTATGATATAACTTGCACAGCAAAACACAGATTTTTTTGTTTTATTTAGAGGTATTTGCTGCTGCTAAATGACAAACAATAATGTACTAGATTTTACCAATGTGTGAAATAGCCTAAAACGCGCACTGATGCTAAATACCACCCGAAAATACCAGCAAAATACCATCGGTGTGGTCATATTGACTGTGGTGAGTATAAATTCAAAGGTGGTTTATTTTGAATTTTTAGGCAATGCAAATATTTTGTGTGAAATAAATTAGGTATCTTAAGGCAAACAAGAATTTAAGACAAAGAATAGAGACATAAATACGTATGCACTCATTTATAAGCACAATTATAGCTTAGGTGTCTCTCTTAATTTTTTAATAGAAGATTGCCTTATCCATTTCCCATGCCCATGATTTTTTTTAAACAGACAGTTCATTGAAAAACGCGTATGTGTGTGTCTCTACATATACATTGTATTCTATTATAGATTACAGCTATCTGCTTAGTTTTTACTCGTGTTTTAAGAGGCGTTTGTGTGTATTGTTATAGATAACAGGCCATGGGCGACGTAACCGATTGAACTTTCATGAATGTTTGTTGTGCATTTTGAGCAATTCTATTTGTTTGACCATGAACATATATTTACAGACACAAAAAAAAACAGAAAAGCTTTTTCTTTTTTAATTTATTTCAAGCTAGGAATAACACTTATTGCATTTTTAAATTTGATTATCATTCTTGCTATAGTCCTCCTGGTACTCTTTGTTCACCTTAAGTGAATGGTTAATCACACTTGAAGCCGGTGGCTGCTGCTGTCCATATTGTGGTGCAGGTTGGCCAGCTGGTGGCATGTATGGATTATAGGGCGGCTGCTGGCTACCAGGATAGGGATTCATTGGTGGTTGACCTGGATAAGGTTGTTGACCAGGATAAGGTGGTTGACCAGGATACTGATTCATTGGCGGTTGTCCATATGGCGGATACTGACCATATGTGGGCTGCGGATACGGATACGGATATGGTGGATATCCCGTATATGCTGGTGTCGGATAAGCGGGATTATTGTACTTGTGCTTATGTGTGTGTGAAGAGCTGCGATGATGATGTCCACTGCTATCGCTGCTGCTGCTGCTATCACTACTATCGCTACTATCGCTTTTAGCCAGGACACATCCTGTCTCCCAGAAGACGAGCAGCATCAGGCAGATTAGCGCTACGTACTTATTCATGTTAGCGAATTTAAATTCGGATGCTGAGATCCCAAACAAGACTGAATGAATGACGTGAGGCAAAGTAAATTGAATGTCCGAATGGCGAACAGAAGACGCAATTCTATTATTCATTGATAAGAAGCAAAAAAAAATAAATACGTATACTTATATGAACGTATAAATTTCCATCCAAAAGTGACACATGTGTGTATTTGGTTGCCAAATACACTTTTCTACAATTACTCATTTACATCATCTTTTGTACAGTGTCTGCTGCAAAGCAGTGTACATTAGCTCACAGCCAATTTGAGGAAGAATAAATTTTAAAGTTAAAAAAAAAATATATACAAATTAATAACTTTTGTGTTCTGTGCTCTAATTGTTAAACAACTTTTAAAAATATATATTCACATATATGTCCATACAATTATTTCAACAAACATTCAATCTCTCACAAAATTGTTGGGGAGATAATAGGAATTCCAGTGAATTAGTTCAATTCCTTATCATAATTCATGAAACGCTTGAGTCGGGCGCCATTAAATGGCTCTTCGCTGCCTGGTGGAAATTTACGCATCTAAATAGGTATAAAACAAACAAACAAATATTAATTTAATCAAATTTTAAACATGTCTTGGTTGTTGTTATTGGTGCATTTACACAAACATATACATAATACTTACTTATCGAAAATATTACCCAAACCAATTTGTCGTTAGATTTACAAGGAACATTTGCTTTATTATTCAATTAAATAAATAAATCATTTCAATATATGTTTGTATGTTTAAAATCCTTGAATCATGTCAATTTCCATATGCGTATAGCCCCATAAATATTCAAAATTTTTAAAAATTTCGTTTAGTTAAATTCAAACAACGCAACTTTTTATACCCATAACCCATAAAATGGGTAAAAAATGATATAATGATTTTGTTCAAAGGTATGTAACAGAGAGAAGGAAGCATCTCCGACCCCATTTTTTTCAAGCTTTCACGCTTTTTGTTCCGATGTACACATGGGATCGATAACAAAAAAATGAACTTAAAAATTGTGAAAAAAAGGGTTTCAAACTATGGATAAAATAATGAACATCTGAAAAATTTCATCAAAATCGGTTAAGAAACACCGGAGTTATCGCAGATTAAAGTAAAGGCATTATGCTAAGGCGTAAACATACACAACTGACTGTACGCGTAACGTAACGGGTTAAGGGTATGTTCTTGCGAAATATTCCTACCTTCTTACTCTTTCCTTTAATACTTTCATACTGTTTGAATTTAACTAAAACAAAATTTGCGTATTAAAACTATTGGCAAATAAATACATGTATATAAAATTATGGTAAATAGTGTAATTTTTTTTAAGTCTAAATAAGTAAATGTTGTTTGTTTGTTTTTGTATGTAGGTATGTTTGTATGTAGTTAAGTACAGTAACAAAATTTGCGATATTTAGCTGTGTTTTGTGTTATCCAGTTATAATCAAAGCTGCCAGCATAATGGTGCAATGATAATGTACAATAAGCTGTTAATTGTAAATAATAATTATTGTTGTTGTTGTGTGGTTGTTGTTGTTGTTGTTTATGTGATTATTTAATTAGGGTTCGTCTTTGGCGAATCGTTTCTGTAATTAAATAAAACTCAGTATTAGCATGTCTTAAGGAATTATAATTAGGTGTTTTATGTGCCACAAAAGAACAATAAACTGTAAAATAATATATTATGGTGAATTCTTTCAAAAACAATGTGAAATTAATTTTTAAAATTATTGTGCGTTATGTAAATTAATTTTTTTGATGCGCTTAAAACGAAAATAATCGATTTTCATTAAGGAATTTCAACTCTTAGTATTAAAACGTAGCCCAAAAGGAAGCTTTTGAACAGCTTTATGGGGTTTGGCATATTTTGGTTAGGTAACTAAAAAGCAAATCATTTTTTTAACTTTGGTAATCCGATTGTAATCGTTAGTTGCATTTCCTCATATTTGTGTTCAGCCAAACGTGAACTGGCACTGACAGACACTAAAAGCTTTATAAAAAAATATATATATGGATATTAAGCTTACCATAATTCTGTATTTCTCCTTGCATGCATAATCGGTTTCATCAATATCCAGATAACAATCCGATTTATAATCGGCTGGCAAAGGATTTCCCTCATATTCGCATAGCTTGTGCAAGGGTCGAGCTCTATTAGAGTTTAGAGATATATTTTATACAGTATTTTTAGGATAAGTTAAGTTTATTTATATTACGTGACAATAATTTTGCTCATTGTCGATGGCTTTTGCATTGGACAATAGAATACATCTGGTGTCTTCTTGTCAAATACAATTTTTCTCATCATATCCTTTTCCTTGTGGATTGCCTTGCCCCCAGAGCTAGCCCAAGTGCTGCACACCAGTGTGGCAAGAACGAGAATTGCAAAGAGAGTGTTCTTCATAGTGATGGAAATATCTGCAATAATTCAATATGACGTTAGAGTGAAAAGAAAACATAATTACATACTCAAATAAATTTATTTAACTACTTTTTTACAGTAGTAATTATGGTCTTTGACTTTGGTTTTTTCACCTTCACCTGTAAAGCATACTTCACAATGATATCATCGATACTTGAAGCTGACGCAGCACTTTAAGTTTCGCCTACACAAAAACAATAACCAACTTTTCAAATAATTCCTTATTTGGATGCATGTGTGCAAAAAAACAAGAGTTTATTTATAGAGTCTTCACACTTTTTGCTTTGAATTGTTTATTTTACAAGGTGAAATTCAAGATGAAAATGCAGCACATGCAACCTTGAGCGCGTATTCAGTGTCTTTTTACAACAGATGTTGAAGACACGATTAGAAAAGAGATTACTTACACACTCAATTACAAAATAACTTTATTTTGAAACAAAATTTTCCTTTTAACACAGTTGCTTTTGCTTAAATAAAGTACAGATTTGCCACAGATTTCATATAAAAAGAAACGCACGTCTTTCACCTCTAAGCCAAACTCAAACTGTCGCAAGTCGCACAAACCACTGAGCACAGAAAAAGCTCTTTCGTGTCTTAAGCGCACTTTTAACGCGTATGAGCATGCCCAAACCGGTTTTTCTAACCATTCAAAAAGTAATCAAGACTTAGTATGAATGTGTATGTATGTAAGTGTGTGTACAATTGAGTAAAGAAAGCAAAAACCGTAAAGTTCATTTGTAAATTAAGACTATCCTTATTTCATTTCTTATAATAAAATCACAGAAATTTTTTATGTTCACCTCTCGCCGCTGTTTTCAACGGTTTAAATACGTGCTTCGAAATGTAAACAAACAAATGTTATGGTATTTTATTGTGTGACCATAAAAAGTATTTTTAAAAAGGCCAAAAAATATGTATTCTGTTGAAATACGTGCATCGAAATGTAAACAAGCAATTGTTTTGGTATTTTATTGTGTGACCATAAAAACTATTGTGGTATTCACCAGATCCGTTTCATCGTTTCATGTTTCATGCTTGAAACGCTTAGCTCGTGAACAGAGTTTAGTGTTTCATAGCGTTTCATACTTGAAAAGTCAGCTGTTGTTTACTTTACTTTCCTTAAATTTTTGTCACTGTTACTGTTTTCTGCGCTTATACTGCCTAGATTTATAAAAAAAAGGCAATTTAAAGTGTTAGGGAAATAGAGGATATTGAAAGTGAGAATAGCTCTTTGTTTAAATAAGTTTCTCAATACATGCTTTTAACATTTGAAATTTACTTTTGTTTGCGGCGGCCATCAATCATATGTGTTCACACTTTTTTGCACAAAATTATACCAAATTATACTGAAAAATACTGAGCATCGATAGCAAATACCGATTAATACTCGTGCTCTTCCCATCTCTACTTTCTTGAAACTTGAAACACTTTTTGTATACATAGGCTGAGGTGTTTCAAGCGTTTCAAGAAATTTTGTATGTGAGTTGTTGTTGCACGACGTTTCAAGTTTGAAACATGAAACGATGAAACGAGCTGGTGAATACCCCATATATTTTGAAAAGGCTGCACTATATTTTAGGTATCGATACTTATTCACGCAATCAGCATGTGTATATTTTGAATAAGAACAAGATATATAACTTAAAAAAGTCTAAGAAAATTTTGTTAAATATGTTACGACATTGTACACTATTTGGATTACAAAACATAAAGTTCATTGCAAATGAATGGACGATACGTGGCATGGCGGGCCATTCAAAATGGGCAAACATCAAGCACATAAAAGCGCAAAAAGATGGTTTGCGAGCGGCTTTATTTACCAAGATTTCAAGGCAAATTCGCTTAGCGGTGCAGGAGGGCAAATCGGCAGATCCGGCAATAAACTCTCAACTGCGTTCGGAAATAGATAATGCATTGAAGAGAAACATGCCAATGGGCACAATACAGAGTACAATTAAAAAGTGTCAACACAATAAAGCCCAGTTGCTAAAGCATCGAATGGACATACGATTTCGAAGGAATGTATATATGATCTGTACGTTATATAGTGATAATTTGGCTGGTCTTAAAATGGATGTAACGCCCATGGTCAAAAAAGCTGGGTAAGTTAATAATAACAGTTTCTGTATGCAAACTTAAGTTTAATAACTTTGGCAGCGGCGTCTTTGTAGATGTTAGCCATATGTTTGAGGATTTTGGCCTCATTGAAGCCCGTTACGACACCTCTGCCTTGTCCAAAGATGCGTTGAGTTTAGAAGAAAAAGCCACTGAGGATGCCATTCAATTTGGCGCCGAGGAAGTGGAAATTGTTGATGCCGAGAGTGCAACAGTAAATGTAAGTGAATTTTGTATAGTGGATTTATCCTCTAACCAGGGCCGGATTAAGGGCAGGGCCGACGGGGCCGGTTCCAAGGCGAACAAATAGGTTTTTCAATTCTTAAAAAATTTAAGTTGGCTAAATTAACGTGAAAACTGCTGGAGTTTCATTGGATAATTTTCTACCAAAATTTATTTGTATTCTCAGGTTTTTAATTTCATATTATTTATTTGAATATTTTTCTATTATAATTCGTAGCTATTGTGTATGTTGATTCGGTATTAAGTATAGTTCGAAATTTAAATAATTTCTGACCCCTTAAAGGCCCCCACACATTGATCAGCCCTTGGGCGCCCACATTCCTAATCCGGCCCTGCCTCTAACTTATGTCCTTTCTCTAGTTTATTTGCAGTCCAATTGTGCTGAGTGGACTCAGCAAAACGTTGGCACAAAATGGTTATGCCATTGAGAACAGCGAGCATATGTTTACACCAAATGTAAGAACTTTAAATTATGATGTCATATCAAAATTTAATAACCTGTTTGATTCTAGAATCTCGTACAGTTGAGTGAAGAGGATCAAAAGGCATACAATGTGTTTGTACAAAAGCTACGGGATGTTCCAGGCATGGAGGATATCTATGACAATGTGGAGTAAAAATTTGTTAGCTGCTGGTTTTTATTTTATATAATAATGTTTATTGTACATTCATATAATCTATGATTCAAGTTACATGCTTGCGATGAGTGCTTTAAAAATGTGTGATGCCTGTATCTGTATAATAAAAATTTGTTTAAAAAGCTTAACTCAATGTCTTGGTCCTACCTCTAATGGCACAACAAATATGCTAAAAACACACTTATATATCAAATGCTCTTTACAAGGCGTGTTTGTGATAGATGATACTACTACTGGGGCGCTTTGCTCTCTTCTGATCCAACTGAACTGCAATTTATATATATATATATATATAGATTAGCTTAGTTTATTACAATTTGTATGTATGTACTTACAGTTGATGTGGTTTATAACGATGGCAAACATACGATAGATTTAATTCCAATTATTATATTGTATATATTAGCCGACAATGTTGTAAGTATATTAACATTTGTGTTCTTTTGTTGTTGTTGTACATAATCAATAATAATTTGAAACATGTTAAATAATTTAAGTGTACTCAGATAATAAATACTGCAGACTTAATAAATTATACATAAAAAAAACCACATTATTTCGATCAATGGCTTATTTAAAAATGTTTTGGAGGCATACTTATATGATACGTGTACATAAAAGTGATTTAATTTTTAAAAATAAAATATATATAAGCAATCATGTAATATATGTGTGTGTCTAAACCAATTACAATTTGGGATTATCGAAGAGTGGACCACGAGTTACAGTTATATCCGCATACGGCGCCGGTTGTGTTATGTGTAAAGCCTTAAACTTTTTCAACACCAGCAGCGAATAGAACTTCTGTGCCGCTTGTTTCCTGGTATTCCTTATGGTTAACTGGGATAGCGTTAGATGATCATTGCTGTTGAAATGAGCACGCACATCGACAAACAATTGCGCCGCACGCTTGTTCAATACACGCTCCTCGAACTGTTCGTCCGTTTCATTCTCCATTTGTTCGTCGGCGGGAGCACTGGGCAGGCCCACAGATGGCGGGAAATCGTAGTCATTCCAATCCGTTGATATTTCGCATGTCTTATTGAAGTTGTTGCCACCAGCAGCCGCTTCTGTCTCATTGAGTATCGAGCTGACTTGGTCGGGTGGCAAGTTGGGTATACAATCAATGTCACCGATGCCACCGTGATGATGTGGCGTCATTTGTCCATGCTCCAAGCCTGCGGGTGTCATATCGCCCTGATGGAAATCATCGCCCATGTCATGATGGCCATCCCGTGGCGTTAATGGTAATTCATTAAGATTTGAGAAGTTTTCCATGTCGTTAAACGATAACAATGCCGGACTACGCATATTATCAAAAATTGTGGCTTCACCCTGCTGTCCACCCGGTGCCAGGCTTTCCTGCTCCTTTGTCGTTATGTCCAACGAAACGGCGGACATGCCCAATGATTTCTCCTGCTCACGAATCATCTCAGGCGCGGCCAAGCTTTGCGTCAGTGTGGTATCTGCAGCTGCTGGATCTGTGACAATCGCATTTGCGGACACATCATTCTTACGCTTGCGTCCCTTCTTGTTCACGATGATGATTGAACTTTCACCCTCCTGGGCATAGAGTTCCAATGCCAGTACATCCATGGGCGCAATGATTGAAAAGTCCTCCAGTTGTGTCGAATGTGATAGCAGCTGCCGATTATAATTGTTCAAGAGCACTCGAGCGGGTATCGTGCGGGAGGGCAGAGCAAACAGCTTTTCCACCCCGCCCGTCTCTTTCCAGTACATTAATCGCTTCGTGGGTGGCGCCAAATCCAGTGTTGTCAGTATATCGGATGTGTCGGCCAGTTGTGCCTTCATCTCTTCGCCGGATATATTCTTGACCTCATCGATGATTAGTTTTCGCTTGCGTTTAGCTTTGGTTGCGCCTTTGTAGGTGGTTGCATCAATGGGCGCCAGCGCAAAGCCCTCGTCGTCATTTTGTACCAGTGTCATGTCATTTAAGGCTGGGTCCGCACCGGCATTCACATCTTCACTAAAACTATGGTCTTTTGGCGGAAAATCATCCTCCTTGTCGCCGACCACAGAGTTGGCACACGATGAAGCCGGCGACGGGGCATTATTGAAATTGTCGATGCCATCATCATCCGAGTAATCCGGCGGATTGTTAACCTCATTAATCGCTGTGCTTATGCCCACCGTTTGGGGTGGCTCACCAAACAGATCGTCCTCGAATAATGTTGGCTGGCCAAAGGAGTCACCAAAGCCATCGCCGTCCAGACGATCACTGGGCATTTCGGATTGTGTTAACCTTATATTGGGATCATTTGGCTCCACAACATTGGCGAGAACATCATCATCGAACAGCTGATCATTCATATTGCCCGAAAGGGGTCCACGCATCATTTCGGGCGTGTCCGCCTCAAAGCCAATGTCACCAAAGCCATCGTCTTGTAGGGAAAGGGATAAGCTGCCATAATCCTCACGCATTGTTATTTCATCGGCACGCGATTGATTGACGGAAAACTGTGCCTCAATATCGATGTCGTTGAGTTCGGGCAGCGCGGTATCAAAGTCGTGGAATACCTCGGGCAATGTTATGGCATTCACATTGGCTTCTCGGTGTCCCTCGGGCAGATCCACCATGCCTGGCCTAAATGCCATTTTAATTTTGACAAACGCCTCATTGCAGTCGGCGAGTAGGTATTTTGCTTTTCTCGAATATATGCGGACGACGCCAAGCAATAAATGTCCCGAAGTGCGTAGCGCCAATTTTACTTTTGGCTGTAAAATTCCCTCCACTGATTTTTCAATGTTTGTTTCAAAGACGTGCGCTTTCGTTATTTTTTTATCCCAATGTGCTGCTAGCCAAATTCTGGCTAGCGGGCCTTTTTTGGCCAATATAATGTGTTCATAAAACATAATTTAACTTTTTTTTCACTTTAATTCTTAATTTTTTAATACACAAACAAAACAGAGATGCACAATTTGCTAAACAACATGGCGACAACGATGCCTGTACAAGTTGTCGATAAAAATATATCGATATGTGCATTGATTTCAAAACAGATATTATATTTGTAGCCACGTAGTTTAAAACTTACAACTCTTTCGTTTTCTTTGAAAAATATAATTTAAAACTATATATATTCTATTTTAATATGATTTTACCATTAAAACAGCATTATTTATTGATAATAATTAATAATAAAATAACTCTGTTATTAACATTATATCGGTATGTTAAGTAAGTAGCACAACAGATTTCTCTTAGTATTTTTATCATTGCTTGTCGTTGGTCACACTGCGCTTACAGATGTTTTGTTAATAGGCTCAATTATTCTAAAAAAGTTAAACGTAGATTAAAAGACAACAAACAATGGCCCTTAACGGGTTTTTAGAGTTCTTTCAAAAGGGCAAGGTGTGTGTACGTATAAGTATGAGCATAAGTATGCCAGCAACACGGATTATCTGAATTTCTTTTTTCGCACATCAACAACCACCGCATCACCGTGTTTGACAAGTAAACAAACATTTAAACTAATTCACGTGCAATTTTATTTATTTGCAGACATTCAAACCGAAGAAAAGTTTCACAGCCGGCACCATCCGCTACTCGCTGCACAAGCAGGCCCAGGCCAGTTTGCAGTCTGGCATCAATTTACGCCAAGTGGTGCGATTACCGGATGGCGAGAATATGAACGATTGGTTGGCGGTGCACGGTGGGTAACTGTAAATCAGAGGTGGGCACAAGTCGAAATTCGTATACACGCATGCATAGGCCCTCCTTCTCGCGCAAATTGTTATAGTATGTGTGCTTGCCCACCTCTGCTAAAAATAACTGTAAAGAAAAACGTATATTAATCATTGAATTATTTTAGTTGTGGACTTTTTTAATCGCATCAATCTAATTTATGGCACTGTGTCCGAGTACTGCAATGAAACAACGTGTCCAACGATGTCCGGTGGCTCGCGATACGAGTATCTGTGGGCCGATGGAAATCAGTAAGTATTTCGATGTTATTTACTCGCATTTCATTTTAATATTGTACTCATTTACAGGTACAAGAAACCCACAGCGCTGCCTGCACAAAAATACATAGAACTGCTCATGGACTGGATTGAGACGCAAATTAATAATGAAACTGTCTTCCCGGTTTCGACGGGTGCGTTAAATATAAAAGAGTCAAAAAAGTCAAGCTAAATGTTTATGACCTCTATTTAGATGTTCCTTTCCCAAAAACGTTTGTATCGCTGAGTCGCAAGATTTTAACAAGACTGTTTCGTGTCTTTGTCCATGTCTACATACATCATTTTGATAGAATTGTCACGATTGGTGCTGTAAGTACTTAATTACAATTTGGTCTAAAAGGTTATTAAATTTTAGGTTTTGATTGCAGGAAGCACACGTAAACGCTTGTTATAAGCACTTCTATTATTTTGTACAAGAATTTGAACTGATATCGAGCAAGGAATTGGAGCCGCTACACGAAATGACGTCCAGAATATGTAAAGATAAGGATTGAATGTTGCCAAAAGCATTAATTGACACATATTGCTTCGAATCTCAAGTCATAATTATATATGTTTGCTTTTAACTTTTAATACCCATATATATGTATGTGTATGATTGTATGTTTAGTTATAAGTCTGTGATGTCAAAGTGTGCGCCATTAAAACAGAAACCATGAATGTGCTTGAAATGGCTTTTTTTTTTTCAAAGAATAAGATTACAGTATAGCTTCTATATAATTCGTTCTTTATGTTGTATAGATATTAGAAAGGGCTGAACTAAGTTTCAGCATCGCTAGGTTTTTTTTTGAATGTCTTTCATAACAATATCACTCACGAACAAAGATTGAATGTAAACTTTCTATTCTTAAGGCGACGGACTTCTAATATTTGTGTCAAAATCTGCATACTACAAACGTTTGGGTTTTTATGACTAACGGACAGTTGGTTGTGTTTCGAGAATTAATCCCTTGTGTTGAAAGAGTTGTAGTCTTGTTAAACCGACGGTAATTTGCAGTACGAAATAAACCCAACAACGCTCTAATTGTCAAACACATTTACAAAAAGAAATACCAACACATAGCCATAATCGAAACTGTATGGTATGTGAATCGTTGTGATTAAGTCTTGCTTACTTTAAAAACCAATGTGTAATCATTTTTACGGCATTTTATAAGCAATGTTCCGTTAGCAACATTGCAACTCTATGTGAAACTCCACCCACTGAATGGAATATGGCCAGGCAATTGTATAGACAAAATTATTAGGTGTTTTATACAAGCTTAATGTGTGTGTGTATACTGAATAAAGAGCGGCTATAACCAATAACAGTAAAGTAGGGTTGAGCCAGCCAAACCTACAACCACTTGGACAAGAACAACAAGCAGACAACGTAAAGACCAATGAGAATAAATTGAATAACACGTAGGCAGGGCTCGACACCTTATTTTAGGGGTTGTTTTAATGTCTCGGTGTTTGGCAAAAAGAGCGAGCTCCAAACGAATTGAGCAATTTATTCAATCAACAATGTATAGAGTATAGTAATAATGCAAAAATGCAATTTTATAGACCAAAAAATTATTTATTTTTTTTTTTAAGGCGCGAAAATATTTTTAATTTAAATTTAAAAAAATTATTATTAATAAAAATACGTTATAAAATATTCTGTTGGATAAAGTAAGTGCTAATTGCACTGACAAATACATATAATATATTTTTTTTCTCTTCACGCTTGTTGATTTCAAAATCTACCTTAACTCTCGCAAGGATAGTAGTCCACACTCAACAGGATATGGAAGCTTAATGGCATGCGCAATGGAGTTTTTCTCTTATGCTTCATTGTGTTAGTTTGTGTTATTTGGTGTTGGCAATGGGACGTGTAATGCTATTGGCCTTTCCCCGTGAAGTAGTCGAGCGTTCTATATTGTAAAAGCAACTATGCATCGGAGTAAAAGTGCTGTGAGCCAAGCGTTGTTACTACAAACATCATTAAATAAACCATAGTGCCATACGTTTGTGTTTAGAAGAGAAACATGGAGCAATTAGCACAGTTTGTAAACAAATCGTTTGAATTTAATTTAACCAATAATCGCGTCAATCATTTATTTAATTCAATGACGAGTGCGCGTATTCAACATAAACTAAGCGATGCAACAGCCAAATCCATAATAGTTAATACACAACGTTTGGAACGCAGTTCTGTGGATAATTGTTTGAATGAGGAGGAGTCCATGGACATTGATATAACCGATGTATCGGCGGCGGAAGATAGCAGCTATGAAGATGATGTGGTTGTGTCGAAGCCATTATCATTAGTCAAAATTCGTTCGTTGCAACAAAAACCCATTGTGAATATACCAAATAGTGAACCCTTTCGTAAGACTGAACCTGCACCCAAGCCCAAAAACTGGCTTATCTCGGATCTATTGGTCTCGGATACACATTCAGAAGGTAATAAGGTTGAAGTGGAATATAATTTTCAGAAGAAAAGCCCTGTGAGTAATTGGACCCACATTCTCGTGACCTAATTTATTTCTTAGAAAAAAAAATAATTATAGAAATGTTCTGATTTTAGAATTTTTAAGAATCAAAAGCATAAAAATTAGCACAATTTATAGAAAGTCATAAGTGAATGAATGTAACAAGAAATGAATTATAAACAGTCGAATTTTCATATATCGAATTCATTTCAAGAACGCTGCGATTTTTTTCCATTCAAATACAACTATCTGTATAATAAAGATTTTATGTCCCCTTGAGGGTCGTTATATGAAAGTTCGACTTTAAAACGATTGCTGTCGCCATTAAGTATACGTATTATACTGTTTATGGATGAATATGCAGATTATTATAAGATATATAAAAGTGTGTTGCCCATTCGCTGATGAAATTAATTGAATATCTATCATTCTGAGGCTGTTTAATTAACTGAAATGAAAACTTAACAGCGGGTGTATGAAAAAATCTGTGCACAATATTTCACGTTTATTTATTTTAAAAATTCAATTGTATTTTTGATAACAATGAAAAAAGGATTTTGAACTCTAATTCGCCTTAAAATATTTAACCAATCCATCGAATATCGATGGGATGCTTAAAAATATTGTAAAGCGTTCAAATTAAAACTTTTGTAAACAAATTTTGTGCTTAAATTGTTTTTTCAATTTTTATTGGTATCAAATTATAATTCATAAACAAATTTTTCGCACCAAATCGGGCAGAAGGCGCTAGTAAAATATTTAACGCAAAATCTTGACTCAGAGGCCAGAACATATTTGATAAAGCTTTAAAAACTGAATCCTATTAATATTTCAAGAGATCTCTAGTAAAGGTTTTCAAACATATTTAAATAGCAATAAATAAAATATATTCGGGATTTACAAACACATTTTGAAGGTTTTTTGTTGTGTTATTTAGAATCTTAAGTACTTGGATCGTTTCAGATGAAAAATCTGGCAAGGCATCTCCTGCTCGTTTAATTGAACCAAGTGCAGGTGTTAAAAGCACAGCTAATAGTTCGAAGAACGATGGCGATCAAGGATCAATATGTCAAGAGCAAGATTGTAAAAGTGGCAGCAAGTGTACAAGGGATATACAAACATATGAAGTCGAAACAACGCCAAGTAAGTATTCATACTACCTTTTACAATATACGCATACATACGATGTAGTTATATTGGATTGTGGGCTTTCATCTTAATTTAATGTAGCTCGAAAGCTTAAATGCGATTTGTGTGTCGACCGAAAGGAATAATTTGATTAACCTAACATAAACATAAATTTTAAATTTTATTTCTTACGACATGTACGTAGTAAAATCGGAAAAGTTCATCTCAATTTAAACACAATCTTTTGTTCTTGAAGAGCTGCGTTTTTATTGTTATCAGTTAAAGTATTTGTGAACACTATTTAAGTTTTTGTGAACCCAACATTTTATTTCATACCAACTTTGAAATTAAATTTCTTGATCCTACGATCAACTTAAGAACTTTATCCAATAGTGTAAGGAAACGTTTCCAAGATGCTTGACTAATTTCCTACCAAGTATCAGAGCGGGGATCCTAAGGCCTATATCACGTAGTCTTTCTATCTTGCGGCTTTAAGGCAGGGACTGTAATGATTATAATTTTTATATTAAAAATTGAAAAATAAGAATTAAAGTTAAAGTTTAAGATAAGCCAAAATTGTTGAAAAATATTTTCTATAAAAAATCCTTAAATTATAACATTTTATCTACACATTTCACAGAACTTAAAACTTCCGCAACAATAACGATAAATTTGAACGAATGCTCGAACGATAGTAACTCGCCAGAGCTCTCGTTGCATAAGGCAACGAATGCATCGGAGAAATCAATATCACCAGAGCCAACAGCAACATTAGGAGAGAATTTAGCACGAATTGAATCATCCGGATTAAGTAGTAAACAGCGACGATCTAGAACAAACTTTACACTCGAACAACTAAATGAACTGGAACGACTATTCGAGGAAACCCATTACCCGGATGCCTTTATGCGAGAGGAGTTGAGTCAGCGATTGGGGCTAAGTGAAGCCCGAGTGCAGGTAATTAATTATGAGTATGAAAGTCAAGTGTCATAAATTGAAAACTACGAATAAATTTGTGTCTTTCGGAATGGAGTGATAAGTAGATAAAGACAAATAACACTGGCAGAGTACAAATTGAAATTCAATTGTTATTCATTATAAGGAACAAGTTTTCCTCTCACAAATCGGACTTTTCAACCACCAGCATCAGATGAAGATATGGGGTGTTAAGTGGTTTACGCCGCCCTTCGCCCTTCGCTCTTACAATTACATAGACAAAGAAAAATCGTAGAAACAACAGGGGGCCGATTACAACTTAAATGCTCAATCAGGGCGGTTCTTAATGGACCGCTATGTGGTAATATATGAACAACCTACAGTCTTCTTACAAGTGCTATAAATTACAAAACCCCCCACTTCCTCACCGCCCTCCGAACATGTCTTACAATCAATTTATTCGAACTAATGGCAAATGAGCAATGCTTACACTTACGTACTCTAAAACCAGCCAAAAAAAATAAACCCTGGACCTCTGACATGGTCAGTTTAATGTCATTTAGCTAACTGGTAGCTGAGGGGGCGAAGTGTTGGTAGCAAGTTTATTTAAGTGATTCTTGAACATAAGAAGAGCTACAAAGTTAAGGAAATTATTTAAATTATTTAAAAAAATAAAATAAGTCAAAAGAACATGAATTATATTTTGAAAATAACTTTATTTTGAGTTATTTATGAAGATTTCTTAAAATTGACAACTAATAAATGTGTTTTAAAAAAAGTTAGTCAAAATATTTATAATTGACTAGAAAGATTTTGCATTCCAACATTCAACATTAAAAATAGATTTTATACAATCTTGTAAATATGAATAATATTATGTTATAAAGAATATTTAAAATCCCTCTCAACAGATATATAGTTGTTGGTTTTAAAGTTTAAAAGCTTTAATTTATTTATATTTTCAGGTTTGGTTTCAAAATCGAAGAGCCAAATGTCGAAAACATGAAAATCAAATGCACAAAGGTAAGAAAAACTATCAGAAAAATGTTATACCCTTAACCCATAAAATTATTAAAAATAGGTATCTAGGTTTTGTGCAAATGCAAATGAATGACAGAAGGACGCATCTCCGTCCCAATAAAGAAAATATATCAGCATCAACAGTAGAGTCGATATGTCTGCCGTTTTCAGGAACTACAAGAGCTTAAGACTTCAGATTCGAAATAAAAGCTCTCCTATACCATGATCAAAATAAGCCTGCTTCGAAATATCGATGACACTTTTGGCTTTCGATATACACATTACAAAAAAACATTGATTTTTAAAATTTTAAAAATTATACCAAATTTTTTTATTTTGTTTTATATTTTTATTTTTTAGTTTAACGTAACAAAAATGCAATTATTTTTATTGCAACATGATATTCGTCACATTAAATAAATCATCAAGCCGGGTTGTACCAGGCGTTATAATGCCAAAAACTATGGTTAAAATAATTAAGATTTAAAAAAATAAATTGGTTAAGAAAAACGTTACTTATGTCCTAATTGGGATTTCTCGACTTTCTTACTTGTTAGAACTGGTTCGTTGTATGCAAGAATAATAATTAAAACTCTTAAAAATAATTAAATTTTATTTGAATGTTTCTTCATAATGCTAACAATCGTGTTCTTATCAATTAACATAATGAAACAAAACGAAAATCAGCAGCCAAACTTTTCAAGTCTGTTTCATATTCCAAAAATGGTTAAAACCATCATTTAAACTTTCTAATTGATGTTAATGTAGAAATGGTTGAAAAGTTCTTAACTCTTTTCTAATCTTAGTAAAAGGAAAGGTGAAAAGAAGTTTCTCTGGCAACAAGGTGTGGTTAAATGAAACAGCAATAAATTCGTTCAAGGGGTTGATTTAAAGACAAATAAATATTGTTTCTCGTTAACTTTATATACTCGAAAAGTTGGTGTGCATATTAAAATCAAAATTATCACTGAATTCAGAAAATTCGCATCTGCTGTAATTTTTTTCACGCGGAAAAAATTTCCCCTTTTTTCTGGTAATTTTGGCAGCGACACAAATCATTGGCAACTTAATCAAATTAAATATTCCAGCCGTAAAAGTGGAAAATAAAAATGTTATCGTCGCCGAGAAGTGAGTGTGGGAGCTGTTCGGTGTTGGGGGTGAGACGTTGATGAATGTGTAAAAAAAAAGGGGGAAACAAATCAGTGCAGTGTAGAGGGTGGTTGCACGAACAAATGTGATATATTAATGATGATACAGATTTGAATAAACTGTGAAACCATGACATATTGTGTCAACCAGTTGCTTACAAATAAGGAAGTCACCAGCATTAAGACAACTGCGGCATTTTCAGCATTAAGCTGTAAACTTCTCCAAACGTTTACTTAACTAATTGCCCCCGGTTCTCTGAGATTTGCATAAAAACAAAATAAAACTCCATGTTCAATGTACGGAGACAGCGACGATTGTGGCTTAGCTTGGGATTATCAAGGGTGCAAATAGGAGAAATACGAAAGAAAGAAGTAATGAATAAATTGTAAATACCTATACTAAAGGGCTATTTTTTTTTTTATAGGGTTAAGGGTATTTCTTTAAAAATTCTAAACAATTTTTAAGTTAATTAAATTATAAGAAATTAAATAGAAAAACTACAATGCATTAAAAAGATTTTAAATTGTTGGAGCTAAAAGGAAGCGTTGAGTTTTTCCGTTGCAAAAATTTTAAATTTGGAACGAAAAAAGATAGTTCAAAAGTTTCCAATTATATTTAATAGATAACTTAGATGCCTACCTACAGCGTAGTAAAGGATTTATTTATTTACCTTCTCCTTTTTTTTTATAAAAATGTATTGTAAAGTAAAATCTTAAAGACTTTTTAATGGTAAGGAGAGTTTATCATGTGTTTTTTAAAGGATTGGTAATAACTCGAAATAAACCTAGACTATTTCAAATATTAAAGTTAAGAATGTTTGGTACAAAAAAAAACTTTATCCAAGGCTTATCAAGATAAAATTATATTCAACATAATATGAAAAGATACAAAGCTGTGAAGAAATAAACTTTATTATTATTTTTACTTTAAAAACCTTTTTGTCTTCAGTTTTATTTTCGTTAGAAAAATTTTTTCTGTTGCAACTCTTTCTCTACATTCTGAATTAAAATCCCATTGAACTAAGTCTAAACCAACAACAACAAAAACGGAACACCACAGGGCGTCCACAAAAATCCGAATGTGGTAAAGGGTATCTGGTATTCAAGTACTTTGTCTATGTCATAGGAAACATTTATGACTTGTTTCATTTTCTATTATGGGGCTTAAGTTATGTGTTCATAACTAACACAAATTTCAATCTCTAAAGTAAAAGGCGTTATGTTCTAGCATATATCAATGATTAAGGTTACACGAGATGTGTGCACTGTTGGCGGGGAAGGAAAGCAAAGCGATAGTAATCAAATTAAAATTCGAATAAAAAAAGCAACCTTCCTGGTTTTTTATGCGGCGTGAGGTATCATTTTATGGACTTATATCAATTCTCAGACTTTTTATCGCCACGAAAGAGAAATAGCCCTAAAAGCAAAACGCTGCATAAATGAAGAGAACAAGAAGCCAGCAGCAGCCAGCAGGTCCTGACTTTGGTTCTGCTTCTAACCTTGTGGTCCCTTGAGTGTCATTTTGATATGTGTGTCCGTCTGGCCTTGGCTTCTGCTCTTCTTGGACCAGAGGGTTGCGGGGGTAGCACTTGTGCCCCCTCCAACCTTGGGGGTGTTTTCATGGCAATAAATTAGAAAATGAATTCAATTACTTGTCACGAAATTTTTCGTACCGATTTGCCAAATTGGGATGTTCATTTGTATTTATGTACCAAAGGTATTAAAGGTATGTTTGTATGTCTTTCTATGTATGTGCTTATGTAAATTATTTACACATTGAAACAAACGTACTCGAGCGTGATTCCGACAATTTGTTAAGGGTCCCCGATTGGGTTTAAAACAAATATTGTCACAGCTAAAAGTATGAGAAATACTGAATACTCTGGTGCCAGAGTTACAAATTAATACCTTGTGATGAGAATATGACAGACGCGACAGCATTGCCAGGTGCAATTATAATTAGAACAAAAGCGCTGAGCACCGTTTTCAGTTATATGTATTAAGGTGGAATCATTAGTCGGGATTCTTTAGATATTTAATTACTATAGCTTTGAGGATAGCTTATTTTCCTTGTTTAAAAACTGTTTTCAAAGAATGGATGCTAATTTCTAATATATTTTAGATGCCTTCGGTAACTGCCTTTCGTCGATAAGTTTTTAGAAAAGTTTCTATTAAGAAAATCTTTCCATTTAAATTTCTCGGGGAAAATTAATATTTACTAAGTTTTGAAATAAAAGAGTAAATATAATCAAATAGTTGGTAAATATTGAGCATATTTATTCGAAAGTATATTTTTTTAATCTTGAAAGCTTTTATAATTTTTTAGTTTTACTATTAAAGAATTCCAATTGTAGAAACCATTAAAAAATTGATTTTTAAGTTAATTTAATATATTATTTATTATTTTTTAGCTAAACAGAAATTATTGTATTGGAAATACTTAATTTTTTACGTACCTTTTCGCATCTTACAACAAATTTAAAAAAAAAAACCCTCTGAAAGGGTATTGAAAAACCATGCATTGAAGCCTTTATATAATCTTACAATATTGGGAAGCTAAATTTTTTATACATTTTTTAATCGTTTTTGATTTTAATATTAAACATTCAAGAATTCCACTTTTATAAGCCACAAAAAATCTATTTTTAAGAAAATTAAATATATTATTTTTTAACTAAGCAGACATTATTCTGTTGAAAATACTTATTTTTTACTACCCTTTTTGCATCATACAACAACATTTTTAAAAACTCACTGGAAGGGTATTACAAAAACCATGCATTTAAGGTCTTATTATTATCTTTATTTAAACTTCCGCTCCTTTTTTTGATTTTTGCAAAAATAACATAAATGTTTGTACACCATTGCAGGAATTTTATTAAGCAGCCGAAGTCCGCCGGTGGCAACGCCTTTGGAGCCATGTCGTGTGGCACCCTATGTTAATCTGGCAACCATACGAAATACCAGCTCATCCATAATCCCAACAAGCAATTTACAGCAACAACAACACCAACAACAGCAGCAGCATAGCGGCAAAAGTGCCGTTAGTCTGTCAAGCAATCGAGCTGCGTCGCCGTCGTCCGCAGTCGCGTCCGCTGCTGCTGCTGCTGAGCACTTTTCGGGCAGCGTTGCAGCAGCAGCGGCATTTTCAGCCTTCGATCCAGCTATTTTATCGGCTGCTGCTCATCAGGTAACTGCACAGATCTACAACATAATGCTAACCATATGTATAATCTTTTCTATTGCCTTGTCGTATCTTGATTTTCACACAGTATGCGGCGGCAATAAGTAATCGAAGCAGACCCGCCGGACTTTTCACATTGCCACAGTATCCGCTGCATTTGGCCGCATTTGCTGCAGCGCATAAGAATTCGAGCATTGCGGATTTACGCATGAAGGCCAAGAAGCACTCGGAGTCATTGGGCCTGGAGGCGGATATAGTTATTTAGTACATACTACTTATTTAACAATAATTGCATTAGGTTATTAGGCTAGTCGGGGGTGTTGTCTATTTTTAGGACAACGCCAGCTATTGAAATTGATATTTAACACATTACAATAATTACATTTACCATACTATTAAAATCGTATATATATATTTACCGTCTATATATGTTTCCGTAAATAAAATATTTAGTTGTCTTGTTTTTTAATCCGTGACTCATATTTTTAAGGCCGTTAATGTGTACTAAACCACAATCAATCAGTGTGGCTAGCATACACAGACTAAAAATTCGCTCTAAACGCAACAAGAGAGTATGTACTAAGTTAGTTAGTGTGTATTAAACACTATAAAAAAGATCTAACTGATCAACAACTTAACTAAAACTTAAACGAAACATTTCTGTCTAGCTTTAGGGGGGGTTGAGGGAGAGACAGATTGTGAGTGATAGTGAAAGAGAGAGAGAGATTCTGAATATGAGAGAGATTCTGAATATGAGTGAGATTCTGAGTGAAAGAGAGAAAAAATTAGAGAGAGAGTGAGAGAGAGTGGGAGAGAGTGAGAGAGAGAGAGAGAGAGAGAGAGAGTGAGAGTTCTGAGTGAGAGAGAGAGAGAGACAGAGTTCTGAGTGTGAGAGAGAGAGAGAGAGAGAGTTCTGAGTGAGAGAGAGAGAGAGTTCTGAGTGAGAGAGAGAGAGAGAGAGTTCTGAGTGAGAGAAAGAGAAAAAGATCTGAGAGAGAGAGAGAGTTCTGAGTGAGAGAGAAAGAGAGAGACAAATGCTGAGTGAGAAAGAGGTTTTGAGTGAGTGAGATTAAACACAAACACACACACTAATAGCGAGACTGAGACAAAAAGCAATTGGAAGGCTTAAGGTACCTTCCGTCAAGCTAGAACCAGTTGGGAATTATAAGAGCCTTGTAGCAAAAATATTTTATTTATTTATTTATTTTTATATGGACATTTAATTAAATTGTTATTTTTAGGACTTTTTTTAAACATTTTTGTAACTTTTGCATATCTGAAGCAAATTTTCAAAGATTTCAAATATTTTAAAAATTATTGCCAGCATTTTAACACACACAGTCGATACTTATCGATAAACCTATTACATACTACGTTTATGCTCGCTGTATCATGATTTTTTTAATATCACGCTTTTTAAAATACGCCTTTTCTTTACCGATTCTACCAATTTTTGCCTCGGAGATTTTTACAGCACTGGTACTAACACGATCCAAGTGGAAGACAGTTTTCCACTTACTCCACAAACATATTGCCACGATCCACAATCAGAAATCAAATACAACTTGTGTAAGCAAAATTAAACAGACACAATTTATAAAATGAGAAAATTCTGCTTGGCATTAATAAAAACACCAACAGTGAAATTCAATAGAATAACAAACAACAGATGGCGTTTGGAAACAAACGAATTTTTTGTGTAAAAATTACTACAATTATAAAGAGCCACCTAGCGACACTTTGATTACATCAATTTTTTGTGCACAAATTACTTTCTACATAAAGCGCCATCTAGCGACTGAAACATTTTGCTGTTAACTTTGATTTTTTTGTGTGCGATGTTTTTGCGTGAACATAATCATTAATGTTGTTCGTATTCTGTTAAAAGTGCACAAGTAAATTTATTTGGAGTAAGAAATGTTTATTTTACTATTCACGTTACAATAAATATTTATTGCGTTTAAGAAACATATTTCAAAACAATTAAAGGAATTACCTTAATACAAGAAATGCCTATACTGGTATATTTCTTAGCGCAAGTATTTATTAGTCCGGCTGATGACCCAGTATTTAAGTTTCGCAGTAGACGGTCACACTTTCAACTTTCGCAGCGAAAATTTTTTTATTTTTATTTAGTATTTCATTTTGGTTGCAATTAAACTACTTAATTTATTTGTTAATTATAATTTATTAAAAAAACGCAATGTCAGAATGCCAAGCTATGCAAACAACGATTAAAAGATTCTAAAACTCGCGTTTACAAATTGCTTCGTCGGCACCGAAGATCCGATCTCCATCTAAAGTAATGAAACGAACTGAGTGAAAATTAAAGAAGTGACGTTTGCACTGTCTAGACTCTAGACTCTGAAGGTTGATTTTTTTTTTTGTGTGTGTTTTTCGTATTTGTGATTTGTAAGTTATTTATCAAGATAATTTATTGTTATTTGTCTGCGCGTTTGTGTGTGTTTGTGAAATACATTTTTATGCTTTGGAATTTGACCTCTCTTGTGCTAAACACATTTGCGGATCCTGTTGCTTATTTGTTGTAATTATTGTTGCATTCAAACGGTAAAAGGCGTACTCACCAGTTGCGCATCCGCCTCATAACGTACGATGAAGAAGCGCAGGGGGCTGAAATTGGGGTGTAGTCGTCGTTGTTGATTGCTCATTTTCATTCATTTGTTGCGTGTGCGTCGGTGTGTACGACAGTCTCTGTGCCTATGTGTGTTTGTGTGTGTGCGGTTGTGTATTCACTTACGTCCATATGTTTTGTTCCATTACGTTTACTCCAATTGGTGCTGCTTATGAAGCAAAAAAATTTCCTGCTACTTTTTGTCCATCTCTCTTTGCCTCTCTCTCTCTCTCTCTGTTGCTGTTGCTGTCTGGTTTACGTAAACCTATTTTGCTCTTGCGTTTAATTTACGCTTTCTGCTTGGCTGACTCAATTAATTTTTAGTTTGGTTTTTTTTTGTTGCTACTTTACTATCCGACGCTCTCTCTTACGTTTCTGCAACAACAATAAGTAGCGTTAATGGAGTCATTAGCCTCTTTTAAAAAAACGCAATGCTTTATATGAACATATGTAGAGAGCCGTTGTGAGAATAATCCTGGATCAATTACAATTGCTTGGTTTGTGACTTTGCTAAATAGAAATGAACAAATGGGAAATAATGCAGCGTCCCAATTTGAAATTAGACGTAAACAAAGAAAAATGTAAAATTTTCACTCCAATTCCAATTCAAAACTGCATGCACACAGGTGGCTGTCTTATGTTCAATTGGATTTTAATTAGATTGCTCAATTTTATGGCTAATTCAGTAATTTTTGTGGGAAGATAGCTGAAGACTGCCCTATTTTAACAAATTTGCAGCGATTGGCTAAGAATTTTTTTTTTTTGGTTGTTTATTAATTCTATTTGTTTGTTTTTGTTCTCTATTTTTCTATAGCAGTTCTGTTACGTTTTACAACAATAACTAGCGTTAGTGGAGTCATTAGCCCCTTTTGAAAAAAGCCAGCTTAACATGAACATATGTTTATATGTATGTATGTATGTATATAGTTTTAAGCTTAGCTCCTCAATTCCCGTTTTTTTATGCTCTCTTAATCTCTCTGTGTATTGTATTTAAATTTGAAATTCATTTGTTCAATGCATGAAAATGGCGATTTCACAAAAACTATGTGTGTGAGTGTGTGTGTGGAAACTGTGAAAGTTAAATTTTCCAATTACTTAAATACAAACATATGTACATTATAAGTTAATAGTTAAACCAATAAAAAAGGGAATATATTTTAACATTATTATGCAAATTTCCCTTTTGCAGCTTCCCTTATTGACATGTGAATAATGTGACAGATGATTTATTTATTTATTTATAATTTTATACTTAATATTTAATATTAAATCTAAGGCAAGTTAATTGAGGATTAGAGTGCTAGTGACGTGACCCTCGATTCTTATTTATTTTATTTATTTATTAATATCTCAATCTTTTCTTGCAGCTTAACCTAAATATATATGTTTATATGTATATTGTATGTTCAAAATAAGATGAATAATATGCTGTGATGGCGAAAATGGCATCTGGTGACCTGTCGTTGACCAGCACAAGCAGTCAAGAGGGTAAGTAAACTCCCCCCCAGAAAAGGAAAAATCTTTTATCATTGTTGCCATTTGTTTGCAGAGGAAAGTTCGGAGTATGTGGGATATGATAGCACATTGCGACCACCATCGAATTCCAGTGGCAGCACAACCGCAGCCAATATGGCCAATAACAATGGACCCACAAAGGTGGTTAGCAGCGGTGGTGGTGGCGTTGGAGGCGTTGGCGTCGGCGGAGTTGGAGTTGGAGCAGCAGCCAAGAAATATGATCTACTGCAATCCCAGTATGAATCAGCAATGCTGGAGTTGACCCAACTGCGACATCAGCACTCCAACTCGGAGCGACGTTGCGATGAGCTTGCCACACAATTGAATATCTATCAGGAGCACTATATGGCCGATCGCAATAAGTTCACGGACATTGTGGCCGAGAGTACGCGTCTGAAGCATAAGCTCATGATGCTGGAGAGCCAGAACAATGGCAATCCGCCAGCTGGACAGGCTGGACAGGCGTCTGCCAGCAATGCTTTCTACTATGGCAAGATGCAAACTCCATGCGATGGCAGCTGTGGCAGCAGTGAAAAGATAACGGAGCTCAAGAAGGAACGCAATCTGATTGCCATGGAGCGGGAGAAGTATAAGAAATCGTATATTGAGCTGGAAAAGGAGCGCAACTTTTATCGCGAGCGAGGCGATGAGAATCAAACGTTGAAAGTGCTGCTCTCCAAGGAGACCAAGCATGTTGTGTCCTTAACGGAGGAGCTGAATCAGCTGCTGTCCGAGAAGGACAATGTGCTGCAGGAGCATCAAAAGATGTCCGATGATCTGGCGCTGGCCAACAAGGAGATTGAACGGTTGAAGAAGGATGAACTGATGTACAAGACGGAGCTGAAGTCCTTGCAGCTGGCAAATGCGGAGCACAAGAAGCGGGATCTGCTGAAGTCACGTGAGAGCAGCTGGTCCAAGGAGTTCAACAACGACAACAGCAAGGAGGAGCTGGAGAAGCTGCGCAAAAGTCTGGACAAAGCCCAATCCGAAGTGGAGCGTGCGCTCCAAGACGCCGAGGAGGCGAAACGAGTTAGGGATTGGGCCATCTCCCAACGCGAGAAGATCGTACAGGAGCGCGATTCGGTGAAGACGCTGTGTGATAATTTGCGCAAGGAACGCGACAAGGCCATCTCGGATCTGCTGATGGCCATACGCGACAGCGAGAAGATCAAGAAGCAAAAGGATGAGGCACAGCGCAAAATCGATGCCTTGAAGGAACAGCTCGAGAATCATGCAACAACAATTACCACAGCATCGGATACAGCTTCGAGGAGAAGTTTCCGTCTGAGTAGCTTTGAGAGTGGCGCTGATCTCTTAGAGATTGAGCTGTGCAACTATCATGAGGCCGCGGATCTGGGCATCATTCTGGATGATAGCCAGAAACGTCAATTGGTTTGTGGCGTCACCAATAGTTCGCCCGCCTGTGGCAAGCTCAAGATCAATGATGTCATCTGCAAGGTGAACAATCTGGAATGTGAGGGCGTCTCCAAGCGCATGGTTCTCGATGAGATACGCGCCTGTGCCCCGCGCTGTCAACTCCTCGTCTCCCGCTCCCGCACCCGGCACAGTAAAAGACACTCGTATGCCGTCCATCTGAAGACGAATAGTCGCGATGCCATTGGACTCCAGTTGGATATGGGCGTATTTATAGCCAAGATTGAGCCGAACTCTTTGGCTTTCTATGAGCCCGAATTGGATGTGGGTGATCGTGTGCTGAGCATTAATAATAAATCCATGGATTCATTGCAATCCATTGATGAGGTGATGCAGTTGCTCAACTCGGACACCATTAGCATCTTTGCCTTGAAGTATGTGCCGGAACAGCAGACGACGGAGGGGCATTGTCGCATGACCAGCTCATCGGCCCAAACGGATAGCTCCATTGATTCTATGGTAGTTGGTGGTGGCACCGCTACCATCTCCACCACCACCCCTACCACCAACACTGGTGCCGCCAAGCATCCGTCCAAGTTTGCCGACTTCCTGCGCAAGTTAAAGTTTAGTAAACCCGGCGGCACCGGGGCCGATGATAGCTTTGAGCAGGAGCATGATGTGGCCATCGCCGCATTGGATTCGGTCTTGAGTGAGAATAGTTCGGAGAAGAGCAAGGAGAACTTGTTTAAGCGGCACAAGCGTGGCAAGAAGGGTGAGAAGGAGGCCAAGACCATGGGCACCTGGCCCAGGACCAACATCTCCCATGATAATCCCACGGGCACAATCGTGCAACGTGGCGGGGAGAAGAAACGTGCTTTAATGTCCCTGTTCACGGCCGGACCCATTAATGTGGATAAGGATGATGATGTGGTGGATCCGTTGGTGGAGTCCAAGCCACAATTGCAATTGCAGGATCTAACGCCACCCCCCTTGCCGCCACAATTGTCCAAGCCGAGGAATCTTAATGGTGGTGCTGTCAAGACGCATCCCAATCGCAACTCCAATCCGGTCAGCACACTCTTTCAGCCCGGCAACGTCCAATACCCGAGGCACTCCCTCTATGGTGGAGTCTTGTCCTCCACGGCGGAGGACAAACAGCTGATGCAACGTCCCGCACCGCTGATGGGCGCCAATGCGCGGGTGAAGCTGCATGGTCAGGAACGTGCCGCTGGACGCACACACAATCCGCATCGCTTCTCGCTGAATATACCGCCAAGTGGCGGGGATTTCTATCAGCCCAAGACCAGTGGTCAGCAGGCACAACAACAAGTGGTTCCGGCCATGGCTGCGGGGGAATTTCCATCGCGCAAACAACAAATGTTCGATATGTTTCAGCAGCCTTCGTCGGGAGCAGGCACATCCTCCGCTGCAGCTCCTCCCCTTCCACTGCCCAAGATGAGTGCAATATTTATGCCCCTCCATCCGCCGCCACGTCTCTCCGCGGGCAGTGGTTCCGCCGGCTCCGGCTCCGTGGGTGCACCCGTCGACATCATATCCCTCAAGTCACAAAACTCCATTGAATCCATGCTCTCAGCGAAGAGTCCACCACCCATCAGTGAGGTGTATCCCAAAAGGACACAAGGTCCACCCATGCCGCCCAAGCATGTGCCCAAGTACCCGAGCGACAGTGAGAGCATTGGCTCCATCACCATCATGGGCACGGGTCACAGTTATATGCCTCAAGCACATCATCAAACGCATCATCAAACGGCTGGGAATCGTCATACCCAGCTCTTTCCCAGTTTTCCGCCCAGCACACATGCCCTACGCTATATGCGTCGCTCGAGTCCATTGACTTTGCCTTCTCCGCCGCCAACGCAGACGCCATTGCAGGCACCATCGCAGACGCAGGAGAGTAATAGCAGCATTGGTATACCCACAGATCTGGTCTATCAGCATGCGCATGCTCATCCCCTAGGACATCAGCATCATATGCAACAGCAGCAGCAACATCATCCGCCCTATATGGACTACACCCAACAACAGCAGCAGCAACAACAGCATTATCCATATAGCCTTGGTCCTGGCAATGGCGTCATCTATGAGGGTGGAACATTTCCCCGGAAGAAGGAGAATCAACGTCTACGTATTCCGTCCAATCCGAGCGTGGCCAGCAATAGACAAAACAGCAGCAGTCTGGTCAAGAATAGTTCCGGTTCCATTGATCATCATTATGGCACGGCGGCCACGGCCAGCTCCAGCTCCACCCATCAACCCATGATGAGCTCAACGCTCAACTACAACAGCATCAATGGCATCGGCGGCGGAGGGGGAGGTGGGGGCAGCGGCAGTGGGCGGGGCTCACCAATGCCACAGGTACATGTGGAGGTATTGAGCCATGGCGGACCGGGTCCGGGACCAAGTGGCAGTGGCAAACGCAACTCAAATGTGCCAACGGATTTTCTATGCCCTGGAGACCTTAGAAGAGTCACGATCGATAAGCGCGACAAGTCGCTTGGCATTACCATCCAATGCAACAAGAATGGCGGCGGTATTTTTGTGTCCACGGTGGCCGACAAGAGTACAGCAATGCGTGCCGGTCTCCAGGTGGGCGATCAACTCTTGGAAGTCTGTGGCATCAATATGCGTGCCGCAACAAATGAAATAGCTGCCAATGTCCTACGTCAATGCGGTGATTCATTCACAATGCTGGTGCAATATAATCCAGAAAGTAAGTACAGTAAAGTAGAGATGGGATCGGGAAAGAAATTGCTTCCCATCCCATCCCGTCCCGAAATTAAATTCGCTTTTCCCATCCCGAATGTCCCGAAAAATTTTGTGTCTATACCACGGGCTCCGATATTTTCCCGAAATTTTATATTTCAAATAAGTATATATACAGTGGGGAGCAAAAGTGAGTACACGTTAAAGAAATTGACTTTCGTCGACAATAAAAAATTAATTACACAAACAAATTTGTAGGTTGGATAGGTAATTCGAACTCTGTTTTAATGATACAATACTCCTCTTAACCTATTAAGGACCCATTGAAAGTTTTCAATTCTTGTAAAGGTCTATTTTTTAACACCTTTTTCCCGGGCTTAAACAATAAATGTTTTGATGCGAAAACTTGCTTTAAATAATTCTTATAGTGATTGAGAAAAAAATTGTTCAAAAATCTTTTCGTATGTATTTTTTATGATTTTTTGAAAATTGATTAAAATGACGAAAAATTAAAAATTTGATCAAATTAAAATTTTGAAAATTGTTTAAAATGACTAAAAATTAATTTAAAAAAAATTAAATTAAAATTAAAAAATTACAATTGTTGATGAGAACAGGGAAATTTTCATCAAAAATTTTAATTTTTAGTCATTTTAAGCAATTTTCAAAAATGGGTTAAGAAAAGAATTACCAATCCTACCTATAAATTTGTTTATGTGATTAATTTTTTATTGTCGACGAAAGTCAATTTCTTTAACGTGACTCACTTTTGCCTCCCACTGTATACACGACGCCCATCTCTAATAAGAGTACACTAATAACTTCTTATTCCATTCGTTTTGCAGAGTTTCATTCAACTGATTACGAAGGCATACACTCGAACCTGGAACCAGAATCTCCCCTCAATCATTCGGGCTCGCCAACGCCCCGAAACTCGCCTCGGCCGCCGGCACGCAGTGTTCAGGCAACGCTGCCCATGCAACCGATGCAAACGCTATCGTTGCTACCGTCCGCAGGGACTGTAAGGCGAGCGCCGCTCTCCAATCAATCCATCAAGGATCAGAGCTTTGCGGACAGCTTGGAGAATCAGTCGGATATAAGTAGTAGCCAGGATATGCCATCGTCGGCGGCAACAACAACAACCACAACGGCATCGGCCACCTCCACAGTGTACGATGAGGACACGAAGCTATCATTAGCCCCAGCACCAGCAGCAGTTGCCGCAGAGTGTACGTATCCATGGAGATTCCTAAAGTGAAGAGATTAATAATATGAATATCTATCCTTTAGCTTTGCGTTATGTCACGCTTCATATGGATAAGTCAAAGAATTTGGGCATCAAGCTGTTTGGCGGCAACAAGGTTGGCATCTATGTGCATGATGTGGCACCGGGCTCACCATCAGATCATGCCGGCATTCGCAAAGGTGATCTCATACTGGAGTACAATGGCGTCGATCTGAGCGGTGTTACCGCCGAACAGGCAGCCAATGAGATCTCCAAGCTGACCGATACGGTCACAATGCTTGTGCAGAACAAGTTGCAAAGTAAGTGCGGAGATCAAAAAGGAATTTATAAACTTGGAATTATTAATTTTTCATTTAATTTATTTACAGCTCTCAAGCAAATCAAGGATAAGCCAGGTGATTCTTTTTATGTTCGTGTGGGGTTTGATCGTTTTGGTGAACTGAATGAGGAGGATTTGCGTTTTGTCAAGGATGAGGTGCTCTATGTGGATAACACGGTGTTCAATGGCACATTTGGTCTGTGGCGTGCCTGGAAACTAGATGCAATGGGACATCGCAAAGAATGCGGCATTATCCCAAGTCAAATGAAGTGAGTTTTAGATATTTTATATATTTTAACCATACCTGCTAAGTAGTGATTACTAATTGTATTCATTAGTAGTTTAATTATTTTAGTTGAAAAATTGAACTATTCATTACATTACGACTATTTTTGGTTTTACTCAACTATATAATGATTACGATTACAAAAAATCAAAAATAATCCAAAAATACCGCAAATTATCAAAATAATCAAAAATAATTTGATTATTTTTGACTATTTGTGACTATTTTTATTTTTATACCAATCGTGACTGTTTATCACTAAAAAACAACAAATTAATTCCAGCAACAAAGCTGAGGTATAATATGTAAAGTGCAATTTAAATTTCATTTTTGTGATTCGTCAAGAAAGGAAGGAAAATACTCACAATACAATTTTTCATGATTTTTTTTTTTACTTTTGATTACTTGATTATTTTTATTTTTTTAATTATATTTAATTATTTTGAAAATTTGCGATAGTTTTTGATTATATTTGATTTTTCGTAATCGTAATAAATAGTGACTACGATTTTTCATAAATTTTTACCAGCGAACTATATAGTCACTACGACTACTTTCCAAAAATAATTTAATTGATTAGTAATTGTAATCGCAATTGAACAGGTATGATTTTAACCATACCTGTTAAGTTGCCATTAGAATTACTAATCAATTAAATTATTTTTGGAAAATAGTCGTAGTGGTTAAATAGTTGGCTAGTGAAAAATGTATGATTATTTAATGATTACGATTACAAATAATCGAAAAATAATGGAAAATTACCATAAATTATTAAAAATAATTTAAAATAATGGAAAATAATGGTTTTAATATTTTTCAATTATTTTCCGTTATTTTCCATTTTTCCATTTTTCGACTATTTGAGACTATTTTGAGAAAAACAAATTATTTTCAATGTTTGTAAGCCGATCTCGTCGGAAAAACATTGTTGTTATTAAATGTGATGTTGAAAATAATTTGTTTTCTCAAAATAGTCTCAAATAGTCGAAAAAATGGAAAAATGAAAATAATGGAAAATAATGGAAAATAATGGAAAATAATTGAAAATAATGGAAAATACTAAAACTATTATTTTCCATTATTTTCAATAGTTTATGGTAATTTTCCATTATTTTTCGATTTTTTGAAATCCCAATCATTAAATAATTGTGTGAAACCAAAAATAATCGTAATTCAATCATTAGTTCAACTTTTAAACAAAACTAATCTAATTAATAATGACTACCATTAATAATCATTACTTAACAAGTACTATGATTTTAATTTATTAATTCCTGGTTTTTTGCTGCTTTAGAGTGGAAGAGGAGATGCGTTCGGGCGAGGTAGTCGACTGTGATACAGGCACTGCGCGTCGTGGCAGCACTTCGGCGCGACGATCATTTTTTCGGCGTAAAAAGAATCAACGCAGCTCATCGCGTGACTCCACAGAGATAGCGAGCTTCAGCAATACGCAATTGAGTTTCTTCCCAGACTCGGGCATACTAAACGATGATGGTGGTGTCTTGAGCTATCAGCGCGTAGAGCTACTAGACTGTGAGTGCATATTCATGTTAAACAATGTCAATTTGTATTAAATCTATTATTTATTGCTTAGCTCCAATACGTCGACCCGTGCTGATCATAGGACCGCTGTCCGAGTGCTTGATAGATCGTTTGAAGATCGATTTTTCCAATTTGTTTAAGTTGTGCGAGGTAACAGCTATGGACTGCTCACAGGAGGCCATGGAGGAGGGCCTTAAGGAGAATATATTTGTGGACTATCGTCGACGTGGCAATAAATTTGAATGCACCACCGTTGAGGCCATTAGCAATGCCTGCAAAATTGTAAGTCTCCTCTGCCATATGATATATGAATCAATTTGAAATGATTATTGTTATTTGCAGGATCGTCGTCACTGCATCCTGGATGTGTCGATCTCAGCCGTAGAGCGACTTCAGCGTTTGCAAATTTATCCAATTGTGCTGCTGCTACGCTTCAAGTCCGCAAAACAAATACGCGATATACGCGATTTTGGCACCGATAAAATATCAGCTAAAACCGCCAAGGAGATGTATGAGCGTGCACTAAAGCTGGAGTTTGACTACAAACAATATATATCAGGTATGTTTAGTCTTTTCAATATCCTTAATACTTTTCTAATTAAAAACAAATTGTTTTAGCCGTCATACCTGGCGTCAGCATCAAGCATATGTGCACACAGATCAAGGATGCTGTCGATAAGGAGCAGGATAAATTACTTTGGGTGCCCGTTACGAATGGCTAAAGCACAATTCAACGAGATTTACGACGCATCAATATTGTGTAATGCGTATAAATATTATTATTATTTAGATTTTGTATTTGTTTCGCTTAACGCAGAGTATTCATTGTATTTTCTGTATGTTTTTTGTGTAATGTCTCTTAAATTTAATTTATCAACTACTTTATATATTATACACTGTTTTGTGAAAGCATATTTGTTTGTAAATGTCTCATTTGTAAAGTGTTTGTCCAGTTTTATTCAGGCAATTAATGTTCTGACACTTCTTCCAGTTCAATTATTTATTATCAAATTATTTATACACACTTCAACTAATAGACAATTTGGCTTTATAAACGGTTCATAACCGTAAATGTTTATTAATTAATTTTGTTTTTTCTAAATTGTCATTCTCAAAGTTTAATAATCATAATGGAACAAACAAAGTGCCTTTTTATGAAAAGTGTGAAAGCAACAACTAAAAGTATCAAATTTGCAATATACAAAATCTTTATTTTAGATGAACAAAGTGGGTATTGTGAGAATAAAAATGCTATTACTATATATTATGATATATGCTATATTAGCCTTAAATATACAAAATGTTAAAATGCCTTAAGCATTAATCAAATAATATCAAATATTCAAATTTACAATAACAGCAAAAATGATTTAAATATGAACGTATTAAATACATTACAATCTATTTTATACAATTATAAAGATATATTATATACTTGCACGTATATATACACATACATACATACATATACTATATATATTTTTTGCAATAAATATTTTTTCCAGAATTTCTTACTTTCGGTTTTATTTACAGTACAAAAAGGTGTTGTATGGCCACGAACTAAATCTAAAGCAATACTATTAAACTTCACATGGAATTCGTTTAATAAATATTTCAAGGTACATTCGCTCTATAAAGTTTTTTTCGCTGGGAAAGACATTGTGTTGAACTTTATCTATATACAATAACACAACGTCGAACTTAAGATTAAATTATTAAACTATAAAATTAAACACAGAGCAAAAAAAATGCAACGTAAAATCAAAAATTTAATTTTAAATTCAGATTTTAGATTTTTCTTTTCCAATTAACTACGAAATTATTAAATTTAATAATTTTTCGTATTAAATCAAGGTGTTTACACATTGGTTTTAATACAAATCTTGTTAAATTAGGTAATTTAATACAAACAATTATTAAATGCAGTAATTTCGTACTTAATTGGAAAAGAAAAATCGGAATTTAAAATTAAATTTTTGGTTTTGCGTTGCATTTTTTTTCTCTGTGAATCAAAAAACAATTAAACTAAGGAATTGGTTAAATAAATTAATATTCAAGATAGTTTAGGGTTAAACTTTGCTGTACATTGGAGGGACTAGGATTAGGTTTGTAGTTCTCAAGATGAGCTAACCCTCAAAGAAATCGTATTCATCGCGTGGCCGATACCATTGATCTGTGGCATGTTCATAGATGGCACGTTGCACCTCTGCTTCAGCTGCCCCAATGGGATCCGCATCCGGACTTGCTGCCACAAAGCTACTCTCAGAGCGCGGACTACGCGACGTGGCACGAAACTCCATGGGTATATTATAGCACTTGCATATACAACTGGAGGGAAAACGAAACCAGTCCGAGAAGATGCCACGACACTCATTATGCGGATCATAGGCCAGCAATCGATGCAAGCGATACTGTTGCTCACAGCGACAGCCATCGCGACAGAACATTTGCTTGAACTCATGCGTGCATTTCTCCCAGTGTACATACTGCTCAAAGGGATACAGATTGAGCAGGGCCAGCACCTCGCCGCGTGTATTATTCGCCCAAAATGGAGCAACTACCTCATCCTTGACAGGGCAAGCATTGCTAAAGTGAGAGAAATAATTGTTAGTATCTTTATGTCTTACAGTCTGTCTGTTGAGTACACAGGGAAAAAAAAGCAACTTAAAATCAAAAATTTAATTTTAAATTTAGATTTTTCTGTTTTAATTAAGTACAAAATTATTGAATTTAATAATTTTTTGTATTAAATTACGATTCGTATTAAAATCAATGTGTAAAAACCTTGATTTAATACGAAAAATTATTAAATTCAAAATTTCGTACTTAATTTGAAGAGAGAAATCCAAAATCTGATATTAAAACTAAATTTTTGATTTTACGTTGCATTTTTTGTTCTCTGTGTATACTTACACTCCACGCATATTGCTGCTGACTGCCATGGGTTCCTGCTTGATGGCATCCTGAAACAGTTGACCCCCCTCTCGCAGCAATCCGACCTTTGCTGTGCTGGTGGGTGGTGCAACGGTGGTGCTGGTGGTTGTGCTGGCTGGAAATGGTTTGCGTCCGGAGTTTAATGCCGCATTGAATGTGGGCGAGAAGAGTGAGGCAAAACTGAAGGGTGTTGTTGTTGTTGTTGTTGTGGTGCCAAATGTTATCTTTGTGAGATTTCGGCGTGGTGCCAGAGCCGATGTCGATGTGGTGCTGCTTAGTGTCGAGTATTTAGTGGTTGTTGTTGCAGCTTTATTCGATGATGTTGCCAAAGTTGTTGTATCGCTTGGCTTCTGTTTGCGTTGTGGCACGGCTGTGGTGCGTTTGGGTGGTGCTGTTGTTGTTGTTGTGGCAAGTGTTGCCGAAATGCTCAGATTGCGTAAACTCTGCTCCACCTCCTGACCCAATTGAGGCGAATCAATTATTTGTATATTATCACCATTAATTGAAGGCTGTGTTGTTGTTGTTGTACTCGCGGTGGAGTTGGTGGTGTCGGTGGTTGTATTGGTGGTGCTGCTGGGAGATGGTTCATAAACACTATTTGAATCCACACTGGCTTCAGATGTTGTCGTTGTTGTTGTTGCTGGTGGTGCTGGTGGTGTTGGTGGTTGTGTTGTGGTGGTGCTCGGAGCAGCCACTGGCCGAAAATGTGGTTCCATGAGCACATCGTTGCCCTTGTAGCTACTGTAATCATCTCGATCGCCATGCAACATATACTTGGCGCCACGCGGCATCTTCGAGTACCGTTGTGCCGCATCCTCAATGTCATCGGCATCGACAACTTCATTGTTCTGGATCTCGTCACGCAATATGGATATGTGTCGCACATCGCCATACATGCGCTTCATCAGGCCCTGATTCTCGTGCACAAAGCGACGCACCGCATGCCACGGATATATGGAGCCGGGCAGATGACAGTACGCCTGTTTGCCCAGGTCACAGGGTATGGCTGCCAGCATTTGGGCACGGCCACGCCTCGACACCTTGCCATTCGGACTGCACGAGTTGGCCGAATCGAAGCCAAAGTTTGGCGTACTGCCATCCGAATGTGCCACAGCGGACATGAACAGTAGCAGAAACAGAGCATAGCACTGAGAAGGGGTAAAGTGAAAAGTATATTAGTTTAAGTCATGTGAAGTTTGATAAAGCTTAAATCTTCATTTATTAACTGCCTACACAGAGAAAAAAATACAACGTAAAATCAAAAATTTAATGTTAAATTCAGATTTTAGATATTTCTTTTCAACTTAAATACGAAATTACTGCATTTAATAATTTTTTGTATTAAATTTTCTTATTTAACACGATTCGTATTAAAATCAATGTGTAAAAACCTTGATTTAAGTATTAAATTCTTAAACTTAAAATTACAAAATTTAATGTTGAGAATGTGACCACTTTAAATATAAATTAAAATCTACCATATTTAATTCTATAATTTTAATTCTAGGAATCAGAATAAAACGTATTAGAGTTAAAGTGTATACTTTCATAAATCAAAAATTTTTTAAAAACCCAATAAAAATTAGAAAAATTATGAAAGTTAATAAATAAATTTTTAATTTAAAAAATTAAAATACAATTTTAAATTGTTTTCATTTTGAAATTAAAATGCTCTATGTTTAGTTTTCGATTCAAGTCAGCCACATTTTATTTTAACAATTTTCATATTAAAAATTTTACTCACTACTTAAATTTAAAATGAAGCTTTTTAAACTAAAAATGTGCCGACTTTCCATGAAAATTAAAAACTATCATTTTTTAATTTAATTTTTTTAATTCTAGGAACGAGAACGAAGCGCATTAAAATTAAAGTGCAAATATTTATTAAAACTTTTTTAAAACCTTTTTATAAAAACTCTTTTTTTAGTTTAAGGGCTTTTAATATTTCATGAAACAAAATGAAAGCCTGATATTTTTTCGAGTTGATTATGGATTATCTTAAGTATAATATTTTCAAAAGTTTAATATTCTAGCCAATAATGCTGCTTAACAATAGTAAATAAAAAAGTCTTGAAAAGTTCACAAATAGCATTGGTTAAAATGTATTTTCACAAGAAAACCAGGGGGACAAAAAAATCACGCAAGAATTCAATTTATGGTTGCACTTTAACGATAAACAAATGCGGCCGGCTCTCACTCGGACAAACAGTTTTGTCGTCAGCGTGACGAGGTATTAAAAACAGACAACATTTTGTGGTCAAAATGTGCCTCTCTCTCTCGCTCATCAAATTTTACTTTCACACAAAGTGTGTGCAACAACAATCACTACGAAAAGCTTACCACAAAGATGTTGATCGATGTGCATTTGCATTGCAATGCAAGAAAGAGAGAAAGACAAAGAGAGAGGGAGAGAGGGAATGGCCGCAATTACCTTTATGTGCATATACATATGTATATGATGATGATATATGTGTGAGGTCTGGGACCGGCATTGGGGCCGGTCGTCAAGCATTAAGTGGCCAAAAAGTGAAGTGTAGAAAGAGTTAGAGAGTAAAAGATAGAGAGAGAGAGAGAGCAATTAAAAGCGAGTGGCTTTGGCTTTGGCTATAGACAAGTAAAAGTAAATTGCTGCAAAAGGCAGTCCGTAAAAAGCACCTTCGTCTACTCGAGCTCAACTCTTGATTCCAATTCGATGGGGTCCCTTACAACTTTCCCTTTCGGTTGCACAATCCAACCGACCAAGGAGCACACATACACACACACACACAGTGACTGCAGATACCCAAACCACAAAGCCACACAGCCTGTCTTTCGTTTTGAACTGGTTTTGTCTCAAATTTGATATCCATTTAGTTATCATTTTAGCTCTGCCATGCGCTTTATTTTTTTAAGTTTTTCGTTTGTTTTGTTCGTATGATTCACCCTTCTCTCTCTCTATTTCCTTTCTCTCTCTGTCTGTCTCTATTGCACGCGCTTAAAAAGAAAGTGCTGTGCTTTGTTAAGGTGTGTGTGCGAGTGTGTGTAGGTGTAGGTGTATGACTATTAAACTTTAGTCAACAAGTTAGGTAACCCATTATTGAAGTTTCCAAAAAAGAGTTCAAACAAATTTGGTCACAAATTATTTAAATAAACAACTTTAATGGCTTAGCGAGAAACTCTTTTTCATTTTCATTTCAATCAATGATGCAATCTTTAAACCAAATGAATATTGGCTGGGAGTAGGAGCACAGTCTGAAGAGGTAATGTTAGAAACAAAATGGAGTAAATTAAACTTTTGAATATATAGCAGTATTAGTTAATCATGTCTGTTTTTCTAAAATCAATAGCTTAAGAAGAGTTCAATTATACTCCTAAATTGGCTACAGGCTAACAAAGAAATGCAGATTTTTCGTAGATCTAAGGACACCTGAAAGATCTCTTTGTTATCTTACCATCAGTCTAAAAATATGTGACATAGCTATGGTAAAACAAAGGAGGGGATTGGAATAAATAAAAAAAAAATAAATAATAAATAAATAAAATAGCCAAAGCTGATTACAAGGGTGTCCCACTTTCTTGAGACTTTAAACTAAACTTTTGTAAAAATTGTACAAAATAAATCATATGTGTGTGGTAATAAAAGAAGGTAAGTAAGTACTAAGATATTTATATGCATATCTTAAAAGCGCGCTAGAATAAAATCTTGATATGTTTTCAAATGAAAGTGTCGAAGTTTTTAAATTCCCTACCATATTAGAGCAATATTCAATAAACACAAAATATAGTTCGATATGCTACTTTAAATATTTAAAGGAAATAGCTTTTCAACATAAAAAAAAAACAAAAGACTTAGGCAACGAATTTGCAGTTTAGCTATTAATACTTTTTGCAATAAGTTAACATGGACTCTAAATAAGCTTTAAGCTTAAGCTGTAAGCTTTAAAAATAAGTAAATATTGGTCTTTAAAGTAAACTTTTAAAACTGTTAAAAGTATAAAATGTAAATGACTTAGGCAACGAACCTGCTGCGTATGATTAATATTAATTGGGTCAAACTGAAGACTATCTGGAATGGAAAGCAAAATTGCTTTCGCTTCGTTCCACGCCAAAAACTATCAACATGCATAATTATATATAAAAAAGAGGAAGAAAAAAACACAAATAATAAGAATCTCAATGAATTGCGGGTGAATTGAAAGATTCACACACACACAGACAGACAAAACACTTGTCCAATTTCTTGATAAACCTAGAAAATAGCCATAATAAAAAATTGGAGCATCGTCTGTCTGCTTTTGGCACTAACAAATCAATATAGTTGGCAGCGAGGAAGCTCAGACATTTGTCAATTCGCGCGACGCGTTTAATGTGTCAGTGCGATTAGGATTGCCGTCGACTTTCTAAGAAGCCCAACCAAACCAGACAGAAGCCACCTGTTGTTGCCACACTCCCCGCCACTCGACTCCTCTGTTAGTTGCTAAACGACCAGCTGACTAAGCTGACTGATTTGACCGTTTATGTCTTCATTTACGCCAAAGCCAGAGATCTGCAATGTGTGTGCAATGAATTATTGATCAATTCAGAGGCCAAACTGCAATGTTGTTGTTACATTTAACCAAATTTGGGTTTGGGTTTAAAGCCATTTGTGTGTGTCGCTAATTGCCATTGCCATTGCCAATGACATTAGTTGGTGAAACTTCGAAAGACTTAGGCAACGAACTAGCAACAGATGCACATGATATATTCCTTCATGCAAAGTTTGCTAATTACTTTTTAGTTAGTTTCACTCACACACCGGAAAAGATGACCAAAAATCGAATTAGCTTTTATTTTCCAATTTTGGCATATGGTTTTGGTTTTGTTATTTATTTCATTTCATTGAAATTCAAATGACGGCCCAAAAGCTAACTAAGAAATCGCTTTAAAGAAAGTGAAATTTTTCACTCTACAACTTTTTTTTTTCTGTTTTTGTAACCGGTAACCAAACAACAAAAGTAACAGCTGTGTTTGAGTGTGTTTGTGTGCGTATGTGTGATTTTTTTTACATATACTTATTTATATATCTTAACAGTCTTATCAGATCTAAAGCGGAACTTAAGCTCATCTTTATATAATGTGACAATGGAACAGTTAACACTTTTTAACACCATATTCATATGTGTATGTACCGTTATTAGTTTAGTGATTTGCAATCGCCTATCCATATTCGTAAGCTCCATTGTTTACTTTCACTCGAAATTTGTTGCTGTTGTTGTTGTTGTTGTTTTTTGGCACTCACAAAAGCCACAAAATGTGTCGCAAGGATTTCGCAATGTTTCACTTTGGAATTTTGTTCCCGTTTCTTGTTGTGTTTTTTGTCAATTTCTTGTATATTATATTATCGATTCGGATTGCGATTTGCGTTTACATAGCTGCAACGCATCGTATGCATAATAATTAATATATTTATTCGCATTTGTATGTAGAAGGTTTTAAAGTATGTTAGCTTTTTTTCACTCAGTTGCCTGACAGGCGCACATAAAGCACAACAGCGAACCCAAAATGCCTTCAAATGCTGACCGAATATTCACAAAATCACGTTAACACGCTTCGCACTCACGTTTGCAACTGCGGCGAGAGTTGCGCCACAGACAGTCTACAAGCAAGCAGTCAAAGCAAGAGTCAGCAAAAAAGACAACGAAGACGACGACGACGACGACGTCGACAGAGTGAGAGATTGTTGTTGTTGTTGGGACGCGACCCCGCTGCCCCCCGCAAAATCGGAACCCCAACTCACGACGAAGCCAGCAAGACGATGAACGAAGCAAAGCGGCGCAAGCGAAAACGCTTTTTATACCCTACACAATAGTTTTGGCCCAGGGCATATTAGTGTGCATAAAAGTATAAAGTGTTTAATGTGGCAAAAAAATTTTAAACTGTTTTTACGATTTTTTATTTTTAAAAGGAAAGAAAACAATTTCGACCAAATAAATGTTTCCATAGTCTTTATATAGACATGTTCGTCTGTCTGTCTAAGCTATTGATCCTGAAGCTTATGCCATTGTATTCTGGTTGTTGCTTCAAAAAATGCTTCTTTATATTTTTTTAACCTTGGGAAATATTAAAAGATTTTGCGGTAATCATCACATCACCTTAAAAGCTCCAAAGTTTTCCTAAAGTATTAATTTCACTACTTTCTTGCTTTAGGGTATTCTCAAGTTAATATTTACATATTTTTTTAGTTGAGCATTGTTACTTGTTGTTTTTACGTCTCTGCCCGGTTTTTTTTTTGTTGTTGTTGCAGTAGTTTTTTTTTTGCGATTGCAGGAAAACTTTTTCTTATTTATTATTCGTTAGCAACGGGCGGGCGCAACAAAACACAAACATTGAAAAACGAGCGAGCTGCAGCAGCAGCAGCAGCAACAACAAACAGCACTGCAAAAATAAAATGAAACAAATCACACGACTGCGAGAGAGCAAAACACCAAAGAGCCGAAGAGGAAGAAGAGATGATGTCCGAGACGAAACGAAGGCACGACTTCGCTACCGTTGTTGTTGTTGCTGTTGTTGTGGTTGATTGTCGCTGCTGCTGCTGCTGCTGCTGCTGCTGGTGGGAAGCGGGAAGCTTTGTCAAGCAACGAAGACGATGACGCCGATGCTTAGTAGGTCAGTAGTGGCCTTTAACTTTGTTGTTGTTAATGCTGCGACTGCGACTGCTGCTGCGGCTGCTGTTGGTGTTGTTTTTGTTACGTTTCGTGTTTGATTTAAACGTAAACAAGATGCGTTTTTTTTTCTTACTTTCAGAGATTTGCCGGTCGATCATACAGCTGTTTCCGACGCATATAAAAAGTGAATAAGTTTTGAGAAGAGAAGCTGCATAAGAAAAGGATCCAAAAAGCGTTTCGACACTATTGTCTGAGAAAATACTACCACAAACAAAATAAGGCTTATTGCTTGCATGTCAATGACTTTTAAAGAGAGAGCAGACAAGAGAGAGAAAGAGAGAGATTATCCTCAGAAGTTTAAGTCAAAGTTAAGCCACACAAAATGCATGTAGAGTTGTTTTTCTTCTCACTTTTGTATACCGCAAAATTTGTATGTGAGTGACAGCTGCGAGACGAAAAGCTAATGGTTATGGTTATGGGTGGTGGGTGGAGTTTTTTTTTGGTTTACAGACTCTTCTTCCTCAGCGTTTTTCTTAACGTATTTTTTCACCTTTCCTGTCGAATTTTTGACTAATTTATAGCCCTACTGGATGTTACATGAGTTTCTCATCTTATTGGGTAATGTAACAGTTTGAATATTAACAATTTGTACATGAAATAATACTTATACTACATTATAAAAATTTTATGCACAAGAAAAGGGTATTTTATAATCGTGTGTTTCAGTTTTTCATAGGGCGCTAAATGAGCAAGCACAAAATTATCGTGTGTGTAGATTTGGGGTAAAGTGAAAGTGCAGAAATGATGATAATAATAGGGCTAAGCTTCGTTTGATTTCTTAAGTGTGCTCAAGAAGCTTTATAAATGTACATAACTTAATTTTTACTTGTCTATTCTTAAATTGAGTTCCATTCCATCAATTCGATAAGCCACTGTGATCATGAATGAGTTGCAATTATGAATTTGGAACACAAAAATTTAGAAATATGAAGGTTTCCCTTTTTTGAATCTATATGACCTAATTGCACGATTCTTAATTAATAACGTAAAGATCTTTATTGGGTACATTTGATTATAGGAAAAAAAAAGTATCACAAGTTACACATGTGATCGATTCCCATAAAAGTGACCATAACTCGTTTATAGCTGCTAAACAGGTGGAGTGGTAACAACAAAAACAACAACAACAACAACGGCTACAAGAGTGTCTCGTCTATAAACGCCAACGTCGCCAAAATGTCTAGAGGCAAAGATTCTAAAGACTTGTGATCCAAACGAGATGAAAGTGCGCGACTGGTTATTGAATTGCTTCTCATGCAACAAGAAGACTGCAAGACTCAAGTTCATTAGCGTCATCGTTCGTTGTGTGTGCAGCGCGACTTACATACAGATAATATGTTATAAATTTTAGCAAATAGACAAATAAATGTTCTACTTTCACCAGAGTGCTGCAGTGCTGTAGCAAATGCAGACAGACAGTTTGACAAACACAAAGAGAAATTTACAAAGCATCATTATGGCAAAGTCCTTTATAAGATCTGACAACACCAGTTGTTTAGTTTTGTAATATTTAATGTTGTTATGTTTATCTGTTGTTAAATACTAGTTTTAAATTTAAATCATTTAAATTCAAATATAACTGATATAATTTGGCTGGGTGAAAAGTAACTAACTGCTATGCTCGTAACAGCGAGCTTTTTGTTCACTCACTGCACACATCTATCGATGCTTCGAAAATATATCGCAGTATCGATGCTCGATTGCAGAGCTCACTAGATTAAAAGCAACAAAATTAAAATTAATTTATAAATGGAATTTCTGGACAAAATGGATTTGGAAAATGAACGTGTGCTGAAATTGATATTTCCCAATGGCGTACCAGGTAAATACTTAACCAATAAGCAACATTTCAAGACGCTATCATCCTTGTTTTTGTATGCTAGATAACTTGCGTGGCAATCCGGAGCTCGACAATTATTTGGCCAAACTGGGCACCTGCAAAGTGGATCAATTAAAGAAGGAGCAAACCAGGTTGGCCGATGAAACAAAACGCATATTAGAGCAGACACAAGAGCTGGCCATTTCAAACTACAAGACGTTCATAACAACCGCCGAGAACTCGCGTTCCATCTTCAATGAGTTCCAAAAGGCTGAGGAACAAGTCGACACATTGATTGGCAAACTGCCGGCATTCAGTGACAAGTGCGAGCAGTTTCTTCAAGACTCTGCCGAGCTGACCGAACAGCGACGCCTGAACAGCACCACACTGCACAAAAACGCTCAGCTGCTGGAGATACTGGAGCTGCCACAGCTAATGGAACGTTGCATTCGCGAGGGACGCTACGAGGAGGCCCTGGAACTGGCCAGCTATGTGCAGCGATTGGGCCAGCATCAGGGTCATCTCATACCTGTAGTAAAAGTGAGTGTTAAAACACTTTTCATATCTATCGTTTTAATTGTGTATTCCATTATAGAGCATTGTGCGCTCCGTGGAGGCTTTGTGGCATACAATGCTTGTGCAGCTGGTGGCGCAACTGCGCATGGATTTGCAACTGCCCAAATGCCTACAAATTGTTGGCTATCTGCGTCGCATGCAGGCCTTTGGCGACAATGAGCTCAAGCTAAAGTTTTTACAAGCACGCGACGCCTGGCTAACGACCTGTCTGGAGGCCATTCCCACAACTGATGGTATGCTCCAAAGCTGTAAACCATTTAAACAAATGCTAACTACCTTATCCATACGTATAGCTCAGCAGCATCTGACGAAAACAATTGAAATAACGCGCATTAATTTATTCAACATTATAACACAATATCGAGCTATATTTCCGGATGCAGAGCAAGGTGTTGGCAAGTCAACGACATTGAAGCCACTGCAAGGCGTGAGCTGCAATGGCGATCGCCTCTTTCAAGCCTGGCTGCATAATAAGGTAAGGTGTGCTCCTAACTTGAGATTTGTATAAACATCTTCCCCTTGCTTTACAGATCGAAGCCTTTTTGTTGACGCTGGAGTCGGATCTGGAACGTGGCGTTAGCTCCATTGAAACAGTGCTCGGACAATGCATGTATTTTGGTCTCTCCTTTAGTCGCGTTGGCGCCGATTTCCGTGCCCTCATTGCACCCATATTTGTGCGTGTGGTGCGCCACAAATTTGAGGCAAGCATCATGCAAGTCAACGAACACTTTGAGCAGGAGCTGGATAAATTTACGCTCATCAACAAGGTAAGCTTGCATACGCGCAAGCATCTCAACCAGGACACGGAGTCATATGCGCCACCAGAGACACTACTGGACTTCTATCCGCTTGCCGTACTCTGCAATGGCTACCTAAATGCACTTAACGAGCTGCGTTTGTGTGCACCGTTTGCCGTTGCCACGGATGTGACGTGTTGCTTGCAACAATCACTGCAGTTGGTGGCACAACGTGTCCTTGCCTTCTATCGCCAGGAGCAGCAAGCCTTCACTGGCAATGAGCGCGAAACGTTTGTTAAACTCTGCTCCTGCCTTGCCTATGATCTGGTGCCGTATGTCCAGCGTTGCATTCATGGCATTTTTCCACCTCAATCAATAACGCTGCATTTGGGCATTAGTCTGCTGCAGCTGGAGCAGCAGCAGCTGACCTTTTTGCAGCAGACGCAGATATTGGAACCACTTAAACATTTGCTGCCATCTAAAGTTCTTATCCATGCGACGACTGTGAACACAACGGAAGGCAATAGTGCACCCATTGCAGCTGAAGGTTGAAGTTGGATTTAGTTGAAAAATTCACGTTGAAATAAACTTATTTAAGAGAGGTGCCTTAGGAGTTGACTTTATAACAATGTAAATATCCTGATTGAACATAATAGATATAAATTATTATATAATATCTTATTAATACCAAAATATGTTTTATTTATGTACATACTTTTCAATTCTTTATTTGAAAAGGACCAAAAATAAGTTTAACTTATTTTGAAAACGTCACGTTAAAATATAAAATTAAAAAAGAGATGCGTTAGGGCTTGACTTTTTAACAATCCTCCTGATTGACCATTAAGGATAAAATTAATATATTTATAAAAATCTTATTAATACCAAAATATGTTATTCTGTATATTTTTCAAATCTTTATCATATATTTTTATTTTTTATATCTGTCTTTTAACTGTATTTAAAATCTGTCTTCCTTTGACAATTATTAAGTTTTTTGTTAATTGTCAAAGAAAGATTCTTTATCATATGGTATGAGGTAAAGAAAACTATGTATATTAGACAAAGTATAAGTTAAACTTATTTATTATTAAATCTTGTTATTATATGCTCATGTATATTCCAAGCTACTTACATTCGGGCCCATTCGTTGCATGATGGAACTGGTGCAACTACAACCAAACCCCCCTCTGCCTAGTTTACATGCGACTAAACATGCAATTGGGCACAAAGGCCATACAAAGTGGAGTTGGTGGTTAGGTGTGGGTGTGGGTAGAGGAATGGGGTAAGCGCGAGTGCAATAATATTTTTGTGCCCGATGCCCGAACAATCAAAAACGCGGCTCCAGCTTTGGTTGTGCAACCGCCAAAGCTGATGGGATGTGGGGTTGGGTTGGGATTGGTTGTCTGTGTGTTTTTAGTGCGTCGACACATGGCAGGTCAGGAGAGAGAGAGAGGAGAGTCCTCAGCCTCTCGGACGTTTATAAGCAATTTCGGATAGAATGACTACATTTTTGCGCGTAGAAACGGCCGTGCCGAGTATTTTTCTTTGTTGTTGCCTCACGGCCGAATCCCGCCGAGTGCAGTGTGCTGAAAAATTGGAAAACATGGCACAACTGAATACAAGGACACACGAACATAGACATGAACATGGATGGACATACGTTAGATGTGGATGTGAATGTAGTTGAATCGCGTCCATGTTGATGCGAATGCGGCTGCGGCTTATCGTTCAACGGATGCGGAGGCGGAGGCCGTTGACGACCACGGCCTTTGTGGGTGCGGACGTTTTCTGTATTTTTAAGTCCACCACTAAATACAAACGAAAGCACTCAAGCACAAGTTGGTCACGATTGGGAGCTAACCGCTCAGGGTGCCCCTTTTATCGCCGCCGCCACCGTCATCCCGGTAACAGGCAAAAAACAAAAGCCGGCCTAGTAGTATGCGACGTCGATGGTAGAGTTGGGCTGACGGATTTTGATTGTGAATCGAAATAGATTTTGCGGTATTTTTCGGGGGCAAAAAGCAGTGCGAAACTAGTTAAACGACGGGCAGTAACGGCGTGTGTGTGTTCCTTTGCCGCACTATGGACAACATTGCGAATACGCATTCTGTTCGTTTATTGATTGATTGAATCGAATCGAATGGATGGATGGTTTAAGCGCTCACTGGCGTTTTGTTTATTTAGCAATTTCCATTACCTGGAGTGTTTCTTTACGTTCATTTTTGCTCCTCCCATATCTCCACTAACATTTTGATAATCATAGAAATGGAAAACAGTTTATGCATGGCCAGAAAGTAATTATATTTTTTGAGTTTCTTGCAAACTAAAAGTTAAGCTACAGCATTGAAATAATCAATTCCGGCCCAAGCATTTACCTTGGTATCGAAAATTAGTCTCGGATTAATGCGAATTGAGCGTATATCAATAAATTTGTTTGGTCGACGGCAACTCGGGCAAAACGGCATCATATGAATATGCATTGAGATGCAAGCTCTACCGAACATATGGCCACAGGGCAAAGCGATGGATTCATGACGGTACGTATTGCTCATTTTGTTCATACACAACTCACAGGTTGGTACCTTACGGTAAAGTTTTGCCTCCATACGATCAAGATCTTTACACTTAAGATTCTCATCGTCCAGTTGTTGCTGCAAAGTTTTGATAGTCAGTTTATGAGCCTCCTGAAACTGATCGAACATTGTGTGAAGCTTGATTACAGTTTTTTCACAATGCTCATGTATCAACCGCTTGGATATCTGGTTCGTTATCACTTCGGACTGAGTTGCAGTTTTCAGTTGATGTTCTTTAAGCTCCTTTTGCAAGTCATTTCTTTCGTTGTAGAGAGCATTGATTTGCTCCACGAGAATCTCGTTCAGCTGACTTGCTGTTGGTCTCTTACATGTTAGATAAACTGGTCGACGGCGGCCCATGATCCTAGGATATTAAAAGAAAATGTTTCAAGTTCGAATTGCAGTAAAAATTTGTGGCTTACCTTGCAGCAAATGTTAAGCAAATTGTTTTAGTTGTCAACTAACGAATCGATTTAGTTATCGATAACTTCAGGTTGCAGAGTTGTATAACGATTAAATAAAAATAAACTTCAAATGAGTTTCTTTAAAATATTTATTTTATTTGTCAGTTAAGCTTAGAATACTTAAGAAGAATTTTTTAGCAAACTGTTTCAGTTGTAAAGCCTCAATATCAACTAACGAATAGATTTAGTTATCGATAATATCTGTTTGCAGAGTTGTATAACGATTAAGAAAAAACTTTGAATGTCTTTCTTTAAAATATTTATTTTATTCGTCAGTTAAGCTAGACCAGACAAATATCAGAGTTACAAATAAATATATATATATTTTTTTGAATAGTTTTTGGAACAGTCTGTGCTTGACTGAAATACACAACATTTAATCAAAAGTTGTTTTTTTTTTTTGAAGTGCTTTCTTAATATCTTGAACAGGGTCTTGAAAATATAACCGTTTCCCATGTTTTCGATGCCCTATTAAATTCAATGATTTGATTTATGAAAATCGGGCGCACATCGCTAGGTTCGCACATACTTCTGCATTGTGGGCATTGTTTATGCTCCTCTATCCATTTGGAAATGCAAGGGCTGCCGTACAAGTGTCCACAGGGTAGGGCGACAGTGAGATGTGATAGGTACGAACCCGTTTCATTCAAGCACACGAGACAAGTCTGTTCTATGCGATGCACTTCTTTGATTGTAGATTTTAAGTTATCAAATGCGACACGTTCCTGGGCTAATTGTTCCTTCATGACATTCATAGTCTCCCTTTGTGTTTCTAATACCGGCATTATCATCTTGTTGAGTCGATTTATAGCATCTTCGCATACATCGAGTGAAAACCGCTTCAGCAGCTTACCCTCCATCGCTTGAGTATCCGTTTCCGTACTTACTGATGGATCGTTTGCAGCTTTGAGTCGTACCAGCAGTTGGTCCCTCTCATTGATGAGCTTCTCTACCTCCTCTCTGAGTGCCTGGTTTTTCTGCGTCGGCGTTGGTGCCTTACTTGTTGTTGCACGGACACGACGATTACGCTTGTTGCCCATTTCTTATTACTACTGCCAACAAGATTTTGTTAATCGGCGTGAAGAACTCTGATCTAACAGTCAGCTGTTTGAAAGCACAAGACAAGCAGAAAATAAAAAGCCATTAATAAGCACATAAAAAAAGTTTTGAATTTAATTTAGAAAACTGAAAGGAAAATATAACAAAAAATCAAACATTTACCTTAGATGTGCACACAACAAACAATTATTTTCGAATGAAATAATTCCAGTCCAATATGTATCAGTCACAAGTTTTGATACACAAATCCCATTTTGTATGCCTACTATTTGTTTACCTATTTCTATCATCAATTACGATACAATCTTGAATGCATCTCTTTTCGATTTCGCTATCGATAGTTCGTGACTCTTTACCTTGCAACGCGTGGACATTTGCTTTTCTCTTATTAAAATTATTAGATTTCAATTTACTCGCAATTTAATTTTTGCTTGTGCTAGAAAAAATAGCTCACATTAACACCAGCTGATCAGCTGCGTTGGTAAAGCGTGATCAGCTGCTTTTCACGCTTTGCCAACGCGAGGGTTTTTCATATTTTCGAAATTGAACGCGAGAGACGCGCGATATCTAGCGCCAATGTAAACAGACACAATGTTAGCGACACTCGCTTTCGAACATCGCGGCGAGGCCTCGCGCCAATGTAGATAGGGCTTAACACGAAAATTCATGTTGAACATAACTTACGTGTTTCAAGCTATGCTTTCGATTAATCAGCTAGAAATACACGTTTTGCAGCCAAAATTAGCTGCTTTTTTTCTAACAGCTGTGGCCTCCCGCTAAAGAAAAAAATTTACTCTAGCTTTCTTTGTGGTAATTTATAAATTAAATTATATATTTAAGGAGAAGCGAATTATTTCCCAACCTCTCCTCTGAGAACGCGCTATCGATATGGTGTATTGGCTTACAATTGAATTCACTACTTAGCGCCCTTAAGTGCGGCAAGCGCTTTTGGGTTTTATGTAAGGTGTTTGAGTGTTTCCCCTTATTTTGATATATCGAGTCTTCAAATTGAATTTGGATACATTTACTTATACGTTACAATATGCAAAATTATTGACACAAAGCATTGAAATCAGCCAGCGATGACGACTCTTTTTTTTTTGCGGCCCGGTTCAACGAGTTGGAAAATACCCAGGGAGTTTGGATTTCAATAACAAGTGAGTGTAAGAGATGTGTGTGGAGCCTCGCTCTGATACAATGTATGTATGTAAATTCGCATACAAATCACTTGCGTGTACGCCAAATGCCCTTAGGGGAATCCTTTAGTTATCCTTTAGCGATTTTTCAAGTAAACACGCAACATACACAATTTTATTTCACTTTTTTTTTTTTTTGGCTATTGTTGGCGTTGTTACGGGGCCTGCGGCTAGAAAGTTTGACGCGCATCTTGTCAAGCAAAATAACCAAGTATGTGATTTGCACAAACTTCGCTTTTCTACCCAAACCCCCTTCGAAGCTGTCTGGGGACATTGATAAATTCTCGTCTCTCATTTTTGTGCCAGTGATTTTGGGCTTATTTTCGCCGTGTCGTTGATACTACCAATGTGCGCCTCCAGCACATTCAATGTGACATGTGCGAGCCTCGAGTCTGCCACTTTTCGTTATGGCCTGGATAATGTTTAATGTGCCCCAGTTACGTTGCGTTTCGCTTCGATCCATTTCCATTTGCCCATGCAGCAGGCTAAATGCGCGTGACTTTGACAGAATGTGTCAAAAATGCTGGCGAGTTTTGCCTGATTAGCTTTTAAGAAGTTTGTCTCACATATAAAAAAATTCTAGTTTTCAATATTGGAGGGAGGAAGCTGATTAAAAGGTATCCATTTTCTGGAATTTTTTACTCGTATATTGAAAAAAATTATTATAATTTGTAAAAATTGTATTAAGCTCGGTAAGAAAACACCAAAGACATCGCAAATTTTAACTTTCAAGCTAAAAGATGAGAATTATTATATCGGACTTTCAAACTATTTAAATACCGCAATTTTATTGCACATAAATGTCGCTAAAAAGGTCTTCTCAAAAGCGGCTTAAATACGTTTCATCGGATAATATGTGACCTATCGGAGCGAGCAAATAATATAATCTTTAAAAACTCAAGGCAAAATTTTTGCGGCTTGGTGGCGAATTCAAGGGAAAAGTTCAACTATCGTTTCGGCTATCGATAACATCATAAGGTAATTACTGCAGTTTGCACATCGCTAGCATAATTTTTACTTGTTTTGAAGTTTCATCGCCAACTTCTTTAATGTTTTAAGAATGCATACAACCATTTTTATATTTATATGAATTTTAAATCCATTTGTTCATTACAACGGATTTGCGATTCTCTGTTGTTAAAAGTATCTTTGAATTTTGGCAATTATTTAGCGTTCCTTCAAGGGCCAAATGCACAGAACCAAAAGCAATCGTAATCAATATTTAAGTGCAATGCTCAGGAGTGCCCCATCATTATGACAACCTCAACGCTGCGCTCTATCCTATCCTCTGTTGACGTTAAAAAAAAAGACAAAGAAGAGGAACTATTCTCACAGACTACAAAGTCGAGCAAAAAAAGTGTAAGCCCAACCACGCATATTCCCAACCCTATAATTTATTTTAAAATTATTTCTACTTTTAGCATACCCTGTAACCATATGGAGAAAGGCTTATAAATTGGTTGTGTTCAAATCTTCAGTTCAGTTAATATGTTTTACTTTATATTAACTAAAAAACATAAAAGGGTATATAGTGTTAGACCATTATTCTTAACCAAACTTGCGTATATATTTTTTCTTAGTTTTTCCTCCTTTTGATATACATTCGTATATATTTTTATATCTCAATTTTTTTTTATATTCTCTATGTGTGTGTGTGTGTAGAGTCTATTATATTATTGCAACGCGAACCAATAACCATCGAGCGGACAGCGTGTTTCCAGCTTGCCATTGGCTTGTCCTCGTCCTCTTTCTGTGGCAAAACGGCTTAAACCCAGAGACTCAAGCTTCTCCAGCTCAGACTCAGTTGCAGTCTCCGCATACAGTGTGAAAAATGTGTGTGTGTGTGTGTAGTACAATAGCTGACCGTTTCGTTTGCTGCTCGCTTTTTTTTCCAATTTTTTTTTTTTTTTGCTGACCCGATTCACCTGTCCGCCATGTTATTCTGTGTGCCCCTCGTCTTCTTTGTGCTTCCATTGTTGTTATGATAGTAAAAGGTGCCAGCAAGTCGAGCCAGAAACTTAGAAGCAGACCCAACCTTAAAATATATACTTACATATATATATATAGACAACCTTCTCCATCCTCCTGTTGAGGTCACTTTTTTTTTTAACGATGCGCTTGTGTGTTTTTTTTTTGTAGCCGCTGTTGCTGTTGGCCAAGCAATATAATTTATTGAAGTTCTAGCATTTTTCAAAATGAAATTTTTCTGTAACGATGATTGAACTGTGGGGGTGTGGGTGTGTGTATCCTTTATCTGTATCGCATTTGATTGTATCTGTGTGTTGGTGGCTTCGTGCCGGCCATTGTTACGAGCTGTGGGTTGTGCACGTTTTGGCCTGTCCATTGAACGCCATATTATTGGTCGATTGAAAAGTAAAACATTTTTTATTATCCGCACGTGTGTGCAGCCTCCCAGACCCACAAGAAGAGGGAATAAACTAATACACACACACACACACACCAATACACAGACAATGTGCTATTTTATGACTACACACACACAGAGAGAAGGAGAAGAAGAAGAAGAAGGTGGACTGGAGCAGTTTGAGTAGATGGAATTTTTTTTTTTCGACCATCGTCCCACCTGTCGTTGTCCATAAAACTTTGGACTTAACTACCCTTAGGTGCGGTCGGCACCTTCAGCCTTATGCTGGGTGAGCTCATGGCTTTTATGATACCATCCACATGCCACCCATCTGCCCCACGAACACAGCTCAGTTTTGTGCGCTCCTTCATATTTGATAAGCAAGTTTTTGTGTGCTTTTTTTTTCTGCTTTTACTGTTGCACGCCATCAATATCCGTCGTTGCTTCTTCCACCATCTTCCTTGCTCACTTACTCATTCGTTCGTTGTCTTTCTGTCCTGTCCTGCTCTCTTTTCCTTTCTTTCGGTTATAAAAATATTTCATTCAATTTTTTATTTGCCTCTCTCTCGCTCTGTTCCACATAAGTCTTCTTTTGCTCGGGCGAGGGCTTCCCATTTTTTTTGTCTTTCTTTTTTTTCTTTCTGCTGATTTTCTGTTTCGCTTACTCGTTGGACTTTTATGTCCAGCGATTTATTTGCCCGGCCAGCGGACCACATGGTTTCTTATTTTTTTTTGTTCCCTTTCGCTCAGGTCGGCGACGCCATTCACATCCACATCCACATCACCGTCGTCATCCGTTTTCTTCGTTTCCTTATCCCCTGTCGGCTGCAGCTTCATAATTTTTCTCGCCGTGTTCGTTGTTGCTCTCACTCTTTTTCTCTCTCGCTCGCTCTCTCTTTTCTTGTTCTCTGCGGCATTGGGTGCTGCGTCTTGAGTCTTGGGTTGAGGAGCCATGGGTCAAGCCCGACTGAAGTTAATTTCGTTTCTTTTTAGTTTTTCTTTGCACTCTGTTGCCAGTTCTGGCCATGTATTTGTTTGCACTTTTATAGCAATGTTGGCGGATTGGGTGGCATTCGAGCAGGGACAACGAACCACAGGTCCATTCCCCAACAACCCGCTGTTACTATTCCTGGTGGGGGGACATTTGAGTTTGTGGTTGCTGATATAATAAAATATGATGTCATGCCTTTTTATAGTTCACCGCATTGCTTTTAATACAGTAAAAGACTATATACAATTAAAACTGTTCCCATCATTAATAATAGTAAAAAAACATAAATATTTAATTGCTGTACTTTATTGTAAAAATAACAATATTTTGGTGGAAAAGGGGAAACGCCGAAATCAGCAATGCTTTCGATCACCTTGCAGTTTATTGCAATCGTATGCATTAACACGGGCCACACGAATTTCACTTCGTCGGATTTTCTGTCCGCATTTCGGGCAATTTCTGTGCTGATGAAACCAGTCTATAAAGCATTTGAAGTTATATACATGCCCGCATTTAAGCAATAGGAGTTCTCCGGGTTTTGTTTCCCTTATACAAGGAAAGATTGGTAGTTTTCGCATTCCACGACTAAATGTAAGTTGTAGTTTCTCGCATATTCTTCTCTGTACCGCCACTTTACGCTTTAGGATTTTGATCTCCCGCGCGCGCTCCGACGATCCTTCCAAGGATTTCAGATTGATATTCACTTGACTAACCAAAGCTTTACCATGCTCAACCAAATGCCTTGGATTACTTATTGTGTCTTGGGGCTCCTCGTTCACTTCCTTTAGTTGGTCTTGGAGAGTTTTTCGCTTTAGAATGAGATCTTCCACTTCCTGCATGAGATCCATATTTTTCTGGGTCAAAGTCTGCCTCTTATATGGTGCGGTGCTCATTTTCGATCAACTTAAGAGATTTAATAGCCTGGATACTTTTACTAAATTCCTTTAGAAAGCGGCGCTTCGAAGTCTTCTTAAATAAAATGCTCGGTTGAGATTCCTTCAAAATTAAAAAATTAGAAAAAATTTTTTGTTTAAAAGATTGGATAAAACAAAATTTACCTTAGTTGTGAACGCTGCGAACGACAAGATTCAACTGAGAGAATTTGTCGAATGCTACACAGAACACACATTGTAAGCCTTTTATTTCTATACCGATTAGATATCAAAAGCAAAATAAATTTACAAATAGAGTCGCATTTCGATTATCGATATTTTTCTATTGAAATCACAGTAGGTATGCAAACATGGAATATTAGGAAAATGTTGAATAAACTGCAAAAACTGGCATCAACTTCAATGATGATTAATAAATAGATTACAATATAAATATATTTTTATCGGCAATGTAGTAAAAAATACTTACAAACCTATACTTGCAAACCTATTGCAAGCCAAACATACCCGGGAGGTATTGAATGTTATTTCAGATGCACTAGGTACAATCTTCGTTTTCTCTTTCTAGAAGATTTAACATACATCACATTGCCGGTTTTTAGATTCTGCAACTGAACGGATTTTGTGTTCCACGTGAGATTTTAATCTCTCTTTGCCTTATTTCTTACTAAACCTTTAAACTTGATAAGTTAAGGCATTAAGAGACGCCCTTTGTCATTCGACGGAAAAGAGAATACGAGTCAAATATGTACTATATGAATGCGTATGCTGTACTTTATTGAAAAAAAAAAACAAACAATATTTTGGGAGCAACGGGAAACCACCACAATTAGCAATGCATTACTTTTGATTAACACGGGCCACACGCATTTTACTCCGTAAGATTTTAGTTCGGCAATTTGGGCATTTTCGGTTGTCTTCTAACCACTTTACTAGGCATGTGTGGTCATATGCATGACCGCATTTAAGCAATAGGAGATCTCCGTCTTTTGTTTCCGTCATGCAAATGGGACAGATTGGTAACTTTCGCGTCCCTCGTTTAAACGTTGTCTCTAGTTTGTCACATATGCCAGTCTGTAACGCCACTTTCTGCTTTAGGATTTCAATCTCCCGCTCGCGCTCCGACGATCCTTCCAAGGAACTGAGTATGATATTCATTTGACTAACAAAAGCTTTACCACGCTTAACCAAATGCCTTCGTTTCGGAGCTCTTGGTTTACTCATCACTTCTTTTAGTTGGTCTTTGAGAGTTGTTCGCTTTAGGATGAGATCTTCCACTTCCTGCATGAGATCCATATTTTTCTGGGTCAACGTCTGCCTCTTATATGGTGTGGTGCTCATTTTCGATCAACTTATGAGATTCAATAGCCTGGATACTTTTACAAAATTCCTTTAGAAAGCGGCGCTTTGAAGTCTTCTCAAATAAAATGCTCAGTTGAGATTCCTTCAAATTAAAAATTTAGATTAGAAAAAACTTTTGTTTAAAAGATTGGATAAAACAAAATTTATCTTAGCTGTGAACGCTGCAAACGACAAGATTCAACTGAGAGAATTTGTCGAATGCTACACAGAACACACATTGTAAGCCTTTTATTTCTATACCGATTAGAATTCAAAAGCAAAAATAATTTACAAACAGAGTCGCATTTCGATTATCAATATTTTTCTGTTGAAATCACAGTAGGTGCTAAAGTGCTAAAGTGAATTTACACTGGGGCGCATCATTTGGCACATTAGGAAAATGTTGATTACACTGCAAAAACTGGCATCAACTTTAATGATGATTAATAAATAGACTACAATATATATATATTTTTATCGGCCATTAAGTAAAAAATACTTATGAACTTGTTCCTGATTAGTCCAAACATACCAGGGAGGTACTTAATGTTATTTCAGATGCACTAGGTACAATATTCGCTTTCTTCTTACTGGAAGAATTTAACATACATCACATAACCGGCTTTTAGATTCTGCAACTGAACGGACTTTGTGTTCCACTTGTGATTTTCATCTCTCTGGCAATACATTTGCCTTATTTCTTACTAAACCTTTAAACTTGATAAGTTAAAGCATTAAGAGACGGGCTTTGTTATTCGACGGAGAAGAGTATACGAGTCGAATATATATGCTGTACTTTATTGAAATAAACAACAACAATATTTTGGTGGAAAATGCAAAATACCACAATTAGCAATACTCTTGATTAACACGGGCCACACGAATTTTACCCCGTAAGATTTTAGTTTGGCAATTTGGACATTTTGTGTTCTCTTCTAACCACTTTACTAAGCATTTGTAGTCATATGCATGACCGCATTTAAGCAATAGGAGATCCCCGTCTTTTGTTTCCGTCATGCAAATGGGACAGATTGGTAGCTTACGCATCCCTCGTTTAAACGTTGTCTCTAGTTTGTTACATATGCTCATCTGTACCGCCACTTTACGCTTTAGGATTTTGATCTCCCGCGCGCGCTCCGACGATCCTTCCAAGGATTTCAGATTTATTTTCATTTGACTAACCAAAGCTTTACCACGCTTAACCAAATGCCTTCGTCTCGGAGCTCTTGGTTTACTCATCATTTCCTTTAGTTGGTCTTCGAGAGTTCTTCGCTTTAGGATGAGATCTTCCACTTCCTGCATGAGATCCTTATTTTTCTGGGTCAACGTCTGCCTTTTATATGGTGTGGTGCTCATTTTCGATCAACTTATGAGATTCAATAGCCTGGATACTTTTACTAAATTCCTTTACAAAGCGGCGCTTCGAAGTCTTCTTAAATATAATGCTCAGTTGATATTCCTTCAAATTAAAAATTTAGAAATTAGAAAAAAATTTTTTGTTTAAAAGATTGGATAAAATAAAATTTACCTTAGCTGTGAACGCTGCCAACGACAAGATTCAACTGAGAGAGTTTGTCGACTGCTACACAGAACACACATTGTAAGCCTTTTATTTCTATACCGATTAGATATCAAAAGCAAAATAAATTTACAAAAAGAGTCGCATTTCAATTATCGATATTTTTCTGTTGAAATCACAGTAGGTATGGAACAAGTATTAAAGCCAATTTACACTGGGCACATCATTTGGCACAAAAGGAACATATTGATTACACTGCAAAAACTGGCAATGATGATTAATAAATAGATTACAATATAAATATATTTTTATCGGCCATTAAGAAAAAATACTTATGAACTTGTTCCTGATTAGTCCGGTGCAAACCTATTGCAAGCCAAACATACTCGGGAGGTATTTAATATAATTTAGTTTTTTGTCTTTTCTGGAAGAATTTAACATACATTACATATCCGTTTTTTAGATTCTGCAACTGTACATACTTTATGTTCCTCTCTGGCTATACATTTGCCTTATTTCTTACTAAACCTGTTTACCCAAAATTTAATTTAATTTAATTTATTTTAATTTAATTTAATTTAATTTAAGAAAATGTATGCAGTAACTTACCCATAAAATTTGATTTAATTTCCAAGGAAACAGTGTGTAAAGCGTGTAAAATTATGTTATCAGTGTTGTTAACATTCCGTTACATTTTGACTTTGGCTAGTTTTGTCAAAAATTTTTATTTGAGCTCATGAAAATGATGATAAGCCCAAACTTATCTTTTTTAATTATATTTTTAAAGTATTTTGACATTTTATCACACAACAAACATGATTTTCAACTAAAATAAAAGGCTTATGCTTGTTCATTTAATCATTTTATCAAGCACAAATGCCACAAGGAGCTTCAACTTCGGGAGCTTCCAAGTGTGTATTGTAAGGGCGCAATTTGTTGCCCTCCTTCGCAGTTGTTCGTGGTATGAGTTTTAGTTTGTCTAATGTACATTTGTTCGCACAAAAAAAATCAATACCATATACTATACATGTGTGTATGTGGGAACTGGACACTGGACACTGGACACAGGGCTGGCAGGCGCTATAATACACTGCCCATTAGTTGTTGCTTTAATTGCATAGGTCAACTTTATGAGGGTCAAACAAAGAGTATTGAATTTAATTTTAACCAAAATAACTTATCAGGTCAAAAAAAAAAAAATATTTTTTTGTTGCAAATATTTTTTTGACACGAAAAAGAAGTTTCCAAAGTGCAAGGCTTAGTTTGATTTTTTGTTGGTTTTTTGCATTTATTTTAAAAAATTTCTAAACGTCTTTTTTATTTTTTTATTTTTGTGTATTTTCTTTATAGACATTAAGACATATTCTTAAATATTTAAGAAGCTTGTATCATTAAAAAGAAATAATACTTATTTTTTAAGTTTTTAGAAAAAAAAGTGTTTATAAATTTTACTCAAAACTCTTTTTTTTTTTGCATAACTTTTGTGACATCCCTCGCATTTAATAAGGTCCAAGGTGGAGTAAGCTGAGCTATCTAACATAAATTTAATTTCATAAAGGATACTTTTCTGGCCATTATGTATTAACACACACAAACATACACATACGAGTGAGAGGGAAAGAACAGTTAGTGTGTGTGCATGTATTCCATTTAGGGCGCTCATATCTTAACATCCAGCGTTCATATACGAAAAACAACAATAACAAATATATATATAGACTGTGTGGGTGTGTATAAGTGTGTGTGTGCACGTGCGCTTAGCTTTCGATTTTCTGTTGTTTTTTTGGGGGGTTTTGGATATCAAAGTTTGGGTAGCATAAGTATGTATGATTTTTATTGTTATTGTTTTGTCCCTTTTATATATATATAATATATGTATATAGATGTATGTACACAAACGTATTTTGGTCGAGAGATTGAAGAAAAAATGAAACAATAATAAAAGGACGACCACGATAAACTGACAGACAGACGGACGAGACGAATGCAATCGTTTCATATATGAGCTCTTTACAAGGCAGCAAAAATCGTACAAACCTACATACATATATATATATATATATATATGGTTATAATTGGGTGGCATTGACGTGGCAAGGGTGCTGTTAAGGGTGGCACTCGGCGTCGAATTTCACCCTCAAAGCGCGTTGCATTTATCATTGCCTTCTTTTGTTGATTTAAGCGCCCCCATATCAACGTATACTCTCTCTCTCGCTATGCTGTGTGTGTGTGTTTTTAAGGGCTGCTCTCGTTTCTTTTCCCTTCTTTCGTTTCCTTTCCGTGTGCGGTTGTAATTTGAAGCCAACAACAACAGCCACAACCCACAACTTTTGCCCATATATATATATGAAACTCTTTATGGATTATGATATGCGCATGTATATGTATAACTTGATGTAATAAGCGACAACCACATTTTCCGCTCCATATTTTCTTGTTGTGGTGGGTGTAGCTTGTAGCAGTTTTGGTATTGGTCAAAAAGCTGCCAACAATCCCCGACTCCCGAAATATCAATTTCATAATTTTTGTGGTTACTTTCATAACGTAACATTGCCATCAAAATGGCGTAAAGCATTGCGTATGCGCAATATTTGTATGGGTGCATGGTGAAATGGGAAGTCTTAATTTGGATGAAACTTTTTTCTTTATTATTATATATTCTGCTTTTTTAGGAGTCTGTTTTTTCGAAAAGAAGACGCCGGAGCAGAAAATGTTTCACACTCATATTGCAACATAGGGCAGACAGCTGTGATTGTGGCGCCTCAAAAACCTCGTAAATGAATGAATAACGCCCACTGAGGCTGAGGTGAGAACAAAAAACGCGACGAAATATACATAAGTAAATACAGAAAAAAGGGATTAAAATTAATTTACTTCCTTTCTCTATAGATGAAACTTTCTGTTCAGGTATGTATAAAGTTCTTGTTTTTTTTTTTTGCTTTTATTTGTGTTTTGTGGCTATTTGCGAGTTTTTCTTATGTTCGGTTTTTTGTCAGACGCGACTTGTCTTATTCTCTCTTGCCTTTTGCGTTGCATTTTTCTCATTTTTCACATTTCTCATGCATCTTGAGATTGAGTACATTGTTGTGCGCCATTTTTTATATATTTTTTTTGTGTGCTTACCTTTGGGACGTTCATCCTGACATTGGCCTGGGCATAAGGCTCTTACCTAGGTGTGAGCTTCTTATTTATCTATACAATTTTTTTTACTTTGGTCAGTCATTCTTTTTCAGAGTCCACAAGAGGTGTTGGGTTATAGACTTATATATAAAGACTTAAATTAAGACTTAATACTCTACTTTCCATTAAAAATCAAACACATTTAAAAACAATATATTACGCGAATATTTAGTGCACAGTCTACCAATTGTGGTTTTATTAATCTTGTAGTATTTGCTGTAAGCCCATAATAAAGTATGGGCGAGAGACAGTAAACATTTGTACCCTTAGATACAACAGCGACATCATCTTCATTAACGGCATTTTGCGGCGCAAAAGTTTTCTTGTGTCGTATCTTCATCTTCTACGACTGTCAGCCAGAGACATCTCAGTAGGTCTCCACCTCTCACTCTCTCTGGCTATCTGTCTCTGTTGAATAAGCTTAAGCCGCCTAGAGAACTTTTCTTTGTATGTATTTATGTATAAGTGGTATGGAATTATGTGCGCAATGCTTAAATTTTAATTTCAGATTTGAACATAGAGTTTTGCTCATTTCAACTCTTAGCATTTTCTTAATTTGCCGCCACTTTTTCCATTTACCTAAGCGTGTCTCATTCAAGGAAAACCGCTTTACGTGCGCTTCGTCGCCATTTGACGCCTACCACTTGAACCCCTTTTTCCAGAATCTAGATTGATAAAACCCCAACGAAGGAGCGGGTTACCTTCACTTGGCGACAACCTTATCGTGTCTGAGACATCAACTACAGCCGGAAGGCAATAATTTTTTTTGCCTTTGCGTTTTGGTTGTTGGGCAAATGCCAAAATTACATCAAAAAGAGATGAAGGAATGCGAAGGCAGACGCCAGACGGAAGCAGACGGAAGGAGATGAATGAGCAAGAACGAATGGGAAAGTGAAGTGTGAGAAAGGTGGCAAAATTGAAATGGAAGAAATGCCAGAACGTCTATCCACTGCGACCTGTGTGCATAAATGTCTAGATTCCAGTTTAATTGCCGGGACATCTTGGATTGTATCAAAACGAAGGGTTTGGGGGATTGGGGTTAGCAACTCAACTGAACGGTTGCTATCTTCATAATGACTTTGAAGTGTCAAACAGTTTTGGAAAATTATCTGTTAGATGAAATTAAAATTTTACTTTTGCCATTTAAACATTGAATGGGGGGGCATAATTTATAATTTAATTTGTATAAAATTGGTATAAGAAGAGTTTTATTTCTTGTCAACAAGCGGGTTTCCATTACTGAAGACCCTTCAAATAAAACTAAGTCAACATATAAGTAGAAAGTGAAAAATAAATACGAAACTCTGTCCAAAGGTTTTTTTTGGTAGCCCACCCTAAGTATAAAGTATGAAAAGGCAATTTGTGCCAACCCACAAAACTTTTTCAATGTCCGCACAAAATCAATTTAATTTTTACTCATGTTCATGGCGAGTTTGAAGCAAAAAACGGAAGAGTATGTAGCATTAGCCCCTTCAGCTTGTTTGCTGCTTGTCCCAAAACTGCAAAATTTCACTTAAGTCACTTTGAACTTCTTCTTTTTTTTTTGGCAAAAGAAGTTAGCTATAGAGTTATTGGCTAGTTTTTGGCTTTATGGGTTGTGCACTCTTTCCCTTCTCCAGGGAGTGACCATTAGAAAAAGGCTAAATATATTTACATTTTATCCCAGCTGTATGATGTGGCAAAAACAACTACAAAATAAACATGTCTCTTCATTCTTCTTCTCAAACTCACCTCAATCTGTTAACCTTTCAGAGCTTGAATAACTATGTGTTGGGGTTTTTATATGTTATAGTTATAGTTTGGAGTTGCGTGAGACGAATAATATTATTTACTTTTTCAAGAAGATAGTCTACCAAAGTTTATTTAAACTTAGCTTTCAAAAGCAAATAGTGTTAAAAAAAATCGTAGTGATACTATTATCATACAAAATTTAATAGTACTTAAGTATCCTTAAAATCCATAATTGAAAAACATTAATTGAGTTTAAAATAGAAGTTTTGAATATTTTTATATTACTTCGATTATAAAACAGAATTATAAACGATTTTCTTAAATCACTTTTTATTTTTGTTGAAAACTATTACTTTAGCCCAAATAGCAATTCTTTTTTTTTACGTGTACCTGTGGCATATGTCAGGTTTTGAGGGAAATTGAAAATGCCGAACAGAATGCAATTGGTTTTGGGCCTCGGTGGGGGCAGCTGATGGACTTTCACATGACATGACAATAAGTTTGACTTGACCATTCGACCATTGCTCATATCCAAACCATATATGTATGTGTGTGTGTGTGTGTGTATGTATCTACCATGCTGCTTTTAGCCCCATCTCGTTTTGTCTATTTGGGTTGTTTTGTTTGTGTTTTGCGCCTGGTCAGCTGCCATTTTTTGGCTGGGGAGCTCAGTATCCCCATGCAGGTACAACCACATCTTTATGTCTGTGTATGTGTGTGTGTGTGTTTAATCTTTTCTTTTAGTTCAACTCTTGGTTGAACAAAGAGAAATATTTATGCGTTGACCAGTTCCATTTAGAGACATAGATAGACGCCTGCAGGCTTCTGCTTCTGCTTCTGCTACTGCTGCTGCTGCTGCTTGAAAGCCAAAAATTCCAAATTCAAATCCAATTTGAAATCAAAGCCAGTCACCACTTTATGATGAAAAATGTCCAAGATTCCAGGTTCCGTCCAGTATCCAATTGGCATTGCTGGAGTGCCCATGAGTATATGTTTCTATATACGTATGTGTGTACAGTATGTGTGTGTGTGAGGACACATGTTGACCTTTTTTGGACATACATACACATAGAAAGGGTCAGTAAGAGACAGGTCGACTTCGAGTTGTGCATTAATATTTAATAATACGAATTGCTGATTGAAGCATTTAGAATTTTCTATAGCTAACAACAACAGAAACAACAATTTGTTCACTTTACTGCTATTTGTTCATGTCTCTCATATGCCATGTATGTACACACACATATGTATGTACTTGAGTATACATCGTGTGTTCATGTCCCAATTGAGCTGCCTTGATTTTATTTGTTTATTGGAAATCATATTGGAAATAATTTAGTAGTCAGTTCGGTTTGTAGGAGTTGCATAAAGAAACTTAAAGGATGATACACACAGAGAAAAATTAGTCTTTATTTAAACCTCTTTTAACGTGTTCTATTTGGTTTTTGATATTTTCTTTAACACTTTTATGTTAAATTATGCAAAATATGGTCGGATTATTATTGCCTGGCCTATTTAAATAGATACGCACTAAACCGAAAATTCGATTTCGACGTTTGTTTTCTGAATTTGGAACAAAAAAGGCTAAAAATGCTGCATAAAATTAACAAAATGTCGAGGAAACTTTCTCACAGTTTAGCTGTAAGAATTTCAACGCGCTCCGAAAAGTATGCTACATAAAATGTTTTTGATATGCAAAGTGTATCCTAACGTATAGGTTTCTTCATGCTTTGGTTACGTATACGTCAAGAGTTTGAATTAAGTCTAATTAATTAATATTGTCATTGGCATTTTCATGTGATTGAACCTACATCGATAGTATAGGTTTTAATTAGACAGGCAACAAAAAGCTAAAAAAAACAAGCCATGGGACCATGGGTTGCTGCCATAATTGGTGCTACGTGCGCATTCAACAACAAACAGAGAGGGAGAGAGAAAAAGAGGACCCGAAAGCAGGCGACGTGCGTTATTTTTTCATTTGTTAACTTCCGGGCCTGCTCCCGGGCGTTGCCTGACGTTATTTTAATAACGTGCATGCTGCGCATTTAGGATAACATCTGAATTTATGTAACGGCGCACAAACAAAGATGGCAGGCACGTTGCAAAACAGACGAGAAGGAGCTAAAGAAGATGGGAAATATAAAGGGAGAACGAGGGAACGGCAGAGAGATTGTCGATGTCCTGGGGTTGCTGACAGCGTACCCCGAACACTAAGATTCAAATGAAAACTGATGCGGATTAGTATTTAAAATAATGTCCTGCAGGGATATAATTTTTTTGTTCTTCTTTTTTTTTGCCTGCAGAACATTTCTGTCGCAGTCACTTGGCTTTATTTTGTTTGTTATTGTTTCGCTTTTTTTTCTTCTCACTTTATTTATTTATTTTGCATTTTCTTTTTTTGTTTCATTCATTGTTGCGTTGTTTTAATTCCTACGCTCTTTTTGGGGAATGCTTCATAAAATTTATATTTCTAGATACGAGGGGCTGTGGGAGGAGCTGTGTTTGTGTGTGTGAAAGTTTTGGACATTTTTATTACAAGACAATTTACATATTTTTCTTGTAAAAATTCCTTGCCCCAAAGTTTCATATGAATGTTGTTGCTTTTGTTGTTTTTCATTGCTTTCGTTGTTTGTAATTTAATGTTAATTTTCATTATATTAACATTGTCTCAATCGCAGCTCATTGAATATTCTAGTTTGTTTGAGAAGAAGAGATGAAAAAATTTAAATTAATTCACTGCAGAATCGGAAAATAATAAAAATAGAAACATGTCCTGTTGCTGTTGCCACCTGCCACACGTATACTAAAAAGGGACCCTTGTCCTCATTATGTATTCCTTAAGCAAATGCCATTAATTATTATTATGTCCTTTTGATGGGTGATTGGAATGCTTCCTGCTGTTTGCCAAGCGTTGAAGTATAGAAACTTTTTCTATTAACACAATTTGCATGGCGAGTATTAAAACCAACAACGTTTGCTATTCCAATCGATTGATGGAGCAGACTATATACACATAAATGTTGCTCCCTCAGTATATGATATTTATTTTGTATATAACTTTCAAAATGCCTAATGAAAAGGCTTCAGGGAAAGTTATTACATTTAATTTAAAACACATTGCAACAACTTAGGCACATCATAATTAATCCCCCCCCCCAACTTGCTTCATTCCGACATGTGTGCGTGTGTGTGTGTGTGTGGGTTATGCGCTGTCTGCCATTGTCATATAAATTTCATAATACGACGTAATTAAATTTGCCTCAAACTAACGTCATGCGACGTAGTAAATGTAACGACGTAATGCTTTCTCTCTCATACATGCCTACAGAATAAGCTTTTTGGGTTGATTGTTTTACACATATTTAGAATGTTATATTAAGTCATAAACCAAGTGCGTAATTAAGCTAGATATGCGAGTAGATGATAATATGTACATATAGAATGGCTGATGGGACTGTACTTATCTTGGGCAGCTGGACGTAACGAATGTAATTTATTGCCAACTCCATTTTTTTTAAGGTTATTAACATTTTATTGGTTATACTCCAAAGAATTCCCTTACACGTCACAGATAGACCTGTTTTGTACTTTTTTCTGGAAAGAATATCCTTGTTAAGACAGATCTCATTACAAAATGTTGCCAGGCTGTCAGTTACACATGAAAATTGCACAATTTCTTCCTCTTTTTTTTGCCTTATTACTGTAAATTTACAGCAGAATTCTTTGGACAGCACTAAGCCCAGTTGTAGCTGCCTTGTATCGTTATTCCTATTTTTTTGTCTTTTCATTTTAATTTTGTACTTTGCTTTTGCTCATTTTCTTCTTTATTCTAATTAAATTTTTTTTCAGGCATGAAAGGCCGCTAAAACAGAGTTGTCGGGAGGTTGGGGAGGAGGCATTGTTTGGGTGCCAAACGGGGAAACAACAAGGCAAATTTATTCTTTTGTAAAAACAAGAAAAATTACGCAAAATAAATAAATTTACATAAGCTCTTGCTCTCTTTCTACCTCTCTCGCCCTCTCTTTCTGAGAAAAAAATAACAGCTACATAACAATAAATAAAATTGCATTTTCATTTCCATCTACATTTTTTTCGTTTCTTTCCTTTTGGGTTTACCTTGTAAACATTTCGGTTTGTTTTTGCCCTTTTTGCCAAAGAAAAAATGGAAAAAAGGCAAAAAAATAAAAACAAAGCGAGAAGAAGGTTTAAAAATAAGATCGTCTGGTATTTGTTTGTTATTTGAAAGTAATTAAAAAAATAAAAATGTAAGCTCTTAAGTATTTTGGGACAAAAAAAAATATTTGAAACCATTTTTTTGTATGCTTGGTTTTGACTGGGAAATTGGGTATTTAAATATGTTGTCAGTCATAGGTCTTTCGGCAATTAATTAGAAATGTAATGAGCCAACAAGTCTTGAGCTTATGTGATAAAAAAAATTGCCTTTAACAGGACGGGCTTACTTGTTTTGGATTTATGTTTATTAATGCAGCTTATGCAAGATTTAATTTAAATTAAAATAATCACTTTAAAAAGTAAAAATTATAACTGTGCTAACAGTAAGCTCATTTAATTAAAAATCAGATAAATTCAATAAACTTATGCCAATAAAATCGGAGACATAACAATAAAACCACAAGCTCTTATAAGTATGCTACACTTTTTAACACTTTATGTTCATCAAAGCTGTCATAGGATTATAATATATATTTATTGACATTCAAACTATTATTAAAAACAGCCCTGATTTACATAGGCAGATTTATACCACTGAAACCTAGTAATAATACAATAAAGCTTTTTGCATAAGACCTTAGGGAATTTAATTACTTACTCTACGTCTTTGCATTATTCCCATTCATTGTTCATGCTGCATTCCCAGATAAAACACGAACGAACGAGCGAGAGAAAGATAAAAATGAAGACAATTTTTTTGTTTTTTTTTTTATATTCTGCAATAAATGACATAATGAAGGAATTAATGAACAGACGAGTGGACAAGTTGAGTGTAGCAAACGCTGGCAACTCTGGCGCAAAACTTATGCAAATGCAAATGAAAATTAATTTAATCCGCAGTTCGACTAAATTTGCCCATTTTAATTTAATTACATGGACGCTGCCTACGTGAGCGACAGCTAACCAAAAAAAATACAAAAATAAAAAAAAGAACACAAAAAACGGACACTTGCGAGTGACCATTTTGTTTTTTTGTGCTCCTGCCATTTCTTTTTTGGGTTTGGGGCTTTGGTCATTTTGGCTGTAAGAATGTAACTACTATGTGATACTCTTTAAGAGTGTTTTAAGCCATCTTGGCAATTATTTTTAGCCGCATTGGTAATTTTCTTAACAAATTATGAAGGTTCTCTGCGGTTGCCCCCGGCTGCCATAATGTTTAAGAGGTGGCAATTAGTATCAAAAGCTTAGAGAGCTCTCTCTTTCTCTCTCTATAACTGTCGTTTATGAAATTAAAATGTAATTTTCATTAAAATGGAGGATTTACATTTTGTGCCCATTTATTTTGCTGCTTTATTTAATTATCCATCTTGTGCCTACTGCAATGCAGATGGAAGACAATTCTCTGCTTAATCAAAACAACAAATTAATTAGTAAAAAAGCAATTATTTGAATCTATGTTTTGTCCCTGAATTGAATGATCAGCGCAATTGAAATTTACTTGTTTCTTAAAAGAAAATCAATAATTTATTACTCAAGGTAAGCTGTACACACTTGTTTCTTTCTGTGTATCTATACACATATGAATTTTATTATAATGTTCCCCCAACACAATTCGTTTTTACAACCCTTTTTTAATGCAACTCGGGCTATCTACAATATGTATGCCCATCCCCCTTGCAGGTTGAAGGTGTTTTGGGATGGTCACACCAATTGCAAAAAGTGGATAGCGGCATCTATACATAAAGCACATTATGTAAGAAAAATGCTAAATAAGCGCTTAATGCATAATCTGTTCGAGGCATTACAATGTGTGTGTGTGGTTGGGGTTGCCACACCGTTTACATTTTGTCGCAGCCCCCGCGGCGGACAGAGCAAAACGGACAACGGATAGAGGCGAAACGGACAGAGGACAATGGACAACGGCCGTCCGGGCAGATATGGACATAATGTATGACTGCCATTTTATATGTTCCTTTGAAAAATGTGCTGACACTTCGGAGGCCGTAGCATAAGCATGGCTTGAAGGTTGGTTGGAGTGGGGTGGGGGAAGGGGTCGGGGTGGAGAATGATGGCGTTCGTGCGAAAGGGTTGACCCCAAACGCAATTGACCAACGTGTGTTTTCTCTTCTTTCCATTCGCTTTGAGGTAATGGGGTGTTGGTCAGCGTGTGTGTGTGTGTGTGTTTGGTACGTTGAAATCCTTTTATCATTTAAATGGCATATGGCAAAAGGCAGGTTTTATTTTTATAGCACCGCCCCTCCACCCTCCACACCGTCTCTGCCACGTCTAACGAAGACGCCACGGAAGTTGCGGCAAACACGAAACTCAAACAAAACATATCGCACAAAATTTGTAAATGTCAATTGTCAAGCGGTTTTTTCTTTGCGTTCCCCTTCCCCACGCTCAGCCCTTATTTATTAATTTGCTTAGTATTGTTTTTAGCACATATCCCATACTCCTGCACGATTTTGCATTGTCATGTACATAGCACAACTCGACCGTTATCGTAATCCCATATAACCGTCAAGTCAACTCCTGCCGCCCCCTCCTATTAAAAACCCAAGTCCCGGTCAGTAAAATACAATTTTCCGCACAGCAGGTGTGCCTGGAGTGGGAAACAGGGACTGAATTAAAAAAAAAAATAAGGAGGAATATCCAGGGATAGGCTGGAGTTTGGGTGCATGGTCACAGTGACATATCGTAATTTTTTGGCTTTGCACATTGATTGGCGTACATTATAAAATTTTGTGAAGTGACCCCGCCAACCATGTGATTGATGATCCAAACGTGATACTTTTACAGTATTTCTGAGGGGGGGAACGAAAAACCAGATTAAAGTCTATTGCATAATTTTCGAATTACATTTAGAGTTGGAGAACATATTTATTTACTAAAAGTGAATTGTCAAAAGCGAAAAGTCCATCAAAATGTTGATTTTCTTTGGTACAGTAGAGTTTTGATTATGTTGGGTACAATATAAATGGTGGGGATCAATGTTTAACATTATGTATTGCTTTTACAAGATGCTTGACGGCTTTCCCAATATAGTAAACAACCTTAATACTGTAAAGGATTTTTAGTGCTTTAGAATAATTTGGATAAGTAAAAAGCAAAAGAAAAATGTGTATCAACAAAAAAATAATTAACAAGTACGTAGGCTATAGTCATAATATTTTGTTCACAGAGCTGAACCGGGAAGTTTATTTTGATATCGATTCCATGCGTATATCGAAAATGAGAACATTTATCGATCATGTGAAAACCACTTGCATTGCGTGTTGGTAAACGAGAACTATTATTGAAAATATCAAGTATCTAGCCATTATAACTACTGCGATTATGGGTATATTGACTTAGTGGTTATTGTTGACAATCGGAGATGCTTCCCCCACTTAATGTGCTTTGAGTAAATGTTTTCACTGTGTGTCGTCTTATGTCGAGGTTAATCTCAAATGATAGCTCATCGTACCTAACTTTATAGACATTATCCAACATTCAAACAACATAAATCAAACAGAGTTTGCTTAACCGCCCACATTTACTTTAATATAATAAGCATGCCAAGAATGTGTCAATTGTCTGCGGCATGCAACAGCAAAAATATGAAAACAGATGCGTCGCGAAACGAAAAGTGAAACCCCTGACTAATGATGTGCCAACAAATTGAACGCAACCGGCTAGACTTTTACCCGTTTTGTTGTTTTGTAGCCACACCCCAATAAAAAGACGTAGCAAGAAGACAAGTTGACTTTACTCAATAATCAGTAAAAAATGGTAAAACGCCTAATTCACTTAAAAGCAACAACAGCAGCAACAGCGACAACAAATTTGACAATGAAAATCATATGTCATCATTATGAACAGTGAAATGATTTCATTTTCCACACAATGTGCCGCACATATGTCCTGCTTCCACTCCGTGAAACTAAGCGGATAATTTCGAAATAATATCATAATCATAAGCATCTATGCAATTTCAACCCTTACACCGTTACCCAACCCCCTTCGTACTGATGCCACACAAAAGTCAACCTGCTGACTGCGTTTGAAATTGCGCACTTCGAAAGAGGCAGGGAGAGTGAGGAGTGGGGGGAGGAGAGATTTGTGGCACCCTTTAAAATCTACACAACTGCAAAAAGGGAAATTATGGTAAGCGACGAAATGAAAAAGGAAAATATGTCAAAATGTCTGTTAACCCTCGTGGCATCCCAACACCAAATACACCCGCCATCCAACACCCAACCCCCTTTTTTGCATATTAAATTAATATAATACAGTTTTGAAAATGCTTTTGAGCAATGTTGATGATGTTTACATTGTACGGCCATGAAAGGAACGGACGCAACGAAAGTGTACAACATCCCCGTCGCAAAGTCGCAAATAAAACAAAGCAATGGGAATATTATGCACTTGTTCGCCCTGAAGTATGCTTTTAATAATGCCAAAGTGTTCAAGGGTGCAGATGGGGCGTGGCCGCATTACGCCCACTCTTTCTTTCCTTTTTGGGGGTTACAAATTTGAATAATATAACAAAGTACTTTATGAGCTGGAATTAGAGGTTGGTTATTTTGTGATATTTTTTGGTTTCTTTTGTAAAGAATAATTAGAAAATTAAATTTTTGTAAATGTTTTGGCTACTTTCAACTATTTTATGATATTTTCTTAATATGTATTTACCTATGCTTTAAAGTGATTAAGATATTACGAGATGTTGTAAGTATTCCCAAGACTTTGCTGCCCTCTCTCATTTGATTAACTTTAAACCCAAATTATTCCATTAGGGCAAGGCCTGCGGGCATAACATGATCTAGAAATTGTGTTCCTGTATTGTAAAACCCGCCCTCCACATGATGATGATTATGATGTCGATGGCCAGGCAATGTGTTATAAAACTACACTTGTCCAAATTCCCAAATGTCTACTTTTCAACGCGCTTACGATTTTTAAGCTGCTTTTAATAAATTCGACACAAAATTGAATTTTCATAACGGTTTGTCCCAACACTTGTCCTTTTGACACCACCGTTGCAAAGCCGGGCAGCCGGTCTATGGCTTCAGGGCCTGGGCAACTTTTATGCGACAGTCACTTAAAAAGTGATTCATGGACAAAGTCACCCCCGGTAAACAGCTCCCAGGGAAGCTGGCAGCAATTTAAGTCGAGTCCCGGCTCTTTACAGTTTTCAGCTGTGTTTGTTTTGTTATCCTGGCGTGTGTGGACGAAGGGTAACATTTTTAAACTCCACAGTTAGAGTATAAAGTCGTTAATATATTAAGGTTTTTAAATATTTTCCTGAGATATAACTAATCTGAATAAATATATTAATAATTAAGAAAGTTAAAAAAAAAATCATCAAACGCATTTATGTTATTGTTTAAGAGCTCTTTGAACGTTCTAATATCCTTTGTATTGTATTGTTATCTTTTTCTTTCATTTTCATTTTGGCCAACACAAAAAAAAAAATTAATGGCTATGAGTAACTGTAACGCTTATAATGATTTCGACCCCAATTTATCAAGTGATTTCTTCCCTCGATACGAATCTTGGCGGAAAGTGAAAAGTCGAACGACGCCAAAGGGAAAGAGATGCAAACAAAGTTTGTAATATATATAAGGATAAGGATAAGTATAAGGCACGAGTAATCAAACAATGATGATGCGCAAGAATTCACATTTTCCAAAATGGATGGGTGGATAGCAGGGCGTATTGAATGAATTATATGCAAATATGTATGCGTCAAAGTTTCAAGAGGTGGTTTTGGGCGGGGGGGAGACTCAAGCGAAACGCGGCATGTCAAAAAGTTTCTGACTTCAGGACTTGAGACCCTGTTTGTTATCATTATCATTAGCCCAGCCAGGCAGCACATTTTTCACAGCGAAGGGGGCGGAGCCAAAGGAAGTGGTTTTCGTTCTTTTTTTTGTTGCCTCCCCAATGCTGTCCATGAATTATGGTGCACAGTATTTCTTAAGGTAGCCGCGTAAGGAAGCACTTTCATTAGCTTAAATTTTCTGGAAATATTTTCGCAGCCATGAATCTTCCATTTTTTTTGTTCTATGCTGTTGTTGTTTTTGTTGGGTTCGTGTCGGCCTTTTGCATTGTGCGTTTTCTCATGAACGCGCCCAAAAAGTTTTTTTTAATTTGGTTTACAGATTATTAGCTGCTCATCGCTTAATGCAAATTCGATTAGGAACATTCTGTCGAGGTGTTTGTAGACGCATTCCAATTAATGCTTTATGCTTCTTTCTTTGCTTTCTGAATTTATTGTATTTCATTTTAAATATTCTTCTTTGCTCAGACATCAACGACATTTTAATGTTCATTCTCTCGTTCACCTACGTGTGATTTGAAAAGTGTGATAGTACCATAGAGAGCAGCTCATTCCATCATATTCCTATGACAAGCGGAGTAACCCGCGAGCGCGTGCTGAGCTATTATTCTTGGAACAACAACAGCGAAGCAACAACATGATTAGAACGTGTTCCGTGTTGTACACTTAGCCAAAATGTAAGTATTTTGTACTGATAAGTATAAGAATGTTAAGCTTTAATATTTAAAATTTTTATGATTTGTAAAAGACGATCAAAAACAGATAATTGTTATGAAAAGAAATATTCTAGTTAAGAACTTACTTATAGCTTAGCTTTTTAAATATAATTAATTATAAAAAAAATCAAAGACGTATTCCCTTTCAAACCGCATTTGAAAAAATTTTTGAAACATTTTCCAAGTGTATTTAAAGTCTGCTTTGAGCTGTCGGCAAACTGGGCACTGAACGAGTTGCGCTTATGACAAGTAACATGTACATTTAGCTCGCTCCACATAAACACTTACATATACGACAACTCACATATTTGGGCATGCATATGATGAAGTGTGTGTGCGAGTGTGTAAAAGAGGTGTGCACACACACGCACAATGTCGTTAAACAAAATAATTTTCATAATTTTATCGTTTTTCTTGTAAATGTCGTTGGGGTTTTTGGGATTTTGTTTTATATGGCGTACGTTCACCCGCGCGTCTAGGGAAATAATTATGTGAAATACCTATAAAAAGCAAAGTAAATGTAAGTAAGCCTTATCTGTCAGCGTGGATTTATGCTTTTTATGACTTGAATGCATAAATTTACGGGCTAAGTACAAGTACGAACAACTCGAGCGTGTTGATAAAATGCCCAAGGCAAACGTTTTTTGATACCACTTCGTATAGCAAAATATGTTTCAAATGGTTTGTATAAGTCATGTTTATACTGCTTGTATGCATTATAGGCAAAACCAAGGCAAGCTTACATAAATTATTCAACATTTTCTTATCATTCAATTGATATGAGCTTACATGAGGGCTTAGCCCACTTTAAAGTTGAGTTGAAAACTTTGAAAACCTGAGCATAGATTAATGAAAGAAAAGTAAAAATTATTTTTGCGAAATATTTATACTAATTGTATTCAAATATAATAGTAATTGACATTTTGCATAAAAAAAAAAATTATTTATAAAAAAATAATCTTGCTTAAAGCAAAAAGTAAAATAAAATCATGAATTTCCGTAGGATAATTTATTTAGATTTTTTGTTTTTTTGTTTTTGTTTTTTTAAAATATAATTTGTTGTTATAAAGTTTTAATATCCAAGCCCATTAAAACATAAAAAACTTAAGTGCATATATCTAAAATATTTTTTTGTTGTTGCTGCTGTTGTTTGCCCTTGTAAATATCACTTATACGCATGTTGTACATTCAATTTGCAATGACCACACACATTGAGTGCAACGAAAAGTGACAGGCAAGCGATTTGTGAAAAAGGTGACGCAATGATACTGTGGCAGTGTTTCCCTTTGGGACATGGCAGCGATATCCAAATTATATCTCAACTGAACGGCAATCAGTCAGTTCTGAGGCATCGTTTGATTAGCCAATTTATGGCACGTTCCTCTTGGCCAGCAACAACGGCAACGGCAGCAGCTGCTCGCCAAGAAGTATTTGGAGCGAGTTGCTGGCGCAGCGCATGACCATAAAGTGGCAACTGGCGGCAAAAATGCCGCTGCAGGCCAAAAGCAGCGACGCAGCAGAAATTATTTCATACGCGTTGCAACTGCAACACACAACGCACAGCCCCGCTTGCCCGCTGCCCCGTTTGCAAGTGGCAAGCCGCCTGTGCCCGGCGCATGTCAACATGAGTTTCATAAATGGCATTCAGCCGGGCAGCGTTTTGTCAACGCGTTATGTTCTCATATTGTTGTAGCCAAGTGTGTTTGTGTGTTTTTGTTGTCGTTTTGCTTTTTGGTCGCTAATGCCTTTTTGTGTCGTTTCGGTATTCAGTTCAATTTTTTTGCTCATTTTTTTTGATTTATTTAATTTCTGTGTGTTTTGTATTTCTTTTTTGTTTGTTGCACCGTTTTTGGCAACTGGTTATGAAGTCTCATTTTTGTATTTCTCTTAATTAAAAGCTGCACTAATTTTTAATTAGACGCATTTATGTAATGAAAAGCCGTTTGGCTAAAACACGCCAGTCATTCAGTCTGTCAGTCAGTCTGTCAGTCGACCATTTGACCATTATGACTATTGATTATTTGTAATAACTTACGTGCCGTGTTTATATTTGTATTTTTTGTATTTCAACTTCCCAGCCACATATGGTTATTGCTGATTGGTATTCACATTAAAATGTGCAAATGTTATAAATTGCTCGTCCAACAACTCTAATAGTAGTAATCATTAGATTTGTAATTTTGATTAATAGCAGACACTTATTTTGAGTATGAGAAGTTGGAATTTAAAAAATTATATTTTATGTCGTATATTTATTTAATTTGTTTTGGCTTTAGAGAATGATGAGAATAATATTTTTACAACATTTAAATGATTTTTCTTATTATTTACTTTAATAAAATGAATTCCTTATTTTTCATTTTAAGCTTTGACTTTGAGGCATAGATAACAAACATAGCAATGAGAAAATCTGCGTCATAAACATCATAAGTCAAATACTATGTGCTCATTAAAAATACTTGAATATATATATATATATAAAAAACGCGTTTATCATGCAACTTATGTTTGAGTTAAATTGTTGCTTATAGCTTTTTTTTTTGCAATGTTTCTGTCCAAATTGGTATCAAACGCCGCGTATGCGTAATGTCGTTGTCGATGTAGCGACAAACGATAAATCATGTTTCCATAAATACCGAAACTTGCAATGTGATTTCCCTAATAATAGTCAAATGTGCTCAATAAAATAATCACGTACGAAGCGCCTAGCGCATTAGCTGTTTTTTTTTTTAAACGATCGATTGCCGATCGGAGGTGACACAAATTTTTTAACTCGTTGTTAAATAAACTGGCCAAGCCAAGTCGTCCGGGCCAATTTCGGGCTCGTCTAATTTATTAAAGTCAAATTCGGTGCACAATTGCAGCAATCGATATCGAGATCGAGATGTATATAAGTTTACCAAGAAAGATCCCCGCTGCATCTCAGCTAATCCTCGCTTTGCATTCATGTCAATATTGTCACGCCGACCGCACCCAAAACAGTTTAGTTCAGTTGTTGTTGCACTTGCCGTGGCATTTCCATTTGAGTGCGACAGCCGTCAATCAATTTGTAAGCAGCCGTCATCAGAAAGCGCGTTGTAGCCTGTCATTAAACAAATGACGGCTGATTCCAAATTTGTTTACATTTTCGAGTTGCATTTTTTGTTTGTTGCTTGTTATTTTTTTTTTTTGCACAATTTTCCAAGTGCGATGAAAACATTGCAAAACTAAAAAATATATCTAAATAATTTGTGTTCATTAGAGAAAATCGTTATGATTTAACAGTATTTTATTGGATTTTAGCGGGTAACTAACAATATTAATTAAATAATATTATAATTAATATTATGTTTAATAAAAACAATTAAAAATATAATCGAATCAAATTAAAAGCAGAAATTAGTTGAGAATTCGCTATTTTAATTTACAAAAAAAAAAAAGAAATTACAATGCCTTGTCAACTGTTGTCTGCAGCTCGTTAGTTTCGAATAATAGTGTCTGCTAGACGAAATTAATTTTAAATTTTGTGAAGGTGCTGGAAATGAGGAATAATAATTGTCAAAGGACAAGCTAAGGGCTCTCTTGCTCGCAGGACAATTGCGTACAGACAAAAGAATGATGACACTTGAGACGGTCGGCGCACATAATTCAGAGGAACTTTTGTGCTAAATGATGTTTTACAAGTTTTGTTCAATCGCTGCTTTCTGCAAAAGGCGTCAACGATTCAATTAAGAAGTTGTCATGCTTGGATGGATGGTTGAGAGGGGGGAAAGGAACATCAAAACAAGTGTCAAAGCGGAAGCGGAAGCGGCGGTGAAAAGTAAAGCTGCATAAAAGGATTTTCTATAAGAATTTGATTTGGCTAAAGTCAGGCCGCAGTAAAGACAAGGATTTGAACTGGGATTCTGGAGCAAAAGCAAAACTGATAAGTGAGTAAAGGACTCACACCCAACAACCACAAGGTTTTTCAAACTTTACTCATTTTCAAAATTACAATGTTGCCACAAGCATGCGCTTACCGCAGCAGTAGCAGCAAGGGCAGCAACAACAGCAGCAGAAGAAGCTAGAAAAATCTGAACGTAAGCAAAGTCAATCGGAAAAGTTGTCGACGCCAACCAACAACATCAGCGGCAGCAGTAGCCAACGGCGCCAGCTCTTTGTGATGAAGCCCAAGACGCTAGAGAGAGTGAGAGGTAAAGCATTTAAGAAGAATGGTTAAAGGATGCCATCTTGCCACCTCTCCACTCCGCTGAAGGCGTCTTTGCAGCTGCTCGTTCTTAGCAGACATTTTTCTTTGCTTCTTTGCGAAAAGTTTTTTGTTGCAACAACCACTTGACGCTCGGTTATCTACCCTTTTACACAACGCCTCCACCTTACACCACTCTGCCCTGCACCTTCGTGTAGCCATAGAAAAAATATTGCACGCATCTGCCAGCCAAGTTGAGCAGCAAAGGCGCTGCGGTGCGGCTTTAGCGGTAAATCAATTTCTGCAAATGAGATTTTTCAATTATAAATCAATTTTCGATTAAAATTACTTTTACGCACTTTTGGCTTATGCCCAGATCCTTTAGCTTTGTGCTTGTGGTCGTAAAAGTTTTCCTAACGCTGTAATATTGAGACCAGGAAACATGAAAGTAAAGATCTTAAAGAATGTTTACAAGTTATAAACTAAATTTGAGTATCGAATACCACAAGTGCTTAAAGTTAATGATTTAACTTCAAGGTTTTTGAGATTTTTGTTAAGAGACTTTAGAAATTTCAAACAAATATATAAATCTTATGTCAAGGGGCTTAACTTTTGTTTTTTTTCATTTATTAATCTTATACCTTATCTTTATACTCAACTATATAATAGGACTCCAATATTTACCTCTAATTTAACATTTTTAAATATTATTAAATATGTTTTTATCTTTATCTTTATACCTGTTATATCTTTACCTTATACAATTCAAAGCTAACAATATAAAAATATATTCATTCGATCGATTTGATGTGGCATTTGCAATTAAGCTGATGCCACAGAGAGAGAGAGAGAGAGAGAGAGAGAGAAAAAAAATGCACTTCACTTGATTTTGCGACTCTCAATTAAATTGTGAATTATGGCCTTCGATTTGCCAAACGCCATAAAGGCCACAAAAATATGAGTCGCTGTTGCTGTGCGGAATAAAAAAGACAACAGAGAGAGGAAGAGAAAAAGAGAGTTAAATTTCAAGTTGCCGGTTAACATTTGGACCATAAACCTGGCAACGAGGCAACGCGCATAAACTTTAACGATCTCCAGTTGTCTCAGTGCAACATACGACATACAAACACATACACACACACACATACATATATCAAGCTGGCAGCAATCAATCCAACCATCCAGCCAGCTATCCAGTCAGCTATCCATCCAATACAACTCAGATGCGAACGATACCGACACTGGCCGTTATTAAATTATAAATGAATGAATGCAAGTATATATGTTGGTGAATGCTAGTTGTCGTCAAGATAATTTTCAATCGTGCTCCACATGCTACGTCAGATCTCTGTTTTAGTTATCACTGCATTGAGTTATGGCCAATGTCACAAAATATGATGCGAAAAGACAAAAGAGAGACTTCAGCACATAAATTTGACAAAAGAGTGAACGAGAATGGAAAGAAGAGGAGATGCCGTCATAGGTCATAAAGCTGAGGCATCTCAGTATTTATGAGACTTGGCAATTAATAAATTCGTGGCTAGTTGAAAATAAATCGCTAGCAAAAAAGCATAATATAAGAAAAGACCAATCAAATTATTTATGGCTCACGTCTCTGGAAACCTGAAAAGAGGGTGGGGTACAAGGAAGGCCAAGTTTTATGGTAACACCAATCAGGCAATCGTTTTAAATTGGCAACAAGAATTCGCGCTTGTGTTTTTTCTAGCCAGCCTGGCATTCAGCAATGATTGATTCCCCTCAATAAAACTGTTCGCAATGCAACCGCAAAAATATAAATCTTGTACAGAAAAAAGGGTTTCGGTTTCGGGTTCTCGAGGCCATTAACAGCGCACGTGGATCGACTGATGGGTGCAAAGGTCAATCTGTGCCTATGGCTATTTATTATTATTTATTATTATACAAGAACACTTGCTTGCCAATCAATCACAATTCCTGATGTTAATTCTTTTTGTAATGCTTTCTGTTTTCCATTTTACATTTGACTTTCTTTCTCCATTTTTTTGATAAATGTCGCACGCCGCGTGTCGTTTGGTTTTTTTTTTTCTGTCGTTTTGATTCCCTACAAAAGTGAGAAGTGTCGCATTTTCTTGGAAAATGTAGCAACAACAGCAACAGCCGTTAAGTCTTTCTCCCAAGGATACGGAATTACACTTATAGCAAAGTGTCCTGTCTGCGTTTTGGGGGCTGTCATTGCCCCAGAGCGACTTTTTGCTCTCTCTCTTTTTTAGGGATTCTTTTTTTTTTGTCGTTTGTGTCTCACGAGTCGCTTCAATTTCGTTTATTTTTGTTTGGAGCACGTGGCGGGAACAATTCACGATGCGACGCAGCTTGCTAGTCAAGCCTTTAATTTATGCAACCCTGGGGAGATTTTGATTTTTTCCTACGATTTGTTAAGGATGGGTATAGATGTGAAGTGTGGGTAAGAAAATGCTTAACCTTTGCCTGTAATTAGTAATTTGAATAGGATGGATATGTGTAAGTAAGACCTGTGAGAGTTGCTTGTGTATCGTTTCAGTGACTTTAAATGTTTTTCCTAAAAAACTCTGTTTTGTTTTAGTAGTGAAAACATTAAAAATTAAATAAAAAAATTACCAAATGATCAAAAATAAGTCTAAAGTTTTATTTTAAATATTATTTTTTATATTTTGAATATTTAAAATTTTGTTGCAAGGTTAAGGAAAAGAAAATACATAGATTTTGAGAACGTTGAAAAAATATTTTAATTCAAAACGTTTGATTTTATGTCCAGGTATTTAGCAAACCAGGGCTGTCAGCTGTAAGCTTCACAAATACTAGAGAACACACCCTTCCCCCCCAACACACACGTCCTGGCTGTCACATTAACACATCATTCATAAGGACATGTGCCAATGGCTTTTGAAATATTTGCCAGGAAACAGGAAAACAGAAACACACTGAGAAGAGAGAGAGGGAAATTGAAACAGAGAAATAATGGCAATGAAACGAACGAACTCTCCCCAGCGATTTGGCGTCTAGGACGCATCGTTTTCGCCTGTCGCTATTTCAAATTTGGATTTGAATTTGAATTTGAATCTGAATTTGCGTTTGCCAAAATGTCAATAAACTCGGACGAAATGTGTTTTTGTTATTTTATTTATTTCGGTTTCTGTGCCGTGTGCCTTTGGGTACTCGACAGAAAGAAGAGAACAAAATTGTTGTTTCTTTTTATTTTGTTTGCTGAATTTGCTTTTATTTCATGTTGACACATGGCGCTGACAAAAATTTTTATGCGAATTGGTTTCGCATTTTGAAATAGTTTCATAAAAAAGCAAATGCAACAAAAAACTGCCAATCTCAGCACAAGCACAAGACCCCCAACTACTGCGAATGATTTCCATTTGACATTGATGATGTTTACTTATTTCGGTGAAAATGGAAAATATACATTGTGTGTGTATGTGTGTGTGTGTTTGTGTGTGTATATATTGGTAATTTTTCTTTTGCTGTTTGTTGTTTATTTTTTTATATCACAACATAGTATTTGACAGTTGGGCGACATTGATGGGCGCATTGTTCATGGAGGGTGGCCTCATCTTTATATGGTTTCCATCTACTCCAACTTCACTTTTTTTTTGGTTCTTGTTTTTTGCACGACAAAGTTTTGACTTATATGCAAAAAGCATATGTGAAAATGGAGTGGGGAGAGGAAGAGAGATTGATTACCCATAGAGAGCCCATTGAGTTTGGTTAGAGTGTTTTTGCATGTTCAAATGAACAAATATATGTATGTATATATATTTTTTAGGCATGTATGTATATTTTGGTGTGTTCGTATGTGTGTTTTGTAGGCGCCTTTGTGGGCTTGTGAAAATATTTAAATTTGAAATTGCAACCAATCAAACAATTTTCCAATCAAAAGCTTCTATTTTGCCAATTTTGAGTCGAAACCGATGTGTGTGTGTGTATTTGTGTGTGTGCAACTTTTAAGTTGCATAATTCAACAAAGAACGTCAAACGCAGTATGCCCCCCCTTTACAGCACCCTTTAACAATAGTAGACTCCTTTACAGTTTTACCTGTGCGTATGTGTGCAAACATTCAGTCTGCTCTGCCATTCATCCCACCATCCCCATCGCTTTTGGTCTATTTCCAAAAAGGCACCGAGACTACGCAATTACCATGAACAACAACGTCCGGTGTGGAACTAGTTGTATTGGAGGCTCGTACGTGTGTGCGTATGTGTGTGTGTGTGTGTTAGAAAAGTCGTAAATATTCCAAATGTCATTTTCGAAATCCTAATTTACGCTACGTCGTCATCGTCGTCGACGTCGTTCGTACGTACGTTCATTCCAAAATGCACATTGCACATTGGCAATGTCCAAAGAAGACCAAAGCACAAAACACAAAATACACACGCACTGCAATTTGCCAGCTCCACTCCCACACCTCGCACTCCCCTCCAGGAAGGCAATCTTCAACGGAGCGAACTCGTTGCACTCATCGTCAACGGGATTGGCATGCCTCATCCTCATCAACTGTATCGTCATCATCAGAAGCGTCGTCATCAGCATCAGTTGAAGGCAACATCCATTCACTTTTTCGCATTTGCCATTTTGTATCGAAACATGCAATCAAAATTTTCAAATTTTCTCTCTCTCTGCCTTCTTCTCCCTGTGTGTCCACTCTTCAAACAGACACACACACACACACACGTATGTACAACACACACGCACCGAATGAATTACAATCAGCACACAATTCAACGAAAAATGCCATCCAATTTCTAAACTGTGTGTGTGTGTGTGTGTTGGGGGGAGGTGGTCCCCCCAAATACAATTGGGGCGCGTTAGGCAAAATGAGTGCATTTTGGAGCCCAAAAACAATATGTTTTCCAAACGGCATTTCCATTTATGTTGCATGTTGTGCACACATTTCCGCAAAGGCACCACCTTACTTTTCCCTTTCCCCCCTCTCTATATCTCTCTGATATAGACGCCTACTTACATATACCATCTACCCACCTACAGTTGGAGTTTGTTCAAGGGGGGTTTACTGGGTACATATTGGAATTGCACTGGGATTTTGGGCTTGCATTCGCGTAGTCCTCCTCATTACCTATTCCGTTTTAGTGTATGTGTACAGTAGTTTATGTATGTTGTTGGTGTGTGTATGTGGTTCCAGATTGCAACAATTCGTAACTTGATGGTCGCCCCAACTATACAAAACTGGTCGAGTTTATAGCTTATCGAAACATTTTACTATGGTTTAAGTCATTTTGCATGTAATTTAGGCAATTACATGTAGACAATAATGAGTTTTGTTTTAGGCAGAGCTATGTTTTTGGCATTTGAGTCTTAAATATTGTTTATAATTATGAAAGAAAGCTTTTTTTCATAGTTTTTGGGGTCTCCTAAATTAACATCAAGTCCAGTTTAATCATATTAGGATAACCTAAAGGACAATAAAATAATTAAGATTTTCAGAGATTCAGCAAAATGGAAAACAAATAGTTCTCATAGTTTTTCTGAGTGGTTGAACTATAAAACCAATATTTTTATTTTTTAATTATTATTCTTTGTAAAAATCAGTATCGAAAACATTGTTATTTAAACAATGGGTTGTCATCAAAAGCCTAATAATATTGTGATCTTAAAATAGGTTAGCCTTTATTTAAAGAAACTTCCTTTCATAGAAAAAATCTAAATTTTCTGAAATGTGTTAAACACCAAAAACAAACTACAACCAACAGTTTAACAATAAAAGACAAACATAAAATAGAAAATATGTTCGTCAATCAAAAAACAACAAATCTAGACATATGTTCAAAAAGCTCTTTCAACTCATTTAATTTTGAGGTATTCTGTTGTTGGAAAATGCCTTTACATCAATGCGGCCGATAGGAGAAGACAATCTAACACCAATTTGAGGTAAATAATTACCTCAAGAGTAATAAAATTAAAAATACATTTACCAAATATTGAATTTCAAAGTAAATAAATTCAAATTAAAAGAAAAACCTCAAACCACAAAAAAAACATAAACAAAAAATACGAACAAAAATTCGCTTGAAATCATAAAATAAAATCGAAAGAATCAAAAAAAGAGTTTTAATGACTTCGTTTTCGATCTCGACGCAGCATCGAGAAAAACACGAATAATGATGAATTAATTGAGTATAAAATGTTGAAAGCACAAGGCACGACTAATAAAAAATTAAATAAAATACCACTCACTGGCACAATATCATAAAAATTATACAGTAAGCGATTGTGGTACAGCTTTCACAATCTGTAAACGATGAGAGAGAGGCGCAGAGACTAAAAGTGTTTCCAAGAATGCAACCAAGATAAGAACAACTTCTTCGTTTTATGCTAATGAAAGGCATTGAGATGACTCGAGCATTAAATCATACTAATGGTCACACCAGTGAAGAACAAGAAGTAGAAAAAGATTCAATGCACACCTCGATCAGTAGAGTTGCAGCCCTCGATTTAATACACTTTTCAAATTGTTCGCTCCTTTCATTTAACAGATTAAATTGATTAATTCAATGTTGGCGGGTCGTGAGCATATTTCGCTTAATTTCATTTCCGCTTCACAGAGTACCACCTCCTCCCTTACCCCTTTTCGAGTCGAGCACTTGTTTGTTCCGCTCGCCCTCGAGTGACGCAATTTTTTACGCCGTTTTAAATTCATTTTGCCGAAAGGGTTGCAAAAAGCAAAAAACTTGTACGCATTATTTCGCATTTCCTATATTTTTTTTGGCTGAAACTGTCACCGAATTTCACTTTTTATGGGGGTTGCACAGACCAAGTTATTGATCTGAATGATGCGTTGTCAATCTTGTTTGATGCATCACCGTGAAAAAAAAGAGCAGAAAACATGAGATTAATATTACTTGCAAAAGAATTTTTTCGCTAAAGGGTTTTTTTTGTTGGTTTTTGCCATCCATTTTCATAGACAACAAGCTCACATACTTAGACATGCTAGTAAATACATATATATCTGTAACAATGTTAAGTCATTCGCATGCTAAAAGCGAATTTTCATGTCAACTGTCACAAGGATTTGATGCAAAGGATTTGATGTTTTAGTGCTTTGGTGTTCGCTATTATGCCATGGGCTCTTTTTTTTGGGAGTTTAGTATGGGATGTTAATAAATCTGTGCAGCTGCTTTTCAGTGAAATATAATACCTTGAATTAAGGCAAAACATTCGGATAAAATAAGTGAAAAGATATGCTTATATTAAACAATTTGCTGGTTATCCCAAAGGGAATGAGCTTAAGATATTCTATGAAGATTTGTAATATTATATCAATAAATATTTGTTATCCACCAGAACAAGCTTAAATTTATTACATATTTATAGTTTTCTTACACAAAACCGTCTTTAATTTCTGTCTTAACATAACTTTTATACATAAACAATCAGAGTTGTAATATTGTCAAAGTGTTATTATGGCCTATGATGTTTTTTTTAAAATCCATTTAATAAAGTAAAAGAGCTACAAAAATCCTGACAATTCTTCACATTTATAATAAAATTAAAGTAGGCTTACATTTCTTATATTTCTTAGCTATAGTTTATATTTTTGTGTATTTTCTTGGCATATGCTTGTAAAGTTCATTTAGTTGACACCAATTTCTAGTTATAACTGATGTGTTATCTTTGAGTTTTGTATGTTTTGTGAGTTTAAGGTGATTTAGTTTGCCGTTTAATTGAGTGCATTTTGTTGAGGATGTGTTGCACACACCCTCGTCTTTCATAAAATGCATAAATTGTTTGTTATTGCATCCATCTATCCACTTGAGGCAGACTGGGGCAACAGCAGCAGTGGCTGCAGCAGCATCATTACTTTCCAGTTGTTTAGAATCAACACATTTGTAACAATATTTGATAACTAATTTTAGAAACAAAGTTGCTGCAGTTTTTGTGTGGGGCATCGATGTATAGAGATGTGAATGTGGTTGTGAAAGCAAAATTGACAGCTCAAATATTTCAGGACAGATTTTTGACGTGCGTTCGTGATTTGTCATTGACATCGTTTGTGGAGGGGAAACTTACAAACTATACCAGCAGACAATCAGGCTGCAACACTTCAACCAGGGTGGGGCGGTCTTCATTTGTGCCGCTTGGATAAACAAAAGTGGCATCAGTAAGGAGCAGCAGGGAGGATGGTTCCTTCAGTATGGTGGTTCCTCCAATCTCCAGTCTTCAGCTAGTCATGCGCCATGCGTCGCCACATTTTCTAATTGATTTTCAAATGTTTTCAGTTTGTGTAAATAATTGCGTTTTTGACATTCCTCATTCCATATTTCTTGAGACTAAAGATACTCTAGCATTTAGGAGAGGGTGCCTCGAATATTTTCGTCTCTTGGGGAACAGATTTAAAAAGTTAATTGTGCACTGGGCTCAGTTGACAGTTTGGTTAATTTAGTCGGCTCATTTGAAAGCTTACACAAAATGTTTGGATATTACAATAATTTAATTTATGCTTGCCATTTATTATTTTCTAAATTGTTTTGGAACGTGCCGCTGCCACTTTTCTCCTCCCTCTCTCTCTCGCTCTCTCTCTCATTCGGCGCAACTTGCCCTTGCCTCATAAATTTGAACAACTAATGTTGATTTCTATTTTTGTTGCAAAGTGTATCGCAGATGCATTTAGCGCCTGCTGCATTTGCCGCACTCTAATCCGCCTTAATGTCTCTTTTGGCTACCCAAAAGAACAGAACTCTTAAACTAATCCTTTACGCCTTCGATTTACGTGTTCGACTCATAATTACAGGCAATTAATAAAGCCTTGCGGATAGCTAAAATTGTCAAATTATGAGCCCCTAACGCCAGTTCGTGGCTTCACATTTAATAATGACAAATTGATAGCGAATGAATTAACAGATGAATTTTTGGATACTACAATCGAGCTTCCATGAAGCGAATCTTAAGGGGGCAGGATAAAACTTTGTTTTAGTGAAAATTCGTTACACAGTTTTCCTCGCTAAATAGAAGTTCATAGCATAAAAGTTCGAATACAATCTGTTTGAGCAAAAAAGTAAGAACATAAGTGTTTGTGCCCATAAACATTATTTATGTCTTGTGGTAAAAGCCTTAAGCACGATAAGTTTTTATTGCTTATAGCAAATTTTAAAATTATGCTATCATTACTAAGAAACCAAAATAACTGTAAAGATATATATTTTCTTAAAAAATTTATTTTTTAATTAAAAAGTTGTATTTTTCATTCAAATTTTAAGAAAATAAACAGTTTGTTTTTAAAATTTTATCTACTTTTTACTTTACTTACTTTTTCATTATCTACTTGTTTAACCATTGTTTCTAAAAAATTTATATTCATATTCCTATTACCGGAAAATAAAACGTTTTATAGAAAAAACCCTTCAACTAGAATATTACTTTAAGCTAGAAAATATTCTTAGCACATATTAAATACCAAATAAAAATCTTCAAAATTTGCAATGTTGAAAAAGTAACCCAAAATCTAATCTCCTTGCAATGTTGCAATGCATTTGGCAATTTATCTGATAAATATCCTCAATAAACAGACACATACACACACACACACACAAATACACACACACAACTAAGTGTTACTTATATATATATTTAAGCATTGGCGATGTTTTCATGGGCAGAGCAAACATGCATAGGGAGAAAGCATCGATTTGACTAGAACTTAGTTTTTAGGGGAGGAAAACAAACAGCAACAACAACAACAATTGAGTGAGAGTTGTAGACAGTTTGTTGACCCAGCTCCAGCTCGGGATTCAGCTTCGAAGTTCGAGTTCAGAGTAAAGGCATTTGAGAAGGTTCAATTGGCACCAGCGACATTTTACACCACGCTACCTTGTTTACATGCCACCAACCTGGGGCGGAGGCGTAGGAGGGGAATGCGGGGGCTGTTTGTAGGGGAGAGAAAAGTCGCTTGTTGCAGTTGGAAGAAAGCGAAAGTGAAAGTAAGCGAAGGCACTTGAATAAAATGAATTCCGAAATGAAAATGAAATGGCAACAGATGCGTCTGTATGCCACATTAGAACAAGCTACAACTTGGACACCCAATTGAGACATGTAAAAGGGGAAGGCAGGGGGAGGGGGGCTTGCATTTCACTTACAATTAAGACATTTTTCTCATTGTGATTTGTTGCCAGCAACTGAGATGGATATTTTTTATTGCTTCCGGTTGGTTTTGTGATTCTATGAATCAGAATCAGTTTGGCCCAAAGTCCTGTCTGCCCCATTTTAATAACTCTCTGTGTGTGTGTGTGCATATAGGCGTTAAGCGACGAATCCTTTTTGGCTGACAAAATAAATATTTACATTAGCCACGAAATCATTTCATTAAATCGTCGAATGCGCCCAGTGCCAGTGGCACAAAGTGGTGGGCAAGTGTTGCTCAATGTAAACATAACGCCTTCCTGTGCCACGTGCCACGTGCCGCACAACGTGGCTGCTCTTTCCTCCCTTTTCAGCCTTTCAGGCCATATCCTTTTTTTCGTTTTTGTTTGTTGCTTACATAACGTAACATATTAATAATGAAATCGCTCATAAAATTATAGCAACACCAGCAGCAACAGCAGCAGTAGCTGAGGGTGAAGCAAACCGCTTTGTGTGTTGCGTGTTGCCTGTTTGAAGGGTGGTTAACAGTCGGCTCCCGCACGAGTTATGAAATTATTTTTCATAATGAGCGTGTGCGCCTTTTGTCACCCCTCGACTCCGTTTCTGTTCGAGTGTTAACAAGAAGTCAACATTTATTTAGTTTTCGCTTTTATTTTCGATTTCAATCTCGTTTTTTTTTTGTGTTCGATTTCATATTCATATACAGTCTGGCCGGAAAATGTGCGACGCGTGCCGCTATTTAGCGTCTATTATCCTGTGAACATATTTTCCATGTCCTATCTGTCAGAAGCTTAAGCTTGGGGAGCGGGGTAGCATAGCTAGTTCTCTATCCATATGCTTGTCTGTTATCCTGTTGTCATCATCATCATCATCATCATGGACAGAAGGGATCGCTGCTAACTGCCAGCTAAGATGATTTGTATTTTCCGGAACGTTGTCATATTAGGCCATGAGATGCAAGAAAAATAACAACAACGCAAAAGATGGCTGTGTGGGTAAGGAAAATTGGGGGTTACAGGAAGCTCTAGCTAGAGCATACAATAAATATTGAGCAAGTGGCGAAAATCGAGTTGAAATTCGTATATTATCAAATGACTATGACTTTTAAGATATTTTGCAAAGAGATAAACAAGATTTTGGATTATAAAAATGTATATTGAAACTTGTAATGAAACGCCATTTCTTATTTAATTGGAAGTATTTAATGTTGAAGAAATTTAGGTGTAGCCTTCATCTTTATGTTAAATGTTTTGAGTGTTACTTTGAGTAAAAAGACGATTGAAGTTACTTTAGAAGCTTACTAATAGTTTTTTTGATTGAATGATATATCTACTAATTGCTTTATCCAAAATGATTTAACGTTTGAGATTCTGAACTGTTACATTTTATGGTGATGACTTCATACTATATGTTAAATTACTTAGTAGTTGAAATAAGAGAATTTAAACAAGTGAACGGAGTTCAAACAATCTTAATCACAGTAAATAAAGTACTTTATCACTGAATATCATCTAAAAACTTCAACTAGGTAACAATTATTGTCCGAAGCCAAGAATAGAGTATGTATAAGCGTAAGAATATTATTAGAAAAGAAACCTTTGGTATGTTTCGACTATATACGCAATCAATATTTTATGGACTTTTGATCCTAAATATTATTCGTTTTTAGATCTTAAACTATGTTAATAAGGCAATATACAATATAATTGTAAAAAAATCGATATGCATCTTTCTTGATTTTTCATCATTGAAACCTTTATTTTATTATTGTTTGTTATAGTATAGAAAATCTTAAATATTATTACAAACATGACAAAAACTGCCCAAAACAATTAGTCAGTTAAATTTAACTACTGGTTCTCAGCGACTTGTAATAATTAAATTAGTTACGCTTTGCCACATTCCTACTTCTTAATGACCTTGCACATTTTCACAATTATAAATGTCTGGCAGTTGTTAGCCTTGAATAAAATGTCGACTCCTTTGCTTAACCCGTCGTGGGCAAAGTATTTTCACGAATTTCACGCTCAAATATTGAAAAATGATGTCCGTCAATATTTGCATATCATTTACATGCAAACAAAACACAAACATATTACGAAAGATTCGAGCGTGAAGACTGGGAAAGAATATTTTACGTTTGTCCTTTCCGGGTTCCGGGAAATATTCCTTTTGGGCTGGACAACGCCACGCCCACACACACACACAAATCCTTTTTTAGCCCAAAGGGTAAATGAGACTGCAAATCCGATGCGCTTGCCAAAAACGCTGTATGCAAATGTCGAGACGGTTTGTCGAACCGTGCTTAATTAACATACAAAATATTTGCCTTAATTGTCGCACACGAACAAAAGGCGGAAGGAGATGAGAGAGAGAGCTAAGATTTATAATCCCTTCGATCGGATTTTCCGGTCAGCAAGCGGTCAGGAACTACCTGCCAAAAACCTTTTGCAAATTTGCACTAATTTTCGCGCAAGATCTCCTTGAGGATCAATGTATTTCTTGTTGATTGATCCTCTTTGTGGGATATAGATATGCCGATTCTTTGTGCGGTAAGGCGAACCAATTTTGTTGCAAAACCGGGTTTAGATCCAGCTGTGCCAGGGGCTTAAGGGATTAGAACGAGTAAGTGTACCCAGAGGTTGCATTGTGGGCGTTACTATTGAGACAGTTTACCAAGCATTTAGCTCGGCTTTAGTTCTCCTACACTCGTGTCTCGGAGTTCGACAATGCGAAATTGATTTGTCAAAAGCCGCACTAAATGCCAAAATCTCTCTCTCTCTTTGACCACCTACCTGCCTGGAGGACTGAACTACCGCAGTGTGTAGGCATGCCGGCTCTGCCTGCTTGACAACTTCAACTCTGGCAAAATAAATCAATCAATTAAATTTTTATAAAGCGCATGGAAAATATGCCAAGAAAAAAAAGCCACATGAAAAAACTTTTTCCAGTCGGTAATTAAAATTTCAGCTAATATATCTCCTCCAAAGCAAGAGGCATCCTCATCGTCATCCGCATCGTTGTCGTTGCTTTTTTTTTATGGCCACAGCGTGCGACAAGCATATGACAGTTTGACAAACGGCCAAAACGGCTTGGACAAGTGGGCCCAAACACAAGGCCCCCAAAGTAATAGTCCGGACCAGAATTAAATGCTGCATTTTGGAATTTGAGGTATGTCCGCTGCTTTTTGGGGGACAAAAATCATATTAAGACGGGCACATTATAAAACGACATCGAGAGAGATTGGTAGCTGGCCTGCAGGACGCCGCATAACTTATTAAAAAGCAGCAGCAACAAAAATTGTGCCTGAGAAATACCCGAATTCAGTCTTGGCCAAGTCCGTCTAAGCGCCACTTAAACAACGGGTTTTGCAGAATGTCAAAACAGACATATGATGAAAGAAACGAGAGAGAGGGGAGGGTTGGCAGTGGAGAGTGGCAACGTGCAACGGCGCCATTCATCGTCAATGTCAAGTTTTTTTTTGTATATGCTGCAAGTCGCACATAATTCTTTCAGGCATTGTCATTGAACTTTTACTCCACTCAAATTCCTTGTAAATTGTATCTCTTTAAAGAAATGATGATCGGCAAAGGTTTTTGTTAGCATCCATTAAGGGTTAATATTCAAGTGATTATCTTAAGGAAAAAATGAGAGCAGATTGTTGTAAAATTAATTGCAAATGATCATTTTGATCTGCGTATTTGTGTTTGTGAATGAATGTTGTAACAACTTTTAGGGCAAGTTTTGTATGAAAATTTTTTATCGATTCAAAATTTAAATCATAAAAATATATAACACTTTCTATTTATATAAATGTTATATTTAGAGCAATAAAAGCAATTAAGTTAAATTTATGGAATTTATATATTCGTTAGCTTCATTTTCCCTTTAAAAATAATTTGTTTATCTAAGCATTTTTCCAAGTTCTTTTCACACGAATGCCATAAATATTGCGGCCGATTGGGGAACCAATAATGATGACAGAACAGACATATAAACAGGGATATGCATATGTTGGAGAACATTTTGTGGTCCCGCAGGCGATGAACATAAAAATTTTCAAAAATATCATAATTTTTGGATTTCAATGAAACTGGGGCCACGTTTGGGCCATTAAAAGGGTTCAGATGAAGCCATAAAATGCATTCAATAAATTATGCCAAAACTAACATCAATTACAAGTCGTAAAGATGCTGCTGCTGCCACACTGTTCAACCCCGGGGGCAAGGTGAACTTCAAGCTGCTCAACTTGCAACATGCATCTGGTTCCGATAATGAACCACAATTGTATTGCATAATAAAAACCAATCCATCGAAATATTGTATATATGTTTGGATAGTTTTGATCGCACGCAAACAAGAAGCTGCCCCCGCCAGTCTTCTGCTCATTTCAATCGTCATCGTCATCACTGTCTCATTGTTTCAATAGAAAACGCATAAAACTGAACGAAAAATTTGAAAAGCGGCGACGCGTGTTTGCCTTTTAGGAAAAGTCTTGGATGCATTTTTATGGATATTTGTTTTTCGCTGGTAATAATAATGCCATAACAGTTTTGGAACAAAAAAAAAAAAGGTGAATGCAGGGTTGCATTTTTATTGTTTTTCAAATGTTTCCGCAACGAAAACCGATCATAAATTTTTGATTCTTTCCTTGGCCTTGGAACGGCGAAACAGAGAGAGAAAGACGGCGGGGTGGGCATGTTTACCAATAATAGAAGATAAATCGTCTGGTTTACATATAGAGCAGACATTACAATGCAAGCGATCGATCAGTGACCCTCATAAACATTGCTGCAGGTTTATAGCTCTTAACATTTTATCCTTTCGTCGAAAAGGATGATACGCATTGGCGTTACCTGGTTGCGCCCATAGCATGTGTATTTTGTGTTTATCCTTCACACATTTCTACGCCCAGACGCGTGCTCGTAAAACTTTCCAAAATAGTCTACTTAATGCAACTAGTTTAAGGTTCTTCCTTGTAAACTTATCGAACGGTCGATTTTTAACCGGGAGCTAAGCTCGTAAAAAATGTATCTAATTGCAACTAATTGGGTTTTAATCTAATTTAAAGTTTAATGACTTTAAGAATTCTTTTTTTTTTGAGCCACTGTTTATCAAAGTAATAAAAATTAATTACTAATAGAATATTCTATTTATTTATTTTTAGTGCTTTCGAAATTATGTTTTGCTCTAATGAAAAGCCCTTAACTTTTTTTGAAGTGTAAAAATTGCGCACTCAATGAACAAATATAAAAAGAAGGGGAAGTGCTTTTCAAGTGTATATTTGTGTGTGGCATGCCACAACAACAGCAGCAGCAGAAGAAGAAGCAACAGCAGCAGTAACAGCAAACGCAATCAAAATGAAATCAACACTTGAGAATTGAGGCAGCCCTTGTTGAAAATTGTGCAAATATAATTTTCACAGCAAATTTTTTTTTCCTTTTTATAAAAATGCAACAAATAAGAGGAGTGAGAGAGGGTAGGGCGTGGAGGGGCGTTAAGTAAGTGCAATTGACAAAAGGAAACAAGCAATAATGGAGTAGTTGATGAATTGATGATTTGATGAGTTAAGTTGATGGCTGAAGGAGTCGCCACACTTGACAAAATTATGCGTGCATGTTCAAGTGAGGGCAGGAGAGGGAGAGGTGGTCGTCCCACTTGTGTGACACGTTGCGGTCGCAAGTCTGTCCTGCCGCATATTTGATTTGATTTGCAAAATTGCAAATGATTTGATTCGATTTATGGATTAAATCGAGCGCATAATGTTGGCAGCTAAAGTTGGCCCAAATACTTAATTAGGAAGTTTTTAGTGATGTGAGGGTATGAAAATTATGAAGCAAGAACTACTTTTGATTTTTAGCAATGTATAATGCAAATATTCAATATATTTCTTGGGGAATTAATTAATATGTTGCTTGAATAATGTTGAAAATTGTTCAAAAACTTATATACTATTTAAATTTCTTATTGAAAACGAATCTCCAAAAGACAATTAAAAACTTTCTCATAGTAAAAATTCGTAAATTAAATCGTTTTTTGGTGTAACAAAATTGCAGAGTAGTGAAAATCTATACGTTTAATGGAAAACTTCTTCATGCATTAGTAATGATTTTATTTTAATCGACGTTTTTTAGCTGCTTTTTGAAAGAATCAAATAAAACAAAATGTAGCATTACAAATATCGGAATAAACGGATACTTTTTGTTTAGGACATACATTCAGCTGTTCATAAGAAATAAATATTGAAAAATACTCGTACCAAGATGTTTGCTTTTTGACCTATAAAAAAATAAAGCTAGGTGGTGCTATTATTTTGAACGCAGTTGTAAACAACTTCTTTATTTAAAGGATCGTTATATGGAATCTCAATCGAATTATATGTAAATGTGAATATTTGTTAGGATTTTTGGTATACCTGCACGCAAAGAGTTCTCAAGGGATGCAAATGAAATCTTTCTATAATAAAGATAGCACATTGGAAAACCATGATTGAGGTAGAGATTCTGTTTAAAAGGTTTTTAAAGGCAACAAATTACCCAATAAAGCGTGATACTTGCTTTTAATAATAGAAAATATGGTATGTATAATCTTCTGCATCAAACACAAGATTTTTACATTTCAGCACATTTTTTACTCATCCTAAAAGTTATTCCATAGCAGTCCCTTCAACTACAGACAGGAAATCCGCAGTATAACTCTCCTTGTCTCTCTCTCCCATAATTTCTCGCAAATGGCGCCATCATAAACAACAAAACAACAGTTATGAAAGGTGATCTCGTTCAGTTCTTTCACAATCTACAATTGTGCAACGTCGGCAGCGGCGCCTCACGATTGTCGTATGTCGAATTTATTGATCTTGTGTACCTGCAAGGATTGCGCAATTGCAGCAAGGACTGCAACTGCACTCAAAAACTTGCCTCATCCTGTTGCAGATCCCGATATACCTAACAAGAACAAAAAAAACTCGACACACGCACCTTCATAAGTTTTCGTTGAGTTGTCGCCAATTCAGTCTGGATTTCATTGACAACCTTTGGAAAACGAAAACAAAAAAAAAAAGGTAACCAGGTAGAAGAGAAAAGGTTTTTGTTTCAATTTTTTAATTATTATTGCCCGGCGTTTAGGCCATACAAAGGGGAAATCCTTTTTTAAATATCGTTTAAACTAAGGTTCAGCTAAGGGCTTCTCACAATTTATGACCCAAAAAAGAAAAAGTTGTTGACATTTTCTTTGGTTTTTTGTTATGTGTTATCTTTGTTTCAACCAATTTTTATGGCATATCCTATGCTCTATCAATGAAATATTGATCTCGGCTCATGTGTGTGTGTGTGTTTTCCTCTTGGCCATATGAAGATATCAGTATGCATTTTCAGCTCGCTGACCCTCGGCTCAACTCAACTGATTTATGCGTAATTACGCACAACAATCTGAAGTATCTAAATTCGAGTTTTTTCTCTCGTTTACCTGACAACAAATCCACATACATATATTTAAATGTTGCTCTATAAACATTTTTAGTGTCTTTCAAGCGAGTTGTTTAAATTGCAGTTTCCAATTTCGAGTTTATTAAAGGATATCTTAGGGATGAATGTCCATAAATGTTTGGTTTAAGATTGACAGATTTATGTTTTAAGGTTTTTCAATTGATTTTTTGATTTGTTTTAGGGTTTCAGCTACTGATTGAGTTTCATTATTTTACAGACTTGATGATTGAAAGCAAAAGGTCAAGATTAATGTTTTTCCCTGAACTTTTCATAGAAAATGCATGTGAAATAAAGATATTAAAATTTTTATTTTTTCGTTCTTAGTGTTAATTGGAAGCATTGATATATGTATGCTATAAAAAAAATACTATAAAGAACTCTTAAGCGAAAGCTTAAATTATTTATTCATTTAAAATTGAATTTTTATTTCATAAAAATAAATAAATATCGAAATAAACAGTAATTATATGGGAAAATTTTAAATTTGGTGTTTTACAATGGAATAATAAGATTCAATTGAGCAAAAGAATTTTTTTTATTATTAAATTAAAAAATAAAAAAGTTTATATTTTAAATTTTTTGAGAGTAAGTCGATTGCTTAGAAATAATTATTTAATATTCAAATCACATTTTTCCATAAAGATTAATATAAAAATAACATTTATAGATCTTTAAAATAAAGATCAGAGTGCGGTGAAATACAATAAATAAATGCATATAAATATAAAACATTTTGGGAAATTACTCTTCAGTTTCTCCCCTTGATTGAAATTAGTGCGTTTTGATAGAAATGTTGTTTGAAGAAGATACATTCATAGAATTCTAATGATTTGTATGCATAAAGGGGTTTTAGCCTTCTGAACTGAATATTATATGTATGTTTAATCGTATATATTCGAAATGAAGGCGGCAAAAATGGTCAACATTAAAATCGAATAAAAATTGTGTGTTAAAATTCCAAACAGAAAACGTGGCCATAAAAACCCAAACACAGACAGAGAGAGAGAGAGAGAGAGAGAACCTGCCTCTGGTTATGTGGCACGTCTTTTAAACTGAGGCACGCATGAGGCGGTCTTTTTGTTGTTGTTGTTGTTGTTACTTCGCATATATACAATATGGCATAATTTTTATTGAGGCCGACAACAAGTGTGAAAAGTAGAGAAGAAACCTTTTTTTTCTGTTGTTGGGAAAGCGGTTTGCAACAAACGAAAATGGAAATATAGCGGCATGAAAAACAAAAATCCTTTAGGATCGCGAGTTTACAACAAAAATATCTTAAAAATGCACAACGCATAAGTTTTCAGTCCCATCAGGTAAATGCGTTTAAAATTTATTCCAGGGTTTTAATTTTTTTTCTGTTTTTTTTTTTTTTAGAGCGCCTGCATTTTCTTGCTGCCCCTTGGTGGGACCTTTGTGGCAAAGACCGACACATACATAAATTTAAAATCGAGCAGACGGAAGTGCAATCCGTTCCTTTTTTTAACTCACTTTCGTTTTGCATAGTTTTAATTTTAATTTATTTTTTAATTCTTTTCTCTGCATTTTTATTTGTTGACTTTGATTTTTAATTAGGGCAACAAAGGGACCGCAAAAAGATCATTGAAGTGCAATGATTTCCTTTTTTTTTGTTGAGATCTATAAGCTATGATAAACAAGTAAGAAGGTTTAAGTCGGGAAATTCCGACTAATATATACCCTTAACTTGTTACGTGATATGTTATATGTCTTCGTTTACGTTAAGGGTTAAGGGTATAAAAAGTGATAAAAAGTTTTTTTTGTTCATTCAAAAAATAGCATATTATTAATTATCGCATAAAACTATTAAATTTTTAGGCAATATCTGATTCTGATCTTAAAGCTCTAATGCAGTAAGGTTTCATTAAGATCTTCTCCATATTTTTGGCAACATTTTTTTCTTAGAAATAAAAAAAACTTTAAAATCTTAAATTCTTTCAGCATGGAATTTTTTTAACACTTAATTTTGCATCAAAAATGCTGTCCATGAACATTATTTTTTATTATGAATAAATTTCAGAATTTTAATGTTTTTATTTTTCGTATTCTCATTCAAATTAATTGAAAAAAAAACTTTTATGACCACCATTTTCGGTGCACAATAAAAAAATTCTGCTCTATTGTTTCGAATTATGAGTTGACCAAAAAAAAAATGGCCAAAATATAAAGAGAAGAGGTAAAAAAAAAGACAAAGATTCTCCCAAATCACACAAATACTCACACAGACACACACACATGGAAACAGAAACATAACATTTCAATGTTAACTGTAACATTTGGCGGGGAATGGCTGCGTAACATTTTCGAATGACTTTAACAGCGTATAAGACTGGCTGGCTAACAGCGCGCATGTCGAGAGCATAGACGACTGAGAGCAGTAGCTGCGCAGCGCTGCTCGCTGCTGCTGCTGCTGTTTTTGCGCCTTGAGCAGCATAGCTAAAAGCGAGAGAGAGAGAGAGAGAGTCAAGCAACCTGTAAGAATTCAAAGAGTGAGCGCGCTCGCAATCAGGCTGTTATATTCCTGCTGCCTCAGTTGTTGTTGTTGCTGTTTTCGTTATGATTATGAGAGTCTATCAAAAAGTTGACGCTGCATGCGCGCGTGTGTGTGTGTGCGTAGTATTGGACGTATTGGTTGGAGTATAATGGCAGATATGAAAAGGGCAGCGCTACATAAACGACGGTTGGCTGTTCGTCTGTCGGCAGAGGGCGATGCAAAATGAGCGAATATGAGCGTTATGAATTATGTATTGGCTGGGTGCATAAACAAACCCTCACACACACATACATACATACCGATGCGTGTGTGCGAGCAGAGAGATATGAGTGGGTAGGAGGCGTACTTTGGTGTTGTTGTTGTTGTTGTTGGTTTATGAGTGCGCCGTTTTTCTGTTTCGGTTTTCTGTTTTCTTACTGGTGCGCAAGGTGGCGATTGGATTTGTGATTTGGCCTCGCGTTTCTGTTACGTTTTTTTTTATTCTTTCTGTGCTCTCACATTGTGTTCCTTACGTATCATTTTTTTGTTGTTGTTGCTCCTTCAGTTTATGCATTTAACGTTCGCTCGTATATTTTCTTTCTTTCTTTCGTTCTTTTACTTTTTCGCAACATGTTTCTTTAGTTTATGCTCTCTCTCTTTCACACACACACACAAATTTATGACAGTCGTTCGGCTAAGCTGCGCCCCTATAACGAACCCCTCCTGTATTTCATTTTTAATACCCTATCCTCAACCCATTTTAATGATTTTGACTTTTTGCTGCCAGAAATCTTTAAAAAGAGATGGAGATAGTTTTTATTTCGTTAGTTTTTGAAAGATGGATTATACTTTTAAGACAAAAATGATGAGAAAATGGGCAAAAAATAAAATAAAATCAAGTAAATATGCATTGATTCTTAAGAAAATACCTTACTTTATACTCATAATCTTTAAGATCATTCCCTTTCCTTACATTTTGCACTTATTTATGACTAAAGTAAATCGAATTCAGTCAAATTGTTAATACTGAATCATTAAGTTGGCTCACAAATGCAATTTGTAATCAAAAGGTATTTAAATTGTTCAAAACTATTGCACAAAGTCATTGGAAATGCCTTGAAAGTTTTGGCAAATTGCGCAGCTAACAATTAAAAATAGTGAAATATATAAAAGAAAAAACAAAGATATTAAATGATTATAACAAAAAAACAGAACTCACAAAGCAACAACAACAACTTATCGCCAGATGTTAGTCAAAAAGCAATTGAGTCACAGTTTTTCCAAGAAATTCCGCCAAATAAATTTAAAGTATATTGTAATTGTGGTTGGGGGAAGGGGGCGATGAAGGCTCTTAAAGCTTTAAGTTTTGATTGTGTTTAGAACAGCTGTAAAATAAATCAATAAACAGAGCAAAGAACCAAAAATTAAATGTGTCAAACAATCAGAAAAATATCCATATAAAATAAAGTGGGAGTTGCCGAAAGTCAAAAAGAAAACAACAACAACAACAAATGGAAACAGGAAACCAAACATTTTGATGAATGGCTCATAATACAGAGCACACATACACACACGCAAAAAAAACGTTTCGAATTGACGAATAAGCGAAGCACCCAAAGCAGACAAACAGACAGACACGAAGGCGAGTCGGTGTCGGGGTCGGAGTCGGGGGAGTCTCGAACAATAGCCAAAAGAACCGAAAATCTTATAAAGCCGAAATTAAAAAAAGCAACAACAGTAACGGCGCTCATAACTGCGCGAAAGACAGAGAGCGTGTGTGAGAGAGCGAGGGAGAGTGAGTGAGAAAGCGAGAGCTGAAAGCGCAAAGAGGGAGTGAGAGCGAGCGCAACACACGGGCACGGGGCGCAGGCGTGTGTGCAAGCGAGATGGCAGCAATAAAAGGGCCGAACATTTATAAGCAGTATAGGTAGAAGGGGAGGGGGGGTTTGTAACCAGTTGCCAGAGCCATGTATGAATTATGATAAATTATTAACCAAGAGAGCGCGCAAGTGCGCCACAGTGAGAGCGCGAGCGAGAGAGAGCATGTAAAAGAAGCTGTTAAAAAAGCCAAGACGAACGCGCAAAGAAAGAACAAAAAAAACAATGGCGAAGTCCAAAAAGGTGAGAGAGCCACCAGAAAGCGGAAGGAAGCAGCCGCAGCAGCAGCAGCGCCGTCAACAGCGCAGTCAACAAAAGCTGCGCTGCTTTTTTCTTTACCCAACCGCGACATATAACTGTGTCTGTGTGTGTGTGTCTCATAATTTTTCGAACAAGTTTCATAAATGTCCGTTCAGCAAACAGGTAAAAGCAGCAGCAGCAGTAGCAGCAGCGGCAGCGGCAGCAACAGTGAATGAGCATCCTGCGCTCTCCCGTCCGCTATTCAGTGCGAGTGCAAGAGTGAGAAAGAGAGAGTGAGTGTGTGCTGCGGTGAGAGGTTGATGGCAACAGTAACAGTAACAGCGGCAATGGCCATCGATGGGTGCAAGCAAGACAGACAAACGGCTGACTGTCGAGTAAAATTTAATAAAAGTTATGATGAGAGGGAATGTGTGTGTGTGTGTTTGTACGGAGAGGGTGTGTGCAAGTGGGAGCGAGAGCGTTTATGTATGAAAAATTATATGAAATGTGAGCGAGTGCGCGTCGAGAGATATGAGTATGTGTCTGTGTGTGTGTGTGAGTATAGAAGGTGGGTAGGTTGAATGAATGTCAGGATAAGCCAGTTGCCCATGTTGTTGTTGTCGTTGCTGTTGGTGGCAGTAATAATAAAAATGTTGCACACCACACACACACATTCATATAGGTAGAGCGCATGTAAAAATATTGATAGTAAACCGGTCGTCGTCGTCGTCGTCGTCGCTGCCCGAAGCAATAACAGCAGAAAAACGACGACGACGACAGCGCTCGTGTGTTTCGCGTATGTGTGTGTGTGTGTGTGTGTGCCTATCTCAGCGATATTGTTTGTGTTTTGTGTCAGTGTTATTTTGACGCGCGTGCTGAACGTTCGTGTCGCAGAGAGAGCAGCGAGTTTTTCAGTTTCTTACCGTTCGTCAACCTATCTCTATATACACACAACAACAGCAAAAATATATATTCCCGTTGCGTATCAGCGAGTGCCCCAAGAAACATCATAATAATAAATCCAATCAGATCGCAACAAAGTGTCCATCTAACAATAATTAAATATATGAGATATGTGTGCTTAAAGATGAAAATCAAATCAATTTGTTATCATTGTTATTGCTAAAAGCCGTCGGTAAAAACACAAAAGCGTGAAGAAATAAAAGAGTTCAAATACGTTGATCGAAACGGGGTAAAACATGATGGATCGTGTTTTGGGCGCATGACAAATGTGCAACGAAATTCCATTTTGGCCAAGTGGCGCCAAAAACATTCGCAACACCCCTCGCCCCGCCCCCTCAAAACAAATATATAATGTTCAGTTTGTGCTAACCAAGAAAGAAAAAAAATCAAAACCATAACAAAAGTTTATCCTATTTCTCTTGATGAAAAACGTTTTGTGTGCAATGCGTAGTGACTTCAAGGATAATCACCAGGAGACCATAAATAAAATGATACAATTTGGTACCGTTAAATATGGCATTGTCAAACAGCTGAAGGATCGCGCACGCAGCGCCGAAAAAGGTGAGCAAAAATCGACTTTATAAACTTATTAAACATTGATTAAGAGTTTTATTAGCCAACTTTTATGAGCTGAAGAAACTACTGTTATTTATATTGCCTAATAAATGAGTTGAGAAACAAGCAACAATAAAATGCAAATACTATTTATGATCTGTGTAATAATTGTTGTTATAATCGACAAAAAGCAACAACTAATTAACTAATATAGTCCAAATGAAGGCAAAAATGCGTTGCGATTGGATTTTGATGATTTTTGTGGTCTATGCAAATGGCCAGAAAAAAAAGCTTTTAAGCCAATTAAAACGACGAGCCGATAAAAAAGGCATCCAAAAAAAACATATTTAAGTTTTTTGTTAATTTTACAACAGGAAATCAATGAATATACTTAAATCATATATTCCGAAACAAAATCGTTATTTGATTTGTGCCATAAAAAACCATTAAGAGGTTTGCATATTAAATAATCATAAAGTGTGTGTGAGAGGGAGAGGTAGATAGAGATAGTTGTTTTTTTTTTTTTTTGTAGGCTGAGAAGATTGTGGAAACCATCTTTGTGGGGCATTGATAAGGCCGAGAGAGGGTCCAAGCCACGTTCATATTTATTTATTGCCGTTGAATGCATTTTCTAAACATTTTTAACACGAAGCACGAAGAAATAACCGTTTCCAACTCGAAACAGTTACAGCTTTTTAATATTTAACATAAATTTTTGGTTTTTTTTTTGGTGTTGTTTGTTTGTCTTTGACCAAAAATGACAAATTTGTTAATTAACAAAAACTGGTTCAGTTATATTTGATTTGATTATTTTCAACATGAATTTTTTGTTTTTTTTTTATTTTTGTTTGTTTGTTGTTTTTGTTGTTGTGTTTGATACTAGTAAAGCGACTTTCTACTTTTTTGATTTGTTATATAATTTTTGGGAGTTTTTTTTTAACTGAAGCGGAAAATGGTTTAAAAAAAGAAAAACTTGTAGAGAATATAATTGTTAGTAAGTTTGACTTTTAAAAAATATTTTATATGGTTTTTAATATTTTTATGTAAGCTTAAAAGCAAAACTTAAAAAATAAATACAAAATATTAAAGGCATTTACTTACAAATTTGTTCAGTTTTTGTGTATTGTTGTTGTGCTGTGAGGCATTAACAAATGTTTAGTCATTAGTGTGGCAATAATAAATTTGAAAAATATCGCAAAAATTGGCAGTCAAAAATGAACCAAATACGAAAAGAAAAAAATCATGCGCTAATTTCCATATGGTTTATATGGATTATGTACACACACACACACACTACACACATATAAACACAAATACACACGTATATGTTTGTTTAATATAATTTTGTTTCGATTTTGTAGTTGTTATTGTTGTTGTTGTTTAACCCATGAACGCCAAAAAGTCAATGCGCATAACTTAATGACATTAATTATTTTTATTTATGCGATTTTTCGGTTTTGAGTTCGCTTCTCTTCTGCTTTTTATTTACCTTCTGTACCTTCTGTATACATTTTAATACACATTTATTTATTTTTTGTTCTTGCTTTATTTTATTTATGCATGCTTTAAATACAAAAGTTTGAACTTTAAGTGTCAATTTATGCCAAAAAAAAAGAGTCTGAAGTCAACAATTGGACATTGGGATATTATTAAAAATTATGCGATATATGTATGTTAGTTTAGCGATACATATATGTATATCTATCTATCTACTATCTCCCTGTCTGTCTGTTTTGTTGTTTTGCATTTTCCACAACGTTGCACAAAAATGGAAAAATCGTTGACTTTGTCGGGTCGGGTTCTGGCTGTGGCTCTTGGCTGGCTTGAATTTGCATATTGAATATGATGATGGAATAATTGGAATAAAAGGCGCTCGGCTTTGCCCGCCAAACCGAAAAGGTAACCAGTGTCAAATGGACATGGACATCCCCTCCCCACCCCTCATACTACTATATAGTATTTTGTAAAAAATAAAGTTTTGCATTATTTACAACACAGAGAGAAAAACAAGTTGGTTTAAAGGAAGAATCAAAAACAATCAAAATTTAATTATAGTCTGAAAAATTTGTACAACGCCCCCAAACGTTTTAATATTAATTGAAGTGTTAATTAATTAACTGCAAAAACCAAATACTCAATGGAATAAAAAAATATTTAATTTTGTTGCGCGGTTGAAATGACAACCTTAAATGCCACTAACAAGCATTATAAATTGTTGCAAACATCATTTGACAATGGCAAAAAAGCACAGGGATAATCTTGTATGCCTCAAAAACTGTTTTGAATTTATGGAGAAGATCTTTGGTTGTGTAAAAATTGTATATATATATGTGGCATTTAAATTTAGTGCTCGTGGGGCAGAAATCAATTTATGGCTTGACTTAATCCACCTTGAAACTTAGAGAGAAGTCAATTCGCATATATATAGAACTTATTTTCGTTTCTATATAAATATATATATTTTTAAAAACTAAAGGAAATCTAATTTCCTGTTCACAACATTCTGTTTTTTTTTTGCTGTCAGTTTATCATAACAATAATTAGTTAATAAACTATTTAAAGATACTAAAGATAGATATATATATGTATTTATATATATATATAGCCCTAAGGCAAAAACATGAGTGCGTTTATTGAATGCTTGGAATTTATTGGGCAATTGCTTAAATGACTTTTTGCTCAAAGCTTTTGACAATTTAATGGGCATCATAATTCGATTTGTTGTTACTTTTTATTGGTCGCTTGTCAAAGCCAACAACAAAGCCGCCGCCGTTGCCGCCACCAATATGTTTATGATGCACATTATACTCAATTTTAATTAATTAAAATAACATATACATACACTTATATCAGCTATAATTATTATAACTGCCTCAGCTCAGAATGTGTTTTCCATTGAACTCGCCAATCTCCAATCGAATTTGAATTCAATGCCCAAATGAGGAACACAACACAAACAAACATAAAAGCGTCATATTCGTATTTTAAAAATAATAATTATATTATATGAATGCGATCGATATGCAAATGGCGCTGATAGCCAACCCGAAAACGTATCTGCCTCTCCAAAATGTATCTGTATCTGTACAGAAAAAACTCGCTTGACTCGTTTTGATTTGTGCAGAAATATGCTTTATTATACTCTCCAAAACCTAAGCAGAGCTGAGCTGAGTTGAGCAAGGTAATCGAGCGCACATTTATCTGATTTGAGATTCTTTTTGTTGTTTTGTTGGCCCTGCTCACTTATCATAAATTATGTTTTATGGCCGCTCCATGCGCATGCGAAACAGTTTTTGGCCATTGCTAAACATTTGCCGACGGCGAAAAGTATAAGAAAAATAAAAAAACTGTCTCAGCAACAGGTGAGAATCAGCTGGTGAACAACAATTGCTAATTGATTAAAGTAACAAAAGAAACAAAGGACAAAGGACAAAGGGGGGTATTGGGGGGAGGCTGTGCTAACTGGTTCGATGCCTGCCACAAGAAATGTAATTGCATTCAGTTAGCTGCCACAACAGTAGTAGTAGCAGCAACAACTAAAAACAACAACTCGCGCCACATTGCAATGAACAATTGCTAGCGATTAAGTCATATATGCGACAAGGCAATGGTCAACAGCAGCAGCAAGAAAACCACTGAAGATCAAAAGGAAAATGCAGTGTGTAGGGTGTGGGGGGGAGGTGCGGGAGTCTGTTACCGGTAAACCAGAGGCAAAGAGGCAGCAACAGTCAGCAGCAAGAGTTTGCCAACAGTTCGCGTTGTCTATTTTGGTTGTTGCTGTTGTTGTTGTTGTTGTTTGGTTGTGTGTGACCATTGCCAGGCACAACAAGTTGCTGTCGCTGTTGTTGTTGTTGCTGTTGTCATTGTCAAGTGTGCACAGTGGAACAAGTACTTGGGTTAAACGTATAGAAATGTCAAAAATAAATCTTTGTGGCGACAAGTTGTGTTAAATGTTTAAAAGTTTGTTAATGAAAATGCAAAGCTAAAATATTGCATTCTAAATGGTTAGACAGAGCTTAGAAATGTGTAGAAGTATAACACAAACAAAGTTCCAAATAAAAGTAAACAATCTTAAAAGATTTTATCTCTTTCCTGCGATTTAATTATGTTTATCGAAACATTCTAACTATTTAATTTTTTAATTTTCAATTTATTTCACTCTTTGTTTTAATTACAGATTTTTGTGAATGCTATCCTACAATAATTTTAGAGTTTAGACTAAAAACTAAGCCTTTTCTTCTTAGATATTTGTTTGCAAACATATAACATTAGCGTATACGATGACATAACTATTTGGGGGAAAAATCAAAGAAATATATTCTAACTCTATTCCAAATATAATATCTCTGCTCTTAAGACATAGTCAAAGTCTTACCTGAAACATTTAGACTAAGAAATTCTTAGTAAGAATAGAAAAATATTAAAAAATTGAAAGAGAATTTTGACATTTTGTGTAAACAATTTGACTTATGAATAAACATAAATAATAAATAATTGTTATATTCAATTTATGAACGTAATATTCGTTAAAGAATTTTTCAAAAAAAAATCGAACTTAAACCTTTAATTTCACCTTCTCTCTAACATCAGATATCGCAAGTGATCAGGAAGATAATGGCGCTTGCTCGCCGCTGACAACTGCAACGGCTAGCGCCAGTGCTGAGAATAGTCCTTGCCCCAGCCGCAGTCCGCAACGCCACAGCGAGGACGAGGACGTCGTAGCAGCTGATAAGCTGGATATCCAAAGCGAAAGTGCGAACAACGAGGATCACAATCACAACAATAATAATAATAACAACGACGATATCAACAAAGTGGAGGTCATGACAAAGCCACCAGTGGAACTTAGCGAGGAAAACGAGCAGAAAGCCAATGCCAATTCAAACGCTTCAATGCCAAATTCACCCACCGCCGCAACATCCTCAATGGAGGAGACGGTAGCAGTAGCTCCTCCCGAGGACAAGGAACTGGATGTGGATGTAGAAATGCAAGCGGAGGAGGAGGAGCAGGAAACGCCGCTGGAAAAGACAACAACAACAACATCAACCCCTCCCGCCGCAGTAAGTGCAGCAGCAGCTGCCGCACAACAATTTGGGGCGACACCAGTGACCCTCGAAGCAATACAGAATATGCAGATGGCGATTGCACAATTTGCGGCCAAAACCATTGCAAACGGGGCTTCCGGAGCAGACAATGAGGCAGCCATGAAGCAGTTGGCCTTCCTGCAACAGACGCTCTTCAATCTGCAGCAGCAGCAACTCTTTCAGATCCAGCTGATCCAACAGCTGCAATCTCAGTTGGCGCTCAATCAGGTCAAGCAGAACGAAGACGATGCCGAGGATGGAGATGTGGAGCCGGAGGAGCGGGAGGATGGTGAAACGGATACCTATGAGGAGGAGGAACGCATTGCGGACATGGAACTGCGACTCAAGGCCGAGGCTCGCATGGCCGAATCCAAGGCTCGACAGCATCTCATCAATGCTGGTGTTCCACTGCGTGAACCCAGCCGCTCCGCTTCGCCCACACCCCATCCCTCGGCCGCAACGTCGCCAGCTGTGTCGCTGAAGCGTAAACGCGAAACAGAAGCCAGCTCCAAGGCGAGTGTTGGTGCTAAGCTCTATGCCGAGCAGGAGAGCGCACAGGATGCGTTATCGAAGCTAAAGGAGATGGAGAATATGCCATTACCCTTTGGCTCCGACTTGGCTTCGAGCATCATTACGAATCATGATGATCTGCCGGAGCCAAACTCCCTGGATCTATTGCAGAAACGCGCCCAGGAGGTGCTCGATTCCGCCTCACAAGGCATCCTGGCCAACAATATGGCCGATGACTTTGCCTTCGGCGATAAAAGCGGCGAGGGGGGCAAGGGTCGCAATGAGCCATTCTTCAAGCACCGCTGCAGGTATTGCGGTAAAGTGTTTGGCTCCGATTCGGCGCTACAAATTCACATACGATCTCATACGGGCGAAAGACCTTTCAAGTGCAATGTTTGCGGCAGTCGCTTTACCACCAAGGGAAACCTCAAGGTTCACTTCCAGCGACATGCGCAGAAGTTCCCTCATGTCCCGATGAATGCCACGCCCATTCCCGAGCACATGGATAAGTTTCATCCGCCGCTGCTTGATCAGATGTCGCCGGATAGTTCTCCGACGCAGTCTCCCGCTCCTGCGCCCAGTCTGCCGGCTACATCAACATCCAGCCAGCCTTCGATGTCGTTTGCGTCGAGCAATGCGTTCCCGGGATTGCAGGGTCTGTATCGTCCTCCCATGGAGCTGTTGAAGTCTCTGGGTGCAGCTGCTGGTAGTGCGGCCGGACTACCGCATCCCTTCTTCCCTCAAATGCCTGGATTGGGTGCTGCTCTGAAACACAGTCAACAGCAGCAACAGCAGCAGCAGCAGGCTAGCCAGGACATGCCCACAGATCTCCGTAAGTCCTCAGGTCCGAGTTCACCCCTTGACGAAGAGGAAGACGAAGACATGACAGCCATGCAGTTGCCGGTAAAAACGGAACTTCTAGAGGAGGAAAAGGCGGAGCAGGAAACGGAAGCTGCCGCGGAAACTGAGCCTGAACCCGAGCCTCTGCCCTTGGAGGTACGCATCAAGGAAGAACGTCTCGATGAGGTTGAGGATCAGGATGAAGAGCAGCAGCGGGAGCAGCAAGAAGTGCCAGCAAAACGTCGAACCCCCACACCCACACCCAACCCCACAATACCCACACCGCCAATAATGCAGCGACATCATCATCAACACTCCCACCACTCCCACCACCCGCACCCGCACACCCACTCGCATGGTATGCCCGCCTATCCACCAGTGGTGCAGCCCATTCAACCACCACCAATGCATGCCCAATGCTCGCCCGGCTCCCACTCGCATCTGGATCAGCTGCCGACACCAGGACAACTGCCACCAACGATGACACATCGCGAGGATTTCTTTGCCGAACGTTTCCCACTGAACTTCACCACAAAGACACTGTCGCCGGAACATCATTCGCCCATCCGGTCACCGGCTGGCCATGCTCATGCCCACATTCCGCGTTCCCCGTTCTTCAATCCGATCAAGCACGAAATGGCTGCTCTGCTGCCTCGTCCGCATAGCAATGATAACTCGTGGGAGAACTTCATAGAGGTGTCCAACACCTCGGAGACCATGAAGCTCAAGGAGCTGATGAAGAACAAGAAGATCAGTGATCCCAATCAGTGTGTGGTCTGCGATCGCGTCCTCTCCTGCAAGAGTGCTCTGCAAATGCACTACCGCACCCATACGGGCGAGCGACCCTTCAAGTGTCGCATCTGCGGACGCGCCTTTACCACCAAGGGAAATCTCAAGACACATATGGCTGTGCACAAGATTCGACCACCGATGCGTAACTTCCATCAGTGCCCCGTCTGCCACAAGAAGTACTCGAATGCTCTGGTACTCCAGCAGCATATACGTCTGCATACGGGAGAACCCACGGATCTCACACCTGAGCAGATACAAGCTGCGGAAATTCGTGATCCTCCGCCCTCAATGATACCAGGTCACTTCATGAACCCGTTCGCAGCAGCTGCCTTTCACTTTGGTGCCATGCCGGGCGGAGGACCGGGCAGCCATGGTCCGGGAGGACCCGGTGGTATGCCTCCGCACAATGGAGCCTTGGGTTCGGAGTCGTCGCAGGGTGATTTGGATGACAATATGGATTGCGGCGATGTCGATGACTTTGACGATGCCTCCTCGGAACACTTGTCCAACGATCCAACGGGCGATGAACGTCCTCGTTCCGGCGATGACTTTAAGTCTTTGTTGTTTGAGCAGAAGTTGCGCATTGATCCCACTGGCGTGGTCAATATCAATAGTCATCATCAGCATCCACCGCATCATCATCATCAACGCCCTCGCTCCTCTGCTAGCAATGCGAATTCAATTGGATCCGCTTCCGCCTCACCCTCAGCACCCGCCAGCCCCAGCTCCCATCCCAAACGAAGTTGTTCTCCCGTTTGCTCCGTGTCCGAGGCATCACAAGGTGCTCTGGATTTGACGCCACGTGCCGTTGCAGCTCCTCCACCAGCACCACCAGCTGCACCACAACCTCTGGCCTCCTCCAGCTCGAGATCTCGCTCTCCGCCTCCAGCGAAGGAGAAGACAATTAGTCCGCAGGCGCCACCGGCACGCAGTCCCAATGCACCTCCCTCGCTGCTCTCCTCGCAGCTGGCACCCTCGGTGGGCATTGATTGCCTGCCACCCGGTCTGCAGCATCATCTGCAGCAGCAACATCAGCATCTGATGCAGCAACAGGCAGCCGTGGCTGCCGCAGCTGCTGCACAGCATCATCATCATCAGATGCAGCAACATGCTGTGGCTCTGCATCAGCATCAGGAGCAGCTGCGTCGCGAGGCACAGGAGGTGCAACAGAAAGCGGCAGCTGCTGCCGCCGCCGCTGCTGCTGCTGCTGCCCAGCGTCAAACATCGCCACAACCGCCATCGCGAGCTGGTGAATCGCCTGGCGGTCCAGGTCCAGGTGGTCCAGCGAATCCTTTAATTGGTGCTCGACCACCGTTCGGCATGTTCCCCAATCTGCCCATCTTCCCGCCGGCCACCACACAGAATATGTGCAATGCCATGAACCAGATTGCACAATCCGTGATGCCAGCGGCACCCTTCAATCCACTGGCGCTGAGCGGTGTACGGGGCAGCACCACCTGCGGCATCTGTTACAAGACATTCCCCTGTCATTCCGCACTCGAGATACACTACAGAAGCCACACCAAGGAGCGACCCTTCAAGTGCAACATCTGTGATCGCGGCTTCACAACTAAGGTAAGTCGGAGATAGAATATAATTTAAGAAAGAATATTTGTAAAAAATAATAATATTTCCTAAGCATATTTTTTCTTTTTTATTTAAAAATTTTTAAACAGATTATCTAACGCCCTTCTTTCTGCTTTCTCTATTATTCAATTTTTTTGCAGGGCAACCTTAAGCAGCACATGCTAACACATAAGATCCGAGACATGGAGCAGGAAACCTTCAGAAATCGAGCTGTAAAGTATGTAAGTCTTCCAAACCAACACCAAACACTACAGAAAACATTTAAAAACCATAAATTTACCATTTGAACTCGTTCAGATTGTAAATGTATGAACTTTAAATATTGCTACACAATCCAAAAAAAAAAAAGTTTTATATAATCTTTATACTAATTAAAAATTCTTCCCATCTGCTTTCTTTGTACTTTTAGATGAATGAGTGGAGCGATGAACGTGAATAGAGCAAATATTTAGAGAACAATCCAAATATGTATCAGCCTTTGGCCGTGACAATAGACTCTCGCAACTACAAATATGATCTCACATGCAGAGTTGGAGAGAGAATGCCTCAATCAAGGTAGTTCAACAGCAAAAAGTACGAAAATCCATTAAATCATAAAAAAAAACTGAAAATCAACGCGTATACAAAACTTATTATTTATAAATTGTTGCCCATAAAATTATTATTATTTGAATGTTGTGTCTGGGCAGGCAGGCAGTGTTTAACTGTGAGATCGTTTATGATTTCTTTTTCGACCATAAACAAAAAGATAAAGAAATCATTAAAAAAGCATAAGCAACAGACAAACAGACACTAAAAAAAAGTAAACTAAACTGGCATGAAACGTATCCAAAGATGCATCAAAAGCAATTCTTCAGTTTAACAAAAGGCCTTAGAAAAGCCGCTGGAGTGCTTTGAAATGAGACTGATAGCGTTTCAGGCTAACTACCTAATAGTAACTTATACTTAATGTATATGTTAAAACAAACAAAAAATTATTGCAAAAGAATCAGAAGGAATGAAATGAAATTTAAATCGAAATCGAAAACAGCGTAGAAAAATCAAAATTCGAATTTAAAGTAATATTAAGCTATGTTAAATACTAAACACTAAAAGAAAAGAGGAAATATTAAGTATATATGCATTTATGTGTATATGAGATAACTAAGTCCACACATACTAAAATAGTATATACATAAAACAAATATTTCAAAATGTGCAATACAAATATGACACGCTATAAATTTGTAGTCTGGCTTTTGTTTCCTAATTTAGTCTCTTGTAAATATTACTACATGCAATAAATCCAAATTGTTTAATTTGCTTTGCTTCATGACAACAAAAAATTAATTAGATATTATAATACATAATTATAAAAAAAATGATAAATTGTGATACTAAATGTTAAAATTGTTGGCCGAGACAGCTAAAGCCAAGTTGATACAAAATGCTTTCCATATCACTTAAAACAACTGGCAAACTATTGTAAAAAAAAACTACAGAAAAATCAAGAAAAAAATTACAACATTCATAGTTAATTTAGTTGATAGTGCAACTTAAGGCGATTGTAAAACAAAAAAACATATATAAATATAAATATACTTATATATTTAATAATTTTTAATATTAATAATACGCAAAACCATTTAATTAATTAGCTTAGTATGTTAGTTAAGTTGATGAAAGGCATACATAAATTACCATATATTTAAATATATAAATACAAACATAAATCATAAAGATACAAATGTATCTCAATCTGTTTGTAAGCATAGTCTCATAATTTATTACACAACAAAAAATGAAGAAAAAGAAAAATCATAAAGCAGACGAAATACAAATAAAAAAAAACATACAAAAACAAATATATGTATTTAAGTTATGAAAAATTAATAAGCAAAGTTGACTTTTTATTCGATACGTCGTCGGTTGAGTTTAACGGCGCGTCGCTTATCATGATCAGGGATGGATGTTCTGAGAAACAAAAAAAAAAAAAAAAACACCGAAGCGTTGAAATTTCGTGGTAAAAGGCCATTGGACTCCCAAGTTTCGATCTCCATAAACGTGCAAGTGTGGGCCATGTTAAGATATTGTAATAAAAATGATTAGTCAAGTTTATTATCGTCATAATCTTTTAATTCGAAATCGAAACAGAATATTGATAGCCAGCTGGTAAGCAAGCTCGCGATCTTTCCAAACTGATTCAAAGACAGCAGGAAAAATATTTTTATTACCTTTTAACATTCAACAAGATATTTTTTCGCTGCCTAGTTTTGTTCTTCTTGCCTTTGTGTATTCTCATTGATTTTTAAATGTTGTTCTTATTATTATTTAGATTTTTGCTGCGGAGATTCGGTGCCAGTCTCTTGGCCAACTTTTGTTTTAATAGCCATTATTTTATGTCGTTAATCAAATTATTTCTTGTTGTCCACGCTGTTTGTCATATTTTGTGTGTCGAAAAGTGAATGTTTTGGCCTTTTTTTTTATAAACTGGTTTCAAATTGAATTAATTGAGTTTCAAAAATGCAAAAGCTTGATCTACTTATTGATATACCATTTTATTGAATATTTAGTTGGCACTTCCACAATTTTATTCATTTCTTACTTTGTTGACAGCTTGGCTTGAGTAATTTTATCAAATATGCCGACAGTAAGTAATTATACCCGTATAATGTCAAGATATTTTTCTTTTCCCTACTGCATACCAATTTATAAGCATGCATGAAGACATCTTTTCAATGTCTTGCGATCCTGTCCAGTAGCAACTTTAATCCTTGGAAACAACCCTTTTCCGTCTTAGGGTTCCCTTTTTTTTAGGGACAGTCAGAGTTTAGGTTGAGTTATTGCTGGTCGCCTGACAGTGACGATGTTCATGTTAATTTTGTAGCGTGTAATTGACGATTACAATTTTGATGTTGTTTATTTATAAGCTTTTTCGTTCGGTCTTCTTTTTTTAGTTTTATGCCAAGACTCCTTGTTAATGGATTAACAACACGAGACTAAACTGAAAGGAACAGCCGATGGCAAATGGGTAAATGTCTCATTTATGTTGCTTCTAAAAATGGCATATAATTTTACGGGCAAAATAAAGTTGACGGCAAGGCGGTTACTGTGACTCTGGCTGTGGCTTAGTGTTCAGCTAACTGCTTGCTGAAAACCAACAGCAGCAGCAACCATAATAACAACAACGGCAACAACAGCAAACGGCTGATAACTATTAAGATACTGCGATTACTATTACCACTATTGCTGCCTTATTGGGGGCTCTGGTTAAATCCTTGAAAACGTTGGCAATAAATGCAAAAATCCTTACAAATAATATGAGAATGGTTATGGTCCGCTGTTTGAGCTTATCGCAGGCATAAAAATACACACCCACACACCATCAACACACACACACACGCTCACAAAACAATCTAAACAAGAAAAATATTCACAAATTGCGCGGCTTGGTTTTTGCGCTTCTAAACAGCAGCAATAAATGCGACCCACAATCCAACAGACAGACACCCAGTCGGACAGGCAGACAGATACCACTACTATTTGGTATTGGGTTCATCGTCATCATCGTTACTGTGTGCTGAAAGCTATATGGAAGTGTGACAGTTATGGATTATACTGAATTCAGAATTATATAAATAAAGATAAAATATATTTTTTATTAATTATTTAATCTGTATATACAATAATAACTCATTTTAATACTTTATTTTAGTCAACTTATTTAATAACTTTTTGTTTGTGTCCTTAATAATTTTTTTTAAAATGTTTAAACATTTTTTTTTAAAACATAAGCGTGAAAAATTGGAAAAATATATTCTATTTCTCAATCTTCTTTGAGAAATCAAGTTTTTCTTAATTTAGGGTTATATACAATTTTTTCTGCATATACCACAAAATAACGACACCATTGCTTAGTTTCTCTTAAGTTTAACACAAGTTTTTATTACCCTTAGTTCCACTGTGCCAATCGACAAAATGCCAAATACCAACAACAACAATATGAACATAGACAACAACACTTCAATACGAAATATCTTACGATTTGTTTGCAGTATTATTATTTCCTGCTGCTGCTGCCGCTGTTGAAAATTGTCACAAAACAAAAATAACAACAACAACAATCTATAGATACAAAAATCAAGCGGAATATGCATTGGTGTTTTAGCCCCCTCCACACCCCACTGAACACTGAACACCATCAGCAGCAGCAATGTTTAAGCTCCTTAATGGTGTTTGGAGGTATCCGTATCTATCTATCTGGCCGTGTCAGTTTGGCACATCATTTGGCCGACACACAATGGGCAGCGCGGCTGCCACCGTTTGAGCCGCCGCCAAAGTTTGTCGCTTGCATTTTTGACGGCGGCAGATTCGGAAGAAGGCAAGTACTCGCTCTCTCTCTGTGTGTGTGTGTGTGTGTGTTTGGATTTGGTTGTGGATGTGGATGGATATGGATATGGTCACTTATCAGACTCAAAGCGACGACGACGACGACGACGTCTGCTGAGTTTGAATCTCGACTCTTTTGCTTGGCGTTTGTGACATGCGCTCGCATTTATGCAACATTATGCACAGGATTAGTTGACAGACAGAGTTTGCTGGCTGCCCTGCTCTTTAAGCCAACATTCTCATTCTCAATGCCATTGCCCATTGCCCATTGCTATTGTTTTGGGCACGTGTTCTTGACTGTTGACTGTGTGGCTGGGTGGGCGTGTCATTAGCTTCTGTTTGTGTTTGGGTAATCGATACGATCATAATATTGCACAGCCCCCAATAGAAAGAGATTAGATGGGCTTGCAATAGTTTTTATTCTGTTTTTGGTTTGTATTTATATTATTTATTATTGTTTACACACATTTTGGGGTTGTATTGAAGTGTGGGTTCTTATATAACATAGGAGAAAAACTTTGGGAATCGGTGCTCTTCAATGGAACGAAGCTCCCCGCAAAACATTTTTCGTGATACAAAAGTTTGTATTTTTGGAACAAAAATCGTGTTACTTCCTCCACATTGTAATGACGAATAGTGGAAAAATTAATATAAAAGTCCTATCAAAATGAGGGTAGCCTTAGCTGGTATTTACTAATATTTTAATGCGCATTTTTTATCGTTGCTAAAAAAAACTTTAAGTGTACTTATTGATTGTTCAGCAGGTTTTTTTTTTTGGCAACTTACATGTTTAAATTTGCACATAAAGGTGTTTTGGATGCAAGAGAACAATGGCTTGTTAGGCAATTACAGAAAGCACTTAATGATGTACAATTTAATCAAATACAGTCAAACTTTCATGTAACGAATCTCAAGGGTATAAAAAATGCCAAATATAGAATAGTTATTGCAGGGAAATAAACCGCAGCGTCCTGTAAATATTTTTGTTATATAGAAAACTTTGTTAAATGAAAGGAATAATATAAGGTAATCATCAGCACGCTGAATGTGGCCGAAAAAAAGGTCAAAGCTAACGTTTCAAAGACAAGTTCTTGTATTAAGGTAGGACCTGGGTCTGTTAAAAGAGTTGTAGGCCAAAAAGGACTTAAAAGCTGAAGAGCCAGATGGACAGACGAATCTTATGATATCAAGTTGTGGAAAGTAAATTAAAATTTCATAGGCTAAAAAGCATTATTCCTTGTTGTAACGAATTATCCGTGTTTTGATAATTTTATAGACAATTATAACAGTCGCTGCGCTTTAATTGCCTAAAATGATGAAACCCCTTTCGGAATGCCGCTCCAAAAAGTCGTTGGATAAACGAAATGGACGCTGGGGTAAAAGATTAATGTTGCTTCAAAGCAGGCAATGTGTATAGGAAAAGTTGAGACCCGTTAGACCAACTAGCTCTCAACTGTGTGGCAGTCAACGCGATTTGTTGCATGGCTGCACCGCCTTACCAACTTGCCGCCCACACATTGAAGAGCAACGGCAATGGCGATGTGATTACACGAACGCAGCAAAGAGTGAAAGAGAGAGAGAAGAAGAAAAACGCTCAACCAATTTTTGCCAGGCACAAAATGACTAAACATTATAAGGCATGAGAAAGAGGGGGAAGTGGGGGGAGTAGGGTACAGTTTTAGATAGAGTACAGAGTTTTGTACAGCTTCAATAATACCCGCAATCCCAGCAGCAATTTTCAAAATTTCAATCCCAAGTCTCTTTCGTTCGCTCTCTCTTTCTCTCTTCAGCTCTGTCTGACTCTTTCTGCCTTCTCAATTACATTCCCAGTGATTTGTTTGCTGCACTCGGACTGGGTTTGCTGTTGCTGTTGTGTTTTGTTTTTTTTGGGTTTTGCTGCGATTCAGCTGCAATGCTGATGATGGGTTTCCCATTCGCAGTCGATCTAATTTCTCATGGTGGAATCATCGATTCATCGTTTTGTGTTGCGCTGTAAATAACTCTGCAGCCGGCGCGGACCATCGAACTAAAGGAGTACAACAATCCGTAGAGCCAAAGAGTCCAAACAGTCAAACGGACAGAGATATTCAGTCAGTTGTTGACGTGTCTACTACCAGCAGTACCCCCCCACCCCCTCTTCGCACTTCCTCATTTGGCAGCCCCAGCAGCCCAATCAATCCATTTTCAAACCACTTTACTCCACAACCCAAGCCGTTCAAGCCATTCAAGCCACCCACCCAGCAACCCATCCACCCACAGTTCGTGTTTTAATGCCAAATCTAAGCGATTCAAATATATTTTCCCCTGATTTGGGAGCAAAAACGCGGCATAATTGCCGTTTTGTTCGTTTCCCAATTGGAGAAAGAGACCCCCGTACTCCAAATTGTGAGAGAAAAGACTGACAGACGAGAGAGTTGGGAGAGAGAGAGAGAGTTTCCAAAACAGGGGGAGCAACGAATCAGAAATTGCACAATTTTAATAGCCAATATAAATACATACATATATAAACATATACACACTCGCATGTTCGTGTGTGTGTGTTGCCATTTTTTGTTGTTGTTGTTGTTAAGGCGAGTGTTGGGTCAAATCAAAAAATCACAACAAAATTACTCGCTTGTCATGAAATTTGCCTCAATTTTTTTTTCTCTTTATGCTCTGTACACAAAAAGTTATCAAAGAGAGTTAACTAGACAAAAAATCTTTAGGAAAATAAGAATATTAAGTATTTATTCTCTATCAATTAAAAGAAATTCCTTTTTTTCCAAAATATTCTGTATTGTATAAATTTCTCCATAAATGCTTACAGGGTATTATCAATTCTTCCTCATCTCTTTAATGGGACTTCATCGTTTGCTATGGATGCAAAACGTTTTGCTATTTTACCTTTTGTCTTCCCTGCTTCTCCAGTGCCAACAAACGAGATGAGCGCAAAGTGTTCATGTGCTGTGGTAACTTTTTTCCCTGGTTTTTTTTTTTTTTTTAAATTTCTTTTATGGGAGTATAATTTGAATTTACAAGCAGTGGATTACGCTTACCGTTACGTCAAGGCACAGTTGAGAATAAATTTAAAATATATTATTAAATTGATGATTTAAAATTGTAATAATTTTTTATGCTTTATTTTATATATTTTATCGAAGAAATTTGCTAAATTTATATAAACATGAATTATTGTATGCTAAATCAGTTACGTATTTTTATAGTTAAAAAAAATTTGGTATAATAATTTTATTAAACGTATAAAAATGACAAAAAGAAGAAAAATCAAAAAATAAAATTAAGTTTTTGGAATTTTAATCAATTATTATTATTTTATTATTTTTTTTTATCACAACAATATATGTATTTTTATGTTTACTTAGTAAACTGTTATAATAATTGTTTAAATTAATTCAAACACTCGTTTTTACTAAACTTAAACCACAGTGCGCCGTGCTTCCCAATCAACGTGACGTATGAGTGTTTGGTTGTTTGTCAGCTACGAATTTGCTGTCCGTTCGCCCAACCGTCCGCCCGTCTCTCTCTCTCTCTCTCTGTTCAATTTTAACTTAGGGGCCCCAGTTGAGCTTCAGTTTGAGCCAGTGAAATTTGGGTGAGTACGATACACATACATACTTATGTACATATGTACTATGGCTATGCCCGCAAAACGATTCCTGGGCGGAATATGCAATTATGTATTTTTAAGTTCATGTTTTAACAATTGCAAAAACTGTTCTCTCCCTCTCTCTCTTCGTGTATCTGTTTCGCTTACGGTTGTTGTGGCTGCCTCGCATTTTGCGCCCAATTGCTGTAAATATAAAATTGCAGCAATTTTCTATGGTTTGGCTCGATTGGAGCTCTGACGACGCTGCTTGCAACGTTGCTGTTGTCTAGACGAACGAGAGGAACGAGATATTGTGTGAGCTTGGACAAGTAAGCTCGCTTTTGTTGTTGCCGTTGTAGTACACCTAGCCCTGTGGGTGGTAGCGGGCACCAGTTATTATGAATTTGTTGCAACAAATTGCGGCGCAACGGAAACAACGGCAACGGCAAAATGGCGACGTCTAAAATTGAACCTCGCGTTTAAAGCTTGAAAAGTTCTATGGATGATGTGTGTAGCTAAAGCCAAAAGCAACTTAAACTGTCAAACCGAGGCACGAGTACAACTATGCATGTGTGTGTGTGTGTGTGAATGCCGCTAACTTAATTGAGTTGGCCCGGACACACCTCTTAATTGTTGTGAGCCAACTAAGCAGCAACAGCAGCAGCGGCAGAAAACCAACAGTTAGCCAAAATAATGCTTGAATCAACTGAGACTAAATTTTGAGATTTTGTTCGTCGAGTTGAGAGCTCAAACAAAAGACATTTTGGCTCAGACTCCGGTCTTTGGGTCTTGGGTCCAGCGAGGTGTTTTGCCATTATTTGGTGTCAACAAACAGAATAGCAACAAAATATTTTGCACTCTCATGAGTGTGTACGAAAACGTGATTGTTGCCGGTTTTTGTTGTTGGTGATATTGGCGTGTTTACAATAGTTGTAATGTAACAGCTTTTATGAACAAGTTAATAAATGTTTGTAATATGAATTCTTTGCCAAGATTAAATGATTTCAAATGTAGGAATTCTCTAAAATACTAGCAGATAAATAAGGTTAAAACAACGACAAATTAGCACTAAATCTAAGAAAACTCACAAACTTAATTAATTCTGATGTGAATGCGAATTGGCATGAAAAACTTTTCTAAATGAAAGTGCAAGTCCATTGTTTAATAGGATAATATTTACTTGCAATAGAAAAAGGCGCAGAATATTTATGTACAGTGTATCGATTAATGATTATTGCTTGAATGGGTAGCAATGGGAATGAGACGAATTCGATGAAAAACGAGAATTACTGCAGTCATTGCGTTCCGTCTGGCAGTCAGGCATTCAATGCAATAATAAAAACAAACAACAAATCGCATGGTTTGCAATAAAAATCGGTTCACAGATCAATATCGACTCTATGTTTGTATGTGTATTGAAGAATTCTGCATTCTGCATTCTGCAGACATGTAATTTAAATTGTATATTTGTGGGCACAACAACAATATTCGTAATCGATTAAAATGGAATGCGCACAGAGTTTGGGATTCGGATTTGGATTTGGAGATTGGAGATTGTGTGTGGAGCATTGTTTTTGGGTTTTGATTGCAAATTGAAGGTTTGTTTTCTCGTATTTTCTTTTTTACACAGGAGCCAAAAGCTTTACATATGCATATATGTGTGTGTGTGTGTGTTTCCTAGAAATGGATGATTTTGCAATATTGTTTTTGTGAATGAAACGCAAAAGTAGACAATTTACTGAATAAAATTCCTGTGCTAGATTTGCATGCCGAATTCCAAGCACTTGTTCAATTCCAAATGCAAATGCATATATGCATCCATTGCTAATTTTTTCAGACGAAATTCAAATTAAGCGTAATTCAATATACATTTGAAAAGCCTAATTTATTGTCTGTTTGTAAGTAGTGTCTATTTTTATTTGTTTTTTGAGTCAAAAAACTCAATGAATTAAGATTTTAAACACAAATGTACATACATATTAATGTTGTTATAGATGTGGATAGGGTTTTGATAATCCAAACATTAATTCTAAGTACAGGATGAATAAAAAATCTTGTGTTAGTAAGAGAAAGTCTCGAATTTTAAGTGTTTTGAGGCATAAAAACATTTAAATCCTAAAAATAAAATATTAAAAAAATAACTATTAAAATTTAGACGATAAAAATTTTATTTTATACATTTCCATCAAACTTCTGCCCTAAACAATCAACGCTCAAAACGACATCTATTCAACCCCCCCAACTCCCACCCAACCATTAGTTTAAATTGCATTTTGTAAACATTTTGTTGTTGTTTTTTTTTTTTTGAGTCAATGTCCGGCATTTTGCAAGGTTTGTTTTTACCTTTTTCGTTTTGTTTTGATTTGTTTTTTGTCTGAATTCAAATGGACGAGTTGTTTGTTGTTGTGTTATGGACGATAGAGGTTGCAACTACGAACTGCAACTGCAACTGCCGTCGGCACCGATAACAAATCGCAGATACATAATTAAATTACAGCGTTTTAATTTCTGTAATTAGTCACGACTTTTGTCGCAGCCTCTGACTTTGTAACTTTCTGAACCGGCGGCAACGAAGAGGGCGTAATGGGGGGATGGGGGGTTTGTCCATGTCGGCGCCAAGAAGCTCCGAACCAATGAATTCAAATTAATGCACATTTGCATCTAAGCAATCGTATCTGTATCTGGTCTACTACCACCAACAACAACAACCACCACCAACAACAACAACAACAACAACGGCAAAGAGACATTGGACAACGTTTATTCGATCTGAGTGCGTTGATATATATAACCGGATTTCTATCCTTTTTATTTATTTTTATTTTTGGTTGGCAATCGTTAGCAATCGAATCAATGAAAATGATCTATTTAATACGAGCGTGGGCCATAAATATATTTGGACTGATTTTTTTTGCATTGCGTGTTTTAAGTTTCGCGTAGAAGAAGGCATAATGAGGCATGGATATGGGCGAATGGGGGTTTGAGGGGGGTTACTTGGTTAGTGCGCGTGCGCATTCACATATAAATTAAAGAAACGTCACACAATTCACACACAAACACACACGACATTCGACTGCTGTTGGCCAAGTTGATTCATGAAATATGCGAATTCAGAGGCAGCAACAAGTCACAAAACAACAACAACAACAACAACAACAGCAGCTGCAAGCAAACCATGGTAGTCACATCATCATCATCATCTTAAGTGATGATCGTCATCGGCCATCGCCGTGTAAAACTCATTTAGACTCATTTGAATATCAGCAAGAAGCAACAAAAAAGGCCAAGGCGACCCGAACTGTAGCGCCAGCCTGCATCGAAGTCCAAGTTAACATTTTCTAGTTGCGAATGTTCGATTGTCGCTCATGTCGCCAGTTTGCCAGCTTTTTTTTCATCATGCCCACTCAAAAAACGAGAAGAAGAAGGATATGTAAAGAAATGGCGGAATAAATATAAACATTCAGGCAGCTGTGTCTATTAACATTTGTTGGCCACCAAGGAAGACTTCTACAGGATGTATTTACTGTTTTTTGTTGACTTTTTGCAAAGTTTTAGTATTCAGAAGTAGAGAGAGTAAAGAGAGCGCATTATTCTTTTCAAGAAATTTTGTAATAATATACAAAGCTTATATGAACATATTTTTATTTAAAGAAACAATCTCTCTGACTTGAAATTAAAAATAAAACAAACAAAAATCAAGATTGAAGTGAAATCTTTTTTTTAATGAGTTTTCTTATACTATTTAAAGTTCTTAAAAAAATTTAATATATATTTCTATACAAACGATAAAAAATGTTGCTTTGGCTCCAACTTTATTTTATTTCCTTTTAACTCGAATATAATCAAATAGGTTTTTTTTTGTTAATATTTCTGCCTTTAAGTAACTTAATTTGACAGATGTTTTTATTACCTTAAATAAAATATTTTTTTTTAATTTTTAATGCCTAACTTTATATTTTTCGCTTGTCCAGTGTTTTAGAAAGTAACTTTTTACAGGTACTCATCCATATCGTCCTAAATAAAGGTATATGTACTTGTGTACTCAAATATTTATAACTCCATGGGGCCAAGAGCTGAACAATTTTTAACATTTTACTTTGAGTCTAGTCCTAAGTAGCTACAAACTGCGTTAGCTTAATGTACAAACTTGAACGTGTGCACAAGTGTACATTGTTTGTATGTATATACAACAGTACATACTTCATTATACATACATACACACATATGTATGTATGTACACTTTTGTATGAGTTGTTAAAGTTTTTAAATAACAATATGTGAACTCAGCAAAAATTCACATCAGGATATGAAGAAAGTACTTTCTATATACAAACGTATGTACATACATATGTATTCTAACGTATGTATACATACATGTAACGTTCAGTTATATTTGTGTTGAACGTTGCAAGTTGGAGAACATAAAGGTCAAAAGTTTCTCGATTGCAGTTGAAACTTTTATATGCAACTATTTTTTTTTCTTCTTTATCAAGCGTGTTACTGCACACAACACGGAACGGTAGATACACACACACACACACACACACACATATGTGCTTAGTAAGAGCCTTCGTCCTGGCTGTGCCTTGAGTGCGCCATATCCTTTACTTTTCCTTAGCTTCAAAAGTTCACCCCATGCGAGCCAAGAAAAAAGTCCAAAAAAGTAGTTTTCATATTTTTGGCGATAAGCAATGTATGTGTATGTGTGTGTGTGTGTGTGTCCTGCACTTAACCACCGCATCTGAGGGCGGCTACAGTCCAGGTGGACCCGTCTCGCTCAATGTGAAACAACAAAAATGGCAAAATGTGAAAACGGAAATAGCAGAAAACGAAGCTAGATTTGCTGCAGCAAATGGCAAAGCACAAATTTATGTAAAAAGATCTGTGATTTATATCAGCAACGGGGGCAAAACTTTTATTTTGGCCCCAGCGATTGAGGGACGACGGCGATTCGCTGTTGCTTAGCTAAAGTACACAGAGAGAAATTTTAAGTACATAATATTTTTGTTTAAGTATTTATATATTTTTATAATTTTCAAACATAATTAAAGACGAAAAATTATAGAACTTAAAAGAAAAACCTAAATTTAAATATTTATATAAATTATATAAGTATTCGGGCATATTTGTTTTATATTTGAGAATATTTGTATATAATTTAATATAATTAAAAAATACTCTTTATAACTGTGAAGCTTAGGGCTTAATTTTCTTAAGACCTTTAATTTTTCACATTTTATTTAACATACTAATTCTTTACCTTCGTATATTATTTTCTTCTGTGCACGTTTAATTTATGGAATTTTAGTTTTAACGCCGCCACAACTTTTGCCTTCTCATGCTTTACGCTTTTGCCATGGTTAACGTTTTCCATTCTCGTTGCTGTAGTCGCCATTGTTGTCCTTGTTGTTGTTTTGCAACCGCATGTGGCAAGTCTATGTGAGTATTTTACAGGAGTGTTGGGGGTGTAGTGTTGAATCTCCCATTTTGAGTTTGAGGTAGAGAAGTTGAAAGTTCTAACGCACATAAATCAGATGCACTTTCGGCATTTCCGCTCACTGCAAAAATGGAAGTAAAAACGAACACAACGCAGCTGTCCAAGGACTCCCCCCCATCCCACAATCCGAAATTAGCCAACGATTTTGTTGCTGGTCAGTCTGTACCTCAGTTTGTCTACATATGTGTATGTGTATGTGTTTTGGCCATGGCCTCAAAATGCATCGATTGCAGTTATTTCAGTCATTTGTGAATCTGCAAAAAACATAAAAAGAAGAGAATGCCTGGCTGCTGACAAATTTGAGTCATTTGCGTTAAGTATTCGGCTTTTACATGCGCGACTGAATCGCAGCATAATAAAATACGGTCAACGTCAAAATTCAATTAGCCACCGGCAACAAAAAAAAGAACTAAATGAGATACACACACACACAGACAGAAAGAGAGAGAAAGAGAGAGAGGGAGAGGGAGCTGGCTCTCATAAATGATGATGACGCCGATGGGCGCATGAAATATAAAGCAATTTTCCTAATTGCCATTAGGAATTTTACCACACAACCCACCCCATCCAGCGCCAACCCAGTGCCACCCAACGTATCCAGTTAATTGAACGTCTTGCTCATTAGAGAGGCGCACGCAGCATAAAGATTGTGGGTGGGGATTTGCTAAGGTGGGCATGAAAGGCGACCGATGCTATAAATTACGAACTTAAGCCAGTGTCAGTGTCAGTGCACACAACAGCACGATGTATCTGAGAGATACTTTCGCTCATATTTCGTAGAGTTAAGCTGAATGAAACGATTTGCGATAGCAATCGACTAAAATAAAAAGGGAACCCAATTTTCTCAGTATTCGAACTTTTTGTTGTTTGCTGCAAATCCGCTTTGATCCCCATATGAATGTCATAAAAAATTAGGCACAAGCACCAAGGACCAAGGACTTTCAGCTGAAGACGCATCTGGTCAAATATTATCACAATATCCACTTCGATTTCATATAAGTGTGCCTTTAATTTAGTTCAAGTATATACTCTTTAAAAAAAGGAAAAAAAAGATGAGCCAAGTGAGGTTGCTGACAGCTTTTTGTTTGCCTTTGTCTCTCGACACGCGACAAGTTTGAAAGTTCGCACCCCTCATCATGCATCTGTGTGTGTGAGTGTGTGTGTGAGTGTGTGTGTAGAGGGTGAAAAAGGGGGTGCGGCCGAAGCTTATGTTGTTGCAAATCACAGTGACAAGATAATAAATAAATATCAAAATATGTCATAAAGAGATTTTCAAACACACAATGAACTGGTGGCAACAACTGGTGGCAACAACTGGTGGAGTGTTGTTGGCTTTGGAAATTGAACATAAGGTGTCGCTTAAGAGAGCGTGTTGTAAAAACCGGATTCTTTTTGTTGTTGCTGATGTTTACGGGTGTGAATTGTGCAAGAAAATGTTTAAAACTGTCTAACAACAGTTTTCAATTTATTGTAAACATGCAATTCAGTTATGGTTTTAAAGCAGGTTATACAATAATCATAACGGGAACTGCTTACATTCAAAATGTAGTTATTTGTACCTGTTTTATGATTATTAAAAGTCTTATTTTTGAGCTTTTAAAGCATCAAAAATACTACTATACCTCCAACCTATTTATTTTCCGTCAAAATACACAGATTGTACAACATAATATTTTGGTTTAATAATTAATTATTAAAAAAATTAATAATTAAAAATGAATACCAATGCAATAAAAAAATAATAATAAATACAAATTAAAAAGTCTTAAAATATATTTAAAAAAAACTACGTCTTTTAATTAGCTAATTTCTATAATCAACCATGCAGTTAATATGCCTTTTCGATATGGAATTCAACATTCCAATTTCGCGCACCAAACAGAGTGTTATATGTCAACATTATAGTACTTGCTTTTTTCCATTTTCGTGATGACTTGGGTGACAAACGAAATGGAAATCCCAATCCCAATCCCAGTGTGACAGTCAACGAAGTGCGAAACAAGCTCAAATGCCACTCAGTCATTTTTGGGATGATACACAACGACAGTCTATGGTGGTATGTGTGAGTGTGTGGTTGTCAGCCCTAAAAGGGGTTAAGCGTTGGCCTGAAGGGGGCGAAGGCAAAGGAAGCATTTTACTGGTAAGCAACCTCCCCCTGGAAGGACAAATTGGAAATGCTTGTCATATTCTTCATTTATGTCTGCCTTCATACAAGGATTATTCATACACATATATATATATATATATATATACACACATTTGTAATGTATTTCATAAATTATTTGTCACAATTAATTGAATTGTGTGTGTGTGTGCGGAAGAAGAAGCAGCAGGTTACTGTTATAAAAGGTTTATACATCCTGCTCATAAAACGTTTGCAGATGCATTTAATACCAACGTTTTCAGCAGTTTTTGTAAAACTTTGTCACCACTAAATAAAACCTCCCAGCCACAACGATGGGTGGGTGGACAATTGCCTGTAACAGACATAAGGGGCGAAGACAGACAGAGAGACAGACAAAAGGATGAAAGGAACATCGCACATCGTTCGGTCCTGACAAATAATATGATGAGATACGACATATGTGCAAACAAGTATCCTCGCATTGCTTCATATAATTGAAAATCATACTTTTTTTTTTCCTTTTCCTGTTCCTTGACAATATTTTTCGGCAATCCAGCAATCCCCTGCCGGTCTGAGCCCCGTTACCCGTTAGATATATTTGCGGGGTAATTTAGAGGCCAATATCCTGCTGTGCAATACATATATATGTATGGTCTCCACCCAGACTGCGTCTGTGCGTTGTTCACTTTTGGCCATTGTTCATCCGTCCTTGGGTTGCATTAGGCGTTGGATTTAGCGCTCAGAAATGATTTATGATTATGACAAATTGTTTGGCGGCAAGTGGAAATCAGTGCGTACATCGAAAGGGGAGTGGATAAAGCAAAGCTTTACCTATCAGCCTAGGGGGAGTTTCATTCACAATAACCATAATATGCAGGGTGAGCTTTAAGTGTAAGTTGAATTTGTGGCGTTTGCAAAAAGCAGCTGGCTTGGAAAACAAAGCTAAACGGGATGAAGCTTTTGATAAGCTTTAAGATGTAACAAAGTATTTTTAATCTTGTTATGGGTTTAAATAGATAGAGTGCAATCTTAAAATTAAATAATTATGTCATAAATTTAATTAAAACACTTAAAATTAGCTTTAACGTTTTTTTCAAAATTTAAAAAATATATTAATAAATGTAATCAATCAAAAAAACTTTCTGTCTGAGATTATTAAGAATATTTTCTGAATCTTTATATATTTCTATACAGAGAAATACTTAAAATATATAAATTCTGTTTTTTTTGTAGCTAGTTTTTCTTATTTAAATTCTCTTATATAAAGGAAACAACAAAATCATTTTCAAATTCAAATTCAAATTCAATAAATAAGCGATTTGACTTTTCCTAAATTTTAGTTTGTTTTTTATGCTTTATAGTAAAAGAAACCGCTATCATTGTTTCCATAGTTGGGACCTGCCTGAATTCAATGTAAAAGACGTTTATCAATGCAACAATAGTTTAACTAGGCATTTAAATATATAAATTTGGTGTTCACTGTCAGGCAATCTGAAGATGGAGACCAAAGAAAAAAGTAATCAGAATATACTCATTAGACAGTGAAATGTAAATGTAAATTAATGTTGATAACAATCAAATAATTAACTTTCTTAATTGCAAAACAATGAAAATGGTTTTTAGTGCCTTTCAGCCAGGTTGGTCTGTTGTTAAAAAGTGTTTTGGTAACATTAACACTTCAACTAAGGGAGGGAAACGTTGACGGTTTCTAATAACAAATACCTGAGCTAGAGTCTATTAAATTTATGTTGAGGTTCTTTAAAATCACATTAAAAACGCAGCAAACAAAAGGCCAAAACATTAAGAAGGGGCGAAGAGAGCTGCTGTTTATCGCACTGACTAATAAAATACAAGAATATATAATTTGATCCCAGAAAAATATATAAAAATCGATGCCATAAGGCAACTAAAGCCCATAAAAATGTGACAAGACCTAAGACAAATGTCCAAAAACAAACACACACACATACACATACACAGATACGGATTGAAACGACACATGCAGCACAGGAAGGCAATGTGGCAGAAGAAGGAGACGGTCCATAAGGAAGCAGAACAGACGCAACTAGAAATACAATAAATTATTTGACGGCAAAATATTGATAAGGTGACACACACACACAAACGAAATTGGGACGAGAGCCAAAACCCAGACAGATGAGATGACACCCAGCTGATCGTTGTCCATCCCAACTTGTATTCCCGTCGCAGTACATAGAATTCCTGTGGCCTTGTTTTGCTTTTTATAGCCCATCGTCTGGACAGTGTCGCCAAGGATGACGCACGTTGTTGCCCAAGACGTTGGCTAATACTAAAATGTACTTAATGTCAGGCTGCAAATGAAATGAGTTAAATGACACAGGTAACTCGGCTTACAATATGCTGATAAGACACTTGATACAGAGGGGAGTTTTAGTTGTAGTGAGAAGCAGGGTATATTTTCCATTTGTTTAGTTAATTTATTGGTGAAAAATGATTTAAATATTATTATTGAAGGTGAAATGTAATAAACAATATTTCATGCCTTTAACAAAACTGAAAAACCTTAAATTTCAGCAATAAACAACGAAGTGAAATTTGTTGTGGTTCGGTGACAGGTGAACGAGTTGTAATAAGCTCATAATTTATAAATTCAAATTGATATTCAGTTGGCATAAAGTGGCAAAAATAATTCCCATGATCGAGGCAGTTCACAAATCACTTGGCTTATGCTGCTTTGTCAAGCTTTCAAATAGTACGAAAGCAAAACCGAAACCAATACCGAAACCAAAACCAAAGTTGAGGCCGAAAAATGCAAATATGTTGACAATTTCCCAGCACGTTCACATAGACGCAAACTCATTAATTAAGTTAGCTGGCAAGTTGTGAGTTATTTGGTAAATGCCATACTGAACAAAAAATTTGCCTTATGGGCTTAGAATTGAAGTGTTGTAGTATGTATGAATTTACAGCCGGGATGAAGGCGACACAACTCTGGCAATTAAGAAATTTATAATTCTCAAACGTTTGCAATTGGCGACAGCAACGAATTAAAAATCCAGACAAGACATAGATACATAGCTAGATAGTTGGCTAGATGGATGAATAGTATACCACCGATAGAGTGACGAGGCTCACAAATAAATAAAGGTTCAATTTTTACATCATAAAAATCGTTAGAAACGTGATTGAAATCTAAAAGGTACGTAACAAAATGCTCTCAAGACACATACGACACAACCGGAGGCGCCTCGAGGCGACACATATCGCACCATGAACGTGTCCACGTTGCGCATGCGCATCTACAACACCAACAACAACAACAACAAGTGAAACAGGCAACGTTTGTAGCCCGTATCTCATACACCATTTAAGCTAATTGCCGCTTGAAAGAAAGAATAAAAAAAAATAAGTCGCTTGCTTGGTTCATTTGGTTTGTTGTATGAATACTGTGTTGTTGGTTTGTTTGTTGCTTTTGTTGCTTTTGTCGCTGACAGTTGAGCAATAATAATTGTCAAAGCTTTGACTTACGTTGACTTATTGCCACTGCTGCTGATTGGCTTCTGACTTCTCTTAAGGTGGCTTCCTTGACGCCTCAACTCGGCCACAATTAAATTGTCAAAAGTTTGCCGCCTCGCCTCGCCTCAACTCGGCTCGTTTATGTGTTTATGGGAGTCGGCGCCAATGTTCCCAGGGGAAGACAGTCTTCAATATCAATTAGCGCCACTTGGCAAGCATATTCAAATTGTTATACCTATGTACTTACATATGTATTTATGAAGTCATAAAACTTTACACGTTTTGTAATGTGTCGCCCAAAAAGATTATTGATTCGAATTTGATGGGCTATGCATTGGAATTTAAAAATGCTGTCAAAGAATGTGCATTGCCCTAAAAATAAATGGTTGTAAATATTTGGAAATAAATTATGCGGAATCGTTAAAAATATGATCATAATAATTATAATTAATAAAAGTTACTTTTTCTGTTAAAAATTCTATTATACTTGCAGCTTTTTAGTCTTGCGCTATAATTTTTGTTTCTAAATAGATCTTGGAATGTAAAACGTTTTATTGGGCAAACGAGCAACTGCATGGTTTATAGTTTCAAACGATTTGTATACAAAGGCAGCTAAAGATACTTAAAAGCAGAAATATATGCAGCTGGACAGCTAGACAGATGGAGTAGGCCAGAGGCCGACAAGACCAACAGCCAGATGGACCGTGAACTGTCGAAATGGCATGGTACACAAGCCCTTGGCACTGAAGTTGGCCAACAACAATTTGTTATCATTGTGGATGGGTGGGTGGTTGCCTCAAATGTGATGTGGCGCAAATGAATTGATTTGGCAGCTGGCAGACGAAAAAGCAAAAAAAAAGAATGTTGTATATTTATTATAAATTTATGCAGCTTCGAATGTGCAGCGACACTAATTAATTGGGCTTTTCATAAAATCTGCAGCAGGCAATGACAACGACGTAGCAGTAGCTATCCAAGAGATGCATACATATGTATCTGTATCTATATCTCTACAGTTGCGTCAGCTACCAAGCTGCTCATGTTTGGCTGTTAGCTGCTGCTGCTGCTGCTGTTGGAGTGCGCCAATGTCTTTCTTGGGATTTTCGATTGCAGTGCGAGCCATCGATGCTTGATTGCTAATTGCAATCCACGTTGTCACCCGTCCAAGCTCTGTCCAGCTGATTGCCAACGACATAGGCACAGCCACACTAGTCCTGGTTGCAGTTTGCAACAAGCCAGTTTTTTTTTTTTCAATCTTTTTAGTTCAGGTTCACGTCTAGGCAGCAACAGCAGCAGCAAAAAAACGTAACAACAACAACTAGATTTACAATTTGTGATACTTCCCGTACTTCAACAACTTAATAAATATCCATCTATCGCTTCCATCTGTATGTTGTTGTGTTTGTTGGAGTTCGGGCAGCGTAGAAGAAGAAAAAAAATCATGTCAGGCGTCAATTTGAAAATGTTTAAGTGATTTGTTTACACGCGGCAGCGTCTATTAACGAATTTATGGTAAACAAAGGGAAGTCGTTTGTTCAACGCCTCCCTTTCCCCTCCCCTCCCCACGCCCTATCATCCTTTCCTTTTCCCTATTTTTTTTTTGTATCTCGCAAGTGTAGTATCTGCAGTTGGAGTCAGGTATAGACAGACACAGAGAGAAAGATACACTTCATAAAATATTAATCGGCTGATTTATGTTTCGTTTTTTTCTTCCTATTTTATTGGATCGCATGTGCCAGAGGCAACAACAAACTAGAATTGTGCCTTCTGTTTATGTTGCAGTGTGGCAAGTGGCGAGTTGCATCCAAACATGTGTAAACATCTAGCTCTATACACTAAAGAACAAGTAAGAAAGAAGTTTTTAAAGAACTAGAAATCTCTGTTACGAATTTCCAAAAAAAAAAAAGGCTTTTCCGTAAGTGATATCTAATGCCATCAAATGCAAATTGATTCTCACACATAAATCGTAGTCGCATTTAGTATGGATGGGCGTGAATAATGCTCCAACACAGTAAAGATACATCCGATAATAATTCATCTGCTAAATTGTCAACGAATTACAAATTAATTTGGCTGGCACGGCATGAAATTTGGGATTTAGCTGCGTAGCTCGCAAATCGAGCGAAATTAAATATTCAAAATTCTAAACAAAATAATAAATATCGTGCAACGAATTTAACTGCCTCTGTTCCGCATCTTCGGCTAACTCAATATTTGCATAAATTAGAAACGCTTCGCGTATTTCACGTGCAAGGCAAAAGCGACAAAGCGACGAAGCGTTGAATGCAGCCAATGACAATTTCAATAGGTTTTCTGCCACCCCTCAACTCTTGCAGGATCATCTTGGTTGGCATCCCTTAGCGAACGAAGCTGTTTGTTTGTTTAAGCCATTCGTTGTCGCAGTCCTTGGCAGGATGTTGTAATCCTGCGGCAGCGTGACCAATTAATTTGATTGTAAAATGTGAAATTCGTATTAAAATCAAATACAACAAAAATGACAATGCGTATGACGGGAATATTAAAAACGTTTGCCAACAGCCAACAGCCAGCAACCACCAGCCAGAGCAGAGCCACCCTAAAGCCAAACACCTAGACACCCAGGACTTTTAACTTATCTTCTTCTCGCATCTCTTCGTGTCATCATCTTCTGTCGACTTTAAAGTCACGCACGGAGTTTGCGCAATTTTTATGATAATTTTTTTTGTTATTTTGCCGCCATTGCTGCCGAATGGATCCCAGGATTACCAGGGTTAGGCTGCATGTATTTTAAACGTTTGCCTTTCGTTTCTTTTTAATAACAATTTTTCCAATGAGCAGGTTTTTCTTAGCTTTTTGCTTAAATCGCTGAAATGTGAAAAAAGGTTGTTGTTTATTTCAATTTTTAGCCTCCCCTTTTTCATTGTGCTTTGTCATCGGTTTGAGATATCTTGTCAGTATAAAAAGTTTACAGTTCAATGACTAATTTGCATATTGCGTAAAAATTGACGACTTGAAAAATTGCCATAATACTCAAAAGGGTTTGACTTGAAGAAGAATACAAATTACAATGGATAAACAGCGTTCAGTTTTGACGTAATAAATAAAAATCTCTTATCTTCTACTCGGGATTAAATGAGAAAAAGCAAAACATGTTCTTAAGTTAAGTAGAAAAACTCTTCTTATAAATTTTAATAACCTGCTTTTTAATATACTCTTAAAAGCACACCCAGCTATAAATTTCATGTTTATTCTAGGAATATTTTTTGCTGTTCATAAAAAATCCAAGAGAACGAGACGTGTCTATTACTTATGTAACACAAGTTGCGGACACATCTACAGACTTCAGCTAACACGAACGAGCCACAAATAAAATTCCGTTTATATGCAGTCCAATAATATTTCCATTTGGCGAATTGCCATCAAAGTCTTCGTTTTACTTCACACTTGCGAGACTTCATGCAATACAACGGTTTGATTGTGATAACTCCCAAGGGGAAGCCTGAAACAATGTTGACTAAATCGCAAAAGGGACTGACTGTGTGTGTTGTATGTGGCTTTGTTGTTTTGTATATGATTTTATGAATGTATCGCAGACAAGGACAACTTTCCTTGGCGTTGGTGTGAAGAAATCCTTTTTGGCACTTTTCATGAAAATTGCTAGAGAATTGTTATGGATGAGACGTGACTGAGGGGTGAGTAAGTTACCTGCAATACTGCACAATTGCAGGCAAAGTCCATGCAATACTTTAAGCTTAAAGAGACTCAACCCTCTCATCGATTGAAGGGGGTAGGAAAAAACCCTTCTTTCAGGGCAGCAATTATGTATGTATGTTCGCCTGGTCATTAAATCATTCATTCCAAGCCATTTGATAATTTTCGCAAGAGAAGCAAAGAGTCGAGAATACGAAGGCGTGTGCTTGGCCATAATAATTCATTAGGACTCTGGACTCTCATAAATGTGCTGTTGTGCAACAAAACAATAACTTAAATACGAGCAGACACAAAAGGCTGACCCACAATGGGGGCACGAGGTGTATTTCTCTCCCTCTCTCAGTCTCGATGGCAATCGATTGTTAGGAAACTTGTGCAGAAGGTCAAAAATGATAAACGGATATGAGGAAAGGATATTTTTTTCCGTATTGCGTATTGTTACGAGCTTGCCGTTAAATAATTGCGAGTCGCAATGAAGGAAATGTGACTCCGGACTCTCATTCTGATTGCCTTTTGCACAAGAAAAGGGAGCAAAGAAGCGTACCATAACAATTGCAGGAGCAGAAAAAAAAGGAAAAAAAAATCGGCAAAGAAAGGAAGAAAAAAAGTTTAAGCTGTCAATATTTTGACTTTTTGCTGCCTGCTTTTGTGAAGTGGGCGTATAATTAATGGATCGGGCGTTTTGCTAACCCATCAATGGCAAAATATTGCGAACATGAATGGAAAAAGGGTTCGTTCTCGGATGCGAATTGCTTTATTTATGGCAAAATGAATTGAAATGTCAACCGGGTGGGTCGAATATCATATTCCGGCCAGCAAAAGCATAAAAGTATGAAAGCACCGCATTGTGTAAAATGGTAATTGCAAACTGGAGTGGATTCGATAGAGTGGATAGTATGTGGGCTGAACATGTTTATAGCTGTATCGAGGAGGAACTATACAAGTTGAGGCCATATCGGATGCTGGTCAATAGGGTTCAATTACACTTTAGTACGGGCTGCACATATTAAAGTTCCAACAATAAGCCAAAAGGGCACATTGTTCAGCACCAAAAAGTATTTCAACATTTGTCTAATGTAATCGAAACTGATTGTCAAAGATAGATGAGACGTAAAAAATACTTTTAACAAGATTGTCACAGTTAGCTCTAAAAAGAGTCAAGTGCTGTTGCCAGAGATTATCAAATCAAGAATTAAAACCCCATTACGAACTACATTACATTTATTTAATTGTTTTTTCGAGTATGCCAAATATTTATTTCTAGCACACAAATTTCATTGCTCTTTGCATATTTAATGGTATATTTGTTTCTTTTTCTTGTATTCCCTATTCATTTCGAACGTAACATTAATTTATGTGCCTTTATGAATTATAGTCTGATTACATGTGCTTTACATGTGCGCCCTGTCATGTACACATAATGTACACGATTTCATACACATAACATACTATATGCATAAAGACATAAAGTTGAATTTCATATTTCATATTGATGGGCATTTGGTTTTCGCATCACGTCGTTTCTTCTGGTAGCTTTGTCGTGCCCACATTAAGTGTTCAGTAATGCAGTGAGTAAGGGGGAATGGGTAATCATAATCACGCATTTAAATCATAAATTCATGATTATTGGCCACACCACTATCAAAAATTCCAAGCAGGGCCGAGACACCGCTCCCAAACTGGAACTGGGTCTGCCACAAGGTAAGGTTCCATCGCCAAGAGCGCGAATCATAACAATTTTGATATATTATGCGACAAATAAAATGCCTTTGTCTTGCATAATAAGTAGGCTAAGACGGCTTTCCCTGTTACAAAAAAACCCAAACTGAGAGTGAAAGACAAATGTTAATTTAATGACATTTATGTACTTTTACTTAGTTTCATTAAAACTATAGTAACAAGATGTTTAGCAACATAATTCCTATTTGTTAGGAGGATCATTAACCTGTATTATCAGCGGATTTTATGTCATACTTTTCTTTTTTGCAACTTTTATAATTTATTTATTAATTCATTTGTTGTAAAATTCTATATGTGGCTTTCTTTTTTAGTCTTGCCTTAATATTCGACATGATCGTCGACTAATTTGCATTATAATATGCAAAAATGCATTTATACAATGTCGAATTATTATGGCCAACATTATTTGGCACTAATAAGCGGCCAACAGCAGCAAAATGAACAACAATTGAGTTGTCACAGCGTTGCATATTTATGAGCTCCACATGGTTGGTCAATATGGTGCAGAGGGCAGGGAATGTTCAGCTTAACAATTTGCACTTTGACCAAGTGCGCTTGGCATAGTCACAATTCCTCATAATAATATATGCTACATACCCTGTATGCATAATGTGGTAAAAGGGGGATATTAAATAAATGTGAAACAAAATATAGAGCTTTAGTATAGGATATCTGTTAGTTCTTGCTTGTTTTACTCTATTTACGTGATTGTGTGGCAATGTGTGGCTATTGTATGTTGCAAGCCACATGTTGCAGCACGTACTTGACGCTTGGCAAAAAAATGAAAATAAAATGAAAACAAAAAACGGCAACACAGAATTTGAATTGAAAATGAATTACGTTGAAATGAATGCAAAACTTTTATCATAAAGTGAAATCTATAAGCCGCAAAACCACGCACGTATCGTTTCCTCTCTTTCTCTTTCAGCATGCCTATCTCTTTCTTCTATTCAAATGAGGAGTGCTTGTTTGGCGTGTAACTAAGTATTTATATGAAGTTACCAAGTTCTCAGGCAAAAATGTCCAAATATTATTTGAATCGAATCCATCTAATGGGGAAAGAGACAACTTTTCTGCTATGCCAAACTTCAATCTCTCGACTTCTGTTCAGAGTTTTTTGTTTTTGTGTTCTCTGATTCGTGGTGTAATGAGCAAATAAATTGTGCCGCATACAAGAATTTATAACGCCAACTTTTCTCATTAAATTTTATAAAAGGCGGCATATTTTAAACTTTTTTCGACAATAACGGTATTTTCTCACCTGCCTTGTGCTCACCTCAGTTCTATTTGGGAAAGAGGAGGAGGCCTTTGCCGTAAGGCATTGCAGTAGTTTTGGAGAGGCGCTCAAGCGGCAACGAAACTTAATTTCTATTCATTTGCTAAAATCCATTCACACACACAGACACAGAAGGAAAATGCGGTATATACAAATGAGCAGGTGTGTGTGTGAGGGGAAGGGGCTGCAGTCATATTGGCAGCGGAAATTGAAGCGAAACTTTTGTTCTTCACACACGTGAATATAATGCTACGACAGAATGCATAAAATTAAGAAAACTAAAGGTAAGCAGATTAAAGAATCTAGCCATGGAGAAACGGGAGACTGCGAGAAGTAAAGGGTGGCGAGTGTCAGAGAGAGAATGAGAGTTAAAAAATAGTTTTCCAATTAAACTTTATCCTTTTGCTTTAATTTACTGGTTTCATGCTTTGTCGCCTCTTTCAACCGCAGTAGCAGCAGCAGCAGCATAAGTAAAAGCAGCAAAAATATCCAAGTGCAAAATCCCATTTTAAAGTTTTCCATTTACCCATTTTGCCTTTTAATTTTTCTGTGCACCGATTTCTTCATTGCATTTCGGTTGAGCATTTTCCCAAAAAAAAGTTTTTCCCTGGGCGCAGCCTCTCTTGACAGGCTCGTCATGGTCGTCGGGTTGGGGAGATATGCAATTGGAGAGGACAGTCTTTGATTTTGAATGCAGCTAAGGATAAGCTAAGCAGTTCCCCCATCCGCACTAAAAAAACACAAGCAAACTGCCCAAAATTGCATTAAGTGGAAACAAAAAGAAACCAAAATCGAAATCAAAAAGAAGATGAAACGTTAAAACTCTCTCAAAAAAAAAGCGTTCGCAATGTCAACGTCGACAAAAATGTGAGGATTTTTCTCTCAGAATTGTTCCATGTATTCCAATATTAATTTGGTCAATTTATATTTTATTTGGAATTTTTAAATTGGTAACGTTTTTAGCCCTCCAAAAACATATCTCGCTTAACCATCAAAAACGCGCGACTGGCTTTGTTTTTGTCTTAAAGTGTTTGAGTGTGTGCGTGTGTATGAGTGTGTGTGTGTATCTGTGTGTGTTTGAGCCTGAACAGGCCTGTTAAGTGGCTTAAATGCTTGCAAACGAAGATCGTCATAAGGATGAGACGGAAATTTTGAAAATCGAGCAACAAATAATACACTTGAAAACCCTTAAGTTCATCAATATAAAGATATTTTTTTATACGCATAGAAGAAGTAATGATATATTCTAATTAAGGTTTAAATATAAAATATTTTAAGGTTGTACTAAGATACTGAGAATACTTAAATACAAGATTTTCATTTACTTTAATTTTTTATTTTTTAATTTTTCTTTTGTCTTAACACATTAAATTTTAATGATTAAAATATTGATATATCCTAAAACGTATATAGGCCGAAACTGAATTATTTTTTGCTAATTTTTTCTTTCTTTAAGTGTTATATAGAAAATGTTGTGATTAAAAAATGAAAGTAAAATACTTTATATGACATTTTTAGAGCTAATGGATATTAAGGTACCACCTTTGGCCAAAACTACATCACATAAGTAGACTTCTTCAAAATTTCTCTAAGTGCTCTTTGTTTTTTGTCAATATTCTCCCACACTTTGCTTAAGATACACAAACGAGCTGCTCTTTTGTCTTCTCGCATATGGTTATGATATTGTTTTGCTTTAGCGACTTTTGCCTTTCAAATATTGTCCCCCGAAAATGTTCTGCTAACCACAAATGCACATATGAATCCATCCATCTACAATCGGCAGCGCTCAGAGATCGCAGCCCTAACTCAAGTCAACTCAAATCAGGAGCGGCAAAGTCTGAGAGAGGGAGAGGGAGAGAGGGGGTCTCTCATCTGTGCTGTGTACGGTAGCATGCCAGATAAATCAATGTGTCAACACCTCTTTTTGTGCTGTCAGTTTTTTATGGTTTTCGATGATATTTCGCCTATTGTCAGGCCGACACACGCGGGCCCAGTTACCACTTGGCCGCCGATGCTGACCAGTTTTGGGTGACTCTTGATGTTGTTGCTGTTGTTGTACCCATTTGGATAAATCGCACTTGTGCAAAGTGGAAGAGTCAGTGGAAGAGAAGCTTCTCTGGCCACAGCTGGCCGGTTGTTGTTGTTGGCCGCTTGCATGTTGACATGGCCATCGCTCAGTTGCGCGTTTTTGCTTTTTACCACAAGAATTATGGCTTTGACCAGCGTTGCTGCCGCTGTTGCCGCTCATGCCGCTCTTTGCCGCTTGTGCTGAATGTGTCTCCCCATTCCCCATTGTGTTCCAATGATGAAACATTTCGAGCGATGCGAGGCATTCGCAGCCAAACTGCAAAACTGCTGCAACTGGATCAATTTCAGTGGCAAACGTGTCGTCATCAACGTCGCAAGCAGCTCCAAAAACAGAGACAGACACAGGGAGAGAAGAGAAAGAGAACAATCAGTGTGCATCCGATTGTGGCATGTTGCGTTCGTTTGTGAAATTTGAATTGCCTGCTTTTTAGTTAAGATTTATGGCAGTCTCGTTAAATTTTAATATAAAATAAAACGTTTAGAAAATCAAGTCTTATGCGCAGCTTTCAAGTCTTTCGACTTCTTTGCAACTCCAGTTACTTCTTATACTTCTTCGTCTTTTTGCAACCCATCTCGGTTCAATTGACATGCAAAGCGAATTAGCTAGTCATAAATCTGTTTGCAGCAGCATTAAGCCAAGTTGCAAGCCAAGTTCGCTTTAGTATGGCTATTTACTGCAAAACCTTAACTCATAAAATGAGTCTGAGGCGGGGCTACTGTAGAACAGAACCAGAAAACAGGGAACTAATTCATCCCAACTATAAATAGATAATGTTTTTAATATGTTATCCCTATTAACTAGCTATTAATTTGAACTTTATTTGTGCAATTCATTTGGATTTAATGTAACCAAAAATAAATGAAGATTAATACAATTTTGTGCTATGACATCGATAATATCTAATATCTATTATTTTATAATGGTATTAAAAACTGTTTTGTGCAGTCAAATCAAAACATAGTTCTAATAAATGAGTACTAGTTTAGGCCTCATAATCATTTCTTTTTTTAAACACCAATTCGAAAACATGCTATAAAATGAAAAAAGTTAACCAAATAATGCTTACCAATGTTAATTTACTCTTTTCCAGACAAGCATAAAGATCGGTTGTCCCAAAATTGTACAGCCAAGAGTGTGAAGAGCCCAGAGAAGGGGGTTATAGCAATAAGTGGCACGGCGGCAACTTCCGTTTGTAGTTCGGGAGATATGCAAGTGGCGATTAGCTGGGCCGAGCTGAGCCAACAGTTGGTTAATAATAATTTAAAATATGTTAACAACAAAAGAAGGCAAGGGAAAAAACATTAAAAACGAACATGGAAATTATTGTTTGGCTCGGGCCATTTGGAGGCGCTGATAAAAGCTGTTCGATAGTGGCAGTGAAAATGCCACAAAACAGCTCATTACAAGCGTCAAAACAAATTTATGCAAATAGCTGAGCGGCAGCGGCAGCAGCAGCAGTTAACAAGTTTGAAGAGAGTAAGCATAGATCAAGAGATCTGGCTAAGAGTGAGCTGCCTGCCTGACTGCCTGTTTTGGAGCTTGAAGCTGTGGGCAATTAACATTGCGCCGTGCGTTGAGCATTAATCATTTTAATCGCAATTTATGTGTCGTCGACGTCGTCGTCGTCGTCGTCGTCAACACCAGCTTTTGACACGATAACCAACAACAACAGCAGCAGCAGCAGCAGCAGCCGTCTCTTTGCCAACTTGCCTCGCCATTTTGGCCACAAATGAGCGCTAAACGAGTAACGGCCTCGAGATTGCCATCGATGTGCGGAATCATACGGAAAGAAAGAAAGCCCAATTGAGTTTCGGGCGGTCTTTCAAAAGACAAACCAACTGTTTTTTTTACTTTTTTGTTGATCCCTCACTCTTAGCCCTACACCTCATTCCCCTTGTCTTGCACTTCCTTACATTTATCTGGCGGTCGGATCGTATTGTCAACGTCAATGTTCGTCAGTCTGGCATTTGCTCCGATCAAATTATGTTTCATAAACGCTCGCATTTATGGTGTCGACTCCAGCAACAACGGCAATGATTTGTTACATTTCTTAAGATATTTGAACTTTTTTTCATCTTGGTGTTGATTTTTTTCTGAGTGATTGCGGTGCGTTTAGGCCTTGTTGGTATTTGGTCTTGATTGCCTTGCCAGCTAAATAGCAAATCATTAAAGTATTAAAGCCAAAAAGTTAACAGTTTTAGTTTTGACGATTTTGTTTGCCAAATGAAACTTTTTAAGAGGTAAATAAGAAGAATATTACTAACAGAATATAATATGTACCTTATTATGAATTCTTTAACTTTTTGTAATTTTTTATTTATTTTCCTTTAAATGTTTCTGAAATTAATTGAAATCGAAAACAGAATTTACTGCAAAATAGTAATTGCAAATGGCAATTAATTTAATTTGTTAACATAAAATAGTATTTCCGATATTAAATCAAATAGTTAAAGTAAATTAAAAAAGCGAGAAAAAAAGCACAGAGGAAATAATTATACATTTACGAATTCACCTGCACAATAACTTAAAAGCTGCACCCAAAATTGATGCGATTGTTATTTGGAATTGTTTGTGCTTATGTGTATGTTATTATTATGTTGTTGTTGTTGTTGCTGTTTATTCAAGCAAAATATATACGAAAATTTATTATCACAATAACAACATACGAAAATTAAACAATAATATTTGTTAACGCTTGAATAGCGACGCACCCAATAATTTTATTGAATCTCAAATGCAAACAAACTCATACATAACGTATAGCAAAAGCCAATCCTAATTCCGAAAAAAAAAATACAAAAAAATCTAAAAAAAATTAACAACAATAGTTTGTTAACTAGTTAGATGTAGCTCAGATTTAGCTTAGCATGAATTTCGATTTACTAGTATATAGAAAATTAATGAATATTTAAATTGTTTTGTGGCACGGTTTCATGCCAAAATGAGCGGCCGGAAACGCGCTTTGCTGGAGCCACCTGTAGTATCTGTTGGCCAGTCGGATGCTATACTACTACTCACTATTGACCCACACCTCCAATTGTGAGATACTGTAAGCATTTTGACCATGCTTCGCGTTTAGTAATATTTTGGCTGCTTGGAATGAGTTTCGATTGCAATAAACAAACATGCTTCACTGTTAATAATTTGAAATTTTACAGGCTACCTGAGATGCCCCAATCGCGCCTCCTACAAACGGATATTTCATTCATTGTGCGTGCGAGAAGCCCACCCAAAACAAAGTTTCCCTTTCCTTGGCGCCCCTGTGACGTCAGAGGTGGCAGCAGCAACAGCTGTGTAGCATCCGTAGACATAGAACATGGATATGAATCGGATTGTATAATGGCATAGATCAATTGTTGTTGTCGGTTGTTCAGTCGATTTTCGATTTGTTTGTTTACACACACACAGACACACACATAGTTTGGACGTATTGGGCCGATCTCTTTATGAATGAATGAATAATTGCCAAATGGGGGGGAAACACAGTTTATTTCTAATTTGATGGATTATTGCTGGGCCGTTAAATACACCTGCTAAATGCTGATGATGATCTGTTTTTTTTAAAAAAAAGCAAAGCATGATATTCAGTCATGGAAATATTTCGAGTGAAACGAAAATTCCTTTTAAAGTTTCGTGATTAGTTAAAGCTTAAGTTAGTATGAATAAGCCCTCAAAGTACATCTTTATACTTTATATATTGCCTGTGATTTTGTATATTGTTTGTGCCTGTCGATGCTCGTCGATTGGTCGTGTTGTAACAATAATTGCTAAACTGCAATTGTTCCTATGTTCCTCGCAACTTTTCCTCCCATTCATGCTGCCATGCCGCTTGGAGACGTGCCACTTTTTACTACAAAGCTTAGAATGAGCGAGAGGATAGAAGTGCTGCTGAGCCTGGTTGGGGTTCATGTTGTTTTTGTCGCTCCAAAAAATTTAAGCTTTTGGTTTGGGGCGACGTTGTCCGTGTTGCCAATGTCGCCAATGTCGCCAGAGTCGTCGTCTTGTAGACGATGTTGTTCGAATGCAATTCACGGCTTGTATTTTGTTACGTTTCGTTTTCTGGCAACTTTTTTGTTGTTGCTGGCTGGTATTGTTCTGTGGGTCTGGGAAGCGACGGCGTCTGATAATGGTCGGGGCCTACTAATGACAATCTCATAGACGGCTTTTCCACAGTTTGTCCAAACTGTTTGTCGCCTGTCCAAACGAACATGATTTGAAACACAATTTTTTATTCCTTGCGTTTTGTCTCGCTTCGTTTTTCTTTAACTTTTTACTCTGGGCAGCTGGTAACAGAAGCTCCCCACAACCTTTTAACCCACTCTGGCTTTTGGCTTGGCTTGGCTCAGGGGACCAGCGATAGCACTTGATCATGTCCTAGAGAGTACTTAGCCAGAGCTGTGCAATGCTGTTGTCGCCGGGCATTTTAGGAATTTTCACAAGTTGTGTTTGCTGCCAACAACAACAACAACAGCAACAACAACAACTGTCAGCACCAATGCATTGGTAACGGCAACCTGTTGACCTGTAGCCAAAGCTACGAAAGCTACAAAAAGCAAGCATCCTCCAGCCATTTGCCATTGGTCAACTTCAAAGCATCCGAGTAGTCGTAGATCGGAACAAAGACTATGTATGGCCCTTGCCTTGAACCACGCACGTTGGGATCAAATCGATTGGCAAACAGTAGCCAACGTAGTTGTTGTTGCTGTTGCTGTTGTTGTCGTTGTCGCATGTTCAACTTTGATTTGTAGTACCTATTTACAAAGTATTTGTCTCTAATTACAAAACATACACGTATACCCTGTAACCAAACAAATCTTCTGCTAGACTGATCATGGTTGGCATTGGCAGTATAATTGAATTCAGTTTTAATATAAAATATGGAAAATGATTTTCTTTTGTAAATAAAAAAAATTATAAAAAATATTAACAATAAATATATATAAAAAATTATAAAATACTCCAATATAAGATTTAAAATCTCTCATTCTCTTTATTCATTATATCGAAATATCAGCAATTCCCACTTTTACTCTTTTTGAATTCCCATCTCATTTGCTCTATCTCTCTGTCTCTTTCCTCACACGCCTGGTAAAGATCGCAAAGTAAAGCTAGCCTACGATCTTGGCCATTTTTATGGGAGCCGAGGCCAATGGCAATGCAAAAATTTCAACCATATTTAAATTATGGAAAACATAAGCGAACATTTCTGAAGCGACAAACATGAACAAAATCAAAAATTCCAACAAGTTACAGAAATAACTCGATTGCAGTTGCGGTTTGCCCACTTAAAAGCCAAAGGAGCCAACCCATATAGAATGCAACCAACTACAACCAGTTGGAAGAGTCGCTATACAGATTTAACAGCGGGACGAGGTGGAGCGGCGGCAGCAATGCTGAAGAATTCGCGCTCATTGGACAATGGACACAACTGTTTGGAAGAGAGTAGAATGAGGATGAGACTGCGGCTGAGTCTTCTTCTGTGTATCCTTGTGGCTGTGACTGGCCGGCGACAAATGAAGCTAACAACTTGGACGGCGTCTGGCAGTCGTTGCGATTGGGCTTTTGCTTTGCAACAACAACAACAACAACAATTGCACATAGCACAGTCGACCACGACAACATCCAGCCAAACAACAACAACAACATCGGCAAACAGCTTACAACGACAATTATAAAATGATGACAATAAGAACAACATGCGATGATGCTGAGGGTAAGCATTGGATCCCAAATCCAATTGCGACTCACTAAGCTGAGCCTCAGTTTTTTGTCTGTTTTTTTATTTCAAGCTCCCCACTGCGTTCTGGCGATACTCTCACGATCTAGGCGATTGTAGTGTCGGTCCAAGGTCCCTGGCAATGCCGAGAATTTGCCGAAACAGCCCACGAAGTGATCCCAGTCGCCGGAGTCGTCGCCGTCGCCGCTATAGTTGTAGTTGTAGTTGTAGCTGTTGTCGTCTCTCCAGCCAGCGACAAATGTGTTTTCGATTGGTGGCCCTGGTGGGTACGCGAACCGGCGCCAGAGTCTGCAGCAGCCGAGAGAGGGAAATCCCTCTTGCCCTCCCCAATATTAAAATTGTTCTAGGCAACAGCTATGCCTCTCTCCCTTGTTCATCCTTTTCATCCTTGCATCGAAAGAACATTCACTTGTCGCGATTTATCGCACAGATCGACGCTTTAGTTAATTTCGATGTGTGGGTGGCTTGCTCCACCTCGCTTCGAGGTGATATATACTCCAAGTGCCTTCAACTTCTGTCTGCTTGATCTAGTTTCTGTTAATTGAAGCTATTTTTATGAGTCCATCAGTCAGAGGAAGCTTCTGCATTTCTAAGAGTTTGATGATTTGTCACTTTAAAAGCAACTTTCGATAAGCTTTATAAATACTTAATTAATATGAATTTATTTTCTTTAAAAAAAAATTTTTGTAAGTTGAATCTTAGTATTTGATTTTAATTAAAAGTATTTAAAGATTATAATACTGATTATTGATTTAATATTTTTAATATCTCAAAATTGTTATTCCTTCACTTTAGAAAACATATTTTTCTTTCTTTAATAACTATTTAATTACTATACCCATTACATTAATTTTTATCGCCATTTTAATCTTTTTCAGAATATGCTTTATGTATTAAACTGGCCCAATCTGGAGAAGAATTCATATAGCATATTCAACAAGCGATCGTTGTCCAAGACTTAAAGGAGTGGAAAATACTCGGAGTATATGGAAACGTTCGTTTATCCTTGTTGGCATCGTCTCATTTCAGATCTCGTTTGCATTCGCTTGTATGTATATAATAATTTTGTTTTATTTTTTGTTTTTTGCTTATTTTTTGAAGCAACGATCTTCGGAACAGCAATAATCAGAGGGGGGCGAGGATGGGCAACGTCCGACGACGTTGTTTCGAATGTTATGTTGTCACGATATCAAAGCATTTTAATTGGCCGATTTATAGATTTAATTACGTATTCATGCGAAACATCGAATCCGTGATTCGTAAAAACACACACCGCGCTGTCAGAGAGAGAGAGACAGAGAGAGAGATGGGAGAGGGGACATAGAGCGAGAAGAGAACATGCTGAAGATCTTTTGGCTGATCGCAGCAGCAACAGAACAGCAAACAGAACAGAACGCAGTAGATCTTAACGATCTTGGAATCTCCTTGACTACACAAGCCACCACTCGAAACAGCCAACAACAAATTCCTTCTGCTAGCCACGATCCCAACATCTCCTTGGCCCACAGACCGGTCGCAGCTGCTGCTCAGATTGAACTGAGCGCCACACGCCGCCACAAAAGAAAAGATACCCAAAAAATATATAAAAGGGCAAATTGAATACAAACATACACAGAGACGTATACATATTCATTGTACATTACGTATTCGAGGCATATGCGGGGGAAAGCCCAAAGTCCAACTCATCCAACTTTTTTCTCTCTCTCACTATGTGTGCCATTTGTAAGAGCATTTTTGGGGCACATTTCGTGCACCGTTTTAATATCTTTATTGGTCATCATCGTTGTCATTAAAACTGCGAATAATAAAATCATAAAGTCGACAGACCATCTCGTTGACTCGGACTTTTGATGATGTTTACTTGATTTGCTGCTGGCAAAAAGCGAAATTATTAAATTTTTTATACTTTTATTTGTGTTTGTTTTTGTGTTTTTTGTGCGCCTGCCTCGCATTTTAAGTTATGTGTAAACGCATTTTAATTTAGCAAACTCGACGCACGTACTACTTACTTGCCACAGCTGGGCAGACTTCGGCTTTGGCTTTTGGAGTTGGCCCCTTTCAAAACCGGAGGCTCTTCTCTTCCACTCCGCACTTAATTAGAATGAGTTCACAGCAGAGGCAAAAATTTCGCCATAAATTATGCATAGCAAGTATGTTATCCCCTACCTCCTCTTACCCCTTCCTCTAGGGTACTTGGTGCCCCATTAAGCTGCCGAAATTATTCAATATGACAGCCGTACATGACAGTTGCTTTCAGAAATTTCATCATAAATGTCAAAACTGAATTGTTTTGCTCGTTGATCTTATCCATGTTCGTTTCGCTTCTCTTTTATTTTATTTTGTTTTGGGCACAAAGCAAATTGGCAAATGGCAGCTACTGTATAAATACATATTTACCTGTATAATGCGTATGAATATATATTTGTGGTCGTGCCGAATTATAATATTAAAGCCATTGACGTTATATATTTAATGCCCACGAAGTGTCAGTCAGGTGATTGTTATAATATTTCCATCATTTTTATGCATCACTGGGAACGTGAAAAGGCTAAGGGCAAGAGCTATTTATTCTAGTTTGGGTTTTAGAATATTTATTCAGATTTTTTTAAGGAACTGTTGACTTTGGGACAAGGTATTTGAAGACTTACACTTATTAATTTTTTTTTTTCTGTCATAAAATAATTATTATATTAGTTCTAATGAGGTTCTATTCAAGTAGGATCATTAATTCTTTGGTAAAGGGAAGATATATCAAAAGTTATATACTCAACTAATAAAAAAAAAAAAATTCTTAATTTTAATCTTTGACATTTACTTTAACATACGATTTTTAACACTTATCCGTTAGTTTAAGATCTGTTTAACAAAAAATATTTTAAATACGCAAAGCTCTAAAAACCACCAGCTAAAACTCAAGTCAAAGTCACGCCTTGCCTGCAATAAATGAAATAAAGGAGAGAAATTCGAAACGCCAGAGACAATAACGAAATTTATTAACCCCTTTTTGTAATGGTCAAATAATAAAAGTGATACTTCCGAAGCCAAAAGCGGAGTCTGTCAGCGCCTTTTGAGTCGTTGAATGTTGCAGTATCATATGTCAGCAGAGGGAGAAACACTTTCAGAAGTTGTCTTTTGCATAGCCACAAAATGTTGCCATCCGAGGCGCTGGGAATTTTGGCAAGTTGTGGCTTCACAAGTTAAGTAGCGTTTAAGCAAATTGACCGCAAATTCAAGGAAGAGGGGTTCGAGACTGTGTCATATTAATAATGATATAAAGCACACACAGAGAGAGGGAGAAACAGAAAGAATAAAACGAAGCCACATTAATTGCAATGCGTTCGCTCATTATGCAATAATTACTACAGTACGAACGTCAATTCTCACCGTTGCGATCGATTTCAGGTGCATCCGGTAAGTAGTTCTCCATCCCTTACCATTACCGACCAACGAGTTCAAAGCCGGTCAGCGGTCAGATATATTTACAATATATGCGAGTGTTGAACACTGCTTGTATTATTCGTTCACGCTGCGGATATGAATGCAATTGTTGCCCTTTTTGGTTGTTGTTGCAGTAGTTTCTGTTGTTCTTAATGCCATTGTATTGTGTGTACTATAAATGTATATCATATAGATTGTTGGGTGCGGTGCGGTTCGCTTCGGTTGCCTTTTAATGTAAATCACAGTGCCGCACATTAATTTCAGAAGGAAGTTCAAGTTGCCTGAGAAGCCTGAAATTGAATATGATGATGTCTACACACACACGAATACTCAATCGGAACTGGTAATGGACTTTGGCGTATATGAAAGGTCAACTGCCGGGCAGTCTTGGACTTGGTATGGGAGGGGGAACTTTGTCGAATGGGTTAAGTATAAAGCAGGGCGCGACAATCCCCAACTGAAATCAACGTGTTTGAATTCGGCATATCAATTTCGTATTGTAACCATTTGTGAATTACATACTACAATATACGGATGCCAAATGGCAAAGGGGCGTGTCACAAACACACACACACACACACACTGTGGGAGAGACAATGTTTGCATTGCCGAATTGCCTTACGTTATTTGTCAGCTACGCCGGACTGGCTTTATGTCTGTTTAATCAACGAACGTAAATTGTAAACAACGGTCAACAACTAAGACACTGACTAGAGGACAAGATGCCAGTGTATGTGCGAGTGTGTGTGTGTATTTGAAGGATATATGTATGTACATATGTATGCATATATTTTCGTTAACAAACATCTTGGCTTTTTGAGGTTTAGTGAACACAAATATTTGCACTCAAATACAACATCGACAAAAACAAACATTTATGTACTTTCAATCTTGTTTATTTATGAGCATCTTAATAAACATAGATATGACATTTTATTAGTTAAAGATTGAATATATTTAATTAAGAAAATAACCTTTAATAAGATAATAAATTGTCATATTTACTTATTCCTAATATATTTATAATGTGGTTTTTAGATATCAACTACAATAAATTGATTTCTGATTTAAAATCTCTCACATTACCAATGCAATTCCTATTGCAAATGAACAATAAACCATGAACGATATGCATCATGTATTAATTGAACACATCATACGATATTATCGCCATTTAGTATATTGTGAGTATCACTCATAAATACAAGCACAAATTTAAGATTCGACACTTGTCGACAATTGCAATTGCAATTGTTTGAAGCTGTTGCTATTGATTGCTGAATTGCGGTCTGCATTTCACTCTGTCTGCTCCACACAAACATACACATAACAACAATAACAATACATACAGTATTGTATAGCAAACAAGAAGTAGAATATTATTTGTTGGCCAATAACTAATAGACACATTGCAACATGATGCATCGCCCGTCTACTGTCAAATGCAAACTGCCAACTGCAAAACCATTCTCGTCTAACATGAATTTAATGATAAACATCACAAAGGCCAATTTTCAATACATGCCAGGTGAATGGCAGGTTAAGTTTGGGTTGGGTTCGTTTGTCCTTCAGTCCTAGTCAGGATAATTTGGTGGCATTTGCATTGGGAGGGATTGAACAAATACGATACTCACTAATTTGCAGTGTGCATTCGAGTGCTAGTTTGCCGCCACTCGATATGTAAATTTTCGATATTGACGCATTGATATAACAATCAATATTTAATTTGTCTCCCTTAGACGCCAATCTAACCTAAAGACAAGTTTAATGCTGATTATAACCAAAAAGATTCACATAATGTATATCAAGGGATTAAGTGTCAGCCTATGTCATCGATATGCTATAGATTGTTATGCCTAACGGATAATTCCATGGGCAACTGACAACTGTCAACAGAGAACTTGAAGTAACAAGCTAATTATGAGAGTTTTGTCTAATAGGCTTAAAAACGGCAGAGAGGCCAAAGCGAAAGCCAAGTTAGGGTCATGCTTGAGCAAGCCAAAAGTTGTAGCTAAAAGTCCCCTAGGCAGAAAGCAAGTAAAAAGAAAACAGACTTTGGCAGACAGAAGGGTTAATTAGAAGGATAATTAGTGCGTAATCCGATATGTCAACAACGAAAAAGACAAGAGGCAAGGCGAGCGGGCGTTGGACTGGGTCTGGGCCAGACTAAAAGTCTAATGAAATTTTTGTCGCTACAAAGTGTAAAGTAAAGGTAGAAGAAGTGCTACAAGGGTTAAAGACCAACTTCAGTGCAAATGTCTAGAAAATTATGATGTAAATTCCAATGGAATTGTCGCCTTGGGGCTGTTTCCAGCGCATATCAAATTTCTTTGTTTTTACGCGAAGCGACACGAAACCAAATTATGAATAACCAAACGCTGCAGGTGGAACTTTGCAACGCAGTCAAAGTTTAAGTTGAACGAATACATTTATGGCATTGGGCGCCACCCAATTAAAAGACACTCGACAGTCATTAAAATGCCTGTATTCATCTTCCTTTTCGTCTTTGGCAATTAGAGAATTATTAAAGTGTCATTAAACAGCGGGAGTTCTGCACATGAATCATGGCATTTTTTGTTTTTATGACGGCTGCCCTCGCGAGTATTTATGACTTGGCACATGAAAATCTTTCCTTGCGCATAAATGAATGCGCTGTGCAATTTTATTATTCCACTTTGCTCTCTCTCGTACACAAATATGACCAGGGCCAGCAACAACAACTGCAACAAGTTCAATAACCCAAATATAATAACTTCATCACGGACTGAAAGCCTTTTGGATATGTCCATATGTGGTAATCCACGGGCAAAAGTTATATAGCACAAATCGTGATTTACGTTCATTTTCATCAAATATTGAAATATTATATCCATATTTATTGGGGCACACACAAAAGCCAGCGAGGAAATTGAATCAATGAATTTAGTGCGACCATCAGCAAAAATTACACACACACACAGCACAAAAAGGAAGAAGATGATACTAAATCCAAGGAAGATAAAAAAGCAACCCCCAAAGGACAGCTGGTAGCTGGTGTCCAGTCTGCTATCTCATATCATAATAAGCGCTCATCAATTTCCATTAAATTTAATATGTCACTTTTGGCTCAATGGGACGTGGCACAAAGTCCGAGTCGTATCCTTGCCCCTGCTCATTGCTCATCATCATCGTAAAAAAGCGTATGTGGCCATAAAAAAGCTTTTTCATAATTTCACATGGCAAAGAACTTACGAGCGCAAAAAGTGGCAGCAAGTTCGCATAAAGCGCAAATAAAATATGATATGAGATTGTAATAGATTTCTATCACAATTTAAGTGCACAAAATGTGTGTGTGTGTGGACAGTGGCCAGGACAAGGACATAATGTTGTGGGTGGGTGGGAGAGAGTGTGTGTGGGTGTGCTTCGGGTCATTGAAACAAATGAACGTGCTAAGTGAAAGTTTTGATTTATGCTGATATAATATACGCCAGGGACGACAATTTGCAACTTTGCTTCAAAGCAAATTTCAACAAAACATGCAACGGCAAGCAAGAGTGAGATAGTAAAGCCAAGTTGCATTGAACTACATTGTGGCAAAAACAGAACTATTACTTTTTAAGGAGTACTTCAAGCTTAATGCTTATTGTGGCTGAAGCCTTCAGTATGACTAAGAATTGTGTTGTTGGCCCTCCCAGTTTCAGTTGATAAATCAAAATTAATTAGATGCAACAAAAAAAAGGTATCCAGCTGTGATCAGCTTTCGTTTCTGATTTTAATACATCAAAAATTCAGTAATATTATGGAATATCATTTCGAATACCCTTACATTCAGGCATTTCTGTTTCTTTAACAACCTGCACCCAATGAAATTTTTATTACACATTAACAACAACTGCACATAAACGTTGCAAATTTCCAAAGAATCGGTGTTGAAGAAGAATATCAGCATTGTCTGGGAAGAGGGGATAAAGTTTAGGCTTTTGTAACCTTGGGACGCATGCAGGTGGCCCCAGATGGTAGTGTGTATGTGTGTGTTTATTATTAATTAATTAATTTAAGGCCATTTTGCGTTATGTTAAGATTGCAAACAAGTCAAAACAAAGGCGCAGTTTTGAAAATTATAATTGGATTGTAAAGTTATATTAATGACAACAAAATCAATAAAGTTATTTACAATATAATTTCTGTTTAAATCTAGTTTAACTGTTGCTTAGAATGTTCAAAAAGCTTTTCTACCATATAACTAACTAGATTTCTCTTGCTTGTGAAAATCGTATTGACAGTTCTATAAACGGTGTTGTGTTTGGTTTTTTTTTGGGGACAATGGTAAGCGACATGCTGTGGATAGAGATAAATCTACGTGTGCAAAAATTGTGGCACTTGATATCCATAAATACGTCACAATGTGAAAGTTCGATGTGACATGCAAAGTAGCTCTGCCTGTATGCAAAAAGAAGTTGACTGCGAGAAGTGCGGCTGCTTGTGTTGCAAGTGTTGCTAACTGTTGACTGTTTGGCAGCAGCAGCAGATGCAACATGCCACAACGGATGCAAGCGTTTGTGATGTGTGGCAAAGGCGGCATTGATGCTCTTATGAAATGGTTTTTGTCATTTATTTATCGCTTTTTCGCATACAAATGAAATCTGATTGAAATGTGTCCGCGTGTCTCAGTTCCTCCCTGTAGGTGAGTTAGCTGCCAGCTTGGTCAGCTTTTAATGTAGTAAATTTGAATGTTGAATAGAAAAGTGGGCAAACGTGGTAAGCGACAAAGCAAAATAAGTAGAATGCCTAATTTGGAGGCTTTGCGAGCAGCAACATCAATTTGGCCAATTATATTGACACTTTCGCTTGACCAGGCGGCGAAGCGCATCAATTGACGGCTGCCTTTTATTCTCTCTCTCTCTCTCTTTCTTTTTGTACACTCTCATGGAGTGTGGAACAATGTCGGACAAGCTGTGAGCTGCCAAGGCCCAAATGGCGACAGAGAAATTGGCATATCTACGCTTGACAATCAAATCTTTCGGCCTTAAATAGACGCAGCTGGCGGCTCACTCACTCACACTGAACTCTCCCCTCCACCCAACCACCTCTCTGTTCCTTATGTTCCTTGGCAATGGTCATCAATTCGAACCGTTCTGGATGCGGCTGCTGCTGCTGCTGCGACGATCATAGCAACATCATCAGGCAATATCCAAAAGTGCCGCGACACAAGACGCAATCTTTGTGAGATCAACCGCAGCTCTTTTACGTTGCACGCTGCTTAGATGCTGCAACAATGGATGCTGCATAGACGTCGATCGTGACACAAGTGCGACGCTGTTGCAACACCCAAACCCTGCCAACCCCTCCCCTCCCTCTCTCTTTTAGCCCATCTCTGTGTCCTTGTGTCAGAGGTGCCGGCAATTTTTCAACACCATGCAACACGCGGCTGCATAGTTGTTCTTGCAACGAGCGCAATGCCCCAAAGATATCAACAGATATTGGCAATTCGGTTATAAAAATTCTAACTGGAGCAATTGCTGCAACACTCCAGGATCCCAGCAACAACACCACAAATTTGTTGCAAGTGACAGTTACTCTGTTTCTGTTTGTATTCGCTTGCTCTCTCTCTCCCTCCCTTCCCATCTTCTGGTTCTCTTCTTGTCGCCGCCAAAATAGCTTCGCTCCAGTTAGCCGGATAATGATCGTGAGAGAATTCATTCTGCAGATTATACCAACTATTGGCCTGGAATTTTAATGCAATCAAAGTGCTAATTTGTGTTCGGTGCTAATTATTGTCACAAATCTTCAAGTTTTAACGGAATTTTGTTACAAAATTAAGAAATTGTAATACTTTTAATATAATTTACTTGTCTTCTTATAGAAATAAAATTTGAATGCATATTTTGCTTGGTGTAATTAATGTTTGTTAATAAAATTTTACAAAAATATATTCATTAAAATATTATCATTTTCATATGTTATACCTAGTAAATATTTGTCTTAATCACAATTAATTGTTTTAAAAGTTAACATATTCTATTCTACTTTTTTTTGTATTTTTTTTATTTTTATATATCATACTTTTATTACTTTTCTAACACTATGATATATGTGCTTCGACCTATAAAACAGAGTGTTGTTCACAAGAAAAAGGTGTTAATAATTATAAACTATATTCTTTATCATTTAATGTTTTAATTTCCTTATTTTTTTATTTATTCCTTTATTCGTAAATATACTTATTCTTCATTTATTTATTACATACAATCAATTACTTTATTATTGGTTAATAAAAATATATTTCATTGGTTATTAAATGTTTTTAATATTGTGTAAATTAAATCCCTCAATCATACCAACTAGTTCTACAATCTTACATAATTTTAGCACATCTTGTTTGTTGCACCCCTTATACAACACCTTATAAACAAGATATTAGCCATAAATAGCATTATTTTTTTATATCTCACACCTTTTGCCATTGAATATGTTTGGTGTTCAGCCTTTCCTATGTTGTTGTGACAATTCTTATAAGTTTTTTTCTTTTTAACAGATAAGTGCGATTTGTTTGCTACACCCTCTGTGTCCGCGTGTCTAGTTTTGTGGCATGACTTGCATGTCTTATGCTCGAGCTGCAGAGAAGGAGAAGGAGGCACGAGCAGGCGTTGTTGCACAAAGTGCGCATAATAAAAGTTTGAAGTCGCGCTAAATTGGGTGATAAAGTTGATCCGTGCACGATAAGGCCATTATAAATGCATTTAATGGCTAAATATTAAATGTATCTTCGTTCGTTTTTTGCTTGTCGTGCTCGTTGACTGCCTGCTCTCAACCCCTACTGCCCCCCCTCCCTACTCGCAACACACGCTAGAAGTCGAGAAGAGAGATCCCAGAGATCCCGGTATCCGGTGTCAGGTGACTTTCGGGTTTGGTTCTCTTTTTTTTTGCTGTGGCTGCGCCGCGGCCGTCTGAAATTTATGAAGTTGTTTGCGCTTATTAAATTTTAAGTTGAACACTTTTCGCGCCTAGGGGCAAACATGCAACAGCTCCGACTGTGCCACAGTGTGCCACACTCAGGCAGCAAGACCTGCCAATTGGCACTTGGCGACAACTTGGCGTTGCCACGAGATGCACAGATAAGATTCTGTTGACTGGTTCCCAAACGGGCCACTGGACGGGGCAATTAGCGCAGGCGCTTGAAATGTGTTGAAAGATATTTGATGAATGGATAGCGTGCCACAAGCGGCACAGTAATCAAGTTACCCAAATTTTTAAACAGCTCAAAGTTAACGCTCGTGTAAAGCAATTGTGTTAACTTCACCAACTATGCATAAATAACATTAACATTCTATAAAAAAAGGGTCTAAAGAGTCTTTTCATGCTTTTAACAGTTAAAAATTAAAGTATAATAGACAATAGATTTAAGAAAATAAATAAATAAAATGTTTGAAAAGCTGCTATAAATGCATACGGTAAAAAGAATATATGAATGCTTTAAAAAAGATAAATAAAAAAAGGAATTCTTAATGAATAACTACATGAAAAGAAAGAAAATTCCATTTGTAAAGCAGCTTGATGATATTGTGGTCTGGCTAAACTTGACCTCGACTTAAGCAAAGGACTAGAAACAGACCGACATGGCTATACCAGCTGAGCTTCCGTTGCTTTTCATGAATATATCAAATATTAATATATCAAAATTACCATGCGCTTTATACAGAAAACAACATAATAACTAAAGGAAGAGGTGTGCTAGCTACTAAGACCATCGACTCAAACGCTTTATAAATGTACGGATACTTAACTTTAGTATAGTACATATATGCAATATATGTTCATTAAGCTTTCTTATGCTCCAAAAACTAGCTCTTAACTTAATAAATTCACCTACAATGGATAAACAAAGTTTTTGCTGCCACCATTTTAAACTCCATTCAATTGTTAACTTGGCTTTTATTAAAATAAAGATGTCACTTTGAATGAATTATGAATTATATCACACGGCCAGGCCACCAAATTTGGGCAAAAAGCGCCCAAAAAAAGCCAAAACAAAAAGAGGCAGATTCAGTGTTGCAACACTGGAGAGTGGAGGAAGAAGGGGAAAAGACAATGCCTTGTGTGTGTGTGTATGTTAGGCTGGCGCTGGCCTGGACCTCCAAAACAATGACAATGGCGCAGATACCAGAAATACTATGTACCAAAAGACAAAACAACTACTTCGCATAAGATGGTAAGGTGGCTAGCGGGGGTGGGGTGGGTTGGAGTGGGGTTGGAGACCAAGTGGCGACGATATGCCAAAGGCAACTGTGGCATTGTGTCGTCGTTTTGGATATCTTCATATGGCTATGGCCGCCAAGGCATTGCCCGAGCATTTAGTTACATTTATTTGTTGCTATTAACTGGCGCGCTGACGCTTATCGAACGCCAACTGGCAATGGCCATGGCCAACTGGTCCGGGGCCATGCTCGTTTCCAAGCCCCAGCTAGACACGGAAAAGAAAAGCGCACGCGGCAAGAACAATTGCCCAAGAAGCAAATGCAATGTGTGCTGTGTGTTTAATCCGCCCCCGCCCTCAATATGGGCATGTCCAGTGCCAGGCTCCAGGCCAGCATCTACTCCACTCTGGGTCGTGGCGCACGTAGTATTGTTATCTTTGGCTAGTAGGCGAAGATGTGCCTACAGTCAGACTTAGATTTTCGCTCAAAGCTAACCCGAGTGCATTCTTATGGGATATATATATTCTAAGCTTTATTTTAACACTCAAAGAAAAATGTATTTAATTATTTTTATGATTGAAATATATTTGTTTTTATAAATCCAAATATTTTTGGCTCCAGAATATTGTTCTGAATATTTAAAAATATATTTTTTCGAAATGTTGAAATATTATTTTATAATTTTTTAATTAAATAAATAAAATAAATAAATTTAAACATATTTTTTAGCTTTTTTCTTTTTATTAAGTTGTATGAAGCTTTAGTTTAAAAACTATTATTTATTGAATATCATACTACTTTAGATTTTTAATCTCTATTACAAAAGATTGTAGTACAAAGATGTTACAATATCACAAGTTTTCCTAGATTTAAGTAAGATTATTTTCTCAGTGTATCAACTGCAGTTGCGCTTTTCATATGCTTCTCACAAACATATAGAAAAAAGAAACGAGCAGCATGTTCATATCTCAGAATTGGTCTGCGGCAAAGTTTGCATTTAGCATCCAGCTGCTAGTTGCTGCTAGTTGCTACTAGTTGCTACAGTAGCCCATGCCCATTGTGACCCATGCCCGGCTAGCCCAGGTTAGCCCGACCATCCATGTGGTTGGTTACCTTATAATGTGCCTGGTAATGCTCATCGTAATTTTTCTACATTGACGCTGTGTTGTTTGTTGGTTTTTTTTTTCTTCTTTCTGTTTCAGCGGTTTTGGCCATCTCGCTGCTTTAATCTGCATATCTTCATTTGAGTCTACCGCTTTTGCTCTTAAATGCTCTGCGGTATCCCTGTGTATCCCAGTTGCAGTCCTCACATCCAGTTTATTCATACACCAGCCCCGCACCGCTCTCCGCGCTCTCCCTGTTCGAGTGGCGTTTTTAGCAAAATAATGAGAATCATGATTTCTGCTACCTTCGTTTCGGTTCGGTTCGAGTTCTGAAGCTGTTTTTAGTTTTTTACGCCATTTTATTTATTTTTTGCCGTTTTTTTTAGTTTTAGTGTCTTTTGTGTGTACAAATTGATATGCAAATTTTTGAGTAGCGCTACCGCGTCTACTAAATGCTTAAAAAAGAACCTTCTTCGATCTGGAGACTGTAGCCAGGAGCCAGAAGAGTCAAGCTTACATTTATCGTAGCTAAAAATGTTGCTGCAAAACGAACGTTAATTAGTTCCAAAGTGTTGAAAACCACAGCGGCCAATGATGTCCCCGATTCTGCTGCCATTTTTGGTTTGAACTTGGTCTAGTGTAGTCATAGGTTTAAGTATTGGTATAAGTATGGTGAGCCATGAAGAAAGTGGATGGAATATAGCGAGTGGACATGAAAGGTGTTTACTATTTTGAGGCTTCTTTTAAAGGCAATATACATTCCTAGTACACTTCTAGTCTTTCTTTTATATAACGAATCTAAAGGCGACTGGGAAAATCCCAGTGATCATTATTTAGATATCTTCGCCATAAGCTTGTGTTTTTTTTGTAAAAAAAAATGTATAATCTTAAAAATAGAAGTGAAAAAATATTTTATTATTATCATTATTTTTTAGTTTATTATACATATATTGCTTGATTTGAAGATATTAGTTTGTGAAAACCATTTCAACCTAGAAATATTATTCCGTATGTATTAAACATTCAATAAACCCAAGTAATATTATAAACAAATTATCATTTAAAGAGATTTAAGGTAGCAGCACACCACAGTAGTGCACTTTATATTATATTAGTACATATTAAAAAGATGAAAAAATTCGCTACCAAGTGAAACTATTTGGGTTATGAAGTAGCCTTAACATTGCTTTTTTTTTTTTTTTTTTTTTTAAAAATATATCTACTAATTCTTTGTTGATTATATAGCTTACTGTTACTATTAATAACAACTTAGCATTCAAAAATGCGACATTGCCTAATACGAAGCATTTTACTCCATTTTGATAAGTCCACTTTAAAGTTGGATGGCTCCTCTATACTGACCCAGCCCAAGCCGCGCCAAATGCCGCTCACAACATGGCTACAATAATCTCATGACTTTCCAGTTCGTCAGCCCTCCTCCGCCCGCCTTCGTGGTGGCATTGCTTGGTCAAACAAGTTTCTGCACTCGAATAATCTGCATGAACCATAATTTTATTGAGAGCACGCCTGCCAATAAATAACTCCACCCCGCTTAGCGCCCCACAGCGGCATGCAGCATGCAGCATCCACATCCACATCAGCAGCAGCAGCAGCCGTTGGCCATTTATTAATATGGAAATCTACAGAGAAGCCGCTGGGATGGCTAAAAGTGCTTCTGCTTCTGTGTTCTGTGTGTGTTTTGTTGGCTGGCTTTGCCATGAAGAGTCCGCCACTCGTAGCCTAAACACATTACACGATAGCGTCAAATGGAAGCCGATGCAGCACGCCACTTGGCGCAGCACACACCCAGCCCCCCTCCCCCTTCCAGCAACCACCTTCACTTTTGTGTGTTTGTTGTTGTTGCGGCAGGCAGCATCGTCATCATCGTGGTCGTCATCCGCCTTGTTCTCATTGTTATCGGAATTCTGCTGCTGGACAAGGTTGGAAGATGAGGATGCAGCTGGAGTTGGTGCTGATGCTGGCGGCGATCATCACAACAAAAGGTTGTTTCTGGTTGCGACGTTGTCGAACGCAATTTCAATTTCATGTTATCCGCAAAATATTCATTTTAATATCTCCTCAATCCAACGAGGGACCAAAGCTGTTTCCAGGCACACTCACACACACCAACGCACACACAGGCACACACACATGCATAGTAATACAAATATGATATTCATAAGTATCGGTTCATCCAATCACGAATACCCATCGAATGCTCAAAATGCAAATGCTTATGCTCGCATTCGACGCATAACTCATTGCCGTTTGGGCCAAGCTCTGTGGTTGGCTATAAGTGTTGGTGATGTTCGATGTCTGTGTGTGTGTGTGAGTGAGTTGCGTGTTTTCCTGTCTGGATGCGTATATGCCCTCCTCTTGCTCCCTTCTCCTTGTACTCCCTGCTTAGCATATGACATGTTGTGCACAGCTCCATAGCCGCCATAATCCCCTCAGTTTGCCAGAGACAGACACCCAGCGGAGATAGCAACGACAATAAGCATTACACTCAGAGAAAAAAATATTTACTGTCGAGAATAATACAAAGAATACTATGAAAAATATTATTATTATATTAAAGACATATTATTATCGTATCATTGATTGCAATCAATTAAAAATAATTTTTTAATATTTTTTGTTAAAATTTTTCTGACTGTATATATACATACATACCATATAAATACATATCTTTACACATATGAGCACAGTTCCAACTGTACTGGTTGGGAGAGCTGTTCTTTCGCTTCCTTTTGGACACATTCTGGCATAATTATAATGCCACGCAGCGAATGTTGTCCTGTCCCTTATTGCTTTTGCTCCACCGTTTTGCTGATATACCAATTGGCCTGTTGTTTCCTACTACTACTGTTTGCTTGCTGCACAGCAGTAACTGTAATTTTCCTAGTCAACTACCCTCGCAGCTGCCCCAACGTTCAGCTGGGTTGCAAAGTGACCGCTGTGGTGCTAGCGGTTTTCATTTTAATTCAGCCAACGCATTGGCGACCATGCACACACGAGAGATCCACCCCCAAAAAGCATTGACGGACATAATCTCGCTGCAGCTAAATCACATCTGCATCCGTGTAACGAACAAACATAGACAGTTTACTCCCTATATTTCTGGTCTTATTGGAAAGAGAGCAAAGTGCTTTAAAGTGTTTGAAAATATGAAATACAAATGAAGGGGAAAAGTAAAACTTTAAATGTTAGAAGATTTTTTTTAAGAAAGGGTATTGATCTGACTAACAAAATTAATGTTTTCAGTTGTCTATAATATAAAAATAATTTTCGATCTCTTTTCTTTAAAAATTATATTAATAAAATATATATAGTAAAATCTTCATTTAACAAATATTTTTCTTGACCGGAAACAAGTCTTAGAATTCTGGAAATAATTTCGCATTGTAGAGAACTTCCTTGTATTGTCTAAAATACTTAAAATTCTGATCTAAAATCACCTGAAAGGTTAGTTAAGTATTAATGCTGAGCGAATAGCTAAGTGGATGACAATTTATAAAAAACTATCGTTTACTTTGTCAAATTAGAATATTATTTATTTAGAATGTAAATATGAACAGTTGACCACAGACGACAAATTGTAGCCACAACTTATTTTCGACAATCTCTCTCTCTGTGTGTGTGTGTGTGTGTGTGTGTGTGTGTGTGTGTGTGTGTGTATAATGCAAACATTTGCGAACAACACGCACATTTGTTCCCTGTTTTTCAGGCCTTTCATTTGCAAAAACTATTTGCCATTTCCATTCCCAATGTTCAGATGCGGGTTCAACGATGTCATTAATATTTATGCAATTCTATGGATGGGTTTTTGGGTTCTGGTGTCACTTTTTGCACTCAAAACACACACACATACACACACGAGTACATTAGAAATGTAATTATTATTTTAATTGGACTGCAGACTGCACATTTTGTCAACTGAGTACATTTTACCAGAGCCACAAATAATAAATGTCCGAATATTTGGTTGGCTTTGGCCAAAGTCCATTTTGTTCATTTGCTTGTCGGTTAACCGATTCACTGTAAATATGAATAGTTGCCATCAAATTAGCGAGTATTCAAACGCAGTAAAAATAAATAAGTTTTTTGACAAATTATTTGATTATTTCTTCTTCTATATTTACAATTGTAGGAATCTTATCGCTTGTACGTAAGGATTTCAATTTCTCATGTCTTTGCGAAGGTTTTGCTGCAAGTGAACCAATTTGCGATCGAAATGTACAACTCAATTGGACTTACAAGTGCAATTGGAAGCCAAAGAAGCGTCGCCATCTATAAATGGAATACACGAAACACGCAAATACACACACATACATACCGTCTATACATACGGACAGTCAAGAGCGGACATGCGAACAGCAACAGCAGCAGCAGCAGCAAGAAAAGAAAAAAAATGAAACAAGAAACATAAATTCAATATGAACTTGTGAGAAGAGGAAACCCAAATCGTAGTCCCAACTTGGAGTCCGGTTCGCTCCACTTGTCGCCATTGCTACTAAACTGAGTCGGGAGCTGTTGCTGCTGCTCGCTGCTCGCTGCTTATTCGCCGTTTGCCATTCCTTTTAATTTCATTTATTTTGCAAAATACAATTTAATTTGATGTGAATGCAACTGACAACTGGCAATGCCAAGCAAACTGAGCTGAGAGATGGAGAAAAAAAAAACTACATTCAACGACAAAAACGGCAAACAACTTGCAACAGAAGAGGAAGCATCCTCTCTCTCTTGCTCTCTCTCATTCTCAAACTCCTTGTTGAGTTGAGGCCTGTTTGCCATAAGGCAAATATTGAACTACAATAATCATCAACATCGATATCGACAACTGCCGTCAGTCGGCCATATAGTGAAATCCCCATCATCGGTCGCCATTTCGTGCCCGCCATTCTCATCATCATCATCATCATCATTATCAACATCATCATCATCCACTGTTGTCTGTGGGTTGCGACGACGATGAAGATGATGAAAGTGGAAGGGTAGATGGTGGGGATACAGCTGAAGACAATCAAGCGCAAAACGAACGAGCAATTGTGGCACACGGATGAGCCAGGCCAATGATTGTCATGAAGATAACAAAAGTTGCCTTTTTGCATACCAAACATTGCCAACAACAACAACAACTGCAGCAGCAGCAGCAAACAGCAACAACAGCAACATGCACCGCAGCAACATGTTGCTCAAAACTAACAAAGTATTGATTGCGCCGATTGCCAATGTGGATGTGGATCACTCGTCGTTGTCGACGACAGCAACATGGATTGTCATCCAACTTCAGCAGCACCAGAGCCATCTGTTAAAGCAACAACCTCAACTTCAGATTCAGCTGCATCCTCATCCTCCGCATGGAGCAAAACTCATTTAGTTATTGTTGTTGCTGTAGCTGCTGCTGCTGTTGTCGATGCTCAGATGGCTGAAGATATAGTAGTATGCCCAGATGATGCCGTCGACATTCTCATCCGCTTATCAAACTTCAAACAAATCATTCTGCTTTGGCGGCCTTGCAGGCAAAACTTCGACTTGAGCAATCGACGTAGGTCAGTTAAGGAAGCCAGGAAAGAAATTCAGACTGGTTATGTATTAAATCAAAGTTGTAAAAGCTGGAAAAAATAAATCATGTGCAATAAAAATACTATAACCAAAGTACTATAACAAAAATAAAGTATCTTTAAGCATAAAAAATAACAACATTATTATGCTCTTGTTGGGATGAATTTATTTATTTTTAAAGGTGATAATTTTAAAATATTTAAATAATTTTTACCTTAAAAGTGAACATTGATAAGCATTAATTTAAGCAACGAAAAGCCCAAAACAGCGTACATAAAACTTACGAAAAAATGTTATTGATTTTTTCTTATCATTTTCTATTATTTCCATATTTTTTTAGTTCTTAAAATCGTTTGCTTACTACATACATTTATAGAACATCTAAACACACTTTAAATTCCCTAGATAGGAGCATTCATTTGTGAAAGAAAAGCAACCTATAAACATTATCCATACTATATTTATACACACACTGTATCTGTGTTATGTACTACAATAAATTTATAAAGCCTGATATTATCTGAACATTACGAGGCCAGAAGATGTGTGTTCATCGAGTTTAAAGAGAAAACTCCATTTGTAATAATGATGATGATGATTTCCCTTGGTTGGAAGAAATCAATTTACATAATTTGCTGGAAAATGATGATGAGTTCAAAAAACCAAAAAAAAAAATTAATAGAAGAAGAAAAGAAAAAGGTGTGAAAATACCTACAACAAAGCGACGAATTGATGAAGGCGATGAAAATGCTGTTGAAAACTATTTTCTTCTTCTATCTCGTGCCACAAATTTAGCCCTATTTCGAGCTGCATGCTGCCTGTCTGCGTGCCACCCAAAATGTGGCAGGCAAGCTGTCATTAGCGGTATTCAAATCATAACATAAATATACTTGTCGTCTGCCCAGACCGAGAACTGCCAACAACTAAGAGCTGAGAGCTGAGAGCACTTGGGGCCGCATCTTACACAGCTACTCGCTCATATTATGACAGGTTAAGCAGAGTGAAGCGATGCTGAGGAGAGTCTGGAACGAAGGCGGGCGGCGACGTCTAATGCTTGGCAACTTGTTGGCTACATTTCAATGTTGATAACTTGTCAAAATAGTCTGTCGCCGTGGCGTATGACAAATGCGGCCAGACAGACTGAAGAAAAGCCACTGGCTGAGTGTTGAATGTTATGCCACTTTATTATTGCCATTAAATGTTGAAGTTTTTGCTCTTGACTTCAACTTCTTCTTCTTCGTGGATTTGTTGCAGGTTGTCTTTATGACTCAGCTGGGGGCTGAAAGCGCAACTCGAGGCGCATAAACTTGTCAGCCAATGTCATAAAACTCATCCCTTCTGCCCGAAATATATATTGAATATGGAAAGACTACGGGGAAAACATTCGTACTCGTTCTCATTCTCGTTACCTTGACCCTCAATTCACAATTCCCTAACGTCAAACGAATCGAATCGAAAAATATTTGCTCAGCAAGCCTACCTTTATTGATGCCAGTTGGTTTTATGTGCAGAAGCTGATTGGAATATAATAACTCGAAATTGTTTGTGTCTTATGTCCAGCTCAGCATTTATTTATTTAAGCCAAAAACTTCTTCATCTGCTTCAACTAATAAAGTCTTCTCGCTGGCCTGGACATGGCTTAATTTGTTAGACGTTATCGCTTCCGCTTTAAGCCAACTGCTGCAGAGTCCAACAAAATGCAGCCTTGCCTATGCTGGATAACTTGTTTGGTCCAGTTGGAGTAGACTCGAGGGAGGGAGGGGGTATGAATATGTTGTAGTCACGTGCATTGTGCAATAAGCCAAAACTTATTCGCATGCAGCGCGATCGAGCAACATGGCTTATCGATGATTGCGTGACCTTGCAACAAACTGTTTGCTTAAATATTGCAACTGAATTTAGTAATCTTTGTGCATAACAAATATTTCAGATATATATTTTTGGCTGATAAATAAACGAGTTACAACATTTGTGGCAAGGACACCTTACATAAATAATCAATTTTTCCGTAACACTTGTAACGTCAAAAGGAAACCTCAGTTCGAATTGATCACAGATATAAAGCAACACTGCCGACCCCTCAATCCTTAGGGCCTTGTCTAGATCTTGGCCACGCATGCGGCAACTGCAGAAGCTAAGCTCGACTCGTACTAGTAGTTGCAACTTCGTAGCCAGCGTCAAGGTTGCCAGCAAAAGGCGAGAGAGAGACGGAGAGTAAGATTAAAGATTCCACCATAAACAAACAAGCGAATTAATTGAGGCAAAATTGAAGCAAACTACTCGCACAGCTTGCTGCATGTGGCAGAAGGAGGAGGCAACAACAACACTTGGTGATCTTGGAATATGGATATGGCCATGGCAATAGGCCTCGAGTCTCGTTGGTTCGTTGGTGCAACAATTAGCACGGAATTTGTGGGTGCCATTAAATGCGCTACACGATGGCCGCATGTTGCGTTTGTTTGCTCCCATTTCCACTTTTTATATGTATGGTATATCCCCATTTCGATGAAAATTGCCAAAAGGTGGGCGATAAAACCGTCGAGTCAATTGCAAACTAACGGCTTAAGAAGTACTTCACATAGTTGTTCTTAGCGCCAGCAACACAAATTCCCACTCGACTCGACTCGCACTCAATTAGAAACACTTCAAAGTTGGCTCCGACATTAGAGGCTGTCCATCAAACGAATCATAGGGCATTTATTCTGCCAGACGTCTTTCATAATTTTTGTGTGTGCAGACAAAATGTAATTATGCGTTGAGATCAAACAAATTGCATGCAACATAAATATGAATCGTACATAGAGCAAATCGGCGAGCCACACAATTTGTGGCAACTAGGGTAAATATGGCCTAAATGAGGTTATTACATATTTTTAGTTAGACTGCAGCAAAAAATCTTGATCTTGAAATCGCTGACGGGCTGCGCTCCAGACATGCCATAATATCTCATCGCTCATTTCGATGCAGGAGGCATTTCGTTAGCAAAGCCAAAGTATCTACCTCATTATGCCTCCCCCCTTTTGATGCCCTTTTAATGGCAAACATTTGGCTGTCGACATTTTATGGGCCCAGTTCTGTTAACGGTGTCCGTGCAAAATGTCTCATATGAATTATGTGCGTCCATGAAATGGGAACAATTTCTTGGGAAAAGCGCAACATTGTGGAAAATGGGAAAATGCAAACATTTAACACACAGACTAAGGGGTGATTCAAAATGAAAGATGGAGGGGGAAAATAATTCCTTCTTGATATATATTTTTATATGCATCTCTTCACACTTTTTGCTTATGTCTTGTGTTTAGCTGTCATATTCTGAAAACAATAATAATTTGCGGCAAAAATGAACTTGTTGCCTGCCAAAAAACACAATGACAACCGCCTAATTAGTGAGATATGACACAGCTATGTTTATTAGAGATGACGACAGACATATAAAAATAAATAAATAAAATGAAAAATTGCCCATTCCCTTGAATAAAAATCCGTATTGAATATTTTGCAATTTGCACGCAGTTTTTTTTTTTATTTTTGATTTTTTAATTTTTCAATTTTTGCTTCATTGTGTGTGTGTGTTTTAATTTTTTTGTTATATGCAACTACCACAGTTTACATTACGTGTATCTACTTTATTATTAATTAATTATGTATTTTATATGTTTGTTTAGCCATAAAATTAGTTAATTGTTGTGTGAGTGCGCCAGCCGGATTTTATTTCGTTCTCATTCACATATTAATTCTTTGCAATTTATACAACTTATGGGCTAGACTTAATGCATTTAAATGCTTCAAGATCGCTATCAATTAATCATACTCGTTACTAAATATTAATATGTATAGACACAGAGGATATATATTCGTATTCATATATATATGTATGTGCTAGATCAAGCTTAGCGTTAGGTATATAATGCTCAAGATATGTACTCCACAAAAACCATGTATATTCCCGTCCCTTTCTATCGTTTCTACTTCTCAGTGCTTCGAGATACGGATTCCTCAGTATCTGCATCAAGTTCAGCATCTGCATCGATTGCTCCATTATTATTATCATCCTGCTCCAGGTCTTGTTCCTGTTCACTCTGATTGCCCTCATTTTGATTGCTTTCGATCTTGATATTGCTCAACGGATGCCATATATTGTTATTCATTGAGCCATCATCCTCGCGGGATGCAGGACTCTGCGCAGGCTCCGATGTCGGAGATTTGCTATTCCCGCGCTCCATTCCATAAGGATGCTGGGGATGACCACCACCCAAAAAGCCAGGGAAGCTTAAGAGACCGGGTGGGTATGGATATTTGGTTCCATTTGCAAAATGCGGTGGAGGTATGTTGGCGAAAGCGCCAGGACTTAATTCACCGGGCTAACAGAGGAAAAATTCACAAAAAAAAGGAGGAAAAAGAATATGAAGGAGGACTCCAGGGGCACTATATAATATCTATCTACGCTCACCTTGGGTGGCATTCCGTTGAAGAAGGGTGGCAAGTAGGGGAAAAAGAGTTCAGGTCTTCGCTGCATGAATTCCTGCTCAGCAGTTGGTACACCATGTGCGTTACCCGGCGGCCCCTGACCCGGCCCGGGTCGCATCGGCAACTCCAGGGACATGCGTCGACCACGACGCGATGTCGGATTCGTCCACATATGCGTACCCATGTGAACCTGCAAGAAACCACCAGTGGAGTGGCATGGCACAGGGAAAGTGTTAGGGCGATCAGTTTTGAGCACGGGCCTTTGCGAACAATAACGGAAATGCACCTTCAGGTTACCCTTGGTAGTAAAAGCCTTCTGGCACACATTGCACTGAAACGGCTTGTCTCCGGTATGCGTGCGCATGTGAATCTGCAGCGCTGAGCTGGAACTGAAATTGCGACGACAGACGTGACAGAAGTGCTTGTTGTTGACCGGCGGATCCAGGCTGGAGCTGGGCGGTCCGGCCGACATCAGGGCCTGCTGGAAGTCCAAAGGACCCGCAGGAAAACGATGTGCATCTAAGGAGGGGTGGAAATAGTAAGCATCCTGTTAGGGAGGAGGGTGGGATCATACTTACGCAACTGCATCTTCATCAGGGATTGTTCGGCATCGGCGGCAGCCTCATGCTGATAATTTGTAGAGGAGGCAACTGATGGCGTAGCAGCTCCACTCTCACCACCCTCATCGACCAGCTGCTGCTGTTGCTGTTGATCGGTTTCGGGTTCCTCTTTAATGGGTGCCGCCAAAGGCGCCGCTGATTCCGCAGGCGCCAGCTCCAGCGCAGCAGTTGACTTTGGCTTCTTGGCAAACAGATTTGGATTGAGAGTGAGCTGAAATATTGTAAGAGGCATAAACACAAAAAGTTCAGACTGCCAAAAAGGGGCGCTAATTTCTCAGCATTTGCCCGTTAATGTGGCGAGCACTCCGCGTCAAAAACTTCAGCCCAGACATGATTCTTAATTATCTTATATATATTTTTTTTTTGCAGTATGTAATTTTTGTATGCCATCGCGCATAATAATGCCAACTAATTATCTCGCACAGACTAAAACCGCCTGGTCTCATATTTTTATGGCAAAACAATTGTTTTGTCGTTCAACTCAAAATCATCTCATTTGTTGTTGTTGTTGTTCTTGGTTGTGTGGCAGTGGCAGCCAGTAGTCAGCAGTTGCAAAGTTGCCCCACAGAGATAGCCGGCTAGGCGCGACAAACAAAAGATTAAATAATTTTGCATAAAGCGTAACATAATTTATTTGCATTGAATGCATCGCACACACCGCCACCGATCCGGCACCCAGACGCACCCTTGCATGCCCCTCTCAATGCTGTGGCACGCGAGGCAAAGACACACACTCGTTGCGTTGACATTCATCTGCATGGTCTGGGGGTGTGTCAGGAGGGGGGGCGAAACCAGACGACAAGCAACCAAACCAACTCGTAAATTTCGCATCATCATAATGCATTCTCGTAATTACTTACAATTTTTGAAAACATTTAGAAACTTCCAAAACCCAAAAATGATGATGATGATGGCAACTTCTCGTCTCGCCTCTGTGATGTAGATCATCAACAATGTGTTAAGCGAGCAAAACGGAATGGAACGAACAACATCAAATATATATGGAGTGCATACTCCTCCAGTCTGTCCCAGGGTAACAGGCCTGATTACTGCCACAAAATGTTATGACATTTGGACAAAAATATATTCTCTACAGTAGCTAGCAAGCAGGTGCGGTTCAGCAGTTGGCAAGAAGGCCCAAAAGTGAGTATGTGAGACTCCTTTACATCTAGATACAGTGTGGAGCAAAAGTGAGTACATGTTAAAGTAATTTACTTTCGTCGACAATAAAAAATTAATCACACAAACAAATTTATAGGTAGGATAGTTTATTTAAAATTCCGTTTTAATGATACAATACTCTTCTTAACCCATTGAGTACCCATAGCAAGTTTTAAATTCTTTTAAAGGTCTATTTTTAAACCCTTTCTTTCCGGGCTTTAACAAAAAATGTTTTGATGCACGAAATTACTTCAAACAATTCTAATAGTTACTAAAAAAAAATGTGTTCAAAAATCTCTTCGTATATATTTTTTATGATTTTTTGAAAATTGCCTAAAGTGACTAAAAACTAAAATTTTTGATGAAAATTACCCTCTTCTCATCAACAATTACAATTTTAAGTAATTTTAAGCAGTTTCAATATCTTCTTTTCTTCAAAATTTTAATTTTTAGTCATTTTAAGCAATTCTCAATAACCTATAAATTTGTTTGTGTGATTATTTTTTTATTGTCGACGAAAGTCAATTTCTTTAACATGTACTCACTTTTGCTCCCCACTGTATGTTATGAATCCGCTACCGTTCACAAATATTCACTTAGACAATTTTGGAGATACTCCAAGAATTTCAAATATAATGAACGATGCCATTAGTCATATGGACAATGCCGCATTGTATGCGACACGCAGAACATGAAAATTCTTAAATATTAATTCAAGCATTTGTGTTTAAGTTATGGGCCAGCCACATGTCTACTAGTTGCTCCCCTCCGTTTCTAGAACGCACTTTAATAAATAATTGGCATTGTTGTGCGGTGTAATCCCAGCGCTTTAAGACAGACATAGACGTTATTAAAAGCCCTCCATACAAGAAACATTACCAAGTGGTCAGGTTTGTGCTTCATCTTAAGATGAAGACCGCTAAGCGGAACGCCAACAATTAAGGCAAAACTATGCATTGTCGGCCACAATTTCTTCATAATAATGCCAAAGTCGTGAACAGGAGAGCCAGAGATGAGCAATTAATAATAAGCTCATAATTTGTATGGACCTGCCTAAACGGGAGTCTGCTCTACACAGCTGCAGCTACACAGCACCATATTTGGTAGCCAAGCACTTGTGGCCATAACAATTTAATTAATGATGCCAGAGCAAGGCTTTGTGGCATGAACTTTATATATGGTATAAACGGGAGGTGGAGAAACAGAAAACAGTTGGCAATAATTCTCATCATTAGATGTTTAAAGAAGTTAGTTTCTCTTCCTTAAAGACGTATATAATATATCTACATCATTCAAGATTATTTGCTGGTGGCTTCCAAGTTAAAGCAGCCTATTATTCCCATATAAATATTAGTTTATCAGTCCCTTTCCATTTTTTTTAGTTAATCAATTTTGAAGCGATGGTTTTTTTAAGATACTTTTCATCGCATCTCACTTAAGTTTATATTTCAAATAAAGCTAAGGTCAAATGTAATTTTGAAAAAGAACACTTAAATATAAATTATAATAATTTAATGAAACAAATTAAAAAAAAAAAAAAAAAAAAAAATCATTGTTACTTTTTATTATTTAAGTAAAAATTGTTATATCTTTTCTAATAAATAATAAATTTAAAAAAAAAAAACCAATATAATATAGTTCATAAGAAAGTTTTATCCACTTACCTTTGCTCCATAGGGTGTTACGGTATCGTTGCAGTGAGCTCGAACGGATGGAGCCGTCACTTCTTTGGCATGTTCGGTCTGTAGATGACTCTCCAAGGCAGCCAAGCTGGGCAGCATCTTAAAGCACAGATTGCACACATTCGGGGGCGGTTGCAGTCCTACAGGAAGAGGGATGACATTCAAGGAAGTAACAAATTACTCAGAGAACGATATGGTTATGCGACATAACTTGGGCGACGCGTGCCGCAGGCAAAAACGATACCAAAATTCGATATAATAAATTTAAATCAGACTAAAATGCTGTGACATAATGCGACGCCACTGCCACTACGACGATCATGAAAACGGAACGCGTAATTCATTGAGCAAGCGACAAGCCGATCGCAATACATTTGTTCGAATTGAAAATGCGCGAAAATGTTTATAAATAAATTGTTTGCTGTGTTGTATGGAATTTGGCATAGGCAGACATGGAAGAGGGGGAAATGGGTGTGGATTGTAAAATGCTTTGTCTTGGTCCAATTGAGTTATGTCGCAGCCCAAAGTGAACGCAGATTTATCGCGCCTCACATGCTTAACAGCGTTCGGGTCAAAGTTGACAGACAAAGAGGCTTTGTCATCTTGGGGGACTGTCGCACACTTACCCATTAATCCGAGCGGTCCGAAGGGCAAGAGCGGAAACTTGGCATGCGTCTGGCCCAATGCATGCATCTCTTCCCGTGCCGCAGCCATCAGCAGCAGATTCGGTGGCATCGGCATGCCATGGAGCATGGGCAAGGAGGCGGCTGAACTACCAGCTATGCTTGATGCTGCTCCTCCTGCTGCTCCGCCGCCGCCTGGTCCACTCGCGCCAAAGAGACGCGCTAGTGATGTGGCTGTTGGTGATGGTGATGACAGATCCATGGCTGGCATTTCCACACTAACACTTTCCCGTCCTCCTCCACCTGCTCCCTCCACATCGGATCTCGAGCGTTCATCATCGAGCATGGGCAATCGTCGATCTCGATCCCGGTCGATCAGTGTGTTTGTGGCTGCGCTGGAATTATCACGCGAGTCGTCCGTGCTGTCCATGGTCATGAACTCATCGAAATCACCGCCCTGCGATGACTCCGAACGTTGACCCGAGTGATCCGAGATGGTCGTCGAAAAGTCCAACGTATCCGAAGTGCACATGGACTTGTTCGAGTTCTGATCCTCAATGCCCAGACGCTCGACATCGCCAGCGTGTCCGTGACCTCCACTCCCATCATCCATGGTATGGATGCGTATATGCTGTTGCAGGATTATGCCATTGGAGAACTTCTGATGACAAACCGGACACTTGAACTGACTACGCATCGGCGGCTTGATCTTGTGTATGCTCATGTGTGCCTTCAGATTACCCTTCGTAGCAAAGGCTCGACCGCAGATCTTACACCTGAAGGGTCGTTCCCCGGTATGTGTGCGAATGTGCATCTGAAGGGAGCTGCGGCAGGACATTACCTTCTGGCAGAAGATGCACTGATTGGGATCTGTGAGCTTGTTCTCAATGTTGTCCACCAGCTGTTGCAGCTTTGACGTCTCCGACGTCTTATCAATCTCGATCAGGTCCTCCCACGACTTGTCAATGATGCGCTCCATCTGCGCCAGGGAATACTCGCCGGGAAGTCCGGCTGCTATCGTTGCGCCATCACGGCTTGATGAAGAGCGTCGTACCAGCTTGCTCAAATGATGCTCGACATTGTGCTGTTCCTCCAAACCGGGTGGACTACCGGCTTGACTTGTCTGACGCTTGCGTACGCTACCATTTCGACGGGATGGAGTTGGTGATGGGGTTGGTGGCGTTGGCGATGTCGTTGCCTTTGGACTGTCCTTCGTTTTATCCTTTGTCAGTTTGTCGGTCTGCTCGGGCAGTGAGTTCGATGTCTGAATGGGTAGCGACTCCTCTGGGGAACGGGACAACTCTCTAGCGGCAGGCTTGCTCAAGTCTTCGGCCTGTATCTTAGGAGATAGCTCCTGTTTCTGCTCTAACGTTGACTGATCAGATGATGGAGGTGGCGGTGGTGGCGGTGGTGGCGGAGGTGGCGCTAGGGGTGGAGCTAAGGGCGGTGCCAGTGGTGCTACCGGTGGTGCCGCAAAGGGAAGGCGTAGGGAGAACTGCTCGGGTGCACCACCGGGCCCGCCATTGACCACGGGTGGCAACAGCATGGGCGGGAAGATCTGCGTGTGACGCTGGTAGTGCACCTTGAGATTGCCTTTGGTCGTGAACTTGCTGCCACAAACATTGCAATGGAAGGGCCTCTCTCCCGTGTGCGATCGCAGATGGATCTGAAGCGCAGAATAGCTACCAAAGATCTTGCCACAATACTTGCAACGATGCTTGAAGATCTCGCCACGGCTCTGGGCCTCCTTGGAGGCGTACTCCGAATACTCTTCCTGCATTTGAGCCGCATGCAAGCTCTGTGAGGCGGAGTCGAGTACCTCTTCGGTACGACGTTGCAGCATCTCCAAACAGTTGGGCTCGTTGGGTGCGGGTGGCGGATCATGATTGGTTATGATACTCGATGCCAGACTAGAGCTAATGTCGCACATCAATGGCTTATATTCACTATCTGCCAATTCGTTATCTCCAGGCTTAGCCTCTAACTCACGTTCCTTATCCTTGACAGTCTCTCGGGTGTTCTCCCAAGATCTTTTCTCCCTCCTATTGCACTCGTTCCCCTGTCCATCAGTCTTTGAACTCTCCTCCAGCCTTTTATGTTCGTCGTTCCCTGCACTCTCGCCGTTTACTCTGGAAGCTATCGGCTGTGGTTGCTCCTCCACCTCCTCTTCGTCTTCCTCACCCTCACCCTCTTCTTCTTCGTCCTCTTCGTTCTCTTCGGGTTCGGCAAAGGTTTGACCCTGCCTACTTAATGCAGCCACCACACCGCCCGCCCGCTTCAATTGACTCTGTAAATGCTGGATGAGCTGCAGCTGCATCAGATGCTGTCGCTGCACATTGAAGATCGTTGACTGCACCATGGCCAGATCAGTGGGATCGGTGGCGCCAGCCAATGCAGTCGCTGCAAACTGAGCTACCGCCACTTTGGTATGTTGTAAAGCTTCTAGTGCCACATGCCCGCTGTTGGGCAAACGGTTGCCCGAAATGACGGACAGATCCAATGCCTCATTGCTGTTCTCGGGCTGCTCACCACCCGAACCAGGCCGAGATGTTTCCGCTTCCAATTGCAGCTCCATCTCCGATTGGGTTGTTTCATTCGCTGAATTGTTATTGCTGTCTGCATTTAGTTCCTTGGCGAGCAGATTATCCCGGTCTCCCGTGGGGTCCCCGCCCCCTCCTCCTGCATTGCGCGTTCCTGTGCCCCGATAATTGATGCGATTGCGAAATATTGAGCACATTTTCACCTGGCAGCGAACGATCTTTACGATCGTTGAGTTGAGTTGAGTCCAACTTTGTTGTTCATGGACGACGCTGTGGATGAAACGAGAAGATTGCAAACTGAGTTGGGCAACAAATTTACGCACATATTCCTGATCGAATTATTCGTTATAATATATTGTATCAGGCCAGAGATGGCGACGTCGTCGTCACGTAAGGAGGCTCCCGCCCCGGTCACAGTTTTATGATAAATTTTTGAATATATGAATAGCGACGTGTTGCAACTTTGGGCCGGTGATGAATAAATGATTGCACTGCATTTTATTAGGGGCGTATAACTTTATTTTAGCCTCTTTCGTTCGATCTGCATATATCTATCTATTCATCTATATGAGAACAATGTTTTTTCGACTTTCCGTAACTTGTGGATTATTGAACTGACCGAAGCTCAAGCCGTGTTCTGTCTGTTTTTGTAATTTATTGATATATTTTTACTTTGGAATCACTCAGCATAACTTTGTTTTGGTCCCATTCAATATACTATATATTCCCTATGGCTATGGCTAATTTAATTGCTCCCCCCTCATCCTAGCATTCACGTTATTATATACAAATATGCTGGCATCTCTTTACCCTTTATCACTCCTCTTACCTAGTTGGCCATTGGGTCAAAACGTTGCTAAGATTCTAAATTCTATATCATTATATATTCGTAAATGAATGTCGGCCATATGAGTACACTTTGGGTCACTTCAGCTTATTGTTCTACTGAGGGTATAGCATATTCCTACCATTCCCAAACCATATTTTCAGTAAGCTTTCATACTATATCACATATCTAATCGATTACAACATGATTCTCTAGCAACATTGCTTCTTCGAAATATTTCACAATAATCGATGCGATGGAAGTTTGGTTTAGTTTTGGTTTTGGTTCGCATTACGAACGATTGCTTTATGATTATTTCCCGGCAATTAAGTGAATTTATTGGCAAAGGTAAACACACACATACGGCTGAGAGAGGTGTGCCACCTTCCACCACAGCACCATAACCATACAATTCAGATTCAGATTGTTGGCTATCCACATTTCGTATTCGTACTCATGTATCTCCAGTACGTATACGTACATACATATATTTATATCGATTTGGACGCGAACACATCGTATAGTATTTCTATCAATGCCGACGACGACGACGGCAATGGGCTCATCCGAAATCAATTTGTTTAATGCAACAGCCTTTGCCTTTCTCCCATCCCCTCCTAGCTTAGTTTTCCCACAGATGAATGGGGGGTAACTGGGTGGTTGGGACTTTCTTAGGCACACACACGCACACACACGAAAGTGTTGACCCAAGGAGAGTTCAGAGTTTTGGGCTCCTAAATTGGTCAGCCACAACTTATTCCACTTGAGCTGATTTTCTTGAGCGATTTACGCACAGCCAAAAACATAAAACTTCCGCAATTGCCTCGAAACTTGAAGTCTAACCAAAAAAGAATCATCTTCTGACACGGCGTCTTGTCTTGTGTATTTTGTGTATGCCACAAGCCTTTTTCATTCACTTTGTCATTCATTGCCACAAAAAAACTCAGCAATATTTGTACGAAAGTTTCCTGTCAGCAGGTGGTCTAAAGTGCGCCTAACTTAAAAGGAACTCTAAATCTTGCAGTCGATACACCGGAAAGTTTAAGGTACAAAATTAAGTATACGAAGGTGATTCTATCATAATTGATGTAAAAATATTTCGCCCAGTGTACTTGCTTCAATGGAACTCCTAGCTGTGAGGGCGAAGAATGAGCTTGCATGTAAATATTGTATCTGTTGAGATACAACAAACCGTTAATCATTTACCTCATACCATACATAGCCCCAGTTAATTATGGATGTACAGAAATACCCGAAGACTCGTACATTTGTTTTATCCGCTGCGGATATGGATCAAAATGATATGCAATTCGATTGACTGATTGATGGCACACGAGCATATTTAGCTGTTGTGCTCATACTTAGTAGAGTATATTCGATGTGAATGAAACGTATTTGTATTTTCATACATCCGGATTGAACAACGTGGCGGCGGTTAGGTAAACAATTGATTGAAAACTGAAATGCTATTGAGTTATTGATTAAGATTTGTTATTCCACAAGTCGATCAAAGCAGGAGAAGGAAAAATTCACCAAAAATTATGGAAATTAGTATGAAAAGTTCAAACATGACTGATGGATACCCTGTAGCTGCATTTTATTCGTTTAATTTATGTTTTCTGCAGAACATAAAGATTTCCAAAACGATAAAAAAAAAATATATGTATGTATATGGGAAACAGAGAAAATTGCTTGCGCCAAATTTTATGAGCTTCGTTTAACATATGTGTATGTAAAATTGAATGAATGTCTGGGAAGGGAATCAGTTAAACTGGCTCGAAAGTCTGAAAAAGGGGCGGTCTATAAGGATGGCATCTACGGACTGGTCACAGACCGGCCCGGCCAGCCCATACAAAATGTCTGCAAAATTTATTAAGCTGAAAAAATTTTATGAGTTGAATTGGTATAATTTTCATATAATTTTCGTGCAAAAGTAACCAAATGGAACGATACGATACGATGCGATGCGATACGAAGACGACGAGTTTGAGTCCCAGACACAGCCGGAAAGGGACTTGCAGTTGGTGAGGGGCATAGAGGGGAGTGGAGGTATGGAAAAAAATGGTCAACCAGTTGAACAGCAGACATGTAAGAAGCAGAGACTGTGAGGGGGTGTAGAGGAGAAGAAGCAACGGAATAAGCGCCACACACACCGTTCGAGAAATGTCGTGTGTGTGTGTGTTTGTGTGTGAAATGCAAATGTGTGCGTGTCTACAGACGTAATGGTGCGGAGAGGGTAGTGTTGGAGGGGCGACAAAAGGCAGGACAAGCGAAAGAAAGAAGAAGACGAAGCAGAAGCAGAGAAGCAAGAGCTCAAAGCAGACCAATGCCAAGTGGCCAGAGCGTGTCATGAGAGTGAAGCAGGGGGAACGCAGCAAGAGAACTGGACAGTCACACACACACACACATACTACGCTGCTGTGTGTGTGTGTTTGTGTGTGCCTTGTAGATGAATTTGTATTGTTTTGCATTTGGTTTTGGGGCGCTACTTTGTTTTTGCCTCGGCTTTCGTTTTTATGGGTTTTTTTTTTCAATTTTTTTCTGTTTTTCTGTTGTCGAAAGGAATATTAAAGGCAGCATGGGCTGGAGAGCGGGAGAGCGGGAGAGGGGTTGAGCATATGAAGGGGTGGAGGAAGAGTTGTTAAGCTGCCATTGCAAACAATTAAAATCATAAGAGACGCACATAAATTATTCATGGCTTAATCTAAAGTGGACAATCTATGCAAAGTACCCCAAACACACACACATGAACATATACACACACTCACACACACACTGTGCGGAAAACATTGTTATGCCCCTTCTTCTCCCTCATATGGACTGCCCCTCAGCGCAACAACTAAGTGTATTTTCTTGAAGCTTTTGCTCTAATTCTAGTTGGCCGTAAAAAAAAAATATTGGGAAATGAATATTTTTTGGAAAAGCTAAATTCATTTTCTTTAAAATACGTGATAGCTTCGAGATATAATTGAAGCAAAAATGAATTAAGATAGGTAAAAAAATACTTATTAATGCAAAAAAAATTTTTGATATCATGTCATTTATTTATTTCATTTAAAAATATATTATAGTTTATTATTATATTTATTTCGTAGTAAAATATTTTTGAACTATAATTTTAAAAGTTTTTACGTAGAAATAATCATTTTAAGGGTTAAATAAATTATATATTCAACTTAAAAAAATTTTAAAACTATTTTTTTAATAAAAGAAAAATTAATTTCAAAAATTTTAAATTTTTTTTTACGTTTTTCAGCTTTTATTTTGTTTATTTCTAACTAAAAATTCATACATTTATTGTTAAAACAAACAAAATATTCCTTGAATTATATTTATTATATTGTTTTTAGGCATTTTTCGTTGCAAAGCAAAAATGTTGAATTTTTGGTCAACAATTTCAAATATGTGATACAAATTTTGAGCGGTTTTTTGGTCGCTTTATTGAATTAGCGCGCGTTTATTAAAAGCCGTCAAAGCCGCAAAAGTGAAAAGCAAAAATCATCGACAAAGTATTGAAATGTATCTCATGAATTGCAAACTATACACACACACACACATACACATACATGCAATACATATGTTATTAAGTGATAGTTTTTCGCATGTGGCGTGCGCGAAATTTAGTTGGCAAAAATACATAAAAAAAATATTTCAACGTTTCAACATTACACAAAATATATTTATATGTAGATATATACAATGTATATAGATATCGCAGCAAAATAATAAAAATTTTGTGGCTTTTGGCAAATATTTGGACAGCGTGTCTAGTCCGAGGGGGGCGGGGGATGATACATACATATGTGGATGTATGAAAATGATGAAGAAAATCGACGGGCAGAAACTAATGTTTGAGAGAAAAGCATTTTGCGTTTGCACAAAAAATTTTTGTCATAACACAAAAAAATATTTTGTGCCCCTTGCGTAACCCCCCCTCCCCCGCCATACCATAGTTCCCACTGTTTGACTTTATGTTAAATAAACAACATAAAAAAAAAATTAAAATAAATAAATAATAAAAAAATAAATATACAGTGCTGTGTTTTGGCAAAATGGGTTGAGGGAGTTGGGGGGTGAGGGTAGCGGGGGTTGCGAGGGGTGACAAGTGGCGAGTGGCAAGAAAAATGAGAAATAGACTTGACGTTACGAATTTTCTAAATGAAAATAATGAAAAAAATCGAAAAAAAAAAAGGCGAAAAATTAAATGAATTTATTGTCGACAGCAAAGATGAAGTTGACTACAATGTTGATGAAGATGATGATGAGGTTGTTGCTAATCATGATGTTGATGAAAAACACACACACACAGACATATACACAATTATACAGATTAAGATTTAGTATATAGATAGATTTGCCTGGCGTTGTTGTTGTTGTTGTTGAAATGAAATCGCGCGACTCATAAATTAATTAAGGCAATAAATGCATTAAGGCGCAAGCGAACATACACACACATATATGGGCTTAACTAATGTGTGTATCTTTGTATCTGTGTATCTATCTTCCTATCTGTTCAGTTTTGCATGTTTCACAGCTTTCGAGTTTCTTCTTGACATGCTTGATTGCTCATCATTTTAAATCTTAAGCGTTTGCAGTCCCATACCCCACTCCTTCCCTACCCCTCCTCTCCCCTTCGCCTGTTGTGTGCGTATCTGCAAGATACTCAAACATTTGACGCCTGTCATCTTTTCGTTTAACCTACGCCCCCAAAAAAACATGTCCCAATCCCCCCACACCCCTCTCCAACCCCCTACCATTGGCACGCACCGTATGCTGTGCTAATTTCCCATACGCATCCTCATCTTTCACTCTCTCCCCAAAATCCCTCTTGAGACATGTGTGTGTGTGTGCCTAACATGCGCTTCCAGCTTTATGTACACTGAGAAAAAATTTGTGGGAATATTTATTTATGTTTAAAGAAAGTTTTTAGAGTGCTTTAAAAAGTGAATTGAACTTTAAGAATGTTTCTTATCATATTTTGAAATTTGTCTTTTGCAGATTAATATTAGAATAGAGTAAGTTAACCGTATTTTAACTATAAATTCCCAATTCTTAATGTTAAATAAGCTAAATTAATTAAATTAACTGGACTTGAATATACCTTAAGTATTTGAATACAAATCTAATTGTGTTTCTATCTAGTGTTTTTCTCCAAGTGTATATATTTGAGAGCTGTCAGTTATGCAGATATACGCATAATATATACATATATAATGTGCCCATACCAAAGACGTCAATAATCTCCTCGAGAGTTTCGTGTCACCTTTGAGTTGCGTCTCTTCTTCTTCTTCTTGTTGCAAGGCTGTTCTTGTTGTTGTTGTTTGTTGCTGGTCTTTTGAGGCGCAAAGTAGTTGTATTTATGTTAACTTTGACATAAGCCTGACATGCAACTTTCTGTTGCTCTTGTTGTTGTTGTTGTTATTTCGGTTGCATGTCCTCACAACACACAAAGTGTCAAAGTTAAATAATCGACACTTGGCCAAAACACAACCAGGCCAACAAACGACTTGACTTGACAGACAATCAATGAATCAAATTTGTTGTTGATAATTTTTATGATTTTTCAAAAATTCAAAACGCGAAAACGTTCAACAAACGATAATAATTGAAAATGTTGCTTATGTTTTTGCATTCGCATTGAATAAAAAAGCATGGGAAATCAATTTTTGTAGAGATAATGTGAAAACTTAACAAAAATATATATAAGCTTGATATTTCGTATAATAAAAAGGCGGGTAAGATAAGGCTTCTGCTGGAAACAATTATTATACTTATATTATGTATTATTGCTTATTTTTCTATAAAAGATTCTTAAAATATTCAATAATTTTAAACATTCTAAAGCACTTAAAGCTTCTTTAAATGTCTTCAATTTCTCCCTTAAGCTTTAATCTGACTAAGAATCGTTTTTAAAGCACAAAGATAAACCTTTAAAGTTTAACTGAGTTAAGCTTTATAATAATGATGTATGTTCTTTAACAATTGCCACTTTTTTTATACCCAATAAGAAATATTAAAGTTCGATCGGTAACTTTAAAAACAAATGATGCAAGTGTTTTCTATATCTTTCTTTCTTACACAGTCGAACTTTCATATAACGAATCTCAATCGAAGAAGTAAAACACTTTGTTATGAAGAAAATTCGTAACTGAGAATTGCACGAAAAAATACGTTTGAACTACATCAAAGTGTTTTGGAAATGAATTCGTTATATTGAATACTTTGCTGAAAGTTCGTAATAGGAAAAACTTCACTGCATTTTAACTGCTTGCCTGATGTGACTTAAGAACTGACCTGAATCTTTGGGTTCAGTGGGTCTTAGTCCATATAACAGTTTGCTTTTAGTTTTCACTATGATATCTTAACTTTAGCTTTAGCTTAAAGGAGCCAAAAACAGTTTGGAAAAGTTATTAAAGGTTTTTTGGAGTTTTTGTTCTAAAAATCGTTTAAAGACTTAGAAAAACTTTAATTTTAAAAGGGAAAATGATTAAATTCAAGCAATTTACAAACATTTTTATACTAAAATGATAAATTTTCAATACTTTTAATACAAATACAATATAAAGAAACTAAAGATGGGGAAAGGATACTGTTTTAAGAGCTTACACAATTTCAGACTTAAAATTTGTTTGAGCTTTGTAAAGGAAACATTAAATATTAAACTTAACTTTGGTTTTTTAAAAGTTTTAGTTTCCTTTAGATAAAACAATAAATGATTAGTTTCTGGTTTCTTTTTGGATTTTTTATTGAAAGGTTTTGTCCTTAAAGTTAAATATTTCCAACTTACCAGATTATCAACTCCAACTGTTTTGCTTTTGTTTATCCGCATTTGTTGAACATTTTTGCGATGTTTTATGTTTTGTGTAACGGAAACTATGTTGCCGACGGCATTTGACAGTTAACTTTTGGGTCATATGTTTATCCTGAAGCAGGATAACAAGAATTCAGATTTTAGTTTTGGGTTTTTTTTTTGTCTTTATTTCACTTCACACAAACATATTTATTTATTAATTGTTGCTTTTGATATTTGTTATTGTTGCTCGATTTGTTGTTGTTGTTGTTGTTGCTGCTAATGCGTTGGCCATTTGCATTTTTTGTTTTATGATTAATTAAACACACGCGACCCCAAAATACTTCTTCGACAACGTTATCCGTTCCCGGTTCCTTAGCTAACAACCCCTCCTCCCCTCCCAACCTCCCGCTGGCGCACATTACTCACATGCTCACCCACACCCACACACGTACGCACGCACTGAGAGAGAGTGAGAGAGAGAGAGAGACGTACACACACACGCACGCACTTATTTGCTGGAGATGATGATGATGATGACGAAGATGATGATGATCAAGCGGGAGACGAAGCGAACAAACAGTAAAATATGTATTTGTATGTATGTATGTGTATGTATGTACGTAATGTGCGTGAGCTGCGTCGTCGACGACGGCGGTAATAAAATAAACCGTTAAACTGGCCCGCTGCTGCTGCTGTCGCTGCTTTGCTATTGTTGTTGTTGTCAAATTTCGCGACGATGATTTGTTTTTATTTGTATTTTTTTTTCGGTATTTTTTGTGTTGGCAACAATATTTTTTTTTTTTCGCTTGTTTATGAATGGCAAATTAGCTGTAAAAACTGGCCACGGGGCAACAACGGGCAACGGGCTACGGGCAATTGGCAACTGGCGAAAAAATTGTGTGTGGCGTCTCCGTTGTGTTGCAGCCTGCTGCCTGCCTGCTTGCCTCGCTCGCTGGCTGGCTGGCTAAACTGAAGAACGCTGCACGCTGAGCGCTGCCGTTGGCCGTGACTGGAGCCGAAGCAGCGAATGTCCTTTATGGATTTAAACGAGCGTGCCGCAGAGCAAAGCAGAGTGGCAGCAGCGTGGCAAGGCAGTAAGAAATACGGCAACGAGACGAGACGAAACGCAATGGCAGAGACGTCGGCGGCAACGGCAGTGGCAGCGGCAGCAGCAGCGAATCGAAGTGTCGCTTCTCGTTGGGGGCAGATTCTCAATTGCGAAAAAAAAACTACAAAAAGCTTACAACAACAACCACAGAAAACTTACAGACAGACACAGTACGCGAGAGAGCGTGTGAGAGAGAGAGAGAGAGTGCGTGCAACATTTTCGAAATAGCGGGGAAAATAGCGCGTATAAGACTGTAACATGTCTGCTATCTGGCAATTGCTTAACAGTGAGCGCTACTGTTAAGCTTTAACACGCACACACACTAGCTGTGCTGCTCTAACACATGCGGTAATCGCATTTATGAAAGGCATCAAGCGTGCGAGTGTGTGTGTTTGCTTGTGTGCCATAAATCAAAATGAGTCTTCAGTGTGTGTGTGCATTTGGGGCTGCTTGCTCTCTTGCCGGCTGGCGGCCGAGCGCACTCGAAAAGAGCCGACGGCATATTAATCGATACACCCAAGAAGCAGCACACCAGCAGCAGCAGCAGCAGCAGCGACAGCAAACGAAAAACTGTCCAACAGACGACAACGTCATCTTCGGAGCAGCGTTCAGCAAATGCCGTTTTTTTCATCATCGTCGTCGTCGTCGTTGCTGTCGCTGTCTACGTCGTCTTCTTTTTCTTCTGCTTCTTTCTGTATTTTTCAATGCTGAGTCGACAAATAAATAAAAGCAAAAACAAATTATGACAACTTTAGGCGGAGCATAACGGCAGCGACAGCAACGGCAGCAGCGCAGCTCTCATTTTTTTCTCTGTTCGTATTTCTTATTGTTATTTCTTCTCGTTGGCTGCGCTCAATCATATTTTTTTATGACGCTCGTCTATGTGTGTGTTTGTGAGAGAGTGTGTTTAGCTAAGTGTGTGTGTGTGTGTGTTTTTATCTACATATTTTCTTTAAATGCTGCTACTGCTTCTTCTTTCTTACCGTTGATCCTTTGTCGGCCATCGTGCTTAGAGCAAAATGCCGTCGGTAAAAAAAAAAAAAAATTTTGATTGGCATAGATTTGAGGTAAAAAAGAGTTTAAGGTTGAGTTCGTATGAGTTGATATGGAAATGAAACGTATAAAGAGCCTTATATGGATGTATTAATAATATTTTATTATAACATTTGTTTTATTTGGATTTTTTTCTTTAATTTATTACAGAAAATAGTGGATTTATGCATAATTTTCTTAACATAGACACAAAAATCTATAAGTTTTATATCTTAGATTGAAAATATGACTGAAAATCTCGCATTAAAAATATTTTTACATATAAAGGACAACAATCAACAATCTTGAAAAGTCTTTAAAATATACCTGAAATTACCTTCCGAATCGTGTTCTCTCAAAAGATTTAACATTTTACAACCATAAACTCAAAACTCGCCTTTAAGTTTTACTAAATATCAATTTTCATGCTTGATTGCATTTTACTTTCAATGCTCAACGATTACACACAATACTCTACCTTTTGAGTTTGATCGCATCTTTAAAGAATTAAGCCAAAAAAAAAAAAAAAATGCTGTTAATGCCATTTGGATGCATTTTGATGTGGCATGAATTATGCATGCAACCGAGGGCCCGCCAATTGCATTTTATTCGTAGATAAATACATGTATGCGTATGTCGTTTACCCTATCACCCTCCACCCCCTTTTTCATCCATATACATATGCGTATGCTCTATAATCTGAAGAGTATTCGTGTGGAACATCTGCTCGCTGCGTGAGTTTATGAATTACTTTAAAACTCGGTAGCAACAACAACAACTCTTACAAACTGTCACAAATTCAAAATGGTTTCATATACAACTGTATTAAAAAAAAATGAAATGAAATGATAACAAACACAACAACAACAGAAACAACAACATGAGCAAATGCCCAAAAGCAAACAATACCCAACCCCATTATTGTTCTACATATATGTATCAGAAACCCTTCATAGGGATCAACTAATAACTAACCCTCTCATATCATCTCAACTCTGCATCCCTCCTCTCTCTCCCTTCATACACCCCTTTCGCCAACGCTGTCTCTCTCACTCTCTCTTTCTATCTCTCTTTCGAGTTCGTTTGGCAAAATTAGCAAATGTGTTAAAAATATTTTCAAACTTGTAAACTGTCAAAAAATCATCAACTCGAGTTAAGTGTCGACAAAAAAAACATGGAACAGAAACGTTCAAGGACGAGAGAAAGAGAGAGAGAAAAAGAGGTATATGAAGTTAAGGTAGAAACAAGAAGAAAAAGTTAATACAAAACCCAAAAAAAGCATAGATAGAGAGAAGAAGACAGAACGAAATAGACACCGCGTCTGAGCCGTAAGAATAGTTTTCCCAACCTCAATGTCGTTTATCATCATGAACCTTCAGAAAATTCAACATGAAAAACTCACAAAACTTAAGATCGTGGGCAATAATGGCCGACAAAAAGAGAGAAAGAGACAACATGTAACATTTCTATGCAAATTCAAACCCGTTTTTTGTATTACCAAAATTTTGATGACGCCGATTTGTCTCGACATTCATAAAAATCGTTCAAGAAAACCGACAAAAAACCTCCACAAAATCAAGAAAATAATTCTCAGGTCAGTTTTACTTTTGTGTTTGGGGGACAGAAGGAAAATCAAAGTCAAAGAGTTTGCCGACCAGAACAAGACCAACAAAGCATAATTAAAGTCGGAATAAATTATTACACACACACATACATTGAGAATTCGAAGGAATAAACATAAATGCGACAACTTCTTGAATCCCAAATTTCCTCAAAAAAAAATGAAGAAAAACTAAACTAAAACACGATGGAAGAACAACCTTTTTAATTATCATCATGAAAAAAACGTGAATGGGTTTAAAATGAAGTGGAAATGTTGGTCAAAAAGAACTCTTTAGGCAAACGTTTGAAAAAGTAAGCATTACCTTTAAAAAAAACTTTAAGTTGATAAATTAGAGAAATGAAAACTTTAAACAACTCCTTATTAACCTATATTGGTAAGCTTAATGAGAAGTTAAAGGTATTATAGAACATGTCAATAATTGTTTCATCCAAGAAAAATACTATTCTTATATAACTATTAAAAAACTATATAAAAAAATCAAGCAGAAAATAAATTCATAAGTTTAACTTTATATGCATATCTTTATTCTCTAATTGTATTGAAAATTACACATTACTTATTTTTTAAATATTTTTTTAATTTTTTATCAATACATATATTAGGTTATCAAGCATTTTTCTTATCATTTGCATAATATTTTCTAGATTTTAGTTAGGCTTTTTACTTTCTGTTGGGCATATTTAAGAATAGTTTTGTTAATTAAAAACATATAATTTAAGTTTATTTTTTTAGTCCCTACTCCTTCCCTTTTTCATTCCCTAATTCCCAAAAGTACCTTGGAATTTTACTTTGTCAAAATCGCATCTGATTAAAAATCTATATATACTACTCACAGTTCTACATCTATACTAATTTTCACACGACTTATTTTCAAACTCATTAATACTATTAAATCACGCACTTTCGACACTATTTTTTTTTTTTTTGAAGTCATTAAACATTTGAGACACTTTAATTTAGTGCCCAAATACGAAATAAATGCGCTTATTTAAATGACATAAGATTGTTCAAATAAGAAAATAAATTTCAAATAGAATAAAAAGAGTGTATAAAGTACCCCACACAAACATTTTAAAGACGCGCAACTACAATAAAAATCGAAATGCACGTAGCTCATTTGGTTAGAGAAAAGGGTTTAAGAACTTAAGAACCCCGAACCGTGAAATAAATAACAAAAAAAAAAGAGACTCAAAACAAGTTAGAATAACATAAAAATTAAGTACTTCCAAACGTTTCAAATAGTTATTTAGTATACTAAAAATCCATTTGACTTTTTTTCTGTGTTTTTTTGATTTGTCTACGTTCGGTGATTAATGTGTGTAAGAAAAGTTTCTTGATGTGGATTTGGATTTGAATTTAAATTTAAATTTAAATTTAATGCTTGAAATCAGGCTTTTAAAAAGTGACCTTGTGCTAGAGAGAAGACGAAGGAAGAAGAACTGTTGTCAGTTTTGGGTCATTTACTCGATTGCGTTTAATCGATTTGCTTGTTTGAAACTCGAAACCCAATGTCAACAGACGCACACAGATACACCGAAACACAGATACTTAGATACACAAATAAGCAATTTCAAGTGGCTTTTGCCTAAATAAAAAGCAAAGCTAAAACCAAGAAAATTTGGTGCAAAAAAAAAACGAAATAAAAACATTTACACACTTTAACGAAGCAAAAAAGAAGAAGAAAAAGAGTGTGGCAAGTACGCTTAAGGATGACTAGAGAAAGATAGGGAGAGGAAGAAGGATGTTGACTTAAATTTTGCTGCCTGTCGCATAGGTAAATAAGCAACAGTTTTACATAGATACTTTTTGTATCTACAGCCAAACGAGGCACACAGACAGACGGGGAGTCTTGTGCAAATGTATCTTTTCTATAGATGTGTTGTCCTTGGAGCTGTCTGTTGTTGTTGTGCGACACAATCAAAAAACTATGTCCATTTCCCCTTTTGAATTTGTATACCGACTTTAAAGTTCGCTTCTTCTATTGATTTTTCCTCTTGACATAATTCAAGTTTTTGTGGCAATATAGTCCTCATTAACACGCCCCCTTGTTCTGTTGGTGTGGAATGGGGCGGGGCACTCTGGTCTGGTTTCAAATGGTCTGCAACGAGCACAAGTTTGTGAATGTTTTCCAAAATTTATGTGGCATTGCTTTGTCTGTAATTGTAATGAAAATCAAATTCATAAACTAAAACATCATAAATTCTCAAAAACAAAAAGGAATTTGGTTCGTTGGAGTTTCGGAATTTCTTATGGGCTCGTGCCAAGCTGGAATATAGATGGGTGTAGAATAAGGCAAAACCAGATGTATTTATTTTAACATTTGAGTTATGTTGATGAGTACAAGGGCGTCGCCAGGGGGGGCAGGGGGGCAGCTGCCCCCCTTTACAAAAATTAAATTAAATTTTTTTGTTAAAATTCATTTTTCATAAGCAAAAATAATAAAATTTTTCGCAGTGTTTGCTCATTGCTTGTTATCGACATTCACATCGAAACTTGCGTCTGATAATTTTGATAAATATGTATTAGGCATGTCATATTTATCGATAAAATGTTATTATAACATTCCAAAAGTAACACAAAAGTGTTTTAAATAAACACAAAACCACACTACCAGTACCTTACAAGCCTTCGTTTTTTGCTTTCTAAAAAAAATTTTTTTTGGCCCCCCCCTTCCTCAGATTCTGGCTACGCCCTTGGATGAGTAACAAATGATATGATACTAAAAGTAGTTTTGAATGTTGTTATTATGATCATAAGTAATGAAGAACAAATTAATATTGTGTTTATATCAATTCATGGTAATGATCTTATAGAAACTTAACCAATTAAACGAATATCAAAGGTACTTGGGAATATTTCTTTATACAGAATAATGTACTTCAAAAAAGTTCTTTATATAGAAAACTTCATTAAATATTGGTAAAAGTAAAAAAAACATGAAACTGAATCGTTTAAGGACGAAGGGAAGAAGTAGAGACAAGAAGAAAGAGTTAATGTGGAGACAAAAAAATAATCTCTCGTTTAAGGATAAGTGAAGAATTTTTAATATTTTATGAAAATATTTTTTTTGTGCTTTCAGTATTATTTTTTTAATGATGTATAATCTTTTATTTATAATTTATACCTTTAAGAGTTTTTTTTAAGTTTTCCTTCACTAACTTCATCGCAATATTTTAAGAAACATTTTCCAATAGTTCTTGTAATTTACTTCTTAAATGAAATTCGCCTTAAATATTCCAGTTGGGTAAAGAGCTCAACTTAAATAGCTTAAATGACAATTGTTGCATTTAAATGTTTGCCCCATTTCAGAGAGAGAACAGAGAGACGCCACACAGTGGCAGCTAGAGGCCAATGTCGTATCCGGTCCGGGTTACAAGCTTGCCTCCACTACAAACATACATACGTACAGACATACTAGGGGGCTCCCGACAAAATCGATAAGGTTCCCCAAACAAAAAAACACATATACTATATACATATATATATAGACATGTCTGTTGCTTTCATCTTCTACAGCTTCGACTGCTTTTTTTTGGCTTTTTTTTTGGCGGCACCCCGCAACAACAAAAAAAAGAAAACACATCAAGAGCCAGAGATGTGTTAGCCGATTTCATTATTAGGCAGACGGTTGTAGGGGGTGTTGTCGCTCCCTCCCCTGCACTCTCGCTCCTGCCCTTGGCGAAAGTGTTGCCAACGAGCGGCGAAGAGAACTTTCGTCCGCTTTTGTCGCAAAGAGGCCCATCAATGGGCCCCCAAAATTGTCGCTGCATCCCTTTGCAACCTTCTCACAACTAGTATAAGTAAGAATATATATATGTATGTATGTGTAGACACATAAATGTATGTATTGGACTGTATGCGCCTCTGAATGTTTGCTCGTTTAAAGCGGCATCGTCCTTGCCAATTGCTTTTGACACTGCTTCTTCTTCGTCTTTCTCCCAGAACTAACTTTGCAGCGCCCGCCTCCCCCCATGCTTCCTAGCTTCTGTCTGGCTCCTGTTTTTTGTCACCATCTCACTTTTTTTCTTTCTGTGTATGTGGGTGACAATTTTGCTCTCGCTTTTTTGTTTGTTGCTACTCAAATTTTTTGCACTGCGTTCTGTAGGCGAATTCGAGTCGTGTGTGTGTGTAAGTGTGTGTGTTTGGGTCACATGTCTATGTGTGCTTGGTAAAGCTTAAATACTCCAGAAAACTTTAACTCAGAACAGAAAGAACACAATGAATATAGAAAACAGCGGGCTCTTTTAATGTTAATCAGGTCAGTGGCACGCCCTCATCTAATGTGGCGCCATCTAGCGTGCTGGTAAAAATATTCAATGTTCTAAATGTCGAACAAGGTCTTTATTGTGTTCACTTTGTTGCTGTTTAAAGTACATTGTTTTTGTTTTTGTTGTATTTGTAAACTGGAAAAACTCGTCATCAACACGGGAGAGGGAGAGAGAGAAAAAAGGGGATTGTGCAGGAATATTTTAAATAGAGAGAGATCTCTAGCGAATTATTTGTTTAGGTGAGGCGATACATATGTGGACATTAAATACAAACAAACATCAAAACACACACACTCACTCATACACCATTGTTATCTGTCATGGCGAATATCCTTTTATGATTTTTAATGCGAATTTTATATCCTGCTGTTTTGCGATCGAAGGATTCGGCCTCTGGTTCCTGAGGCTTGTTTGTTTTTGTTTCGGGTTCTTTTGTTTAGGTTTGTTGTTTTTGCTTTCGTCATGTTATGTTTGTTTTTGGTTTTCGTTGCGGCAACAAATTCGAAAGATATTCGAATTTTAGGTTGATTTTTTTCATCCAAGATTATAAGAAGAGATTATATCAGTACTGAGACAGTTGTGAAATTTATTATTATTGATTATAATAATCGAATGCGAAATTTTGCAAACTTATCTTAAGGAAGAGAAAAACTTAACCTTTCTCTTCAAATTGGTTTCAAAACTATATAAAACTTCAGTTTTTGTTTTTTTTTATAGATATAAGAAATATTTCTCTTTTTCGGAATTCTTAATATTTCAGATAAGTATATTTCGGTGAAAACGCTTCGTTTTAAAATCTTAGGCTTCAACTTAAGTTTAAAGAGCAGATTTTATGCTTGAGGATTAACAAATTATTTAAGAAATTCGTGACTGTTCTACTACGTACTGTATTTTTATACCCTTAGCCCATGATCGATAACAAAAAATTCTTGAATTTCAAAATTGTGAAATTGTGAGGTTTGAAACTATGTATAAAATAATGAGCATTAAAAAAAGATTTTATCACAACCGGTTAGGAAAAACCGGGGATATCGCACTTTGAAGTTTGGTCATTTAGGTCATAGGGTTAAGGCCCACATATAAGTGTAGGAGTTACGTAACGGGTTATGGGTAGTCGAAATTTCTCTCCTGGTTTTTTCTGTTTTTCCAATATAATAAATATATATATAATATATAAAAGTTTCAAATAATTCAATTTTCATATTTTACAACTTTTCTGTCATTATCATTAAGCAACCCTGCAAACACACACATACAAACATATAATGAAAATTCCACCCACGCACATTACAAAATGGCAACCACGCACAACGCCAAACCCCCTCCCCCACCTACGCACACACACATACGCAAACACCCGCACTTTTCCATACCAAGGGATATAATTATGTATTTATGCAAATGTTTGTTGCCGTGTCGAAAAGTTTTTGTTGTTGTTGTTGCAAAGCGTCGCCTTCATATTGTCGCATCATTTAGCATTTACGAAATTGTTTAATTCAATTATATAATTATATGCATATGTTTTTTTTTTTGTTCGTATTCGTCGTAACGTGCATGACACCCTCCTTAAAAAAGCAAGTCACCCTCTAATGGTGCAACACCCGCACCACCCACACCACCCGCACCACCACCCATTGCCAAATTACGAGTAACAATAAACTTGAGTCAACATTGAGGTAGCGGCCTGTCTTAAGGGGGTTTCATTTTCCTTGAGGGGAGGGGAGTTGGGGGGTGGTTGGGTCTAAAGCCTGAACACACAGGGGGGAGTGTGACGTTAGCTTATTCATAAGTGTGTGTGTGTGTGTTATATAACGCGAAATTCATTTACGTAATGCGTAAGGCTGAGTGTAAATCTTGGATGGGGATTTTTGATGGGGGGGATTGGCAATAGATTTGACAAGCTCATATTAAAGTTTATGCATGGATTTTCCATCTCCATTTTCCATTTTTATGGTGCATAACCGAAATTCGATTCCGAATGCAAATCCTTTGATGGTTTCTCAATTTCAACTTTGAGTTCGTAAGAAGATTTGCCGCCCTCGCGTATTTATGACCTCACATGGCCGAAGTGAAATGAAAAGAAAGCCGCATCAAAACATAATAAATAAATACACTTAAATGTGAAATAGTTAAGGTTCACACACCATCGAAAACCCCTTACCCTTTTTGCTTATCTCATCATCATTGAAATGCAGCCCAAGCGCAAGTCTTATTGTTTTTGTTCACATTTTTAATTTGATCTTCTTATAATTTGGATTTTGATTGAAAATTAAAGTCCAGGCTCACGTTCCGCATACCAAATAAGAGAACAAATAACTCAGCCAGAACACATATAAAATGTACAAAAAAAAGAACCCACACGCACCTTCAAAGCCATGAAATTTTCTATTTTTTTACGGTGTGACAAGTAGACTAAATTTTTGTTCTCAATCATTTACATCATTACTGTACAATGGTTCTTTTATTTAAGTTAGAATAATGTAAAAAAAATTTTAAAAAATTAACTTAAAGTTCAGATATTATTACTACTTATTTCTACACTTTTTTTTTAGGTACTGTTATGTTTAAGTATATGAAAAAAAGTATATAAATATGTTCAAAACTAATAAAAGTATCGTAAAAAATATAAGGTTTAAGGGACAACATTTATTCGATTTCCTTTTATAACTATAGTCAGGTTCAAGATTTTTTTAAAAAAAATATTGGAAGGCAAATCAAACTAAAATTTAAAAAATTATATTTAAGAATTCCTTAAAACCTAGTTGAACACATTCTCCACTTTATTTGCACCTGCAAAACAAATCAAGATCAATATCGCATTTTTTATGTCATTGCGCTTCCTAAAAAAACAACTTTTGAATTGTAATCGATAGCCAAGCCGCAATGACATTATTCAAAAACACAAATTTACCGCACAGATAAATATATATATATGTAATTAAGAGCAAAAAACACTTAGAGAAAAAGATCATATTTCCAAAATTGTGGAAATGAAAAGAAACCACGAAAAAACAATTATTGTAAATTGCTGGAATTATGCCGAATTTGGTATGTAATGCAATTTTCCAACAGATTGCAGATACATCAGGGATAATGGCTAAGATGACAACTGAATGCGAGAAGGACAATTTTCGGGTTTTTTTTTCGAGTAAAAAGGAAAAGAAATTTAAATTGTTTTCTGTTGGTTGAATGAATGAACGAACAATGAAATAATTGATATGTAAAATAATATTTGAACACGCATCGAGCGACAAATCTCTAATGATCCTCCTTTCCATCTCGGTACTCTTTGGCATTGTGTTGGGCTGTTGATTCTGGCCATTGTCAAATGCTTTTTGGCGGCTCACATGCTGTGCTCTTAATATAATATAATAATAATAAATCCTTAATAATTTCACAATCATCAAACGAAAGCGACACACACATACAGAGACGTTACAGATTGGCATTTAATGGAGGGATCCGTTGGGATGGGATGGGATGGGCAACCGGGCTTAATGAACTCGAGCCCAAAACAACAAAAACGTCGGTTGACAAACCGAGAAATCCTTGTGCTGATCCTTGGCACAAACACACACACACACATACCTATAAAATTTCATTAGGTTGCACAAACAACTAGCTATCTCTTTCACTCTTTGGCATGCTCGCCTTAACGCTTTGTTTAAGATATTGCGGTTGATTGCACACGATTTGAGCTGAGATGAAGTCTAAGACCCTGAGGCTAATGTTGATACCGCGCACCTTGAGGCACATTAAATCCCTGAAAACACTTTTGGCCAACATTTTCTTCAGCTACTGTAACTATTGTCATCAAACCATTGTCAACCACTGTCAAGGGGGGGAAAATCAATTTTCGGGATCTTCTTAGATCCTCTCTCCCCTCACTCTGTTCTTCATCATCATCGTCATCATCTGCGCACAGAAGTCGAACGTTGTAAAACATTGCGCCATATGGAATTTTTGTTTTTTTTTTGGGATCGACCGCGTTTTATTGATATTTAATTTATGTTCTATTTGTTCGCATTGCGCATTGACGACACAAATTACATATTGACACGCTGATGGTTTTTTAATATGCACACACACATACACATACGCACATACACCACCTACATATATACAATATAAATGAAATTCATTAAATGAATTTATACATTTAATTTATTGGCCGCGGCATTTTTATCAACAAAATTCTGATAAAACGCAGAGACAGACGACAAGGGGTAGGGAATCGATCCCCCGGACCCGGCTCATCGCAACAGCTCTACGGCTATACAGTTCTCTCTGGCTTCATTGCACAAAGTTAACGTTGACGTCGACGTCGGCATTGGCGCTCCCTTATTCTGCAGACATTTACATTAACAGATGCGGTTATGTTGGTTAACAAACATTCTTTTTATTGTTATCGGCTATTTTCAATTTTTCGATTTTTAATTAAAGCATCAAATATTTTCAATACAGTTTGAAAGAACGTTTCGGATATTGGTTGGCCAAAAACTCTTATTGTTTGTTTTTAGTTTGTTTTAATATTAAAAGAAAATGGATCTATGTACATATATCAGAAGAGCATGAAAATGTTTGTCAATTTGATCAAAATTTTTTGCATAATTTATGGTTTTATGTGCTAGTCATAGAAAAATCAATAGAATATACCAATAAATGTGCTTATACTCAACAATATTTTTGGATTTATGTACCTATATAGCATAGTTTTTAAAAACGATAAGGAAAATAAACTAAATTATAAATAGAAAATACTTATTAAGGTTTTTGTCAAAAGCTTTTGAATATTATTTTGCTTTTCCAATTGTCAAAAAATCAATTTAAAAAATTTAAAAAATTTAAAATTTTTTTTATTATTTAGTTCTTTCTTAAGTAGGAGTTATAGAAATTTTTAAAAGCTTACAATTTTTTTCTTCATAAAAATTAACAAATTTCAAGCAAAATGTCATATTTTTGATGGCAAATGTTTTCATGTTTTAATGTCAATGGTAGTAAAATATTCAAAATACATGTTCTAAGCTCTCAAATCATCAAACTATTGCATTTTCTTATAGATAACAATATAATTTTCTTTTTTTCTTTCTTTGATAACTAAGCCCCGCTGTTTTCATCAATACAAATCCAATTAGGGGGCGCCAAATGCATTTATTTGATATTGTCAACTAGTTCCAGTTATATAAATACAACAAAGCAATAACAACAAAGAAACATATTGGAAAAACAACAACCGCAACAATATCGAAATGCCTTCGGGTTGCATTTAAAGGGCTTCTCGCAAATGAATAAATTGTGAGGAAAAGTGGGAGAGAAAGAGAGCGGGAGGGCGGGGCGGGGGATAGTGCTCCATATAAATGCATATGTATGTAGGAATAACTATTTTTCTATGCCTTGGAATTAAATTCAATACATATTCTATGTGAAAAGTAAAGGGAATTAAAATCGAGAAATAGAAATACATTGAAATAAGCCAACGGACACATGAAAAGGCACAAACAAAAGCGCCATACGCAAATACGATTAAATTACAAGCTATATATGTGTGTGAGTGTGTGTGTGTGGGAGAGACGCTTAATACACACATTAAACCATAGAACGAACACACACACATACACATACAAATTCAAAGTCTGGCTAAAACAAAAACTGCTCAAATAGGAAAATTAAAAATCAATAATATTAAATTGAGCCCACTGCTCGGGAGGGGGGGGTGGGGGGGGGTGTACTGTTGGGTGTCTGGTGTTGGTGGTGGGGGGCGTGGCATGTGTATTTACTTCTTCTTCTTGCTTTTCCATGTACTTTATTGCGAAATGATACAAAGGCAAAACAAAAAGTAAGAACTTAAGCGTATTAAATTGGATTTGCCATCAAAGCTGCAACCAAACACAGGCAACAAATGCGACAACAAACACAAACAGTAAGTACCAGTGTGTGTGTGTGTTTGTAAATTTGCATTTGTATATTGTATTTTACATCTAATATTACATACGAAATAAAGCATTAAATATTTTGTAAATGACAAAAAACTCTTCTTTTGCATAGTAAAAATTCAATTTTTAAATGGCAAAATATCTATGAAAATTTTTAACCAAAATTTTATGGTAGAATGCGCCCGTCTACTTATAAGATAAATAAAAAAAATGTTTGCCATCAATTTGCTGTGTTGACATAAGGCCAAGAAAAGACAACGACGAAGACGACGACGATGAAGAAGAACAAATGGAAATGCATTAAAAATTGATTTACGAACCTATTTACGCTCATAAATTTGTAGCTATTTAGCGGTTACACACACTCCACACACACACGCACACTCGTGCACACACAAAAGCCTACAAATTGTCAACACAACACAAACACAAACATCAGACGCTCCTCAAGAACAACAACGATAACAACAAACACAACAAAAAAACTGAAATATTACACTCGAATATTAAACAAAAAACCGAAGAAATGAAATGAAATAAAATGAAATGAAGCGAAGCGGAAGCCAAGCAAAACATTTTCCGAAACGAAACGATGAAGAACATAAATGAAAATAAAACATAAAAATAGAATTGACGATGCGTTGACAGTTGAAGGTATATAGTACTATGAAGAAGGCATCTGGAAAGGGCAAGGCAAGAGAGAGAGAGGAAGGGAGCGTTGACAATGACAATGACTCGACCCGCAGGATACGTGCCCCATATAAAATACAGCAGATACGTACAGACATTTCTACAGATAGGCAGGCAAAAAAAAAAAGAAGAGGAAACATGCGATAAATATTGCCATTGGGTCAACAATGGAATTTTAATTCCAAGTGCTACAGATATGAAGCAAGTATTTATCAGAAATATTAAAACCTTTAAAAATAGTGTAAGCTGTTTTTCATGATTAGTTGAGAATTAAAGAACTCATTTTAAACTTTATACGATTTTTAAGATTTTACATCAAGCTAATTTATTTAATTAAAATTTTTGTTTAAACTTTTCTCGCTTTCTTTTAGCTTTTAAGACAGCTCCTTTCACTCAAATGTCCTAATACATCTCTCAAACTCATCTCTCTTATTACATTTCCAAGATTTTGTTGCTACATCGAACTATAGTTCACTTAAGGGTTGTGTCCTTTGTCCATGCGCTATAGATTTTATTGTGTAAAATCGAAAACAAACAAAAGAATTTTTGAATCAAAAGCAATAAATTTGATGACATTTATTGGTTTTTCGGCTGGGCATTGCTTGCATCATTTAGCCCCGTCCTGATGATGATAGTTGACCCCATCAAAACTCTAGTCTCTATCTATCTGCCTGGTCGGGTTTCAGTGTCATTTTCGACATTGGACTTCGTTTGGCACAGTTTAAAGAGGCACTTGAAACTGGCTTCCGTATGGGTCGGGCCTCGTCATTAGCCCGAAAAAGCAAAAGGCGGACGACGCGTGCCATAGTTCATACGCACCCCCGTCTCTAAAGAAGACCATAGAAGTGCAGCCAGGAACGAACATAAAGCCAAATAGTTCCGTTTGACAGTTGCAGGCAACAACAACACATTGTCTCTCTTTAGATTTCAAATAATAACAATAACAATAAACCGGACAATGGACAATGAACCCTGCGGTGGCTGACTAGTTGGAGTAGGATAACCTTTGGCACCCCAAACTAATGAATGCGAGGGATGCACAAATGAAAACTGGACAAAGGTCAGCCAGTTTAAATTGTGTCATGTTCGCATTTCTGACAACTCCCTTTCCTTTTCCCTTTTGCAGCCGTTCAAAAATTGAAATATTACACATTTTATTGAAAATCCCAAACTATATAACCTTTTGCCAACCAATTTTGCCACGTTGACAGATGACCTCGATGGTGTCGAGAAGTACTTTGGGCACACAGAACATTTAACAGCGCAAGATTTAATGTGCCATCTATGAGTGGGATCTCTGATATTAAATTCGTTAATCAAAAAACCACGCTAATGACATCTATTTTCAAATGCCATTAATGTTTAATAAAAATGTTAGTTCTTTAAACTTTTCGAATAATATAAAGTTTGAATGTAAATGCAATGTTGAAAAAAAATTTTGTTTCTTGTTGAAGAAAAAACAATAATGAAAGTATGTGAATATTTCCTCATTTGAAAGTAACCGAAAATCCCAGTATTATGTTATAAATTCCTACTTGTATACACAGTTAAACACACAACTATACCTTTAGCATAAATTACATAACCTTTAAATCTATAAAATACAATATTCTTTTTCAGTAAAACCATATTTAATTACTTGGTAACCCCCAATGAGCAAAGCTCAAAGAGCGCACATGACACGAAAATAACTCCAAATAAAATACAATATTTATCCATATTGAAATCAATATATTTATAGCTTTATGTTACAGCAGCTGCTGCTCTCCCCCCACCCTCTCTCTATATCTCTAACTTTCTCTGGTGGCAATTTAAAGTTAAGAAGTAGCTACGCCTCCCTTCACCACAATCGAGAAACGATTTATGAAGCTGATTAAATTGAATAGCAATTCATATTTTAGCCAATTAGGGTAAACGATCTTCAGCTCTCCGGCTTTTCAGCTCAATGAAGCTCATCGAGCAGTTGGCACTAATTGGCAGGCATTTAACACTTTCTCCCCCCCACACTCATGCCCCAACCCGTTGGCGTAGAGGCCCTTAAAATGTTTCACGAGTGAAAATGGAAGGCACTCTGTGTCTAATCGTTCTCGTTGGCCATGGAGATCATCATCATCATGTCAGTGGAGAATGAAGTTGAAAGAGGGGAAAGGGCGGCGGGTATATGAGGGTTCTCCCCACGCGCCATCCGATGATTAATCGCTGTGAAAATGTTTTGTTTTCATAAACAATTTTTTAATAGGCCCCAGCGCATGTCTGGGGTCAAAACGATTGTGTGGGTGGGGTTAAAGAGTTAAATCGTTTCGAGTGTATCTATTCGATTCGGATTGTTAATGCATATGACTTTGTTGACTCCAGTCTCTGTTGTTGTTGTTGCATGTTGTTGCATCTGTGAAGGATGTTTTCATGTTTGGAATTTAAAAAGAGTTGATAAATCAAAATGTTTTTGGATAAAAACATTCGAACGCCTCCCCAAAGCAACCAATTGGTATGCCTGACAAATGTGTATTGTTTTGGTTGATTGGGGCAAAAGGTGTTAATTGTAAGCAATTAGAACAAACTTTCCTTGTATTGTGTATCTTTTAGATGCTCATAATCATATCAGAGTGCAACTAAACAGTTCACTGAACGCTGATGCAACAAAAGAGCACAAAAACATCAAAATGAAACTATAAATAAAATACGAAAACAAAAAACATTTTCCCCTGTAAGTGGGGCGAGTCTTTTCCATGACAGTGACACTGAACTGGCACGTGGCAGGGCAGGAAAAAAAAGAACAAGGAAATATTTATGAAATTTTTTGTTGCTTCTGCTTGACACATATTAGCTGAAAACTGTTTTGTAAAAAATGCTCGCAACAGGTGAAAAAACAATTTTAACGATCGAGCTGCATTCGAAACTGCATCTAAAACGTTTTTCCAGTCTTAAGAAAACTATCTGTGTGCACTAATTATATATCTATCATTTTATAGCATTTAAATTGCTGTCTAAAAGAACAGAAACATAGAAAATTTAGTAGACCCATCGTTTTAGCTATAAATCATTAGCTTAGTCGAGCTGTTCAAACATTTGAGAACATTAAAAAACGATGAATTGATGCACTTGAAGCAGGTAAAAATAGTTAAATGTTGTTCAATAATGGTTTACACAGCGGTTGCAATTTATTCAAGGACAACATTGTATTCTTCTTAAAGCGTTATGAATATGAAACAATTATATATTTATGAAGCTCATAACGATGCAATTTATGAGGTCATCTTTTCTATTGTTGTTGATCATTATTTTTCCTAGCAGGACATTGCTTTTGTTTCGTAAAGTATCCCTAAACTTGTTTTGCAGGCAGCTCACAAGTAAAGACAGCTGTGTTCACAGGTGGACGAGAAAGAAGATGATTTAAAATACATGTAAAGTACATATTTGAGAAAATATGAAAAATCTGATATCGCAAGCTTTTTTTTTTAGCAAATTTAAGGTACTTATTGTCGATTTCCCAGGTTTCCTTTGGCCTTAGCTATTCAATCCTAGAAATTTGTCCAGCAAACACATGTACACAGATATATGCAAAATTTCAAGAATATTATTCGTTACAAATACAAGTAATCGTTGCTTTTGATGTCGAGTTGAACTTCTCGTCGCACAACAGAGAAAATATTTTTTTCATTCGATATCCAACACTCTAGCTGTAAACATTTGGCTACAAAAATTCGTAAAACACTTTTCTTTTTAAGGAAAAATAACCTAAAATTAACAGAGAAATTTATTTACTGTTTTTGGCTAAAATTTCAAATTTAAAATGGATTTCGGTAATAACGCACCCGAATTCAACTGGAACTACATTGGCGGAGTAGGTGGCCAAGGGGGCCAGGGCGTACATGGAGCCCATGGAGCCCATGGAGCTCATGGCGGTCAGGTCTATCCACAGGTAAAAGTCTTTAAATAGAAATATTGTTTTGCTTATTTTACTTGATTTTTGTCGTATAGATGGGCCAAATGAATCCCAGCTGGGTTAGTGGTGGTCATTCTGGTGACCATGGCCGCCAATGGCTACACTCGAACCACACAAACACCTTCCAGCAGAGCTCTTCACCACCGGCTGCATATGAGGCATACAATCATTCAATGATGCGCTCCTATGGGCATACGCCCAAATCGGGCGGTGATGAAATGGGTCACATGGGTCACATGGGTCATGGCATGAGCCAGATGGGTGGCAACTTTGCTAGTTATGCCGGTGGAATGTCAAGGAATGGACTAAGCGGCATGGGACATGGTGAACACCACAACAACGGTCAAAGCAGCTGGTGAACAGTTAGCCCAACATCTATATAATCAATTTCTCTGACATTCTCTGAACCCAAGAAACCCCATTGTACACCAATATATACATAAATAAATGTCCATAATCAGTTCTGAAATTTGCAACGATCGGTTAATCGATATTCAAATTACAACTCTGTCCCTTCTCGGGGTCAGATTCAGGCTATTAACCTATGATTTGACGGGTGTTGTGACCTCTGTCAGCACGGATCGGCTTGGGATCGGCATTGGATGGGATGGGGTGGGTCGAGGTAGGGTAGCATAAATTACATAAGCAATGCATACATAAATTATGATGATACTATTAGTTAGCATGTCATTTGGCAGCGCTGCTATAAATTACACGCTAGCAACAACTGCAACGCAGACACTGCCACTTCCCGTTGCATATCTACTATGCAACTAGATGGAATTAATATTGGGGTGTTTGTGTGTGTGAGGAATATCGGATGTACCAGACACGTGTACAATGCTCTCAACTTTTTGGTTTTTTTTCTTCGCATTTTTATTAATAAATTTCCATGAAGAATTTTTTGGGCGCGTGTGTAATGATCTGTCGCTGTGGATCATGGCTGTGGATTAATGGTAAACCGAACGCATTTTTCATCAAACATTTTTTTCTGTGTTGTTTTTTTGGGAGCATTTCTTAGAGTTTTTTTAGGAGCTTATGCCGCCGCCATTTGCCATGCGCCGAGTTCAGTCAACTATCTATGGAAACGACTCTGCTCCAATTATGAGACACCATTCGTTGTGCTCCAAATATTTAAGGCGACTGACGACTCGCCTCATACAATTGCTAGTCACGTCCACAACAATTACATCGTTCAAATATATGCAAGAATGCTAAATGCTGATGGTGTTACCCAAAAAGAAGTTTCGAATGGAAATACTTTATTTATTAAACTTTTTGTCGACAATTAAAAGGGTTACGAAAATAATATAATATTAATAAACAAACAATACAGTTTGTTATAAAAAGAACCTTAATAAAAATTTTAAAGCATTATAAAGCATGATGCTATCTTATTTAAGAAAAAAATAATAATAATAATAATAAATAATAAATAAGTTCGTTTAAATAATTGTAACAAATTCGTTGGACATTTTATGATAAAAGTTCAGAAAAAATTTAAAAATATTTCATAAAGAATTTCATGATTACCAGAATTGTTTAGTCATGTTCCTCTAAGTCTACACTCTTCTTTATCCACGCCTTTTCTCCACAAAGTAGTCTATGAATGGAAGGGGAACACATAATCCGTTGAGTTTATTGATCGTGTTGCCCTCTCAACCAACGGCGAGTACTTGTAGTTTTCTTGGTGTTATTTTAATTTGTGTTTTTATTTTGTATTTTATATCGGCCTGCTTTCGTGTGTGCTTGTGTGTCGCTTTTTCGAATTTGTTTTCTATGCACTTATTTAATAGTGTTTTTTATATTTATTATGTGCTTTTCTCAAGTTGCCTTTAAAGTGCCACATTTACCCCAAACTCAAAATGTAATTTTAATTTATTTCGATGTCGCTTTATCGAGCTCATCGGGTTCAAAAAGCGGTTCAACGGCGATAAGCACGCACCAAATTTTTTTCTTATGCGACTTTTGGCTTTTGAATTTTAATTAACTTTGTTTTATACATATTATTCGAGTTTTAGTTTTAGTTGTCTTCATTTCTTTATTTTTAATGCCGTGTAATGAAGTTTTTTTTATGGTTGGCTACATTAACATTTTGTGGAAGTCCACGATTAAACAACTTTGTGGTCTCTATCGTACCTTAAGTGTGGATATTATTGCCCGCCGATGTAACTGCTTTCAGATATAAATGGTGAGAAACTCTTGGATTCGATACTTTTTTTACTCGATGACGAGATTTAGTTGACTTTCAAAACATATTTTTATATAATGTATTGAGTGTCTTTTTATTAATCACTAGTTTATATTTAGTACTGACGATTCCATTGCACTTCAATGGTTGAATTTCACAGTGAAGGGCAGAAAAAAAATATCAAAACGCGCACACACATGGCGGTCAGCCATAAAATCAACACTTTGGTTAGCAAAACAAACCGTTTAATGCAAAACAAACAAGTCAACAACAACTAGCTACACCTGGACAACTACAACAACAATAACAGCATATGAATAGATATAGTGTTGAAAGGGGCGTGGCACTTGTAACAGGCAACACCCATTGACAAAACGTGAGCTGTTGCTGGTAGAAAAAAAATATATGTAGATATATCGAAACTATGTGAACAATTTGTAGTACAACATTTTTGTTAAAAACCGCAAAAATCAATTGACAATTTAAACAAGTGTGTGTGTGTGTGTGTGTGTTTGAATGAAATTAATATGCAACACTTTTTAGTGACTTTTCTATTGAATGTAATTGAATCATAAAACATGGGACGATTAAATGGCTTTTAGCTTGAAAATTTGTATAGAATATTGAAAACTCTTTTGACATTGACAACTCTATTTTGTATATTGTATATTTTAGATGGTCACCCGTTGCGTTTTTCACTGCATTTATCACACTCCCTCTCTTACTCTCTCTCTCTCTGTGTCTTTCTGGAAAGGGCGGTTCCCCCGTCTAATCTAGCTGATAACAGCGGGTGGTGCAACGATTAACCCACTACAGACTGCCACGCGGGCTTGGTTTGGTGTCATTTTAAAGTAGCCATTACCACGCCATTGTTTGGTTTTTATGGCAACTTCCACACACTAACACACACATAGACACCCGAAACGATCCAATTTCTTACTGTCTGATTGATATGTCCGGTGGCGTTTTTCCCAAAAACTGCGTACACCAGGGGGTTAGTTGCAGTTACTCACAAATGGTGGTCAGCGCTAGAAGATTTATTATTTTTGAGTTTTCGAGTTTTTAAGCTGGGAACTCAAACAAACGGCTCATCACAGCTCTTGTGAGAGATTCAATGTCATTTCAGTTAATCAATAAAAATAAATGAGATAAAAAGTTATAATCGAAAATAACAAATATCTAAGAAGTATATTAAGTTTAGTAAGACTTTCTTCGCTTATGCCAGTACTTCCATTTTTACATTATTAAGCTTTCATATTCATTGTTTTATTGAAGAACTCCTAGTGCTAAAAGTTATCAAGTTTTCAGGCCAAAATACATAAGCTTGAATTAAGAATCTATAAGCAATAAATGATGTAAGTAATGTAAAAAAAAAAAAAATCATTAAATATTCTTCATTTTTATAACCTTATGAACCTTTTTTTCAATATATCTTTTCGTTTTTATAACTCAAACTTTTTTTTTTAATATTATAATGCCTTTTGAGGCTTAGATCTAGATGCAGATGCAACTTTTACCCCATGATAAATCAAGCATCCCCGCCATAGTTGTCTTTGATTGTTAAATGCAATCATCAAATGTAGCAGAAAATTAAGTATAATGCTTTAATATCTATGAAACGCATTTCGGACACGCGAATTCGTAGAAAAAACAATCAAGAAATATTTTCAATCATTTGCTACAGACAAGAAGAATCCACAGACAGACATTTGGACAGGGCAAACGGGGGACATCAATTTTATTTGTATTTTATATTTATTTGTATTGTTTTTCCCCTTTTCTCGACTGTGTTAAAATAAAAATGTGAAAAAGGGAGCAACAATGCCAACAATTGCGCTAATTTCGAAATAAATTTTTAATCTCAACCATTGGACAATTGCAATCAGCACACATCCACCCACATGGGACTGTCTTGACACTGATGACACCCTGTCTGCGGGTCACTGAATCCAGGGTTCAGCTGACCGTTGGTCATCAACAGAAGCAGCAGTAGCGGGAAAGGAGGAACGCTTGCCATCCCCGACAATACTAGTACAACAAAGAGAAATGTCAAAATTAACGAATGATTTTTGGCGATTTAACGCTCAAAAATTCGAATCGAAGAAGATGAAATTCGATGCTTTCGTTTTTGCAGAAATTGCAATTGTTTGTGTTTGTCCAAATACAAGTCGGACTCTTGTGTGAGACTTTGTGTGAGAGTACACTGAAAAATATAAATGAAAAATTGCTTAGATACAGCTTAATATTATTTTTGAATTCTAGGAAAATATTTATTTAATAATAACAGCAAAGTTTTCTATATTCAAGCTGTAAAAAATCAATCAAATTTTAAATAACTTTTTTAAATAATTAATTAATTGAAACATAATACCTTCTCTTTTTTTTTTAGAGTGTGTGTGTTTTGGAGAAAGGCAAGCTGAGGTCGAGTCGAGTAAGCGGATTTGTAACGCCCACAACAATTTGTAACGGGCCCAGACAATGCGTGTGTCTGATTCCCAATTTTTTTGTACTGACTGTATTAGGTGCCAGGTCGAGGGACCAAAAACCAACAGCAACAACAACACAGTAGCAGCAGGCGGTCAGTTGGACAGAGTCGGAGAGAGAGAGGGTTCAATTCATGGTGTGGTTTCGTTTGAATCAACGCCACTTTTCGAGTCTTTTTCACTTTTATTGGTGGCTGCTGCTGCTGCTGCTGCTTTTGACGCCCAAATCCAGTCGAAAGTCAGCCAGCAGACGGACAGTCCAGTTTGTACAGTTTAATGGCAAGGTGTTGCCTTTGTGGCAATTCATTAGTTGAGCCGGAGGCACCTACGCCCCGAATCTGAAGGGATCAGGCACACACACAGGTCAAGGGGGGAACACGAGTTTGTCACGCGCCAGACTGCAGCTACGACTATAACATTTTGAACAATTGGCTATTGTATTGATTTTAACAGTCAGCAACGAATGTGAATTGCTTTAATGACTCTTGATTGAGTTTTATGTTTTGGCTTAGACAGACGAATGAATGAACCATAATAGGGAAGAAATATACTATGTATATGAAAATTATAATAATCCTACACTGTTCTGAGTAACTTTCAATATTTTCAATCAAGCTACAACACAACTCCAAAAAATATACAATACACCGACCCCAAAAAAATACTGTGCTGATGGGTTTTCTTTACGTTTCTGTGTTGTTGCCAACCCTTTTTAGCCATAAAGCAGCAAAAGTGCATAAAAACGTCAAGCAATCTCATAAACAGAAAATAAAATTGAATCGAGAAAAAGAAAATATTCTCCAACTCAAACGATATATATCTATGCATAAATCGTGCCAAATTTGTGGCAAGGGAAAACTGCGTCTGTGACTGCGACTCGGAACCGCAGACGTCGCGCCAGCCTTAGAATATCTTATTTCATAAGCAAATAAGACATAAAGTAAACGCCAGAAAGTGAACCCCTTTAAGCACGCACATCCTACGTTGGATAAACATACATATCCCACTCCCCATCCCCCACAAAAAGCAAATATAAATAGTCATACACACAAATATACGTATACATAGTATATATATATGTATACGCAAAGTTTACGCAGATTTTGCCCACAACATCCTTTCGGCTGCGAAAAGCCAACGCAGACTCCATCAAAATTCTGGCCACAGAGCAAGCCGCACACAGCCCCAGCCCCCAACCCCCTGCCGCCACCTTTTGAGCTCACGTACAACGTTTGCGCCTCGAGGGAGTTGCCGCAGCGTAAAAGGGTTGCGGCTGCACCTTAACGCGACAGGACATGGCCAGGAATTGGGTTGGGGGGGCTAGAATTGGGTTGGATTGAGTTGAGTGGAGATGGCGCGAGTTGACAAAAGATTTTGACTTTCGCCTTGGCGCAAGTCGCGTCGAAACTTCGACCAAAAATATTTCGACGGCAAACCGCCAAAAACGGCGAAAAGCGGTTTTTTCGGGTGTGCGTGACGCCCCCAAGGATTTGTTGATTTCGGTATTATATTAATAAATACACTGAGCAAAAGTGTACAGTTATGATATTCAATATATAAATACAGAGATTTTCTAAGCCACATTTTATACTAATACCTCCTTAAACTTTACTTTTATTCAACGAATTTTAAAAGGTCAGAAATAAAATCTTTGTTCTGGAGAATGCTCATATTATAAATTTTTTTCTATAATGATCTGGTAAGGTATTCCTTAAATAGGTAACTTTCTTAAATGAAAATTTGAATGTACTTTGACTTTTCTTTAAAATAACATCCCTGTTTCATTTGCTCCATGTGTTGAAGGAAGTCAATCAGTCAACAATAAATATTCAAAACTTCAGCATTTAGCTAAGAGTGTGTTTTTTTTTTTGAAAGCTTTAGTTCTACACCAAAAGTTAATAAACTTGTCAAAATCTACGAGGTCACGAGGCAGCGAAGCGTGAGCTGAAAGAAACTGCTACTCTGTTATTCTGTTGTTCCGTTGTTCCGGCTACTTATGTGGGTATCTGGTGTCCTCTGAACAGTTGCCTTTTGTGTGTGTGACCTGGTACGGCTGCTAATCGATTTCCCTGGCCAGAGGCCGTCACCTGCCTGAGTCAACAAAGGATTACACAGACGCCGGCCGGCCAGTCGATCGAACGGTGCATCTGCGTTCAAAAAAAGGGGGAACTGACCTAAGCCTAGAGGCGTTTGACTGTGACGCCTGCGCAGAGACAGAAAGAGAGAGAGAGAGAGAGAGAGAATGATCATGCAGTCGCATAAAATTCAAATAAATTATCAACTCGTTCTCTCGTTGCGCGCCAGCATTGTGCGAGTTCCATTTTTCATTTGTTTTGTTGCCACTCTGGACTCTGGGCTTAGTTTTGGTTTTTTTGAAATTTCTGTTTGCAGTTGTAGGAGGGCTGACTAAGCATTGCCTTTCACATTTGGCTGCAGCCGTGGGCACTTGTGTGCCTCTTCCTCTTCCTCTTTGCAATTCACAATTTTATTTTCATTTTATTACACGTAAACAAAGACAAATTACATAAAATATGTCTGTGTTGCATCTTGTGAATAGTAGTACTCAGTCGGTTTGGCCCACACCTTGAGCGGCATGTGGAGGCATCTGCATTTTTATGTAAATTGTGCCGCCAAGCCGCGTCAAGTCAAGTCAAGAGCCATGTTGGGGGCAAGTCAAAGCAGCCATTAACTAAAAACCTAGTTGAGTTCATCGCGCTTGAAATTGCTAAAGGAAGTTGTTACTTTGTAATTAAAATTTGAGATTGATTAACTTATTGTTCGTGTGAGTTTTACAGCCCGAAACTATTACCGACAATTTGATGGTTTGATTTGGCTTCACTCATTTCGATGGCCCAACTCTTCCGCCCATCTTCCCTTCCTTCGTTCATCAGCGTGCTCCTTCGTTCTTTCACGGATACTTAATGTCTTTGGTTTGGGTTATTGAACTTCTTTTAATGAGAACCACAAGATATCTTGTCCTATCTGTCTGTCATGCTTGCTTGTACCAAGGTGTTGCTTTTTAATTGTCCACAATTTATTGCTAGACATTTGAAATTTTAATTTGAATTTGATTTGCTCTCTCATGGCCAAAATAAAGGGCCCTTGCCTAACACCTCGTTGGATTTAACTATCGACAGCACACAGTTTAACGTTCAGGTAATTGCCAAAGCGGCTGAGTTGAATTTTTTCAAATTTCTTTGCACTTTGAGTATATTTCGAAACATAATACACTAATATTTTACTAATATTTTATGCATCTCCTTTTATACAAAAGTAAACTTTCCGAATTCCCGTCTTCCCTTTTAGTTTACGCTTTTGGGGATATTTTTCAAAATACATAAAATCACTTAAGTTAAAAGCTGTAAGTTGTTGCCCAGGTAAAGCGGCACATAAATCTCACCGATTTATTATTCATATGTAGTCAATTTTTTTTTTTTTTTTTGGTGGGGGTTTTTTTTGTATTATATAAGCATTTGCTTTTTTGATGCTGACCGAACGACCGCAGTGGGTTGGTAAACGGAGAAGCATTCAACTTAAAATTGTATTTCAATTCAATATTTCTTTACGACAAGAAGGGAGAAGTGCTGCTGTGTCACGTACTGGCCATATTATGGCAAATAAATGTACTCAAGAATAAACATGACCAAAAACGAAAAGGGGCGGGCGGCAAAAAAGTTTAAAAATTGATTTTCATCTATTTCAAATGTTGCAAAAAAGAAGTATAAAAGGATTTTTCATATGCTGCTTGCTACGATTGCACTGAGGCCAAACGATTTCAATTGGAATTGATTTTTCTATGTAAACATAAATAAAATATGAACAGCAATAGCAAAAGAAAACATACCCACGATAGGGTGCAACACCACTTGAGTGAGTGAGGGGTGAACTGTTTGCACGGCAAATATTTTCAAACTGTTCCTTTTGCTGCCGCTGCTGTTGCTGCTGCTGCTCATCAGAAGTCCAGTGGCGAGCTGGTCAAATAAAGCCGTTAGTAAGTATTTCATAAGTCGCTGACCGAATGTGAGAGTGGAGAGGGTCATCCTGGCAGATAAGCAATAAGCCCCAAGCTTGATGGACAGCGCAAGTTTCTGTCTCGAGGCTGAGGCAACAACAACAACATCCACTCGATGGATCCACAGTGCCACTCGCACTGCCAGAATTCATTGGCACACGTACGTGTGTACGCCTAATACAAACAAGGACATGAGCTCGGTTCGTGACTGAAAAACTTTTTCTGCACTCTCTCTCGATCCGGATGAACTGTTCCTTGTACGCCCTGTGCTCCTTTCGGCGTTCGCCTTCTCGTACTTTTCCTATTTTATTTTCATCATTTTTATTTTAACTCAAACGCTCCAACGAGCAGCGGCAGCAGCAGAAGCAGTCTAAAAACTTTTTGCCAGATAAAAATTTCTTATTTATGGCTTAAGGATTTCCAAGTGGAGAGTTTATTCTCGTTCTTACTGAAAATTTGCTGTCAGTGAAAAAAACTGATGAAGAACTTTAAAATCATTTAGTTTTTTATTATTTGATGGTATATTCCTTGAAAATAATAATTTTCAATATTTGTTTCACATTTTTTCAAGTCTTTCTAGTTTTTTTTAGTAATTTCTCAGTACATATATTTTCAATTGTTGTATCATCTTTTTTTTGTAAGCTACTATAAAATGTTTTCTTATAATTGCTTTTCGATTGCACTATTGAAATAAATTCTTCAGTACAGTTTTTTAAGTTTTATTATAATTGAAATTCCCGAGCATCGATTAATGCCAACAAAGAAAAAAAAAAAGTACAAAAGAATTAAAAAAAAAGAAGATCGAACAAAAATAAAAATAATTCAAATAAATTAAAATGCAATTAAGTAAATCGAAACGAATTGAAACGCAACGAATTGAAGCGAGAAAGGGTGAAAATCGCAAAATTGTAGACGTGCAATATTTTTTATGTGCTGATTAAAAAACATTCCTTGGATATTGGCCAAAATATGCAGCAGTTGCAGTGTTGCACTGTTGCAGTTGCAGCAACCGCGCGCGGCGTGTACGAGTCATTTCATTTGCATTTACAATGCATTTTTTTGGTTTTTTATATAGCAACAGCAACAGCAGCAGCAGCTGCGTATCTGTATCTGTGCATCTCTGTATATGTATATATGCCCGTATTCGTATCTGTATCATCGATTGGGATTGATGGCTCGGCAATTGTTCTTGCTGGTTTTTATTTTCGTTTTTAATGACAGCTCATTGGTCTCTCTTTGAAAATCAGCAGTGACACAGTCAAAGTGTTGGGGCTGGGCAGGGCAGGGATTTTTTGTATGTGTTGTTTTTTTTTTGCTAGTGAGTCTGCAATTAAGAGTTAAAAATATAATTATTGCATACAAAACTAAAGACAATTACAACAAAGGAAACATTTTGAGTTCGTAAATTACTTGAATGGTGTGAATGGAACGATTGTCAAGCGATTTCCTCACAAGAAATGCTTGGACCGCCTCTCTTTCCACTTCTTTGCCAGACTCACAAGCCATAAAGTGCATTCTATTTATTGCTTGGCATTTAAAGGCACATGGTACAATTACGTTGTACTAAGTATAAGCAGTAATTATATTGATTTGTTTTTTTATTTTTTAATATGTCAAGATGTTTTCTTAAACATGTCAATTCAAGTCACACATTCTTTTTGGCACTGCATTGACAATTCGAATTGACATTTCGCATTTCGACAAGGTTTGTCTTTCAGCAACATATTTTTGTATAATCAAAGAAAAATACAATCTTTTTTTTTTTATGGGATAAGTAAAAATGTTAACTGTGGTTATTGGAGGAATCTCTAACACAAGACATTTATTTTTACTAAAGAATACATTTAAAATGAAAAGAAATAAAAATAAAAAGCTTCAGAAACTTTAAAATGTTTTTAATTTCAGTAAATGCATTTAAATCTATAAACTTTATTTTAAAAAGAATTTTATGTCATTTTTTTGTGACCAGAAATTTACTTGGGAGTTAAATAGAACTGATTGCCATAACTTCATCAATATTGGCCCGATTTTCAAATGTTATACATCAAAAGTCTTGTTTAACGCTCTTAATTAATACTGCATTTAAATCTAGAAACTTTATTTTCAAAGATTTTCATATCATATTTTTGTGACCAATAATTAACATGGGAGTGGAACTGAATTTAATTTTATAGGTTTATAAGTTGCCTGTCTAAAACTATTGCTTATATTAAAAATTTAAATTTAAAGTTTTAAAAAATCAGAAACAATTTTATTCTTAAGATTCTTTTTGCAGATAATCTTTTGTTTTTCGATTTTTTCTAACAACTTTCAAAATTAAGTATTTCCAACCATTTGTATTACGCCTTGACACTTGGGAACACTTCTTGCACTTGAATTCCGGACCTATATAAATTATATGCTATACTTTATTATTCGTTCATTATGTTTTATTAGCTTGTCGAAAGAAAGTTTTGCAAAAAAAGTGTGGGAAGAAATTAACATAAGCCAGCTTGCATGTTTATAGCCAAATGACGGATTGTATCATGCCCAGTTGGGGGAGACACACGTGGCACAAACAAAGTTAGAGGGAGGGGGTGTTAAGGGTTTGGTCAGTGCGTAAGTGTTTTGAAAGCCATTTAGTTCAGTATGTGTGGCTTACACACACATGAACATACATATATTAATTTTGTTTTTTATTTCATTTTAGTTGGCAATAATCAACAAAGTCGGGTTTTGCATAACAATTACGGCCAGCAATGAAAAACCGTCGTTTGCTCCCCCTTCTTCGCCCTAGCCATAATTCTAATTCTGACTTTGCCCCACACACACACACACACTGACACACACACATGCAAAACAATTTATACAAAATGCCAGACGCACGTTCGAATTAGCCCAATTTCGTGCGGGCAGCAGAAAAAAATAAGTTAAAAAAAAAACAGTTCATAAACGAAATGTGCGACAAGTTTTTTCTATGAACGGGCTTCGACTATGGGTCTGTCCATGTGGGAATGGTGGCATTATATGCATATATATGTATATAGACGGGCTCGATTAAGCTACTCGAATTCGCGCACACGTACGAGCCATAAAAAGGCGTTTTCTAATCTCCCCAATCAAATTTATTTATATTGTATTTTGACGAAAAAATTTAATTAATTGCCATTTGCTTAGCTAACCCCATAAACATGATATCTCTAAGTAAATATCGTGTGAAAAAAGTCACTCACTACTGTACTTTTGTTGCAGTGTATTCATTTCTTTAAAAACCTTTAACTCTTAAGTTGAACCATTTCCGCTTGCTACTCACGACTCAACCCAGATGAGGGCTGTCTGCGTTGATCACCTGCAATTGGTCATGGAATATAAAATTACAACTCAACCCGAAAGAAAAAGAAATATGAAAACATGCGCGAAATGTTGAGAAACAAAAGAGTGTGAAGGCTTCTGCTCAAAACACAGAACTATAGTAATAACCTCTAGGAATATTATATAATTTTTTCTTAGTTGCAACTTCTAAGAGTTGACGACATTCCCTATTACAAGAAAGATATGATATCAACTAAGAGGCGGCACAAATGCTGTCGGTAGTAGTAGTAGTCTCCAAGAAGTGAAACTAATTGCTGGCAAGGTGGCAAATCCGATCCACACATCAACACACTAACAACTTGTACAGAGCAGAGACATAAGGGGAAGACACACATTTGACGAGCACTAAAACTGCCCAGCGGACACTTAACCGATTTTAAAATATACTTGCCACAACGTATTTTTTTTTTATTGGCCCGGTAACAGCTGCTAAGGACAAGAGGACAGTTAAAGTCTCTTTGAGCCCATGGGGCTGGGTTGTTTTTTGAGTTGCGTGAATGCAATTTACTTCGATTATGGCCATTTGGAGCTGATTCGGAACTAATTACAGAATGCAGCAACATTTATGGTTTATGTTCCCACTGGATGCACAAAAAGCTTTTACATGTAAGCCACAAACAGGAATCACACTCTATGCATATGGAAATTCATTTTTTCTGGTGAGTAATTGTTTGTCATTACTTTCTGTAAAGAAGGCATGGTTACTCATCTTTAATAATAGAAATATGCATCATTTTCTGTTGGAAAACTTTTTGAAATTCATTTATCATATTTATAGATCATTAAAAATTATTTAAACAAGCAAACAATGCACACTTGGAAACATCTTATAAATATGTAATTATTATTACTTGTCTATTGAATTTATTACAATTACAATGCGCTTGCCATTTATGCATTTGAAATGACCGACCAACAACAGTGCATGTAGCTGGAAATCGACTTGTAGATAGCGAATACTCATACGGATTGTCATAACTCTCGTTGTCGTTGCGGTGAGTTGCATAGCATTCAAGGCATTTTCTCTCTGGTGTTTGCCAATTTATTGGCGAGCTGTGGCATCGATTGCCGCTCGATAAACGAAACTTGGTTGCTTGTTGGCTTGGCGACAAGTTATGAATATAAAATATGCACAAATATGCAATGTGCAATGAACAAAACAAAACACAAACAAAACACGAATAAAGCATGTCAATGTAATAACAAAATATAATAAAGCAAATTATTAAACAAATGCAAAATGCAAAATGCAAATGCAATATGTATAGTATAACGAAACGATCGCTGACCGTGGTGGACTTATCTACAATCAAAGACTAGAAGTAAACGCTCTAAAAGCTCCCGTCCCAGTCGATGTCGATGTCGATGTTGAAGTCATAGTCTCAGTCCCGGTTCCAGTCCACAGCCAACAACAACAACATAGACAGCAGCCCACATAAACATTTTGTCGTCGCATACGATACGATTTCAATTTCCATTCCAGTCTTTTTCAACCTCGATTCGCTTCATCAGCGAAGGTTTGTTTTTGGTGTGTTTTTTGTCTGGGCCGACGCTTAATTTGTTTGTGCTACAAATCGTTGATGCTGCAACAACGATAGACCAGAAGAGGCTCTGTGTAGCTGGCGACAAACTCAATATGGAGTCATTTTGATTTCATAAACCTTCAGAGTGGGTGGAGCAATAAAAAACATGAACAGCATCAAATAAATATTCAGTTTTAGTGTTGGTTTTAATAATGTGATTTATTTAAATATTTTAAACATTTTATTTAGGCTTAAAAATCATTAGATTTAATAAAATTTCACTTAACTTTTTTATACGAATTCCAGTTTTTCTTTTTTGCTTCTGCTGCAACGAAAATCATATTTGAAATTTCGCATTTTTAATTCGGACACGGAATTCCATTGATGAAATGTTTGTTGTTGTCGCTGCGTATTTTGTCGTTTTTTTGTTGATCTTGAAAATGGTTTTGGTGGCGCCTCTGCTTGTGTTGCCAAATTGCTGTGGAAAGCAAGCAAAGCTTTCAATGTCTGCTTACCTTTTTTTTTGCAGCTCAAGCGCATTCCGCAGAATTCCGCGTCCGAATTGATGGCGCCAAAATATCAGAAGCCAGCATTTATTCTTTGAGTTTTTTGCTGTTGAGGTTTCATTTAAAAGTCGTTGCTCATTCATAGTGTGCATACTGAAAGGAGTGGAGCATTTGTCCCATAAATGTCATTCGCATAAACGCATTTCTGTCTCGAGTTTTTCACGTCGTCGTCGATGTCTCGGACTTTGGGGCCTTGAGAGTTGTGCAGTGGCTTGGCCTTAATTTATTCTAAACACAACCATCAGTACACACATTATATGAATTTTGAATATTTGATTGGAAAAGTGTCGCAGAAAAAAAGAAAAGCTAACTTTTCTGCAAAACAGCAAGAGAAATGTTTGAGGCGTGCTTTGTCGGTCACTGGGTTCGATGACAGTATGCTGTCATTTATAAAAATTATGTCACAATAATCACGCCACCAGAACAGAACCCCTACCAGGTACCATGATAAATTAATCGTCTCCTGGGTCTACTCAAACCCCTTTTATTATTTTTGTTGCCTGGCAACTTAATTACTCTGTGTTACATGTGCAAATGTTGGCCACGGTATCAGCCCCAGGAGTTCGCTGTCTTCGTTGTGATTCCGGCTTAGTTATTTGAATGTCATCATTAGAGGCGCCCTTCCTTCCTTGGTCCCTGTTGACACTGATCCGTATCCAATGTACATACACATGTACATATGATCATTAATTATTTTATTACGGAAATCAAAATGTCAGTTGGCCTTTCAACGCATTCGCCTTGTATTCGTATTCAAAATGTTTGTTCTGTTTCCCACCTCCAGTGACTTTAGCTGTCTTCCACGGCTGTGTTTACATAATGTGGAAAATTAATGATGAATTTGTCGCCAATGTGACGTTGAATTCAAATTGTTTTAGCGCAAAAGTTCAAAAATGAATAATCGTTGCAATCGTTTTTCGGGACATCTGCGATTGCAATTGACTTTAAGAGAAAAAAAAGGGGTAGATTAAGTTGATTTTACATAAATTGAATAAAATATATATATTTAATTTAAATTTAATGACAGACAGCCAGAAAAAAAGAATTTAAAAATAAGTAAAACAAATTGATCGAAATATTTTCTTTTTAGAATAACTACAGAATTGGTTCAAAGTTCAAAAAAAAGAAATAAAAATTAGAACATAATTGTTTACCAATTATAATGGTTTCAAAGATAACTAAAAAAAAATTAAAAAAAAAAAAAAAAAAAAAAATTTTTTTTGCTTCCATTTTTTCGCTGTTTAAAAAAAAACATCTTTCTAAGAGTAGTAGTAGAAAAACAAATTTATTAAAAATCGATAACGGTTAGAAACTTCTATTATCTAAAATTTTTAAATCTCCTTAACTCTTATTTTCACCGTACATACCAAAAAAATGTGAAAATTAAGTCAAATTTTTAAAAAAAATATTTTCCATTTAAAATAAGTAAGCTTCATTTAAAGTTAAATTTAGCTATTAATAAAAAGTTGAAAAAGTTTAAATTTTCATATCTCTTGGATGAAAGTTGATTCATACCAATAACGATTTAGGATCTAAAATGTATATAAAATTCTCCTTAACTTATATTCGCATTTTATTTATCTCTAAAATTTGCATCTTGCCTGCTTGACTTATAAACCAAAAAATCATCTTAATTTGCATAAGCGCCAAAGCGCACAAAACCGCGCTCCAAATCCAACAAAACACGCGACGTTTGTCCACATTGAGGTGTGTGTTTCTGGACGCGACTGGGACCTGTTTCCGTACAGAATCTCTCTCGTGTCGCGGACATTCAATGTGCAGGCATAACAAATGAATTATTGACGTTTTTAAGAAATATTCGCCAAGCATCCAAAAAAAAAAAACCCAAAAAGAGAGATATGAAAATTGTCAACGTGGGCTTTCATTTGCTTAATTTAATTTCGCATTTCGTCGTTCGTCGCCTTTTTGTATAGATATATGTGTGTGTGTGTGTGTGTGTGTGTGTGTGTGTGTGTGTTGTATATTGTCGCGTCTCTCATTTGTTTTAACGAGGATGTGACCCAGGCCGGACAATCAGACAATCCAGACAGACTTACCAGACAGCCTCCAGATCTCTTGGGTCGTTGTTCATTTTTTTGTGTCGTAGGGAACTTGGGTCCAGGTTCGAGCTTCATTGAGTGACGAGCGTATGCGTAGTGCTCGTAAAGCGACTCTCACAGGTAGGAAACACAAACATCTTCCAACATCTTGCATATGTAAATTTAAACCCCTTTGAGTTTTGTTGTTGTTGTTGTTGTTGTTATTGCTGTTTGATGGGCTCAAAAGAGTATGGCTCATTAATGAATTTAAATGGTCTCCTTAATAATATTTAACGGCTTCTTTGCATCGCTTTATGATGACAATATTTTTTGGATACCCCTCTCCTCCACCACTCATCTTCACCATTTACCATACCCGTTTTGTGGGCAGTTTTACTTATATGGGTTTCTCTCTCTCTTTTCTTAATGGCTCTGCATCAGCATTTGACAGTTGACAAGTTCTTTTTGTGTCTCGATTGTTGTTGTTGTTGTTGTTTGGCTGATTATGGAGAATCGTCCATTCATACAAAGCATTAAAGCATTGAACTTATGACAAACTGAACTGAACACATCCTGTGTTTTTTCTGTACTCACTCTATTAATAATTCCCTTTTGGCAAACAAAAATCCTGTTGGCCAGATTTATCTCATAAATTCCATTTGATGTACACTCAACTACATACAACCATATAACTATGCTGTTGTACAAATCGATTTTTGATTGAGTTCATTAAGAGGCCAAGTCACAGACACACAGAGAGAGGAGAGAGATATTATCGCATCGATATCGAAGACCATCTCACATACGAGGCTAATGCCTCCCAGGAGGACTCATGGCTGGGCACTTGGCAAAATCATTTTTGTTATTAGTGAAAATCGCGCTGAGTGATTTACTTTTGCTTTTGTTTGACCGTGCCGGACACTTGAGGAGTAGTGAGAGATATGTGGAGTAATGTGCTTTGATTTCTGCACACATGTCTTTTTCGATTTCGATGCAGCGGGGTTGCTGGATATCTTGTTATCTTCTCTGGTCCAGGCATCCATAGCGGGCATGTGAGTAAATCCTAATTGGATTTATGTGTAGAAATGGATTGCAGCTTATGTTTTCAAAGTTCGCCTTGGACGCTTCTCCTTTTTTTCGTTATTAATTGCAGCTGAAAGTCGTACTGAGGGTTGAAGTACACTTCTTTTTTGCGTTACAACTTAAGATGGTAGAGCATATGTGTTTTATTTTCTAAAAGTAATAACTTGAAAACTTGTTTCACTGCATTTAATTAATAAAAATAACCTTTCACAAACTTCTACGGGCTTCATCAAAACAATGTGTAGATTATTAGCATGTATCAAAGATTGGAAAGAAAAAGTAATAAGAACTCTCAGATATTTATGACATGATATCATCTAAGGCAAATCGATAAAGTTGATGTTCAGTTGTGATTCCCAGAGACCAAATGTCTGTCACACACTGAGTATACAGAGGATCCCAAACGATTGAAAGAGAGAAAAATGCGACCCTATTAGAACGAGAGATGTTCCCGTAGCTGAATCAACCCAAAGAGTTATGCCATGCAAGAAATGAGAATATAAATATTTTATCAGTGGCCAGAAATCAGATATCTCTTTGATTCATAGATCTAATTTATGGCTTCCTCTGCATTATTTTTTTCCCCCTCCAACTAGTTGAACGCGCCCAGACCAACCGACACCAGTTCGGTATCCCCTACAACTCGTGACAGTGCTCATTATGAACACACAAAAATCAATAAAAACAAATATATTTTGACTAACCAAGAGTTCAAAAACCAAACAAAACACATTCCTCTATTGCCAGCCGCATCATAAACAACATTAGATGATCCACAGATTGTATGGAGTGTATGAGGTCTATTTCTATTAATGAGTTATTTAGAATTTTGAATACTTTTTGGCATCAAATTCATGAGGTTTGTTTAGTTATGTCAATTTAAGAATATTGTATTAAAGTAAAAAATCTTTTAAGAAAACGTATCTCAAATTTATAGCAAATGGTTTTAAGCATAGAAAATATTTCTATAGCATATAGAAAAAATATATAAAATAATATTAAACTTATATTCTACAGAAATTAGGTAACTATTGTTCATAGTTCAGGGATAAATGTAAGAAAGAACTAATTACAAAACTAGAAAATAGAACTACTCTCTGACCCCGACCGGACGCAGCACACATTAATGAATGAAATCAGCTGGCAAAACTTAATGCGAATATTTAAATTAGCCACATACGTATTTATGTTGGCCAGCTTTTCATGCAGTTGGCCATCTTTCTATGATGCAGAAGGCAAAATGCGCATCTCATTCATTTGTAATTCTCATGCACAGCATAAATTTACACATGTGAAATCTGATAGCCGGGGCCGAGTTTCAAGGTTCAAGTCGAGGAAACTACTATTCAAACGAGCTAAAGCGGGAGAGAGAGAGAGAGGGAGGGGGAGGGAGAGATGATCATTTGCACCTCGGCAGCAACAAATCTTTTAAGACTTTATTCAATGTGTGTCCATTGCGTAGGATTCGTTGGCACATTTGCATAAAAAGGCAAAAGACGCGTTTCGGGTCTCTGGGCCACATTTATGAATCAACGCCAGACTCGCCATTTCATTCAATAAAACACATTGGCCGCCCCTCTTGAGTCTCCCTGCCCCACAGCCTCACACCTTTCCTTTCCTTTAGGCAATGTTCAATGCACGACAGCGACAACGAGTGGTTGTTGTTGTTGCTTATACAGTGTTCTGTGCGGAACATAAATATTTGGACACATTTGCAAGCGCGACATACATGTGCGAAAAAAAAAAACTGAAATTGTGCATAAAAATATGGCAGATCTGTAGACTCTTTTTGGCCGAAGCTCTTGGCGAGTTTTGTGGCTGATGGCCATTTAGCTGTGTTTGCAGCCTACAGGCAATCGAGAATTTGTCGCCCCGAATATGCTCATAACTCATGCAACAAATGTATATATATATGCAACAACGTGTAGCCGTGCCCCAAACCCACGCAAAAACGCAAAACGCAACTCAAAACCAACCGGATACACAATTCTCCAACACATACTACAATATATGTATATATGAATGTTTGGTTTGACTGTGTATTTGATTTGTAAGTGCGATGAAATTTGCATCGTTTATGCATGTTTATCGCACATTGATCAAGGATTGTCATTGGTTTTTGTACTAGGGAATGGCCAACTATTGGTTTCAAAGTGTTTAAGAACTAGTATTCGAAGTTTTAGGAGAGAAGGGTTGAAAGATTTGTACTAGTAAGTGAATTGATTAAAATATTTTAAAAAAGGAGAGTTTAATTAATTATAATTAGCCCAATTTTGAGATTTGTTTCATCTTTTAAATTTTATTACGATAAAAAATTGTATTATAATTTATTAAGGATTCCTATATTCAGTATGATTTTGCAGCTTTAAAAATATCTTTATGATAAACATGATGACAGAAAGACTTAGAAGAAAATTCGTAAATCTTTCTTTCCTGTTCATTGGTTTTCACATTAAAAAATAAAACAAAATTAAATATTTTTTATAAATTTTATGTATTTTTAATATCAAACTTTTTCATTACACACATAATCAATAATCCGGTGTTGAGAGCAGCTTCTGTTGTTAACTTTGTGTCTTTTCACATTTAAAGCTACTTAACTCTTCAAATGTCAAACCGGTAGCAAACGAGTGTCTGCCACCACAGGTTGCAAGCAAACAAAACAAATGTAATAACCGATTAAAACATCTTTAAGCGTGCGATTATCACAGCAGGCGGTACTTGAAATCCAAAAACGAGAGGAACCCTGCCAATACCCAATACAAGAACCAGATTCAGTAGCAGAACGACGACTCCGGTAGTGCTAGTCGGCGCCTCTGGGTACACCTCTTTACACCTTCAGCTTTGCCTTAGCCATGCACCACATGAGGTCCATCATTTGGTCCATTCAGCTTCCACAGACTTCGTCGCTTTCCCTTTGGCGTTTTGGCGATTATTTCATAATTCACTTGAAACGATGCATGGATTGTAAATCTTTTTAATATTATTTTGATAGGCCGCCTAATTGGTGTAAATATTATTTCTGTTGTGTCTTAATGTGCTTATTTTTTTTCGGGCTCGGGCGATAAGCAAGCACCTTGAATTTATTAAGTATTTATAGGCCGAAACGGATGGCGCCCACAATTGATTGTTTATTGTTTGAGCTTGTTGCTGTGTTTATTTGAAAAGCAATTAGAAATATTATGATGCGTATATTTATTGCCATTGCTTGGGCTACTTGCCGCCTCATTGTTTTCCTATTGAAAGAATAAATGAGCCGCGAGCAAAAAGTGTAGAAAACTAAACACAATAAACAGGCACTTAAAACAAAACCAAAGCAAACTAAAAGCTTTACACTCGCGAGCGCAAAGAAATTCTCAAATTAGCACAAAACTCATCTTGCTCTGAATTGTATATAATCTTGAAATCCCCATAATTTAAATGTCAAGTTTTGTCTATACTCAAAATTGTTTTCAAGTTGCAGTTCTTCGTTTTGCCGTTTACTTTGTTGCCTTTTAGACTTTGCTTGACTTTCCATTCACACGCCTTGTCTTCTGCTTTTGAACTTTTTGACTTGGTTTTTTGATGTATGAAAAGAAAATTGGCTACAATTTAAACATAGCAATTTCCAACATAATAATATGCTAAAAGTTATGCGAATTGCGAATCTAACATTTGTTTGGAATATTAATTTAATCTCAAAAAAATATTTAATAGTACAAAATCTTAGATTTAAATTGAATGATCCTTAAGAACATTAACCTTAAAATCGAACCACTTTATCATATGGCTGTTATACGAATTCAAGATCTTTAATTAGATTTTTTTATGAAAAATATCAAGTATTCGTTTCAAATGCATATTATACTTGGCCTATTCGGTAAAACAGCCTAATTTACTTATCTTAAAATTAGTTTTTGTTGTTGTCCAAACTTTAATTGCTTGATTATAACATTTATACCTTTGCCAACCAACTTATTTGATCTTTCTCTCCTATAACTGTTATTATTTTGAGTACAATCGTGCATTTTAGTAATTTGCAAATGTAGCAATTGGTCTGCCATCCGGCAAATGTTGATGGCAACCCACGACTTGAAGTTAAATGCGACTACCCTGTTGTTGTCGTTGTTGTTGTTGTTGAAGTATTTACACGTCGGTTATTACTGATATTCGCGAGTTGTGGAACAACCATTGTAATTTTCATGTTGCTTGTTGCTGTAACTGCTGCTGCTGCGACGAAGTGGACGAAAGGCAGTGCAATGGGAGAGGGGGGTGAGGGGTAAATTGGAGTAAGCAAACTGACAGGGACACGAAATGTACGCCAGACCGCGATGATGATGATGATAATGGCAAATCAAACGATGACACACAAAACGATCGTGTTGGAAAATTGGCGACGGGGTTCGCTTGATTGGCCATTTGGGTTAAAAAAGAGGGAAGACGGAAGAGAAGAAGACAAGATCATATAATAGGGAGAAACCTGCAGCTGGGTGAAGGTGTATGTATGCCCTTTCTCCCCCCCCGCCAAACTGCCCCCCGCCAAAAAGGAAGTGCAACATTTGTTTGAATTGTTCAGACATGCCAAAAAAAAAAAAACAAAATGAAATGAAAAATATTTCAACTCAAGTCGAGGGATGGCCAAATAATTATTTAACTTATATATAAGTTGAACAAGCTTACGGAATTTCGATTCCACTGAGAACGAAAGAAATCGAAGGAGACCAACAACAACAACAAATGCTGCTGCTGCTGGTGCTGCTAAGGACCACCATTTGTGAGCGCAGAGCCTGGGAACCATATTCATATCGCTCATCATCTAAGCATGAAAACAGAGAACAGAAAACATTCCATTTTGCGACATCCTCAAGGATCGTGGTGTATAGTGGACCGGGAGCGGAGGAGGCAGGAGGCAGGGATCGAAGGCGAGGCGAGGCCCTCACGCTTAACGATATTCAAAATTCATTACAATTGATATTGTTCCGAATGCATAAATACAAACAAATGGGCATGCCAAACCATGGCATGAAACTCCAAACCCAAGACCGTCGTCTCCATTGAATACTGTGTGTGGACGCTGGACGGTGGACAGGCTCCCAGCTCCATTGGTATATCAGCAGTGGAGCATCTGTGAGCTTTACAAGAAATAACAATCTTACTAATTGGGCGACTTTAGCATAAACAAATGTATTTTAGCTCTAACTAAAGCCCCACAAAACAAAAGAGCTGCCTGCCACAACAGAGCATTGGAGCACAAGGAGTGCATCGACCACAGAGCAAACGTTTTGTACTCCTTCTTAAATGTTTTGCATACGGTTTGCCAAGTTTGCTTTTCAGGTGAGATGTGCTTTAACTGTTGTCCCAACCAAGTTGTCCAGTGTGGACAAGGCAAACAAAGCAAAATTGTAGACAAACTGATTATGGATATCTGTGGGAACTCATAGATCTATCATAAAATATATCTATATCTATTGTATTTATCTTTATACTGTTTGTTGGCAATTCACAGAATAATGATTTAACAAATGACACTAAAATTATTTCAAAATTGTTAGAATCAAAACTACATTTAAAAATATAGTTTTAGCCTTGTGCTAAATGATTTTAATGACTTTGTATAATGTAAAAAAAAATATATAATCCATTTTTTAACAACACTGTATTTTTACCGAATGATATGTATAATTCTGAACACTTTCAAACCAATAAAGTGAAAGCTCTACTCACAAAGAAGATTTGTTTTTGTAATAAGTGTCAGAATTTTCATAACTGAATACTTACCATAAACATAAATAAGATAAATATCTTCTAAAATATTATTAATATAAGTCTTTTACCTTATTGAGACTTTTCATAATTCACCAACACTTGATAAGCATAATCTTTCAAGCTAACTGTTAAAATTTATATGAAAATGAACTTCATTATTAACTTTTTGAAAAAAACCTTACAATTCATTATGAAAATTCTGATGTATATCAGAGAATCTGCCATCAACAGTTGCTGCTGTTGTTCTTCTCCTACGTCTTTGATTCTTTGTCTTAATGAACTCTTCTCTATTTTCTCTTATTAATATTTATCAGCCATGTAAATGCAGCCGCAGACATTGAAGCGCCACAACTTGTGGGGCCAGGTGCATTACATTACGAATTCTGAAAGAAAACCCAACGAACCAAAACTCGAAAGACGAAGAAAAAAACAGTCAATCTCCTCATTTGGTAAGCCACCAACTAGGCGCACCATTAGCCGCTGCACAAATCACATCAGGCAAGCCAGAGAGAACCACACAAACCGAAAACCATGATCATGTCACTCACTATAGTAGAGGCAGAGGGAGACGGAGAGGCAGGTTGGGTTGCTTATGACGGCTTCAAACGGCAGCCGAAGGCAAAAGCGTCGCATAAATTGCAAAACGCTTTAATAATTCACCTCGGGTCGCCAATATGGTCAATGCGGCGGCTCCATTGGTGGCTCTCAGGCGTTCAGACCTGGCCTGTAGCACTGCGAACAGAGTCATACAAATCACAGTTATGATTATTGCCACGATTAAAAACTGTCGCCCGCGTCGAAAACAGTCGTCAGCTGCAGCAGCAGACTACACTGGGAAAAAATAAAGTGAAGTAAAATAAAGTGAAAATAAAGTAAAATTATTAGAGCCTCTCCACAAAAACCATCATGTTTTTTTTTTTTTTGATAAAATGAGTTTAAAAATTAAATATATTTTAAAAATATTTATATATATTTTTCTGTTGCAGATTTATTCTTAAGAACCCCAAAATTACTTGTAGCATACTGTGTTTATACAATTATTTCGTGAAAGCATAAAATCCCAATGACTTATTGTTTTCGCTAAAGGACCTTCCTTACCAAAACTTGGTCTTTACCTAAAAATGTCTTCCACTATCTTCTACCCACTTTATTTTTCTCTGTGTAAGTTTGAACCGTTGGTGGTCAGTGCGCGTGCGGCACTCAATCGGAGGCAAGACTGTGGGGCACTGGCAATGAGTCTATTCGACATTGATGTCGCCGCTGTCAAAGTTGCCATAAATATCATCTTTTTCGCAAATCTCCAGCTGAGGCACTTGCAGTTGCAGTTGCTGACGTCGCTGTTGCAGTTGCAGTTGCTGCAATTGCTCAGTTTTTGTGTTTACTGTGTGTGTGTGTGTGTTTGTGCCCCAGCGGTGATTAATTAAACAGTTGCTGCTCATGATTTATAATGACGAATTTATTTAGGCCTTGTCTCAGACTGAAAACGGTAGCGATTTTCGCTTATTGCCATCGTCATCGCCATCACCAATCGCCAATCGCCATTACCAATTGGCGGCGCCTTTAAGTCGACTTATTCAGCACTTAATTCAATCAGCGATGCTGCCAACGACGACGTCGTATTCCAAACGGGAGCAACTATTAAGGCCAGCTGTGTGTGTGTGTGTGCCTGTTGTTGTGAATCCTGTTATATAATTAAAACTAAGAGTCTAAGATCTATAATGGTTGTTAGAGTTTTGAGCCCGAAATATGTTTGAAGAAAATAAATTTTTAATGATGAAGCAAAAAAGGAAAATATTTTTATATTGAAGACATATGAACTAGAACTAGAACTTCCTCTGACTGCTCTGGAATTTTTGTCAAAATAAATCCAGAAAATTTAAAGTTTGTCTTTCGAAATCAACCTCAAAATTCTAAAAAAATGCTCTAAAAAAAATCTTCTGTAAAAAATTACATTAAAAGTATATTTTAAACTAATGAATACCTATAAACATTAAAAGTGAATAGAACATTGATCAACAATCTCCGAAATTGAGAAGTATTTACTTAAATTTTAAAATTTTCCATGTTTAATTATTTTTATACTCCTTAATACAGATACCCAAAATGTTTTCCATTCCAAGGATTGTAAGAAGCAGCACAAAATGTCTTTACAGCAAATTTTTAACAAAAAGAAATTGTGTTAAATTCTCTCATTACCAAATTAGGACTCAAATACTTAATTCTTCAAAATTAGAGAAGTTACAGAGCTTTAAACCGCTTTTTCATGTAAGGAACATGGGGACAATAAAAATAAATCAGAAAGATGATAAATTTTTCATTGAAATATACGAATCGGTTGCTTACCTAAAGTACTCAATTGACAATGGAGTGATGGAAATAATAACCACATTAGTGCCTAGAAAATTAGGCGGCCATGGTCTTGGCAAGCTTCTTGCTAAGGAAGCATTGGCGCATGCTGTGCAACATGACCTGGTCCTTAAGATATCGTGCGGTTTTGTTAAATACTACGTACACGAATACGAACCACGTTATCTTAAATATATATTGTATTAATTGTGTATGTTAATTAATAAATAAACCCAGAACAACAATATAATCCATCTTGAAACTATAAACAAAACTGAAAGACTTCAAGTCTTAAATAAAATCCCAAGCATATGTTTATGGCTTGAACGGAAAAAGGAGGCCAAGTATGTCATATTGAGTGCGCACGAACAAAAGAGCGCTAAAAACGTATAATTTTTAGTTTTTTCTTTAATGGCTAAACAACAAATTGCATAGGCCACTCAGAGGCTTTGGCCAAAACTTTAACTGACATCTTACATAAGGAAAATTATACTACGTATACAAAATGGGTACACACAAATACACACACACATATTTAACTCCATTTTAATGCGATCAAGCTGGTGAGAGGAGAGGGGGTAGGGATGTGGAGCGACCCGCTGAGCAGCCCCGTTCAAAGGCCCCGAAAAGAGTTAATTTGCATAATTACGTTGGCACTGGGCGGGGCGAAGTGTGTGGCGGACGGACGGTGTTGGTGGTGTTGGTTGCCCCGAGGGGGTCCATCAGAGTCCATGGTGCATGGCGTATCGAGTGGGAGTAGCAGTCGGGTGGGTTGCAGGGACGGGGTAGGAAATGTGCAAGGCACGAAACGAGCCACGAAATAAAAAAACACAAAAAAATTGAAGTCGCTTTATCATTTTTAGCTCGCGGCGCTGTTTGCCCAAAGTGTGGAAAATAAATGTATGAAAATTTGCATACGAATTTCGAATTTCAAATGGCGTTGATACACTCCCCCCCTCCCCACACTCAACCACCCAGCCCGCCGCGTGCTTTGCAGTCGTAGCCTATACCAAATGGCGAATGGTGTTTTTGTTGGTGTTGGTGGTGGCCCCAAAGGTGCCCCATGTTGCTCTGGCCACTTAAATGATGACCACGCCCCCTCGCTCACACAGTGGAATATGCGAGTGTGTGTGTGTGTGCGTTTGGGCCAGAATGGCGAGCCATTGACGTCATTAAATTATTTATTATTGTTATTATTTGCCAAAGGATTGAAGATGGTAAGGGGAAAGGGGGAAAGTGGGGGAAAGCATTCGTTATATTGTTGGATTGGTGTTGGATTATTGCGGTCTTTGTTGATTTAATTAATTAAATCGCAGTTGTTTTTTTAATTGATTGACAGATTAAAAAACAAAACCAATTAACAATTTTAATACAAAATGACAACCGCATAATATGCTGTAATAAAAACAAAAAGCAAACGAGGCAGCCTGGTGGCTGGTAGCAGGTGGCACATGTGGCAAGTGGCAAGTGAACTCAATGGTATGTCATAATCCGTAATATGGGAATTAAAAACAATTTTAATTACTGAAGTTTTGCACCAAATTGTTGGGTTTGGGGCATGGGAGAAAGTCTGCAAAATTGCCAGATTAAATAATTAAATTGAACATCCAATGCAATTCATATTTATAAGCATTAAGCTTTTAATTAAATCCATACATCAGTTTATTATAATTTCAATTGATTTATTTAAACTATAAATAGTTTAAGCTTCATGATTTAATCGAAAACGTTTCTCACAGCCCCCAACTGCGAAGGAGCCTAAAAGTTGCCCCATTAAATATGGGCCAAGTGACTTTGCGGTTAATGAATATCGATAAATATTTGAATGTCGCAAGATTGACATGGGAATACGAGCATTATTGCAGAAATTCATATTGATTAAAACATATAAATATACAATTAATAGTAGCCGTAGAAACAATAGCCAAAAAATCGGCGAAACGAACAAAAGAGTTATGCATAACAAATGTTTGAACACAAAAAATTTGAATAAACAAATTCCCACGAAGAGATTCGAAACAGGTTGAATTCGCACGCCATAATCACAGTTTCCAATGAGATTCATAATTTTTGCTAGTTGGATGCGTGATAAGTGAGTCACAAACCTGTGTATATCTAAGCCAAAGTATAAACTTGGAATGTCTTTTGGCTAGTAGCATTACGATAACTCAATGATACTACCATGAGAATGGTTATATTTAGTGGCAAGCTCCTCTTTGCATTTCATATGCAAAGCAGTAGCAAAAGAATCACAACCAGAAGCAGCAGCCAACGAAGATGTCAATAAATCTGGCCGTAGCATTGGCCTTGTTTTGCATTTCCGCTAACAGAGACAAAAAATAAACAGAAACAGAATGAATGCAGAGAGTTTCACTCCAGAATCGCACGCAAGCATCCAGAACTGAACAGGTAAGCTTGGCTAAGAGCAGAAGTCGATACAGTAGCCCCACGTCAAAATGAGGTGATTTAGAATTGTCGAATTTTATTTAAATTGGATGCAAACATGCGAAATTTATTGTAGAAAATCAATAAATAAGAAAATCACAAACAACAACAACAACAAACGAATGAAACTGGATCGATCGCCAAATGGGGATCGGGAGAACGCAAATGCGTACAAACACAGGCAAATGACAAGAACTCTGTCTGTTTGTGCGTTCCCTTCTGCATTCACAATTTGCATGCAAGGACTGAAGAAAAGGGCGAGCACAGGAAGGGTACAGGAGTGGCTGGCGGAGGATCTGTTCGATACCTAAGCACGAACTCTCTTCATTATTTTATTTCTTTTCTTTACATTTTATTTTTATATCGATTTTTATTTTATTGAATCTTTGCAGTTCATTAAAATTTCGTTTTCAGCTAATAAATATCGTGTGGGTATTCAAAAAAGATGTGTTTCTGTTGCTCTAACTGATTTGAGGTACTTGAGTTTACAGTGGTTTCTTGTAATATTAATCGTTTTATTTAAATATGGCATGATTTTCTTTTCGAAAATGCAAAATTTTATAAGAAATCTTTATGAAGTTTTAAAAAGGTATGAATTTCGAAACTTTTCTTAAAGAGTATGTACTATTCGACAAGTGAACATCAACATTTCTTTAATTTTGCATTTTACTGAAAAAAAAAAAAAAATGAACATTCGACATACTCAAAATCGATGGTAGCGATAGTGAACCTGAACCTGAACCAGTCTGAGTTTGCTTCTTAAAGTTTTTGGGATCACTTCGTGCCTTGTATCTGATTGTCTTGCACTGTTGAAGGTACATTGTTAATTAACTCGAATTAGAATTTGTGAATTGAAAAATATTCTACAAAGCCTTTTTAAAAGTTAAGTCCACCCTTTACTTGCATTATTCAACTTTTCAATATAATGACATTAGCATTAGTTATTATCTTCATTTTTTTTTGGGGGCAAGTGCACAGCTGGAGATTGGTTGCTGTTCGTCGGGAATGTCGCGCTTGGTTCGTTGCATTTGTTATTAATGTGCGCACCTTAAAAGGTGTTAAATGACAAACAAACCATAAAACTCTGATAACACAGTTGACACTATAACAATGCCGTTGAGATATGTGTATGGTATGTAAAGTATGTCGAAATAAACACGGCTTAAACAGCAGGCAAGCGAATAGCCCTGAAAATGATATACGACAAGGACCAACGACAAGGCTCAACTCACCCACGAACAACTGCCAACAAACAGGTGCATGACGATATCAAGAATAAGGGATCGGGATCGTGGCTAAGAGCGCGCAATGTGCGTTGATGTGTGTTTATCGAGTTGTCATTGTTCGGGCCAAAAAGGCAACCAATTAATACGAAAGGATAAAAAATAAAACACGTTGGGAAAGCAGCAATGAGAAATGCGCAAACATGCACTTAATTAATATGTGCCAAAGGCACAAGCGCATTAAAATTAAAGTTCGAGCTACCCTCGCGATGTTCTGTTACACTTCCGCCTTGAAGCTGCAGGCGCTGCAAGGATCTTAACTCATTCTCAAGTAGATATCAATCGCAATATATTCTTTTTTTTAAGCAATTCGCGCGCTTGTTATTGCTTGTTGGCAGAAACACTTGGTGTTTGGCTACTGGCATTGAAGCCCGTTAAAGACCTCTTTCACCCTTCCATTCATCTGATTTATGGGCTGATTGTGAGCTTAGTTAGAGGCGTCGCAGGTGCTTTTCTCGATCTTTTATTCGACTTGTTTTTTTTCTAGTTGAAAGTACGATTAAGTCGAAATTGGAATTATTGCAATTTTTTTGCATTTTAAATACATTTTTTCAAAGTTTAAATGGTTAATTATTTTACTGCTTGTTTGTTTTTCTATCCCTATCCTATCAAATCAATTTTCCATACTTTTTTAAGAATTTTTAAGTTATAATTCATCAATAAACTATTTCTTGATTTTTTTTAAATTATTATTTGTATTTTTTATCAATTTAATATAAATATTATACAAATATATTTATTTTACTCCGGCTTTTATAATAATTTGAACACCATACGCTACCAAACTGATCTTTTTGTTAGACAAATGACGCCTACCCAAGAGCAGCTCCAGGTCTTAGCTCTGACTCCAACTTCAGCTCCAGGCAGAACCTATCGGAATCAGTGCATTCATAAATCAAGCGCCTAATTAATGTGGCAAGTGCGACTGGGTGATAAAGTGGCCAGAATTAGAGCTCACTCGTGTTTATCAATTATATTTTTCTCTACTTAATATGTGTGGCATTCATTCGTTTGTCGGCTTTGCTTTGCCTTAGCTCACAACTTCTTGCAGTTCTTATTTCTTTCTCTGCGTCGGGGGCTAATCTGCATGAGTTATTCTCGCAAATATTTTCATATCTGCTTCATTGCATTTTCAGGACAAGTTTACTTTAAGCTTCTCTCTCCCGCTCCTGCGGTCTATGTTGAGTCTTAAATTCCACACTTGTGGCTTGCGCAGAGCGCGCAGAGAATGAGATTTAGCGACATATATGAATGTAAATACATTGCATGAGTGAGCTAATGAATTGGCTGTGAATAATATTCAATGATTTCGCTAATAAATAGTGTAATTAAAAATGAGAAAGACCAGCTTGCCGCTGATAGTGTTTCTTTGGATCCGGTAGAATATAATATCTAATTAATAAGAAGTTAATTTGTTTTTAGCTTTAAAGGTGATTAATTTCATTTAATTGCTTTGTATTCCACTGACAATTCAAATATATATATCATTTTTATAAATATTAAAAATTGAGTATCAAAAAATAAACATTTGAAAAATTTTGATCTATTTCGGATCAGAATCACCAGAGATATGGCAGCCTGAACTTTGGTCTATATGCGTGAATACTGTACGCGTTACGTATCGGGCTTAGGGTCCGTCTTAGGCGGAATTTCTCGACAAACTTTTAATTTTATTTTTATTTAAAATATTAATATGCATTCTTTTCTGCAATTTAAACATAGTTTCCTCGCACTTTGCTATACATCCTGAACGCTTATTGATTAAGAAGCGCTATGATTTAAATAAAATCACCTTACAAACTAAATACTCGAATATGGAATGTCCAAAATACATATGTATACACCAACAAGCAGTTAACTGTTAACTGATTAACGTGCAAGACATGATCCGTTCCGTTCCGTTGCGTTAAGCTGTTCAAAAAGGCGTTGCCATAATTTGTCAACACCCCAACGAATGAATACTTTACGAGCACTCATTGCGATATAATTGGGCCCCACGACAAGACCCATACTCAAAAGTCTTTTGTTTGTTTGAGGCTTTTGCGTTTCATTTCACATTTCGCATTATTGCGCATCATCATAATGGCCGCCATATGTATGAAGCTACCCATGCTTATGTTTTATGTATCAGAGCAAGCGACAGTAAGTGTGTGTGTGAGTTACCTACACACGTGTAGAAATGTATACTTTTATTTTAACACGCAGTCCAAGTCAAGCCATTGTCAAATATAAATCAGATCATTTTTTCCGCATTTAATCGAATTGCTGTGAGGGCCACAGTTTTTTATGGCATAAATTTATTGGCCCAGCCAAAAGTCGCCTTTAAAATTTTGACAATCATTTTGTTCAGCGATTTTTGAAAGTGTTTTGAGTTCGTGGCTGTTGCTGCCTGCCTGATTGCTCGTTGCTCTAAATTAAAATTCAATGCACATTAAAATGACAAAAACGAATCAAATCGACAGAGTCGAGAGTACATTAAAAAGTCATGCCGAGTATATATCCAAAGAGTTTCTGACGAGCAACAACAAAAAACAAAAAGGCAACACATCAAAATGTAGATCATACGTCATTTGAAGGTACCCCAAAAAGTCCCTAGTTCTGATCGATGGCAATAAATAAATTTAACACGCAACTGTCAACAAAAAATCTACATAAAAGTCAGACAAAGTGAGCTTAAGCTTAAGAATAATAAAAGAAAATTCAAGTTTTGATTAAAAGCTATTTGAATAAAAGCAAAACAAAATTTTGAAAATGTATTTAAGAGTATTTGTTAGAAAAAAATATTCTTAAATTATTAAATCAAGACTTTTAAAAACAAAAAATATTTGTATTGCTAGGTATAATGTTTCCATATGTGTCTTCATTATTTTTGAACTATTTATTCTTATTATTTCGAATTCTTTTATTTTCTGTTATTTAAAAACTAAACTCTATAATTTCATTACATTCATTAAGTTTTAACAAATTTGCTTACCTTAAATTCTTCACACACACACACTTACACAAAGATTTTGATTAATTTTGCAGCGAATGAAAAAGTGCAAAAAGCGAATCCTTTACCCCACAAAAGGCATACAAATTACAAGAAGCCTTTTCACAAATGTATTACCAACAGCAGCAGTAGTCGAAACAGAGTCCAGAGACACCGTCCAGAGGTGTGTAGTAGGGAAGAGAAACCGTATTTCAAGTCATAGCCCCCCCTCGCAGTCTGAGCCCATTGACTATAGATGGGCGGTGCGGCGGATCCTTTGACCAAAATGTCCGAAAGACAGGGGCAGAGAGGAGCTGTGCAATTTTCCACGTAGCATTTTTTTTCTTCTTTTTTGCCTCTGTATGTGTGTGTGTATTGCGCAAAAGCAGAATCAATGCTTTTGCCCGTGGGATACGTAATCCGGATTTTACCATTCAGAAAGTGTAAATGAAAAATCTGTTTTTGGAAGCATTTTAGCGTGAAAATGCAATATTGAATTCATTTAAATTCAACAGCACCTGGTTGGGCCTGGGCAATGCCGGCAAAAAGCAATTACATGACAGGCTCCCAGCCCATCTCTTCCCTCCCCACCCGAAAATATATATATGCCTCCTTCATTCGATTTTACTCATTGCTTATTGGATCGGGCAAAACGATGTCATGCAAAGAGAGCAACAAAAAAAGTTGTCACAATTTTGTGATGAGCGAGTTCAAAAGAGCCTACGTATCGATGATGATGATGATGATGATGATGGGGACATTAATAATAAAGCTGAAAGCATTGAAAACAAAAATGTAAATACATATATATGTATGTATGTCGTACGTTAAACAGGATATCTCAGCAGCGACAACTCATAAATTTCTGTGTCCACAAATCGTTCGAGCTGCGAGTGCACAAAATCTGTCACCTATCAAAAATACCCTAAAAGGGCATAACTTGCCTTTCCCCCCCCGCCCTGCTAGCCTCCCGTCCTGACTGGTTTGTGTTGCGCGTGCGCACAGACATTGTGGCAGCCACCGCGATGCTGACAATCGATGACAATCAATGTTTGCATTGCATTATTATTATTGGAATAAATGAATAAAGTATCGTCGTCGACGCTGCCATGGCATGCAGTGACAATGGCTCGGAGATTCTGAGACTTCAAGTTCCATTCTCTGTTCCTGTTGTTGTCGCGTTTATGGGATTTATGTATGCCTCCTCTTAGCGTCCCTGTGTGTCCAGAGGCAACAGTTCAAGGGAATTGTCAACGCGTCGCGTAGCAGTCAAAATCGGCATCAAAAATTGAGATCGGTAACAAGATCAGCAGAAGCTGAAGCATTCGAATACGCAACGAGAAAAGATCCAAGCGCTAACAAAACCAAATCGTTCGCCATTCCGTTCCTTGTACAACAACAACAACGATGATTCCTTTAACTTTTTTCCCTTTTGTCCATGCTAAACAACAATCATATTTTTTGCTTTGGCTCAGAACTAGAAGCATATGCTAAAAGCACAGTGAGATGGCATAAAGTTAAAAATTGTTTCGAATGCCTTCTTTTGGTTTTAAGAAATTCTGAACCAAAATAAATTTGTTAATAAAAATATTATATAAAATGTATAAAACTGTGTTCCTGGTATTTAAAAAAAAGATTATATTAAATAAAAATAAATATAAAATAAACTTTTAAATTGAGAAATTTCTCTCAATAAAAAAATAAAGATGTTTCTTTTAGCACTTTAAACAATCTTTAACCACTGTGCCTTAACAATTTATGTTGAAAAAATATAATATACAAAATCGCTTTGCGAGTCCAACTCCAAAAATAAAGAGGAACAAACTGTATATGATTGTGATTCTTCACGCTGAATTGAAAGAAGCTGCAAAACGGATAAATGGCAAATGCCATTTGCAGTTGCAGAATCAACGAGATTTCTATCATATTTTGCATAGAATGGATTCGATTAGGCAGCAACTGTGTGTATGTGTGTGTGTAGATGTCATACATATGTAGGCACACGAAATGGCATGGGATGCATCGATGGCATCCCATCTCTCGCTTTGCAGAACTATTCTAATATTTCACTTGGGCAAAAAGAGAGAGGAGAGGAGGAGAAATTTAAATCTTTGTGGCTGCTGCTGTTTTAACAAACACGTAAGCTAATAACGCAACCGACGAAGACAATGCGACGCCTCTCAACTAAAGGCGATCACTTTGTGCCCCCAAGCACACACACACACACACACATACACACAGTGCTCCCCAGACGATGCCGATGCCTTTTGTATGTTTTTTTTTGTTGCCTTGGGGCAACACTCCAGCCGCATTGCCAGACAGCGTGTCTGTGCCGCTGGAAGACAGCGAGGCTCTGAAGCTTTGGCTTTGGCTTCGGCTTCTGCCGCTTCATTTATGCAGCTGCTGCCTGCTTTTTGTTGAAGCTTTGTTTGTTGAACAATTTCTTCGACACCTTGTTGCCCGTCAGGCGATTGAGACGAAGTCCATATGCATTCGAATGTGTGAAAAATGAAAATCCATTTTTGGCAACATTTGTCCGCCGACAAAACCATCCCAGAAGGCACAACGAAGAGAAGATCTTTGCCGACTTGCATACTTTTTCCTTACGTACTTGCAAGCCAAACTGTACGAAGACACATCAAAAACTGAGTAATATTTATGATCATTGCGATATATCTCTCGCTCTCGCTCGCTCTCTTGTCGCGTTTGACTTCGGCTGTTTTGTAGTTGGAATGCGGTTCCTGGCTGCACTGATTTACAGATATGTCAATGCGATGCATAAAAAACGAACGATATTTATTCGTGGAATGCCAAGGGTATACAAAGCGTTTCGATATTTGAATGCGTTTCGCAAACCTTTTTCTAGGAAATTTTTTGCTTCTCAAGCTCTAAAATAAAGTGCAATTTGATGATAAGTGGATAATATGCTTAAGTTGACATTAACTTTAATCACAAATATGGCCCGCAGTTATGCAATTGACTTGTCTGAGACACAACTGTCATTTACAGCAACACTAAATTGTAGCTTCAGGGCTAACTCCTATGGATTTGAACAGGCAACGCCTTCATGGGTGGTAATCATCCCACCCTCTGTTTTCGTTGCATGTCGAGGACGAATGTCAAAAACAATAAAGAAGGCGAACAAAAATTTTTATTGAAAATGTATAATTGAATGGCGAAAACACACACCTGAGGCAGCCCGCCCAGTGGCGCCCCCTTCAGCATCTGCATTGTGTAATTGAATTTGACATTCGATTAGAGCACGAAATAACAAAATGACTAAAGAACAGTTAGTTGGAGTATGTCGCCTGTCAGGCAGGCATACTTATAAGAAAAGAACATTAAGTTAGCAAATGAGAAGATGGGCAATAAGTAACAAAATAATTGAACAATTATGTCCAAATGTCCGGCTGCCACTCATTATGATAGACAAAACACGGCGTCTAACTGACGGGCCTAGCTAGTGTACGGAGGTTGAGCTTAATGCTGGAAAGGACATTCATAATTACCTCGGGGTATTTGGGGAATAATTTGCTCGTCCATCCCATCTGCTCATTTACTTTACACCCACACCAACCACCCCCTTGAGTTTTTGTCTAATGGCGGCACAAAAGCACAATGGACAAAGCGAAAAAAAAAAAACGGAAAAAGGAAAAATTCTGTCGGGCCAAAGTGTCGTCGCGGCCAGATTTCTTTCCCTTCGACCCCGATTAGCCGACCGCAGGCCCTAACACCCACACACTGACCAGTCCTTTCACCCCCCTCCATCAAATTCTCTCTACGGTTCGTGGCTTAATGAGCTAGATTCTGTTGCCTGAAGACGACGACGACGAAGCCATCATCAGCAGCTTTTCTATTTTATTTTTTCTGTTTCTCTGCTATTGCTTTGTGCGCGTTTTTCTTGCCCTGCCAACTGAAAAATGTTATTGGCCGCAATTTATATGAAAACTGCGAGCACGTACCACATTTCTTCAACCTCCCCCCCACCCTACACCCCCTCGTCTGTTTGAGTCGGCCAACAATAATTTGGTATCCGCCCCGCAAAACGAAAATGAGCAAATTTTCTAAATGAATAAACTTTGCAGGCAGCAGCAGCAGGAGCAGGAGCAGCCGGGAAAACAAAGGGCGCATCTCGATGTCGCCTCGCATCTCATTGTCAGCATCTCTGATGAAGCTGGAGGTGGAAACAGGCAGATGAACATAGCTAAAGCTATGGAGCTGAAGATAAAGAAATATTACCGGCGACGGTGGTGGACAGCGTCACGTTGGCTACGTGAGCACAGATAAAGAGAGACAGAAAGAGAGAGACGGAGAGAGATCCTGGCTAATTCTCATGACCTCGCAAAAATTAAGAAATTAAAAAATTGCTTTTGCCATTTGCTGACGTCGCGGAAAATGCACAGGGTGCTTTTGGCATTTCTTGCCGAATTGGATGGGCTCCAGTCTGGCAGTTGAATAATTGCATTCCGCCTGATGATGATGAGGATAGTCGAGCTCCCCCCAGCTCTCATTTCTGCACACAATAAATGTAGATAAATGTGCAGTATAAGTAAAGGTATATAAGTACATATACGTATAATTAATATAAGTAACAACATATACATTATTTCTGTTGCATACTTTGCGGTGCTTCAGGAAAATCCAAAGTCATAGCAAAATAGTTCAATTGTGGTATACGCAACTTATTTATGCTGCCAAACCTTTCGCAAAACAACTAAAACTAGATTTCTGAGCAGCGACAAGACCATACCGAAAATATTATAAACTTCAACTCAATTTAAACTTTTGCCATTAAAGTGGGTGAATGGAAGCCACTTACCTTGCTTAACTGTTATGAGTGAATGGCATGTATGTAATTATTTTTCGTTACTGAACACTGAACACTGAACACTGAATCAGGACAATCTGGCCAGGCAGGGTTCATCATTAAATAATAATAATACCCCCCCCCCCCTCTCTTTCTGACTATTTGCAGTTTAATGGTAATTTGTTACGCCTAAACGTGGGCACGCGTCCCTAATCTGCTAGTCCCCCCTTTCTGTCCTATACCTCTTGTAAAAGAAACTAACTTTGCAACTAACCGCAGGTAGCACGCAATGGCCAAGGACGAAGTATTTCGTGACTTTATGGCTGACGTGTCGCGGTTGTGTCGATGTCGACGTTGGGTGGGGGAGTAGAAGGAGGAGGAAACTCATAGCTGTCAGTTTCTTGATTGACTTGGGACTGTCTCTCTCTCCTCACTCTCTCTTCTGATGGTGGTGGTGGTGTCTCTAGCCACCCCTTGTTTGCATATTACTTAATGGCGTTTGCATTTGAAGTGTGCCAGAAATTACCTGTCCGCTGGCAATTAACTTTTTAACTCATTTTCTGAAATTGCCGCACGATATATTCATCGTTATACAGTATAGAAAACAACAAAAACTTTTGAACATGTTTAATTTTCTACGTGAATAAACAGTGAATATTCTTGTTATATGTTATATTATTATATTCCTCTTCATAGATGTTTTTCCAAGTGCAGTTTGTTGGCTCATAAACGCGAATGCGAGTTTGGGTCGAGGTTTTGGGCTGAGACGATCAATCAGCAAACCGTTATGTTCACCTCCCCACCCGCAGCACTAGACTAGTCAACACTGTTTTCAAGATGGGTTCGTGATTTGCTTGTGGCCACCCAACAGCTCCCTGCCCCCTTTCCAATGGCCACCCGCAACAAGGCAATCAGAGCATATGTTAATTCAAGTGGAATTAATTGTTTCCGGTGTTTAAGTTTTTCCGCAAAGCAAATTTTCATTCATTCAAGCTGAAGCGCTGAGTGCCTCCTCGACTCGATTCAACCCGCTGCGGCATGGCCTAAGTACCAGCTCCTTGGTGCTCCTTGGCCTGCTGTTGTGGTTAACCGAGGAGCCAACCAAACCGCGTCACGAATACCAAGCAAACACCCCCTAACACACACACATGACATTCGCCTCCTGCTTTTGGGTTAGTTTTTCTTGTTGGGCTTCGATGAATTTTTGACTTTTATATATACAATTTGATTTTGAATTGTTGTGGTCGACTTTGTTGTGCATTTAATGAGGTCAGCCTTGTGGAAGCAATTTCTACACCGCTTACCTTTATACCTGTGTCTATATATGGCAAGGAAATAGGTCGAGGAAATATTTGATTACAAACGTCCAGTCGTATATGAAAATAAGATTTCTAAATTCGTAAAGGTTGTTGAGTTGCTTTTACCATATGTTTAAGAGTGATTACATATGTATATAATATAGAAAGTTGATTGTCCTTCAGTTTATCAATTATGGCTCTAAGGGAAAATCTAATTTTAAGGTATTGTTAATAAGGTCATATTGGCAAAGATTATGTAAATCTCCAGTTATTATTTCAACGGCAATGAAGCACCTATATGAAGAGTTTTCTTCAACTACACGGATAAAGAAAATCTCGGCAAGGAATCGGTCCGATTTTATTAAGGAAACCTTTTAGGAAAAAAATCTATATGGGCTTAGGTTTGACCGAAAAACCATATCAATAGAAATTTTTTTTAGAATGAAGCTTCAAATAAATTATACATTTTATTTTTTATTCCATTTTTCCATTTTTCGATGGTATATTAAAATCTGCCGCCCTTCAATATTTGTAATATATATTAAATTAAAATTTCTTTTGGCATTAATACCTTTGCCGTTGGCTTAATTGGAATTTTAATTAGTGAAAATGTATTAAATTGTATTCAACCGTTACACACACACACACGTACACACACACACATCGTTTCAAGCCGCTTAACTCTTTCACATGTCGCAAATTCCTTTTCATCATTTTCCTTCGTTTTATATCGGCATCTTTGTATTAAATACTTGCAGTATGTTGTGGAGACTGAGAGAATGGCATTCGATAAAAGCGAATCGACTGCATGGTTAATTGTGATTGATTTCGTTGTCTGCAGTTTGATGTGCTTTTAATTAAACTTTTAGTGATATGCATAAATACGACCAAGAAGAGAGCGAGTATAGGTTGACGATTGATTGTATCCCCATTACTGACATATCGACTTGCTTTTTATTATATTTTTCGCGTATTTTAAATGTTATTGAGTGCAACGCTTCACTTGCGAATACCGATGAAAATCTCTTGCTCTGTTCAAATGGATAAAAATAAACAAATTTTGATGTGAAGCCAACTGGAAGTCGATCCACATTTTGCACCCCTTTAATAAGCAGGCAACAAACCTACCCTGAGAAACCCTTCCCAGCCTCTGGCTTATTGTCACTGATGATCGTTTGGCATTGTCTCCGGCTCTTGTTTGCACACATGTCATACCGGAAAGTTTTGACAAATCACTACAAGCGTGTTAATAACTGCCGGAACACAACGCTTCGCAGCAAACCAAACAAACAAAAAAAAACACCCCATTTAAAAAATATATAGCACGCAGAAAAAAGGATGCGCTTTAAACAGTTATAAATGAGACATATTGCAGATGGATGATAATAACATACGGATAGTTGTTCAATCTTCAATGTGTAGCTAAATGCACACATTTGACATTTCAATTGATTAGAAAGCAGATGTCAGCTAAGAGATTTACGAGTGTGATACTAAAAAAAGGAAGAAATATGTTATATGTTGAGTGGGTGTATCAAAATTATTCACTTGTTAACAATCAATATGCAATGTTTAATGAATTTTTTTTTTACCTTAGAAAAAAAACTTCAGAAATATTTTCATGCATATTAAGTTAACTAACAAATCTAAAGAGGACAAAAAATCCTTCGCTAAAGTGAATATTTATACTGTAATACAGAAATCTTTATTAATGAAACCAAATTGTAGTATTCTGGAAATGAATTCGTTATAAAGTCAAACTCGTTATATGAAAGAATTTTTGTTGGAAGTTAGACTGTAGTAAAACTTATCCTATATTTAATATTTATATTTTTGCTCTAACATGCTTAAAAGATAGGGGCTTTCATTGTACATTTTTCAAAAAAAATATATAAAATATTTCGCAATAAAATATATACTAAAATTCGCTCAACCTTGTCTTCCTAATTGCCTTCACTAAAAATTCTATTTGAATCGAACAGCCAATTTCTGGACATAGTTTAATTTAATTACATACGTTAAAATTGCTTTGCAAATGGCAAAACATTTATTTTAATATTCGCACAAAATAATAAAAATGACTTCAACTAGAAGGGGTGACGGGTTTCCAGTTGACAATGTTTTGCAATTTCACAATTGAAATGCAACATTTGATTTGAGCTTCAGACTAGAGAGTTATTGAGGTGCAGTTTAGTCGGCTGCCTGTATGGAACACTGCACTGAATCTCTGTTTTATTTTCCTACTTTTTTTTAGAGCAGTTATTGACACGTACCAATTGCCCTCCATACCTCCTCCTCCTCCCTCTCTTCTTCTTTTTCAATGACCATATGCGGGACACAATTCGCGCTGACGTGGCCATAAAATAGAAACCAACCAATCGTCCAGGATGCGACTTGCAACTGGCAAACTAGCCGTTGACTCACTACAGTAGTGCACTGCAAAAAACGAATAACATTGTTGTATTTATTCAATTTTTAGGGATATTCAGGATACTGAAAGGGTTAAGGCTCAATAAACCAAAAAGAAATAAGGTCAAAAACGATTATTAAATTCTGACTGTTACTATAAAAGTCAAGTATCGAAATTTTAGGTTAATTTATTACAAAATTCTTAAAAATCTGTATCGAAAATCATTTTTAAAACATACTACTATTAATAGTACCAATATAACCTTTCTTGAATAGGTTGTAAGACTTTCACAAATAAAACTACACATATTCTAGAGTTTTTAAATAAATCTATAATTTTTCTTTGAAGTAATAATCAAATATATTTGTTTTCAGTGTTCATATGTATGGTACAATTTTATAATCTTTTTTATTTTTTTTCGTCAGATTGCATTCTTTTTTCTCCCATTCCAGTTCGTTCTGGTTGTCGATTTTTTACTCACTTTTTTTGTCATTTCTGTTTTGCCGATATTCAATTTTGTTTGACTGCTGTTGCAAGTTGTTGTTGTTGTTGCTTGTTGAACAATTTGTTCAGTTTTTCGCGCGATGTTTACATTGAAAAGCGTCCAAAGCGTGGCAATATTTCAAAACGATTTTACTCGATTCAGAGTCGAGTCGGAGCCCCGAGAGCTAACTGTCTGTCAATCACATCTGCAACGATGACTCTTCAAAATGTTGCAACTGCAGCCACCTATTCGAAATAATTGGAAGCCCAAAAGTCGCGTGCGTGACTTGCCACTCGTAATGCCTCCGGCACACTCCACACTCCCCGCTCGCCCTTTCAGTCTGTTTAAGCGTAAAATTATGAATGGGTAAAAGAGTTTAGTCGCCATTTAAGCGGATTATCGTTAACACGTTTTTGTGTGTCGTTCGTTTTCTCTCTGCCTTTGCTTCTTGAGTTCCTTTCTCTCTCTTGATTACGGGTGTCGCATTCTATGCGTAATTTGAGGCGCGTCGTTTGAAACGTGCCACGGCTCAAGTCTAATTATGAAATTAAATGCAAATTAAAAATTCCCATGGTTATCTCAAGTGTCACAAACTGGTCATATTCTGTTGCCCAGCATTGTGCTAAGCAGCCTCGTCCCCCCGCTCTCAAGAATATTAGCCATAGATGCTTCATCATTGTCCTTATCATGGTAGTTGATCGTCTCCATAATGACACAACACCTTCAAAAGGGTCTTTCCCCCATCTCCCAACACCCACGAAAAAACATTATTCAATATTTAAAGTTGCTCTCACTTCCTGTTCTGGCGCTGTGCCTCATGCTCGAGTTGATCGATGAGCTCGTTTTGGGTGCTTTGGCTGGGTTGTTGCTGGTGTTGCAGCATTGTCTGCAATTCAACCCTCCAACGTTTGGATGAACTTTTTGAAGCCCATGCCATGCCACTTGGCATGATAAATTTAATTCCGCTTCTATTTTGATGGCACTTGTCAATTCAAATACTTTTGTCATTTTTTTTTTGTTTTCGCTGCTGGCAAAGTGCTCTTGAGCCAGCTACGCCTCCCCTGTGCGACCCACTCTGCCTTCATTGTGTGCGAAAAGTTGAAGGATTTTAACGCTTTAGAGTGCCGCCCCCGCCGCCGTCGCCGCCAAGCAGGTAGACAAAGCGTCTCATCTCATTCTCAATGATGAGACCCATTAGACTTGTGCACACCTGCAAGCAAATTAATGCTGGGAAGTTGGGCAGAATGCGAAAAACATTGAGAGTCGGCTTGGTAAATTGTTTGTCTACTCGAGTTGTTGAGCAAACGCAACTTTTGCTTATGAATGCATAATTTATGTGTGTTTACTTAACGGTGACAAGAACTTTTATAAATATATACAGTTGCAAACATAATAATGGCTACCAGCAGAATTTTTTTCTAATGGAAAAATTGAAAATTGGTTTAAAAAAGAATACTTAAATGGAATAATTGCAAAACTTGATGTAAGGAAAAGCATATTTGTGGTGTTGGTATTATTTTTGATGCCGTGTTTAAACATTAATCATCTTCAAGAATTTTTCTTTCCTCATAACTTTTCACAATTGGATTTTGATACTTGAATATTGATAATTGAAAATATCTATTGCATACTTCTAGGTGAAATGTCTGCAAAGCGGATGTGAATGTTTCGTCTAGTTAGGCATTGAAGTCTTATCTGCTTTAGCTTGATGACAACAAAAAAAACAAGTACTTGCCACTTACAACATGTAAGCTGTAAGAGCATAGATTTTAGTACAAGCACAATTGGCCAAAAAGTCTGACATGAATTCCCCGGGGGGATGGCCAACGAGGGTGGACCATAAAAATGATGACTTAATATACAAAATCAGTGAAAAGAAAAAAAGAAAGAAAGAAGAAAAACTGATGTATGCCTCTTGGGAGCTGTTTAAGTTGACACAGACTCGCGCGCGATTATTTTACGCTTATTTCTATGCACTGTGGGTCAAAGTGACAGCTGCCACTTGAGTGGCAAGGGGCAAGAACAGAGGACTCTGAATCTCTTGGCGTTTATTAGTTATTAAGCGGCGTGATTTATGCCATGAATGAGGACAAACGAAAGCGCGTTCTCTTTTAAATTGGAGCCATGCTGACAGTGCAATTGGGCTGGTAATTGTGCATCTTAATGAGCTCGACTCTTCCAGTTGCCCTACCCCCCTCTCTCTCCATCTCTCTCTGTGTTTGGTGCTGCAGGACATGTGTGGTCTGTGGCACTTCACTTCACTTCATTAAAATGAGCGTGTAAAACAGTGAAATAAAATGAAATGCAGCAACAAACAACAACAAGACAAAAGACATGTTGTCCAACACATTGGTAGGAGCTATGGGGGGGGGGTTGTCGGAAGCGGATCCTTGACAAACGCCAACTGTCACATGGTGACGCCGCGTCGTCTGTCATGCAACACTTGCTCTGATTTTATTTCAATTTACATGTGCACTCGAAATGTAACCCCTCCCTAACTGACACTGCAACAATATATTCTGTTCCCTTTATGAATCAAAACTTTAAAAAAAAATGCATGTATATAAGCAATCACCCCTTACGACACCCCCCGAGTTCATTTGACTTTGCTGCCACTGTTCGCTTCTATTTGTTTATACTTATTTCATTTTTACACTACCCTCAAGCTTGCTCAAACACTCAGCTTCATCTTCATCCTCTTCATCATCGTCATCATCATCATCACTCTACAACCATTTTTCACTTTGAACTCCTTCTTGTTTTTATACCCTGAACCCATAAAATGGGTAAAAAGGGTATAATGGTTTTGTGCAAATGTATGTAACAGACAGAAGGAAGCATCTCCGACCCCATAAAGTATATATATTCTTGATCAGCATCAACAGCCGAGTCGATCTAGCCATGTCTGTCTGTCCGTCCGTCCGTCTGTCCGTCTGTCTGTCTGTCCGTCTGTCTGTATGAACGCGCCGATCTCAGAGACTATAAGAGCTAGAGACTTCAAACTTAAAACTTAAGCTCTCCTATATCATAGGCAGATCAAGTTTGTTTCGAATTTTCGATAACATTTCTGGTTTCCGATATACACATGTGATCGATAACAACAAAAATATGAATTTCAAAATTCTGAAAATGAGGTTTTGAGCTATGGCTAAAATAATGAGCATCTGCGAAAATTTGAATAAAATCGGTTAAGAAACACCGAAGATATGGCAGATTGAAGTTCAGTCATCATGCAGTAATGAAGTAAAAGTATGTTATACACAAAAATATGAATCTTGGACCCCATAAGTATATATATTCCTGTTCCTATCGATATAGGCTTAGAAACTATAAGAGCCAGAGACTTAAGATTTTACATAAATGGTGTCATTAACCATAGGCAGATCAAGCGGCAAGATGCGTGCGAAGTGGGCAAAAGTACACACGTGCAATTATGTTTCTCAATAAGGCAAAACTGTTGTTTTGGTAAGCAGCTGTCGCTGGCTTGGGTTTTTCGTAAATTTATTAAGGCTTGTAATGAATAAAAATTTGGCCGCCTTAACCCTCTGTCCGACACCAAATTTTAAACCCTTTCTTCCGACACCTATTCTTCCTTTTCTAAAGGGAAGAGGGTTTTTTGCTTCATAGATCGATAGCCAATGAAATTTTAGAAGGGTACCTGAAAGCTCAAATCAAATGAAAAATCGGCCCACGCGCTGGTGTCGGTCGGAGGGTAACATAACCTCTTAGTACCTGTGTTAGCCAAAAAGCATATGAATGAAAAATTTAGCGCTACCTTTGGTTTTTCGGTAAACCTTAAGTAGTACCTGTGTAGGGCAAAAAGTCACTTGCACCAGCACTTCCACTTCGTAATCTGCCTGCACACGTGGGTATACTTGCCTACTTGTGGGAGTTTTTAACCAAGACCCATTAATGGGAAAGTTTGTCAATAAAAAAAGGTCAAAGGCTTGTCAGGAAAGGGCTAAAAATTAGCTTTCTTGAAAGCAATGTTGACAGTCGCTGATTTAGTTAACAGCAAACTATTGCATCGAACGGTTAAGTGAAAAATTTACTGTGATAATTTTCGTGATAATTTCAAGAAATTTAACTGTGTTTTTTACGAAATTGTTTAAAAGTGGTTCGCGAGTTAATCTTCTTCACTAAAAGGATTTGGAAAAACGCAAGTCATTTTTGATTTTTTTTCAAACCTTTAATAGTCTTTTTTAAGACTACATATCATATTTTAAATATTTTTGTTTGTTACAGATACATTTTTGTTTGTTACAGATACATTTTTGTTTGTTACAGCTGCATATATACTATATTATTATTATTATTATTTTTTGCAGCTTTAAATACCTATATTACTTGATCAACATTTTATTAGTATTTTTTACAGATTTTAATATCATTATTATTTTTTACAGCTTTATAGACTATTATTATTTATTTTTTGACCTTCCCAACACTTTCCCAATTATTTTTGACCTTTCCTTAAAAAACACTTCGCCAATTATTTTTGACCTTCCCTTGAAAAACACTTCTCTAACTATGCCTAGGGCAACTAGAGTTTCAGCAGCCACTAGGGCTCGCAGAAATAGATCCCGTAATCTTTTAAACAGATCCGACTCCGATTACGCTGAGCGGGAAAGAGTTAGCAATAGCTTATCCCAAAGAGAGCGTAGACAAGACCCAGAACATCGGACAAACGAACAGAGCCAAGACACTTCGCGCCGATCAAGCCGCAGGCAAAACACAGAATTTCGAACAATCGAACAGGGACAAGACACTGTTAGACGTGCAGTGCGCCGGACAGATTCCCCACAACGACGACTAGAACAGACTAACAATACCTTACGCCGATCAAGGCGTAGACAAGACCTAGAATATCGGGTAAACGAACAGGGCCAAGACACTGCTCGTCGTGCAGTGCGCCGGACAGATTCTACACAAAGACAACAAGAACAATTTAACGATACTTTACGCCGATCGAGGCGTAGACAAAACGCAGAATTTCGGGAAAACGAACAGGGGCAAGACACTGTTAGACGTGCAGTGCGCAGGGCAGATTCTCCACAACGACGACTAGAACAGACTAACAATACCTTACGCCGATCGAGGCGTAGACAGGACCAAGAATTTCGGGCAAACGAACAGGGTCAAGACACTATTAGACGTGCAGTGCGCCGCGCAGATTCTCCACAACGACGACTAGAACAGACTAACAATACCTTACGCCGATCGAGGCGTAGACAAGACCAAGAATATCGGGCAATCGAACAGAGACAAAACACTTCGCGTCGATCTAGACGCAGGCAAGACCTTTTGTACAGGGAAAACGAACAGCGACAAAACACCGTACAGCACGCTAATCGACGAACTAACGTAGAACAAAGAATCTTAGAGCGGGCACGGGATAGGGGTCAGAGGGCTCAGGTTAGAGACAATCCCGTCCGTAGAATTATCGAGCAAGCCCGAGACACAGTTGCTAGACGAAGTGCTCGAATTTTAGCACGAGAAGCGGCTCTTGGTGCTCAAAGAAATTTGTCACAAAGAGTTAGCCAGTATAGAAGCGTCCCTGAACATGTGTTAGCCGAACGTAGTCGTAATGCCACCCGTATTAGAGAGCAACGTGCGAATACCTCCCCTGAAAATAGAGAACCTCTGGCTAATTTAGATGCCTTAATAGTCGCTTTTAATAGAACTGTAAAGCAGGGCCCCGATCAGGTTTGCATTTGTTGCAAAGGGTTATGGTTTCCACATCAAGTGGACAAAATTTCCAAAGAAGTTGTTGAAAGCAAATGTAGCGCTGCAGACAGTAGGGACATTTTAAGCCTTTCAACACTTTTCCCCTCCTCCAATAATAAGTTTAGTTTTTGCAAGACCTGCAGCAGAAGCATTAAATTAGGCAAAAAACCAAAGGCTTCGATAACAAATGGCTTAGATTTCCCAGACCTTCCCGATTGTTTAAAAGGCTTAACGCCTCTAGAGGAACGGCTTATTTCCCCACGCCTTCCATTCATGATTATTAAGTCTTTAGGGTATGGCCGTCAAAACGCCATTAAGGGGGCAGTAGTCAATGTACCAATTCCCGTTGCCAATGTTGTAACTTCTCTTCCTAGGGCGTTCAATGAAGCTGAGGTGGTTCAAATACACCTCAAACGTAGAATGGAATATAGCCATGATTTCATGGCCGAAACCATTAGACCCTCAAAAATCGCTGATGCAATCCGATTTTTAATTAATACTGAACTCTATCAAAAACACCAGATTGTTATTAACGAATCGTGGTTGTCCTCCTTTTCAACTGACATTGTCCCTTTTGTTGCATCAGCTGAAGATAGGGAATTAGTATCTGAACTTATAGAAAGATCTGCTCAAGCCTTCAGCAACGAGCAAGAAAATGTTGAAGAGGCCCTTAATCCAGGGGGGCAAGAGACATTGTTAGAAAACGTCCCTACTGAAAATGTTGCAGTCCAAAGAATTGTCATGGCACCTGGGGAAGGTCAGCGTCCTTTGGACATGATTGCAGATTGCGATTCCGAGGAGCTGGCCTTCCCCACTATATTCGCTGGTATTAAAAGAAAATGCACTGAAAGTTTTACAACCATAGTAAGGTCTGAGCTTAGGAATTTTGATAGAAGAGGTTGTAGAACCGATAAATTATTTCTTAACTTTAAAAAGTTGGAAATGATTAATATTCGGAACAATACTTCCATTTGCTTGCGCAAGCACAGTGCCACTCAAGGCATTTCCGCAGCAAACGCCCTTAATGAAGAGCATATCAACAATTTGATTCGCCACGATGATGGCTATAGGGTTTTGAAGGGTATTCGCACGTCGCCTGCTCATTGGGAATCCGAGAAAAAGAAAGTTATGGCAATGATTAGGCAGTTTGGTCTTCCCACATTTTTTATTACCTTTTCCGCGGCTGAGACAAGATGGGGGGAACTTTTGGTGATATTATCTAAAAATGTTGATAATTTAGAAATATCAGAAGATCAAGCTTCAAATTTAAATTTTAACGATAAAGCTCGTCTGATTAGAGCCGACCCAGTAACCTGTGCTCGCTACTTTGATTTCCGATTTCGACAACTTTTAAAATTAATGAAAAGGGAGGGTGGGATTTTTGGTACTTATAGAGTCTTTAAATTTTATTGGCGGGTCGAGTTTCAGCAAAGAGGCTCACCACATATTCATGGCATGTTTTGGCTAAAAGATGCCCCCAAATTTGATATAAACGACCCATCAAGCATACCCCCAGTAAAGTCCTTTATTGATGAATTTATAACAACAGATACAACTAGTCCGGATGTAGCTCCCTTTCTCGAGTATCAAACTCATAATCACGGGCATTCATGTAGGCGGGAAGTAAGGGGAAATAAAATTTGTAGATTCGGTATACCATACCCTCCCATGCCCCAAACAGAGATTCTTTTCCCTTTAGAAGATGATGCAGAAAATTTAGATATGCATCGCAAAAATTTTGAAAAAATTCAAGCCCTTTTAGAATATCCGTTTGATCGTGAAAATATAGAGCGTCTTAGCGATTTTGAAAACTTTTTGTCCCACGATCAACTTAACCTCAGTTACGATAGCTATACAAAAGCCCTAAGGTCAAGCATTAAGAAGCCAAAAATATTTTTAAAGCGAACGCTTGCGGCTATTAGGCTTAACGCTTACAACTCTCACCTTCTCCAACTGCAGCGAGCAAACATTGACATCCAGTTTATTTTAGACCCCTATGCTTGCTGCAGTTACGTGGTTAATTATATTAACAAGTCTCAGAGGGGAATTTCAAAATTAATGCGTGATGCAGTTAGCGAGGCTAGCAGGGGCAATGTAACTATCAAGCAAAAGTTACAGCATATTGGACACAAGTTCATTTCTGGTACGGAAATATCCGCCCAAGAAGCTGTTTACTGCTGCCTAGGTATGCATCTGTCCGAGAGCAGTAACGCAGAAATTTTTATAAATACTTCATTGCCAGAGCAACGGGTTAGAATCCTTAAGTCCAGGGCTAAATTACAAAATCTACCCGTTGACTCAACTGATATATTTGAATTAGGACTTTTAGATCACTATGTTCAGCGCCCCGTCGCTTTGGAAAGTACATGCTTAGCTGATTTTGCAGCTTTTTATAGCTATAGCAAAAGGCAAAGTGGTACTCGCCAAATTATTGATGATGAGAATGATATTGAAACTCCCCAGTCTTCCCAATTATTAGTTTACGCACTTCGCGATCGTTCTGGTTTTATTAAAAAGAGGCAAAGTCCATGTGTGATCCGATACAGAAGGTACAATTCAAACACTGACAGAAACAATTATTTCAGAGAACTAGTTATGCTATATGTACCGTGGCGGGATGAAAACTCTGAACTAGTTAATCGGGATTGCGAATCGTTTTGCAGGGATAATCGGGATCTGGTTGAAAATAATCGTAAAAAGTATAACTGTTTGGACGACGACGAACTACAGGACGCACTAAATAATGCTATTCGGGAAGAAAATGAAGATATTGTCAATAGCCAAGAAGCAGTTGACAATAACTTTAGAGTCTTGGGGTTACCTGAAATAGATCCTCAGCTTAATGTTTTAAATGTTGATAGCCATGATACAGACGAAAATTTGGGAGATAATAATGTCCGCTTAATAAAGCTACCACCATTAATTTCAGCTGAGAGCTTAGCGGATATTGTTAGATCCCTTAATTTAAAGCAGAAACAATACTTTACACACGTTTTGCACAATGCCAACAACAAATCTGTGTACCACGAATTTGTTGGAGGTGGTGCTGGCGTGGGTAAGAGTCGTCTCATATTGGCAATTTATCAGTCCCTGTCCGCCTTTTACAATAGCAAGCCTGGAGCAGATCCGACTTCAGTTAAAATTCTTTTATGTGCTCCTACGGGAAAAGCAGCTTTTGGAATCAGTGGCTCAACTCTGCATTCCATGTTTTCACTACCAGTCAATCAGTCTGGTTCAGATTTGAGGGCCTTAAGCCATGATTTAGTAAATACATTGCATTCAAGGTTAATCGACCTTAAACTCATAATTATAGACGAAATATCAATGGTGGGTTCCAAAATGTTTGCTCAATTAGATGCCCGCCTTAAGCAAATTTTCAAAAATTCTTCTCCATTTGGTGGTATTTCTGTCATTGTTTTTGGGGATTTACGACAGCTATCACCAGTAGGTGATCGTTGGATCTTTGAATCCAACTCAAATGATCCCTACAGTGTAATATTTGGTTCGGCTCTGTGGGACCTTTTTAAGTATTTTGAGCTTACTGAAATTATGCGACAAAGGGAAGACCAGTTATTTGCTTCTGCCTTAAACAATATGGCATCGGGTCTTATGACAGCCGATGATATAAGTCTTATCCGCTCCCGCACTTGTCAGTCATCGGACGTACCCGATGATGCAATTCATCTTTTTAGCACAAATGCGGCAACAGATTCATTTAATATTACAAAACTAAATTCTATTCCGACTGACCAACATTTTTCTACCGCTACTGACTTTATTAAAGCTACACATTTAAATTCGACTAGCAGACAAAAAATATTAGACGCTGTCCGTAACTTTAGACCATCCGAGACACAGGGGTTGTGTACGTCACTTCTTTTAAAGACTACTGCCAAATATATGATAACGGTTAATATTGATACTGGAGATGGATTAGTTAATGGGGCAACTGGCATTTTAATGCACGTAGATTTCGATGGTACCAATCCAAATACTTTATGGATCAAATTTTTAGAAGAAAGTGTGGGAATACTTGCTCGGGCAAAGTGTGCTCATCGCACAGAACCTTCTTGGACACCAATCCAAAAAATAGTTAAAAGTTTTCAATATAAAAGAAACGAACAAGTAAATATTGACCGTAGGCAATTTCCAGTTGTACCAGCAGAGGGTATAACTATACATAAAAGTCAGGGGGCTACATACAGCAAAGTGGTGGTTCACACCTGTCCGCGAATGCAGCGTGCTGCAATATACGTAGCTTGTAGCAGGGCAACAACAGCAGCGGGCTTATTTATTATTGGTGACTTTGTAGCTCCCAGACCTCCTAAAAATGATGACAAGGTTCAAAATCAATTGCACTTATTGCGGACAGAAAAAAAACTTCATACACATTTTGATCATTTAATTAACAGTTCCACCTTAGATATTCTTTTCCATAATACAGAAAGCCTCCATTGCCACATTGAAGATGTCAGAGCAGACAAGGTAATGCTACAGTCGTCCGTTCTTTGTTTCGTTGAAGCCTCATCGTATGGAAACGAAAACATTGATATTCCCGGGTATACTATTGTTGTCCGTCTGGATTGTGAGGTGGTGCCTAATGAAGTGCGAGCTAAGAGGGGAATCGTCATTTACGTAAGGAATGAACTGGTTAATAATATTTCAAATTGTTTTTGCGGTAGAAAAACATCTAGGTCGGCCGTTTTCGAATATGGTGTTCTTCAATACAAATCTGTTGGGCTTATGGTTGTATATAAAAGTCCGACGTATCCTTTATCAACATTTAAATCTGAATTTGAGAATTTATTTCAGCAGTATGGTTTCCTGAGTAACAATTGTATAATATTGGGGGATTTTAATTTATGTTTGATTAAATTTGACAGATGTGGACCTGTTTATAACGAACTTGTCAGGAGAGGATTTAGGTGCTTGCTCGACTTGAAAACGTCCACTACCAATTGTAACACTCACATTGATTGGGCCTTTTCAAATATTTCCAGTGGGGAAATAAGTGCCCAGACTTTCGAGACAGTTTACAGTTACCACAGCGCGATATCTTTAAGTATTAAGGACTTTGAAATTTAACTTTGTATATTACTTAGATAAGTGTAAAATTATGATTTGTATATAAACTATTAAAAATTCTGGTAACAATAAATCTTTTCAGCAATAATATAATCCAACCAAAAATAAATCTTTAAAGATAATAAATTTAAATATACAAACTAAAAACGATGTCTTATATTTATTAAATATTTATTACAGCTGGGTTCAGGGTATCTTCTAGTCGGGCTCACCCGACTAGAGCCTTCTTACTTGTTTGTCTATGTGTGTTTGTGTCTTCTCAGGTTACTTTGTTTTCTTTTGCGCTCTATTGTTTGTTTTCATTTCCGTTTCACTTTTCGTTTTGCACTTTTTTAAATTCAATTGCGGAGTGCCACAACCCCCACAACTCCCTAACGTAGTCACCCCTTTTTTTCTGTTTTCCCTGCTGAACTCCCCCTGCGGCTAATAACTGCGCCGCTGACGCCTCAGTTCCTTCCTTCCTTCCATCGCTTGGCCTTTTACGTGCCGACAAATTATGGTTTTAAATTTAAACACAAATTTGTCAGCAACTGGCAATTGCACTCTGCGTGTGTTGTCCAACCCTATAAATGGGGTGTTAACTTCACAAGCTCCGTCCAACAAACATTCTGTCAGAGAGAAAATGATTGATTAGCAACGCCTGTTGTATGGGTTAAGCTAAAACGAAGCGTAGTCTAAAAGTTATTAGTTTTATTAAGTGTTGAGATTATAAGAAAATCAAAAATAAAAAAAATATTTTGGAAATTATTTTTATAGAAAAGAAATGTTAAAAAAATATAGCTATAACAATTATTTAAACGGTGTGATTTTATAATTTTACAAAAATAATTTAAAAAGTCAACAATATTCCCGTGAAGAAATTTTTTTAACATAATATATAAATATACTATGGTAAATCTAATAAAATTTTATAAATCACACCATTAGTCTAGGTAAAAAAGTTAAATAAGCCTGAATTCTTTGAAGCTACGTAACTTTTGTAAATAAATAAATTCAAATTTTGATAGTCTAGAAACATTTTTGAAGGTATGAAATCAAAATATATACATATAATAAAAGTTCCTGCTTTTCTAGTCCACAAATATAATAACATATTTTAAATCAAATTTCATTTACTTTTATTTGAATAATATATTAAAGATTTAATTTCTTTATCCATAAAGTATTTCTTTTTAGCAATCAAATAATCATGCGGCAATAAATACTACCAGAAAATCCATGAGAACATTAGGAACTCAGATTCACAATCTTGAAACTTTTCATTATCAACATTAAGTGTTGCCTTCTAAGCTTTAAAACAAACATAACTAAAAAAAATAAAATATATTTCAACGCTAAAGCTGAATCATTCCCGTGTTCGTGTTACAGTTAATCCTTTTTTTTTTTTGCTTTGCTTTGTTTGATATAATCCCGCACGTGCGCTGAGATTGTAGACAGTGTTTACAGTGTTTTGACGATGGCTCTACCCTAAAAGCGGAAACCAAAAACGACGCCAGACGATTTGTGTTTGACGCCCTTTACCTCGTTCATATTGTATTGCTTCCTTCACACGGTTAGGCGGATCAAGCAAAGGCGGAGGAGGGAGAGGGAGTTGATGGGACAGTTGCGCTCCATTTGTCATTTTCATAATGGTCGCAAAAGTCAGCTCGAGATCCAGATCCAGAACGGAGCGTGTCGGCAATGTGATATCTCATGGATTACTAGACAGAAAACAGAAGCGATACACGTGCCCGAAGATCACAATCAATTGATACACGAATATTTATGTTAATTTAAGTCGAACGCATTAACGGCAGACAACAACAAAACGCCTTGCCCTCAACCCACCCAAGACGAACTCTTGCAAATGAAACGTAAACCAAATGTGTTCTGTTGTGAATATTAAAAATCATCGCTAGATGCTTAATCTCTTTGTTATTTATGTCTGTGTGTTTGTGGCACCTAGAAGAGAACTAAGTTCGATGGGGGTAGGGGGGAGCTGTGACTTGTCGCCTGTCACTTCTAATTTGGGGCCATCCAAGCTAAATTGATTGATTTATTTTGGCAATTATGTGCATTTGATTAAAAGTCAAAGCTCCGAAGCCACGCGGTGTTCGCTAATAATATGCAGAGGATGCCCCAAACCTCCCCTCCCCCGCCCCAGCCCACACTAGAAATAGAAGAAAGCAAACAAACATAAATCCCTGAAATATCCCACGGAGCTGAGGATTACATGGCCATGAATTGAAAACCAATTGCGCTTGGAATGAAAAATCACGCTAACAAACATGGCACAGCAGGGCGAAGAGAGAGGGGGTAGGGGAGGGGGTTTGGGGGTGGCTATACGCCTATGTCACGATTTGGACAAGGGGATTTCTTTGTTTTGGCTTTGGTTTTAATTTTGAGCAACGAATAAATTAAATCGACCGACAGTCAAAATAATTGCCGGAAATTGGTGACATTGTTGATTTTGTTTTTAGCAGTTAAAAGAAGCGAAAAAAACAAGAAAAAAAAATAGAAAAAGAACCCCTAAGCTACTCTCACATAATAAGATTAAGATTACAGCAATGGCAAACACACTGTACTTAAAAAATAAATAAACATCAACTAAATCTTTTAGAAAAATGTTGGAAAATAAATGGTTTTGTTCAGCGAAGTTAGCAAATGCAAAAAACAAACATTTTTTTAAGAAAAATTAGATAAGAATTTGATATCTTAAAGGCTTTCAAGAAATTTTAAGCCTTTGTCCAGATATTTTTTTTTTTTTCTCAGATAAGTTTTTAAAATTTGACAAAATAATCTAGAAACTAAGGGAGATCGGTCTTTACAATTTTTTTTCTTATAAATCTCTAATTTATTTGTGATCATACTTCTAAGGTTCAAGTCCTGTCCACATAAGTATTTTCTTTATAAAAATCATATCAACTATATCGGTTTATTTCGGTTTCTTATAACTTTATGAAGTAAAATATGTTTATTTCTTATGACTCTAAGGAGTTCTCAAAACTTTCTCTCCTTTAACATGTTATACTACCGTCAAATGTCTACACTTCGCCCCCTTTACCCAATTATTCATTGGACTTCCTTACAAATCAAAATAGTCTTGCAATAAATTAAACAAGCGGTAATTATTACTGCCTCCAAATGTTGCAGCTTGTTGCCTTGCACTCAAACCGACTCTGCTTCCAGTACGTAGTACGTATGTGTGTTCTCCACCTTTACTCAATCCACAAAGAAAAATGTAAATGAGTCTCCAGCGACTAATAAATTCGCAATTACACTTTCAAACTTGACCAACACACACACATACAAATACATACATATGAGGTCCCGAGCTCAGCTCATAAAACAGTGCAACAAAAGCCACCCTGGCACCCTCATCGTATGTGTGTGTTTTGCTACTCGTCCTGATGGCCAGGCAATAAACTAAAAAGCATAAATTTTTTGACGTCAGAATCATGAACTACCAGCACACCCCCAAACTATGGAAGAAGAGGGTAGCATTTAGTTATTTTCATTCCAATATTTGTTTCACGCAATTCCGTGTTACGAGACATCATCGAGTCAAGAAATGAAATGAATGAAAAAATCAAACGGAAAACACGAAAAATCACAATTATATCCAAGGGTCGTCGCCCACTTGAACCAATGTCCAATTATTTCTAGCGCTGATGGCACAAATATATATAAACATCTGTGACCTCGGCAAACAAGCGTGAAAATACGACCTCTGACTTCTACTCTCGCATTTGTTCCGACTGCTTGCGTCAAGTGTAAAAGATTGATATCGTGACATATCATATGGTCATCGTTCAACCTACTCTTAACGCTTTTAATAAATGTAATTGAAGGTCTGAAGAACTTCTAAGTGCTGCAGGGAGTTTTTAAAAACAATTTAAAGTTAAAACTTGAAAATAAAGAGGAAATATATTTTTGTGAAAATTTTAGATTGTTTAAGACTGTATTTTTGTAAGCCAGCAGGGACGAAATTTTTATGAAAATCATGCTAGGAACTATAAAATTCCTCCGGCTACGGGATCTGTCCGTAAGTAAAGCTTTCACTGTGCACATATACATACATATTTATATAATTAGTTTCAAAAATTCAATAAATTTTATTTAATTTTCATTTTATTATTTTGAATTAAAAGTTGTTTTTGGAAATTCTTGAGTTAAGCATAAGTAAATTTTTTGGTTTAAACAAAATAATATAAAGATTTGAATACTTTTTGCGTTTCACAAGTTTATCCGTTGTAGTTTTCTTGATAATAGTTCTTAGTTTTGGGAACGGAAAATATCACGTTCCTAATTATATGAACGAATATGTATATATATGCTTGTTATCTGAAAAACTACACAGCCCTTATGAAAATAAGCACACACACACACACACACACACACACACACGTTTTGCACATGCTTGTTGTGTGTGCCTCGTTAAAATTCCAGCGAAATCACTGCGCAAAAAAAAAAAAAAAAAATTGTTACGACTTTTCAGACTCTTTCCTCATGTTTTACGATTATTCGTAACAATTTCTTTTTGCCCCGGGTGTGAGTGTATGTGTGTGAGTGTGCAACATATATACATATATAGGCAAACTCGCAACAACATTGCTGACTTTCTTGTACGTTTTATGCTTTTTTGCATACTTTCTACATACAAAAACACATACTTTAATACATGTGTATATAAGTATGTATATTTGTGTTGAATTTATGTGCGCTATTGTTTTTATGGCATGCACCCATTTTTCCATCTGCCTCCTCAGATCCAATCCGCCTCCAAACCCATTCCCATTCACCAATTCACCCAAACATTTCGAACGAAATCCAAGGTTTGCAAACGGCAGCCAAAAAAAAATCTTTATCCTTGTTGTTGTTATATGCCGTTGTTGCTGTTGGTGGGGTGTACGTGTGTGTGTGTGTGTTGCCTTTGCTGTGGCACTTTTCTGCAAATTATGGCACATGAGGCACACAAGAGCTTGCCTCGTAGTCAGCATTATGCATGATCCTTTCGTTCTTATATGTACCCAACAATCTCCCTCTAGCTCTCCTTGTCTCTCTCTGTATCAGATTGTGTTGCCACTTAAGCTGCTTATGTGCCACATACATACATACATACGTACATACATAGTAATACATAAAATAAAAAGAAAATCCTCGCATAACGAGCATTTCCTTCTGCCATATTTGCGTTATTTTATTATCATTTTTCTTTCGTTGTCGTCATTCGCTTACAAGCTTCAACAAAATGGCGTCGTCACGTATGTGTATGCGTGGGTGGGTCGTTGGGTGTATGTGTGTGTGTGTATGCGATTTTATATCTGTCAGATATGAGTTGCCATAAACTGAAACCAACATTTACGTAAGTATATATATATATGTATGTATGTTATGTATACGTTGATACAAATCCAATTTTCTTGTGCGCCACAATAAAAGTTGGCCCTGTTTTGTTTGTGGGGGGAGGGGGTGTGGCATGGGCTGATAAGCGTTGAAAATGGCGAACTGCCTTATGAGGCGATTTAACGGGATTCCATGTGCTGATTATGGGCATAAATACGAAACTCCCCGCACTCCAGCTCTCCCACTCCCCCGCCACCAAACAAACCAACGCACACCAAAAAAAATTTAAATAAACCGATAAACGAATCTTTGAGGAGGAGAAGGAGGAAGAAGGAACGAAAAGTTGTGGTTGTTTTTGTTGCATGCCCCAAACAGATACAAACAAGCAAACTGCTTTAATTAAACTTGCTAAAAGCAGAAGAAGAAGTGGAAAAGAAGAAGTGTATAAGAAGTCATCGCCCAGGATCAGGCTCCACGCTCCACATCCACGCATCGCTTGTTTATGACCCGCAGCGGGCACAACGATCTGATACAATATCTTCACCTGACACGGTCGCCAGCAACGGCAGCCAGCAGCAGCAGCTTTAGGCCAGGTTCTCTCTCCTTGCCACTTTGTGGTGACAATTTATGACGTACAACATTGGCGCGCAACAAGAACCAGAACAACAACAATCCAAAACAACGTCACGATCTTGGTAGCATCATGAAAGATGCAAATGCAAAAGGCAAGATGTTGCTGTTGCTGTTGCCGTTGCTGTTGCATGGGGAGATGGCCAATGGGCCGGCAGCGTTTATGAAAATCATAAACATTCGCCGACGGCTGCAAATGTCATCCGAGCAACGAATATGCATTTTAATAAAATATCCTAAAAGCCATATAAATCACATACAACAACAAGCCAAAAGATACTTTTCTGACCTCTCCGAAGATTTGGCATGCCTTCTTCTTCTCGTTTGTTGTCACAGCAAACAAAGTTTAAGGAAGTGTTGATTGCGGTAAGAACCCTTTTATGAGTATGCAAAAACATGGTTAAATGTATTGTATTTGGCCTGCAGCTAATTGCGTTTTTATCGACCAATAACGGTTTGTTTTGCTTAGCTTCCTGTCTTAAGTAGATGCTTATAATATTATAGCTTAATGACTTTATTATGGGAGAAAGCAATGAAAAGAACTCTTTGGGATATTTAACTAGTTTAATTTGGATGTTTTTATAGATTTGACACAGATGTTTTAAGTAAAATCGATAAAATTTCATAAAGAAATTATAGAAAAGCGAACAAAAACTTTTTATTATATAAAGAATCAATAGTAAAATCTCTATAATTCTTTAGATAGATCGAAAAAATATTTGATTTATAGCTTATGCATTTTCACAAGAATCATTCAACACATTAAATTAGTTTCACCAGACATTTAAGATATTTTAATATTTATTAAGATATTTCAAAACATTTTTAATGATGATCGAGGTAAATTGTAAAACAAAAAATCTAAAACAATGTTAATCTTAAGTAAAATGTAAAGAGGAGAATTATTGTTATAGAGATAAGTGTAGGATAGAATTTCATTAGCGCTTAGAATTTCCTTATAAAGAAAATAAAAATAATAATAAATTACTTAAAAATAAGAAACAACAATTGTTTAATTAATCTAGTTAATGTTAAAGATATTAAGTTTGTGTTAAGTATGAAGCATTTACTTTCTATTGTATTAAATATAAAAATCCATACTGAAACCCTGAAACGATGTTGCTTAACCCACAATGGAAACAACCCAAAAATCCAACACAAGGCAGTCCAAGCATCCAAACATTTGATAAGCATTAATAAATGCAAACTTCCGCTCTGCCATTTGGGGTTTAAGCTCAACTGATTATGTGCAATTTAAGCTTAAATCATATACAAATGCGGCAAAACTTGATGCGTCAAAATGTCAAATCTGACTTTTTTAGTCTAGACTTGAGCAGCCGGCGGCCAAAAGTTTTTGGTTATTGTGTGTGTGTTGGCCAATTACGAAATGAACTGAACCGGCTGGCAGCAGGTTGCAAGGCTGCAAGGTTGTAGCTATAATTATGACAGTTGACGGGCAGCCAAAAAGTGAATGAAAGAGCGCAGAGAACCGAACAGAACCCTTGTCAAAATAAAAGAATATTTAATGATTTTGATGCTTTGGCCAAAAGTTGTAGTTCTCGTGGCATTTAATGATGATCTTGACACATTTGTGAGTGCCAATTTAAATGCCAAAAAAAAGAGAGCTGGGAGGCGAGAGAGATATATATTTAATGCCTATGCAGCAGTTTGCTTGGTAAATGCTAAAAATGGGATAAAATGCAAGGCATAATCAAAACCATGGCACATTTCTGTTTGTGTGAACCTCCCCTTTCGAAAACATTTAACGATATAACACCCAAAAAGATATCAAAATCGAAATATCGTCCCCCCACTCGCCTCCTGTTCTCGGTCTTCTTGCATGCGTAAACTGCTTGACAAGCATAACAAAAACACAAAGTACATGAGGCGCCGCAAGTTGACTTGGGTTCTATGGGGTGACCCAGCAACAATTTTTATGGCGCTGCAAAAACCAACCAACCCCACTAGACCCCCTGCCTGGGCCATTCAAACATGGCGTCCTGGTCTCTGCTGATATATATATATGTATGTATGTGTGTATAAACGAAGTTTAGCAAATAAATAAAACCTTAGCAAGCGTCCCTCCTCCTTTCCCCCCATTACAGTTTTCCATCCGTTTTTCGATTGCAATATATCGCGTACGTGCCGGCATGCCATAAATATGTATGTGTGTGTGTGTGAGTGTGTGTTTGTGGCAACAACAGAAATTATATTTCTGTTTGTATTTGCAACAATTTATTTATACCCGCCCCAACACACACACAAACACACACACACATTCACAAAGTGCAAAGTCTGCCCCTATTTCTATCCACACATATACAGTATATACTCCAAATAATGGCTTATAGAAATGCTTTCAGTTATAATGTTGTTGTCACCTGTGTGTCCTGTGTGTAATGCCCAGGTCAAAAATTACTTACACACACACACACACACAAACACACACCAAGCCAAACGAAAACCGCAGTTACACTTCTTTTGAAAGTTTTTCAAGCTGCAACTTCAAGCTGCAACAAGCAACCATGCAACCAAGCAACCAAGCACCCATATTTGAGCTAGCCTTAGCCAGCTATTGTGGACACAGTTGTAAGAAGGCTTACCAAAAATAAAAGAAACTTTTATAAAAATGTGCAAAGATTGAAGTGATATAAACTCACAGACATACACATGGACTTAGATATATTCAAATATTTTTTGAGTTTATTCGTTATTGCGGCATTTAAGCATTTAATTGCTCAAAAGTAACACTTGAAAGTTGAGCTGAAATTAATCTTATAAGATATACCCATTAAAAAAAGAAAAAAAAATTCAAATACACAAGTCTTATAAAAACTTAGAAACAAATATATGAATATTTTTGTTTATTATATTTTTAAAATTTTTCAATGATTTTCGTATGATTTTAAAGAGAGAACCCCTTTTAGAGGTTAAAAACATTTTTTCATAGGTAATTTATTAAATTTTGAAATTTTTAAAGGATATTTTTTCCGAGAAACTTAAAACTTAAATAAACACGTAATTTTGAGTTTCTTTTTATTATTATTTTTTTTCTGTTTTTATATTATCAATCATTGAATTTTCTGGTGTACCTTAACCTATGGAAATATTTTTTTTTTTTTTGACAATTTAAATTTTAGACTTAATTTTTTTTCAGTGTAGGCCTTTAAAAAATATTCTCTTGGAAAAAGTACCCTGCAACAAATACGAAAATAAGGGGAAAAACGAAAAACCTTAAGCACAAATAAAGAAAACTAAGTAAAAGAAAGAGGTTAAGAAAAAATCGTAGAACACGCAAGCAAAGTTAACAAATTTAAAATGTGAAAACTTTGGCCAAACGAAAAGAGAGAGAGAAAGAGTAAGAGTCAGAGAGAGTGGGGGGAGAGAGAGCGAAACTAACCGCAGCCAACACAGAGCCAAAGAGAGCTAAAGCAGATAGAACAAAGTCGTCTGCGGCATATTCGCATCGAGTCTTTGTCTACGAATGAAAGAAAGAATGAATGCAAGGGCAGGGATGGGTGCCAAAAGGTGCAAACATGGAGTAGCATGAAGGTAAGAGATACGGGCACATAAAGCAAACTTCATGATTTGATGTACACACACACACAAATGTATGTATGTGAAAGCTAACGCTGAGATGTTCTTTGTGGTTTTTCACAACTTCTTTTGATAAACCATTTTAATTTTCCACTAAAGTGCGCTGCAGGTGAAGGCCACACCCCAAACCCTTCGCGCCTTAACATCAAAGGCCGGAAGCACACACACACACTGAAAGCTTTTTTCCGCCATTTTTTAGCTGTCGATTGCATAAGGTTTACGCCCACAGTTAAGTTCGGTTATGAAATATGATGAAATATGAAAGAATAATCCACCCTTGACTTTTTGCGCAATCGCATAAAGTGTTTTGTGCACCCAACCCCCAACCCCACCCATTCCGTAGACATATTATTCGATTTGAGCACTCATGCCAATCAAATTGCGGCATTACAAATATTATCACAACACAATGCCACAAAATGATGTGCTTTGTGGCAGCAACTAAACACTCATCAATCAAACGCATTTCAGAAAGAAGCTCAAGCAATCATCCAATCATCCAGTCCAGCATCCCCAATCACCCAATCGTCCAATCGCTCAGGCGTAATGTGCTCAGTAACAGTAAAGAAAAGCCAAGCCACAACAACAACAACACTAAACAACAACAATTTTCCAATTAAGCGACCAAAAATTTGAGCATATGATGATTATTGACGATAAGAGAGCTTCACACACACACACAGCTCCAAGCACACACACATACAGACACTCGTAAAATGTGCAAATAAATCGCACAATTGTTTTTCCCTTCCCCTCCCTCCCCCTCTACCCCCTCTCTCGACTAGTATGTGCGAGCATTGAAACTAAAAGTTATCTGCGGCCAAGCGGCCAAAACAAAGAAAAACTTTCATTTCCAATTTTCTTGATGTATTAAATTATTTACGCCCTCTTGAGCACAGGATTTTTTCTCTTTCATATGTGTGTATGTATGTGTGTGTGTGTGCGTGAATGACCATCATACATGGCAATCAGATGATGTACCATATATGTAGATACAAATATACATTTATATATTGGTTACTGTACAATGGTAGAGAATAAGATGTAAGGGTCATTAATATGTATACTACAGTGAAAGCTCTACTCGCGGACAGGTCCGATAGGCGGACATCTTCCGTAGGCGGAAAAAAGTACTGATGTTCAGCTGATGTAAAGCTCAAATTGTGTATGGAATCATGAACAACTTAGATAAGGAATAAAAATATTTTTACAAAAAATAATTTAATAAGTTTCTTTAGTTAATGATATCTGTAGTTGACAATTGAAAAGCTTTAAGCCAACTTGTAGTAAGGCTTCTTCATTGTACAATAGTTAAATTAAGGTTAATTACGCTTTTGTCAAGTTAAATGTTAATTAATTTTTTTAAATGTTTTAATTGTTTTAAATTGTTTGCTATTAATGTGATTTGTTTAAATTTAAAGTTTAATTTAACTGTTTCATGTCAAATCCGATAGTGACTAGTGCATTAATTTAAAAGTGTAAAACTCGATGCACTAGGAATATTTAAATAAAAATTAAATTAAATAAATTAAATTAAATGTTTTCAAGGCTGTCGTGGCAAGCAATAGATAATTTGCTTATGGTATAGAAGAGCTTAAGTTTCAAATCTGGAGTCTCTAGCTCTTATAGTCTCTGAGATCGGACGGACATGGCTATATCGATTCGGCTGTTGATGCTGATCAAGAATATTTATACTTTATGGGGTCGCAGATGCTTCCTTTTGTCCCGTACATACTTTTTCGCAAAACTATCATACCCTTTTTAACTTAATTCATAGGTTAAACGTAAAAAAATTGTCTATAATTCCTAATGCCAATGTCAGTTTTGATATTCCTTGACTGGGAATGTAGTGAAAACGATTAGTCTGTCGAACGAAACGAATGGAACGCAGTCGAAAGTGTCTCCTACACTTTTTTCTTTCTTTCCATTTTTGACTGCACAACAAAATAAAAACAACAACAACAACTGTCAACAATTAGTAATCAGTTAAACATATTTATACACATCTTCTCCGCCCCGCTGGCAATATACATATACATACATATACATACATATATACATATATATATATTTATTTAATGTGCATGATTTTTACAGTCGCTGCGCAAGTTGGCAGCGAAAAGAAAATTGAGTTTCTTAACTGTATTCAACTCAATTTCACCCAGTGGGCCAGTGCACTAAATGTGCAGCCAGCTCCAAGACGTAAGGCAAGAAGGGACCATGGCTAGCTCTATGGGAGCTTAATTACATTTTGGCACGCATCATAAAAAAACTAATGCATTGCATTATGTTCAAGGTGGTATTGTTGTTGTTGTTGTTGTTTCTATGGAAATTTTAAATATACTTAATTATTAAAAACTGTTTTGACTTATGGTCTGAAAACAACTCTCAGCTCTTGGCCTCGTCTGTCTACTTTATTGGCCTAGAAGTCTTATTTATCTTATTTTAAGCTTTATTTAGGTTTTAATTGAGTGCGAATAGTAGGAGAAAAACATATTTCCTTCGATTATCTATTGATCAAAATTGAAAGGTTTCAAATAAAAAAGAGTTGCGACAAAACTTTAGTTTAAAATAATTTTAGTTTTACAAAAAAAAAATTTTTTTTGTTTTGTTTTAGTATGACTGAAGATTGTTAATGTATACATATTGTAATACATATGGGCTTTAAAAATTTTTTTTAATTTGCATCACTTTGGCTTAAAATTTTCTACAAAAAAAAAAAAAAAAAAAATTAATTAAAAAAAAAACGAAAATCAATACAACTATTCAAAAATGAATCGTGTGGGTTATGCCCAGCTGATGGCACACACGAAATGCGAAATGTAAAAAGCATGAATGAGCATCAAGCATTCCCCTAAACACACAAACAACAACAACAACAACCATGGCTGAGCAAATAACAAATCCATGTCAGAGCCATAAAGACGAATCTATGAAACAAATATGTCTAAATAATTGTTAATTGGCCAACACTAAGACTAAACACCAGTGGCAAAAGCACAGACAGCTTGCGCCTCCTACCCCCACCCCTGCTCCAACTCCAGCTACAGCTGCAGCTACAGCTACAGCTTCAGACTCTCATCCCATTGATGCACACGCCAATTCTTTCCAATTGAGTGCTCTTGAAATATGTTTAATCGCAATTTATAAAAGCAACGGACGAGCAGCGATTTCGCTGGAGTAGCATTCAAAGATCGCTAGCGTTCGGAGTTGCAAGTTGCAAGTAGAAGTTGTACTTGCCACGGAATACTTTCTAGTATAGTCACAAAATCTACAAATCTTTGGCAGAGAGAATGACGCGTCTCGTGTGTTTGCCGCTCCTGGCAATGTGTGTCGCCTCCATTGGAGTCATTGGTGTGGATGCAGCTGCTGCCCAGATGCAACAACGTCGCCGGCATAGCCTGGCGGAGGCAACGCCAACAACAACAACAGCTGCAGCGGCTGGCGGAGATTGGTCTGGATTTGGGCCAGAATTGGCGCTGGTGCGACGCGTCTATGATGACTGCCAGGACAAGAGTGATTTCATGGGTTGTCTGAAGCAGAAGGCATTGCATGCCTTGACGCGTGCCCTGGAACGCGATTCGATCAAGATCGTCGATGGTCTGGTGCTGGAGAAGCACAATCAGAGCGACACGGAAAGTGTCCTTGGCTCCCTGATGACCGATGCCCGGCAATTTGGTAGCTTGTCGCCAATCGATCGATCGCTGCTGGCCAAAGTGGACAAGTTAATGCGAACGCATGCGCTAAAGATTGACATGGATTTGGATTTGGATGCTGGGGTTGGTCGCGACTCCAAGAAGAAGGGCAAAAAGGATAGTCACATCAAGTATGTGATTGCGGCGCTGCTAACGGCAATGGGCATTGCCGGACCATTGGGCCTAAAGGCTCTGGCGGCCATAGCTGGCAAAGCTTTGGTCATTAGCAAAGTGGCCTTAACCATTGCTGGCATCATAGCGCTGAAGAAGCTCTTCTCACACGATCACAGCGAAGAGTCCAGCTTCCAAGTGCATGCCGGCGATCACAACAGGTAAAACCCAAGGATTTCTCCCCTTAATTTTCCATAAAGTCTCCCTCTTTCTTTTCCAGGCGCAATACGTATGTCATTCGACCCGTGTCGAAATCAAATCCTGGCATGGGAGTGGGCGTTACAGCGGCTGGCGGCAGCCCATCAGTGGATCCATATCGCTACTACTACGAGTACCATCAGCAGTAAAAGCAGAGAGAGAGAGAAAAATAGAGAAAGCTAAAGTTCATTATTGCGTGTTTTGTGTGTGTGTATAAAAAACAAAATGAAGATTGATGCAAAAAGGCAGCTAGATTACCAAAGAATCGAGGCCGAATTCGAAACGCAACGAGGTAAAAATCCTTGGCGACTCTAACAGGCGCTAACATGTATCGTAGCTCATAGTTTTAAGTATAATTTAATCGTAGGACAAGTTATTTTTCAAGTGCAATTTGCATGTAATAATAAAACAAATACATTTTTAAGTGTTCAAAATTATATAGTTTTAGCTGAAGATATTTGATGATGAGCGAAATAAAATGCACACTTTTGCGCTAAAAAGTAAAATCATTGGCAAAAGTCAGCTACAAAAATGAATGTCTTAAGGCATATGTGTCGGCTGAGCAATATAATGGTTGGTGGTGCCAACCATTCTTCTTCTTTCTCTTTCTCCTATGTGGCTGTTGTAAATTTGTAATTTCTTCTTCTTTCTCCTTCCTATGTGGTTGTCGTCTGTCCGATTTTGTCCGATTTTTTGTGGCACATATGCCGCTTTAAGAGCATCTTTTAGGCTGAAACTTTATGTTGCTTGTTCGCAATTGTTGGTAATTTTACCTGGTTGTTGTTGTTTTGTCTGTCCGTTGTTGTTGTTTCCGTCCGATTTTGCCTTTGGAAATTATTATGTCCATTTTCAAATTTTAAGCAACTTATGTTTATTTGTAATAAAAATAGACGAACTTCGTCTTGGTCACAAGTCAATTTGTTCCGCTCTTATTGTATTTTGCGCAATTAAGAAAAATTAAAATCATTTAGAATAAATTTAGATGATCCTGACTATAGCTTTTCGGTGGATCTAATGGATCAGCCCCTGGATGAATGGTTTGAGCAACTCGAGGCTCATTTCGACCAGAAGAATATCACCAAAGATACTGATAAAATCGAACATTTGATGGCCGTAATTGACGCGGACCTCTCCCCGGAATATCGTGACCTCATCAATATGAGTTTGTTGAACGAACCAGGATTGTCTTACAACGCACTCAAGAAGTACGTGATGGAGACCTTGGATGGACTGCCTTTACAAAAACAAGAATAATATGTAGCAGCATATTGCAAAAAACATTCAATAAATCAGAATATTCATACTAAAAAAAAAAAAAAAAAAAGTAATAAAAATAGATATAGTAGTTTTAAGTTTTGTGGGAAACTATCAAATAAATAACAGTTAATCGGAATCATCGGATACGACGTAAGTAACTGGACCTTTTGCCCGTCGCCCCATATTAGAGGCAGCTAAAATCCCTGACGTGTGCTGGAAGTGAACAGAAGATTTAACAATAGAAATATTTGGAAATGCAACCAAAACCTACCGTTGTCGTTGTGCCAACGGACACATCTAGTTGAGGTTTAGCACGAGTAGTTGGTGCACTGGTAGCCGCTGCAGCGCCTCTACCACGCCCACGACCACCACGTCCACGCCCAGCACCGCGTGTGGGCGCCTTGGCAGTCGATGCCGCCAGCGCCGCAGATATATTCGTATCAGTTGTAATGTCACTGGCAGCAGAAACATTTTGTTTAGATTTAAAGCCATGTGCATCTAATGCTTTTAACAGATCATCAACGTTGTTGCTCTGCCTAAAATTCTCTAGCTCATCATCAATATTCTCTAGAGCGGGCAGTGTATCCATTAAATGCTCCACTGCCTTTTCGTTGTAAAATCTACAAGAATATATAAATTAATAACGTTTTCAGCTTTTGGTGTCTAGTAACATACTTGAACATGGATTCGATTGTATTGTCATCGGTTCGCTCGACCATCCGATAGGTGGCCTCAGATAATGCTTTTGAGTGCATTAGCTTTAACGGATTTTTATCCTTGATTTCGTCAAAATAGCGTTCAACCAATTCCTCTACACGCGCCACATTTTCCACCTTTAAATAAATAAATATTATTATTTGCATTTTAATATAGATTATTTAACTGTTTGATTACCATCGCACGCTGCATTGCATCCTTGTCTACATTTATCTTCTCGCTCTTCATCCGCTTGATTAGCTTCTCAAACTTCACACAGTCAGCAACGTTGGCAACACGTTTGGCAAACATTTGGCCCAAACGTATCGTATTGAACATGTGTGTCTCATCGGTGTAGCGCAGTCGCAAACGGATCAGGGGCAATGTTGGCTGTTTGGGATGACCTGTAAGCAATGTCTTAGACTCCTCAATCATTTCCTCCACACGCTGTTTGGCAAAGTTAAAGACTTTCGTGGAGGCATCACCATGTGTTAGCTCCAGCTTGTCCACATAATCAGCCAAATCAATGGAATCGAATATGAATGGACGCACAGTTTGCAAAGGCAAAGGCTTGAGATGAAACTTTGTCTTGTAGATTTCCAGTAGACCCACATGTTTCTTAATGGATTCACCCTTGGCCAGCGAGGTGGCCACCGAAGAGCCTGGCTGGGAGACGTAAAAATCGCGTACTGCATTCACTTCGGGCTCAATACGGCAATCGTGCTCGTGTCCCCAAATAACTAAATGTAGGAATGCGGGCAGCAGCTCTTCAGGCAGATAGTTCTTGGGTCCACGATCAGCGCGATTCTGATGCACAACCATTAAGTGAAACCAGTCATCCTCGCCCTCCTTGGGACAGTTGACCGTCACCTGAAAGTCCTTAAAAATGCGCACCAGGCGAGCATCATGTATGTGACTGAGGCCGTACAATGCCATTTGTGTTTCGCCCTTGCGTATAAGTATTGGACTTATTTCGACCTTTGTTAAATCTGTCCAGCGACCAAAGTAGTTGATTAACCCAGTTGTGCTCAGCAAATCTAAGGAGCTGAGACGCCCAAAGCCGCTGGGATCATCATGATTGCCGTGTATGGAGAACACGGGTATGGCAATGTTCAAGTTGGGATCCTCATAGTTGACGGACTGATTGACGGTGTTGTGAAAGCAAGACGCTTGATCACTCAGTATTTCCAGTGACACGGGCTTCTCTCCAAACGTATAGCGTCTCAGCAATTCAATGCATCTGCAAAATAACTGTTTAATTCCAGTAATGCATTTTTAATTTTACTGCACTCACTTGTAGAGTGCATTCTGGGATGGGGTTGCATCGTGAAACAGATCGCCGCCCAGCAATATCATGTCCACATCTTCGGCCACAGCCATTTCTAGTATTTCCTCAAATGCCGTAAAACTATCATCGCCGCGAATTGCATCCTTTTCCGCGTAGCCCAAATGGTTGTCGGTGGCAACCATTATGCGTATAATGTTGTCCGCATCCTTTTCACCTGTATCACCATCTGCCATGTCTGTTATATCTTTTTCTGCTTGAAAATTAGGGAAAACAACTTCGACGCTTTTCACAAATCAGAATTTTGCAATTTAATTCGCGGGTCTGCAAAGCATTCTTATCGATACGTCAGAAATCAGCTGTGTTGCTACTATCGATACTTTGATGGTCAACACGCAGTTCTTCTTCTTCTGCAAAATCGGTATTCAAAGAGTACTCGACATTGGCGAACTTTTTAAAAACATTTATCATTAAATTGTTATAATTGAATTGAAGTATTGTAAAATTTATTTAAAATCAAATAATCCATATATATGGTACAAACTATATTTTTGTAATATACAAACGAAACCATTGTCTATAAACTCAATCACTTTAACCAAGGACAATATATGTATAAATTAAATGTAAAAATTATTGTTCTAAAGCAGACCATTTGTTTAGTTTCCCTGTACACAATAATGTTTGTCGACTTGTGTACTTATCAGTTCTATAGTATATATTTTGAATGTTCCACCATTCCAATCACAGCCTCATAAGTCGCTCCAGTTAAATCATTTTCAATCCAAATATGGCATTATAACCTCGTTGATAACTCTCTTGTTTGTATGCCACGATAGATGATATACAAATGGCTTTACAACAATAATTAATTTATCCGCTTCCAATAGAGTCTTCAGACCAATCGAATCATTCATATAAATTTCGCGCTTATAAAACGGAATCACATCCAATGATTCATCAAAGTAACTAAAGTGACTGAAGGAGACATATATAATTAGTATAACATGTTAAATATTTAAATAAATAATGATCTTACCTAGACTGCCAGGGCGTAATAACACCATCATTGGGTCCACCAATGAGTACTATTTTGTCAAGCCTCACCATTCCCATTTTGAATGATGTTGAATTTGAGCTCATCTTTTCATTGTTAATCAGCGGCAAGAATTCACTATATTTCATATATAATGACTGCTTATGCGGGTCATTCCAGTAGCCGCCAACGGATGTGTGTTGTCCTACTCTTGAATAAAATAGCTCAAAGGCCGTCTTTGCAGCCAAATCCGGAAATATTAAATGCAGGAAACTAGCTGCGAAATAAAAAAAAAATAAACAATGAAAATAAACAACTTCTATAATATATGTACTCACTTCCATATTGACCCGCTTGCGGTGACGATAACGATATAAATGTTTTGACATTGTGGTTGGGTAGACTTTGGATAGCTGCCCTTGCCAGGAGTCCGCCTTGAGAGTAGCCCAATACAATAATTCCCTCGGGATGCAGCTTTCCAATTTGATCTAAAGAGCATTCAATAATAAATGTTAAAACAAAATAAAAAACCTTCTATTTATCTAATGCAGTGATATCAAATGCTACTGCTTCCAGACCAACATTGTTTTTGTAATTGCATAGGCGAGCTCTTCCCATAAGCAATGCAAATTACACAAACAATTTTTCGTATTTTTTTTTGTTCGTCTATTCGCTGCCAATGCTTGTCAGGAATCTAACGGATCTTTGCTATTTTTGTTGTTGGGCTACGAAATTTCAATGTATTTTGTTGTTGTTTTTTTGTAAAAGAGACTGCACTAACAGAAAATGTTTGTATGGCAATTAGTTTACACACAACACAACACACAAACAGGTCCATAGTGTAGTGATTCTTGTCATTCAAATGCATATGCAAATTTTGTTCAGAGATAGATAAATGGAGAAAAAAAAGTTGGCTCTCTTTATTTGTATTGGTGGTTACTCTTCCATAAGCATGCTTTTGACATCACTGATGTAATGTTTTGAAACAACTTCTTTTAACTTACCAATATATTCCCGAATCTGTTCAACTTGCCACCAGGCGTTTTCCAGGCTATACCAGCCACTGAATTTATCACAATTATACACAACTGTACCTGGATGCAACTAAAAAGAAATCGAAAAACAGGATTTACATTTTTTTTGCGCCGTTTTGCTTTGACTTTGAACTCGTCATTGATGGGTCGAAATCAAACAATAACAAAGAATATTTTTCGCTCTCACCTTCTCGATGTGTCGCACCAAAAGCGTCATTGATTCTGCTCCGGATAATATGCCATGGAGTACTACAACTGGTTTATATGCCAGTGATCCTAGAAAGTACATGCACAATATAAGCAAGCATCTTATCCTTTTCATTTTTTTCCTTGTTGCTTCCGTATTGCGTCTGATGCCTTTCTATGGTTTGTTTTTAATGTTCTCAATGGGAAACATCATATGCGTATGGCTGTTAACTTTAACAGAAATCTGCGCTCTGTTAACATGTGGAGCATTTCTGTTATAATAATATAAAAAGGTTAGTATGCTGCTCAAGTTATTTGAAATTATTAGTAGAAAATAATTATAAACCAAAAGAAAAACAATTAAGCTATAATTATGCTCGTTTATTCATTTGTCAACTTACACGAAATTTGTTATGTACTTTGCACTATTAAATCTCTCTCTCATCTTATAATTTAGATCTAGGCGCGGCAAAACATTTTAAATACATATCTCTAAATATTTTTATATATATGTATATATATTATTACAACGTTTGTATATAAGTAAAACAGACCTGACCTGGATACGCGGCAGTATTAATTCTTTTTCACTTTCTTCTTCACTTATACAAATTACAGATTCTCTTAACAGGATTAACAGGCCAGTATTTGTATGTATGTGTATGCATATGTGTGTGTGGTACGTGTAATTCTGCAGCTGGTCTCTATACAAATATATGTATACATAACTATTATAACTAGTAATAGAAATCCTCAATTAGCAAACTTCATCCAGCCACCTCCTCGCTAACAAAATCCAGCTTAACTACCTCTGCGGGTAAACATTCCTCGACATCAACTTCGTTCTCCTGTACATTGATGCGATTTAGGGTCATGGACACATCTGGACCACATTTCAATTGTGCCGCCGACGACGTGGTACTAACCACATCTTCACCACCCACGACTACAGCCACCGCCGTTGCTGGCACAATAATCTGAGGCAATTGTTGCTGCTGCTGTTGCTGCTGTTGTTGTTGTTGTGCCGTTGTTGATGTCGGCTGCTGGATTATGATGTTCTCTGTTATGGTGGGCGTATTGGATACTGCTGCTGCTGCTGCCGCCGCTGCTGCTGCTTGGGCTTGTGCTGCAGCCAAAGCTGCTGCTTTTTGTTGTTGCATTTGTTGAAATTGTTTGATTGTCACTGTTGTTGTTGTCGTCGTCGTCGTCGTTGTCTGTGGCTGCAAAATAATTTGTTTCGTTTGTTGTTGCTGCTGCTGCGGTTGCTGGTGGATGATGTGTGATTTGAAGACTTGTTGTTGTTGTTGGTGTTGTTGTAGTTGAGGTTGCACGGTTTGTATGACATGCTGGACCTGCTGAACGGGCAATTGTTTCGCCGGAATGCCGGCATCCTCAAATGCCTTTTTCTTCAGCGCCTGCCGTATTTGCGAACTGCAAAGCGTATAAAAAATGGAAAATATATTATAATAAGCTTTATATCGTTTCATGTTCTCTCGCTAAGCAGACTTACACTGTGCGGTTCTTGATGCTGAGACTGATTTTGCTCAGATCGTCCGAGAAGCGCATTATGGACGAGTGTAACATGTCGATTTCCTCGTCCGTCCATTTACTGTTGCACGGGGGGCATAGCGAGGGAACATGCAATCATCAGTTAAGCACAGTTATAAACATTTGCACTCGTCACTTACCCGGATGGTGATTCGGCATTTGGATGCAATTGCATTGTTAGATCACCCAATCGGCTAAACGCTTGACCCGCTGCCGTGAATATTTCTCCAACCTGCAAGCACAAATACGTATATTGAAGTATATTTTGCAGCTGTTTTGTTTTGAGTTGTTTTTGTTGTTGTTTCTTCAATACGAGCGAGGCAAATTCAAAACAAACGCGCCCTCTCACCGCCCCCAAAATTGAAGCATAAACAAAAATCTCGCTACCATTCGCACCCGAAGGAGTGAGGCGAAATGACAGAGACGCACACAGCCGCGCACTTTTTCCCGCACAAAACATAAATGTGACTTTTGCGTTGGCCGGCGCGTTTCAATTGCAAATGGCTAATTGCGGCTGCTTTTAACATACCTTTGTTGCCGAATTCATGGCCTAGTGAAATAAAATTACTTTTTTTAATACAAGATTTAATATGAACGTGGTGGTTGGTCGATGTGCCGACGTTGCAACGCTTCGATTTTAAAATTATTGCATTCTGCTATCGTGCCTATCGAAACTTATCGTTGGCAGCGTTTCCATCTGACGCGTTTTGCGTTAAACATCAAGCGGTTTTATTTTTAAATAATGAAAAGAATGTGTGTTTGTTGAAAAATAAATAAACTTTAATTATACGGTGCAAAAGAAGCTGGTGTGGTTTAGTGAATTAAAACATATTTTATGAATTTTAAAAACTCAATTTTCTAACGTTTTGTTTTTTTTCTTTTGTCCACATGCAGCGGTTGCAATCCTTGACATTTGAGCATCGTATAAGTAGCTCGCATACAAATTTTACAACTCATTACGTACTAATGTTTTACTAGACATATACAAGATCACTCGTGTGTAATACTATAAACATTTCAATTATTGGTCTGTCGGATCGATGCCGGCGACTTTTCGCATTTCTTCCAGCTCATCTTTGCGCAATTTTAGTGCTCGCTTAGCGAACTCATACTTATTTTTAAGACTTAAATTATCCTTCTTCTGCGCCTCCAGTTGAGACTAAAATGAGAGTTTAAAATTTGTTAATATCTATTGATTTTGTGTTTAGGCATTCTATTTGTTTATACAGACCTTAAGTGCATTTATTTGGCCAGCCGTTTGTGAAGATATATTAGAGGTGTCGGCATTTTCATTTTGCTTTAACCTATCCTCCAATTCCTTAATTTTAGTATAACGATGGCGACACAGCTGAAGACAATCATTTAACTTATCAGACATTTTTTTGAAGGCATCACATTCCGTTTGCGTCTGAACTGTTGCAAGCTGAAGTTGCGGCATAGCTTGGCTGCTGCTGACCGAAATCGCGGCCGATGCTGCCTGAACGTTCATCTTGCTCATCAGTTCGGTATTTTTCTGTTTTAGTTTTTTGATTTCATCGCGCGCCTTTGCCTGCTCCTCCTGCAGACGTTTCTTGAGTATTGCAGTCTCCTCCTTTAACGGATGATTTTTTAACTCTATGCTCAGCGCTGTCACTCGGCTTTCCATGATAAACAGATCGCGTTGAGAATCTTTGAGCTTACGATCAAGCACCTCACAATTGCAGCTATTATCTGGTAAAGATTAAAAATACATTTGTAAATATGTTTTAGGTTGCGCTTTAAAGTTTACAAACTTACCCACTGGATCCGTCATGCATGCCACATGCCGCGAATCATTCCAGTAGGACTGACGCCTTTCGTCATGTGTGCTCATTCGTCGATTTTTGCGCAACTCCGACTCCACGCCCAGAGATTTCTGTTTTCAAATAAAGTACTTTATTATTTTGTATCTTATAAATGTACAGTGGGGAGCAAAAGTGAGTACACGTTAAAGAATTTAACTAACGTCGACAATAAAAAATTAATCACACAAATAAATTTATATTTATTTATATATATACGTTTCTTAACCATTTAGGTACCCATTGGAAGTTTTCAATTCTTGTGAAGGTATATTTTTTAACACTCTTTTCTCGGGCTTAAACAAAAAATGCTTTGATGCAAAAACTTACTTCAAGCAATTCTAATAGTGATTGAAAAAAAATTTGTTCAAAAATCTTTTCGTATGTATTTTTTATGATTTTTTAAAAATTGCTTAAAATGACTATAAATATAAATTTGAATAAAAAAAAATTGGAAAGTTTTGAAAATTGCTTAAAATGACTAAAAATTAAAATTGTAATGAAAAAAATTTGGAAAGTTTTGAAAATTGCTTAAAATGACAAAAAATTACAATTGTTGATGAGAAGAGGGCAATTTTCATCAAAAATTTTAATTTTTAGTCATTTTAAGCAATTTTCAAAATTTTCCAAGTTTTCTTTTCATTAAAAATTTTTTTAATGTGTTAAGAAGAGTATTGTATTATTAAAACGGAATTTAAATTACCTATCCTAACTATAAATTTGTTTGTGTAATTAATTTTTTATTGTCGACGAAAGTCAATTTTTTTAACGTGTACTCACTTTTGCTCCCCACTGTATGTCCAACTTACCCTCGGTTGATTATGTTCACGTTCCAGACTTTTTCTTGGTGCAGGTGACGAATTGCTTGATGCATTTGAATCAAATGAGATATTGCTGCCATTGGCTTTGGATCTTAGGTCCGCCTCTAGCTTCTTGAGAATCTCTTCTGCCGTACAGAGTTTCTCCTCCAAATTACGTTTATCCTCCAATAGACTAGAAATTGTACCATCCATGCGTTTGCGCTCGGATTCAAAGTTGATTTTTGTGGTTTTCTGCAAGGAATTTTGGGGTGAGTATATAAATTTTCTTTTTAGTATTTACACTTACCATCACTGAGCGTAGTTTATCAATTTCAATTTGCAGCTTTTCGAGTTTTTTAGCCTCCTCGGAGCTATTTTTCTCGGCTTCCGCAAGGCGGTTTTCTAGCTGAGTATTTGTTTGTTTTAGGTGCTGCAAGGACTTTTCGTTCGAGTCAATCTTTGTGAGCAGTTCTTCATTAGTTTGTTGCAATTTGGCATTAAGATCTTGTAGATTGAGCTCATTCTTTAGTTTAACTGTCTGCTGATGATTTGCGTTTTCAAGCTCCAACTTTTGATTTTCAAGCTCCATCTTTTGAGTTTCCACTGTGTCTAGCTTTAATTGTAATTCATTCTTGCAGCTCTGCAACTCCTTTATGTTTTGTTCAAATCGATTGGATTTTTCGACTACATTTGCCTCGAGTTCTTTTAGTTTCTCGGACAAGTTTTCTGATTCGGCACAGGCGTTGCTCTTCAACAATAAAGCTTCCTCCAGTTCCGCTTGCAGTTTTTCAACATTAGTAGCCTTAGTTTGTGCCAGCAATAAATCGCGTTTGAGGTTGTTCACTTCGTCCGTAAGATTCTTTGTGAGTTCATTGGCTGCAGTTAGAAGGCATTTAGTTTCTTTGTGCTCGCTTACGAGCTGATCAAAGTCTTTTGCCTTTAGATCTGCTTCTTTAACGTCTTTGACTAGATCATCAATTTTGGAATTCAATGTTTCAACCCTTTCCAAATAGTTAGCCTCTTCTTTTTGCGCCAATGCCAGCTTGCTATTTAGTTGTTCCTGCTCGTTGTTTAAGCGTTCTATTAACAATTTGCATTCGTCCACCTCAAATTGTAATGAGCTCTTCTCTTGCTTCAGCGTATCCAAACTAAGATTACACTCGGTCTTAAGCTGTTCGTAATCACGCTTTTGCTGCTCGTACATAGCCTGAAGCTCACTATCATCCTTTTGCTGTTGATTTTGTAATTGTTTCAGCAGCTTTTGGCTATCATCGTACATTGATTCCAGTTCATGTTTTTCCTTAACCAATTGCTCAACTGCCTTATCATTGGCTGCTTTAATGGCTAACAGCTTGGTTTCGCTTTCTCTGCAGAGTTTCTCGGTGTATTCTGTTCTCTGGGTCAATTGCTTTGCCAATCGTTCTATGCTCGCTTCGTAAGTCGCTTTGCCCTCCTCCCATTCTATGTTGTATTTGCGCAGATTCTGACGGAAGTTCATCTCACTGGCCTCAATCTTTTGTAAATAGTCCAGCTTAAGGTTATCGAGTCCATCTCTGTGCTCCTTTTTCGCCAGCTCCAATGAAGTTTTCATATCCTCAAGACGTTTCTCATATTCCTCACTGGAGGTCTTAAGTTCTTTTTCTACAATTTCAAACTCTTTTTGCGACTTTTCCAATTCGATTTGCATTTCGTTCAGGCGTTTCTCATATTCTTCTCTGATGGACTCTAACTGTTCCTTGTGCTGTTGCTTTTTGAGTTCGAATTCAGTTTGAGACTTTTTCATTTCATGATTAAGTTTCTCAATCTCGCATTTACCTTCTTCGGCTGCCTGTTCGAGACGTTCTTCAGCCTTGATGCTGCGTTCTAGCAGTTGTGCATTCGATTCCTGCAGTTTATCAATGCGTTCCGCATCGTCTGACAATTTGGCAGCCTGTCGTTCGAGCAGCTGTTGATTTTCACGAGCATTTGCCTGCAACTCCACCTGCTGCACATCCATGTTCATGCAACGTTCGTTGAGCTCCTGCAGTTCCGCTTGCATTCTATCAATTAGTTCATCCTTTTGGCGCAACTGCGTTTGCAATTGATTAACTTCTGCTTTCAGTTCAGACAAATGTTCTTTGAATAATACAACTTCGGCAGCTGGATCTTCAGTTTGATTGAACATGAGGTTGAGTTGACTGCCATCACTTTCGTTGATGGTGTTCTCCTTGACCTTCTCCTGCAGTTCCTCACAGACCATGGTCATTTCGGCATGCTGTTTCTCTAATGATTCGATTTGTCGCTGATAATCTTCGACTTTGTTGACTATCACAGATTTCTCAAGCAATGCCGATTCGAGATTTGTCATCTGTTCACGCAAATTATTGATTGTGCCCTCGGTGGCATCAATCAACATATTCTTTTCGGCCACTTCACTCTCCAGCTGTGCAATGTGCGCCAGCAATTCCTGCACCTTGTCAGTCTTCTCTTGCTGTTGCAGTTGCTGCTGCAGTGCATTGCATTGTTTGCGCAGATTGTCGCCGTCTTGGACACTCTCCATGAGCTGATTGGACATGTCATCATATTCGAGCTGTATGGCATTAAATCGCGTCTCTAGTTCAACAATGTCTGCCATTAGTTTTTCGTTGCGTGTTCTCATCTCCTGAACCAGAGCTATGGTCTGTTGTTCTCTGTCTTCCGCTACAGTTCCGGCTATTAGTCGTTCCTGTAACTGTTCCATGGATGCTTTCAATGTGCTTATTTCTTGTTGCAAACGTTCGTTTTGGCTTTCCAGGTTTTCGTAGTCTTGCTGGATTTTCTCAAACTTTTCTCGATTGGCTTCGAGCAGCTCGTAGTCCTGCTGCAGTTGCACATATTTTTGCTGCATGTCTTCCAAACGCTCGTAATCCTGCTGCAGCTGCACATACTTTTTCTGTATGTCCTCGTACATGCCCTGCATCGATTGTATGGTCTGTTCGTAATTATCACATTTCTGCTGCAGTGCACCCTTGGCCTCTTCGGCCGCAACAAAGTCACGATTTAGACGATCGCACAGCTCGGACTTTTCAGCCACATCGCTTGTCATCTGTTTATAGGCCTGCTGTACACTCTCCAGCTTTGTTCTCGTATTGGCAATTTCCATACGCAATTGCTCGCATTCACAGTCAATGGTATGGGCACTATTGCCATTGCTGGATGATGTTGACTGTTTGTGCTCCTCGAGGAGCAGCTCCAGTCTTGTACATTTATTGCAGATGCGCTCGCAACTTGTTTCGATGTCCGGACAGATGGAGCGCATGAGATCCTCCTTGCTGTTGCACAGCACATCCCGCGATAGCTCTAGGAGTCTGTGCTGCAGATCATCGATGGCGCCATCCTTCTCTGACAGCGCCGACAGCAGCTCGCTCTCACGCAGCTTTGCTTTGGTTTTGTGGCTTTCGAATTGAAATTCCAAATCGACTGCAGCACGATTTTCCATTTCCAGCCGCTGAACCGTTTCCTTCAAAGTTCGCAGCTGCTCTTCGTAGTCAACGATTTTGGAATCCGCCGCTTCCTTCGATTTGGTTAGGGTATCAAAATCTTCGCAGCTACAAAAAGTAAACAATAACAAAGCAATTAATAAATATAATTAATAGCACTAGTAATAAAATTCAATTAACAAATTAATTAATTAAAATAAGTTATTATTAATAATTTTTATGATTATTTAGTTGATGATCACAAGTAATAATAATATTAAATAATAATATCCAGATACTGGAGTTGGTTGTTTGCATTTCGAATCCAAGCATTTCTTTTACTTCACGACCGTTTTTGACAATTAATAATAGCGAGGCTCCCTAAAAATAGAGACTGCAGCTGTTGCCTGTCTGCAGATGAAGGCAGACAGCTTTCCAGTTGCGGTTAAAATTATTTCTCTCCCTTTCTCACACACACACACACACAGATAATTTCGTTGTTGTTGCATTCACTTTGAACTTTTATATGCGTTATGGTTTTTCATTTTTGTACTCACACACACGTTGTTTATGTTTAGTTATGAGTTACATCAGAGAGAGTCACGTCGTTGTAGGTATTTGGAGTAGGTGTGTATGTAAATCGAGTAAAGACGTCATCGAGTCATTGAGTTTTTTGATGAAGCGGAACGTTATTTGCTGCTGCTTTGGACAGCAAAGTTCAGCAATCAACTAAACAAACCTAACAACAGGGCTCAACCATTTTATCGACTGCGATGACGACGACGACGTTTAGAGATCGTTAGCTTATCACATTTTTGTTGTTATTGCCATTTAATAGCGAGACAAGAGACGTCAAGATCGGCCGATCGGCTTGTGCCGAATTTATATGCGAAATTGTTTGCTCAAATCACCTTCACATGGTGCTAGTATAGTGCAGGTGTATTGTATTCCAGTGCTATCAAAACGACGCACAAAACAACAAAATATTGCGCATATGGGAGAGAGAGAGGGTTTTTTGTTATAAGCGTTTGTTTATCTTTTTGTGCTTTAAGGTTTGACGCGTCGTCGCTCTTGCTCACTCGCGGCAATCTCAGCGACTGATTCGGCAAAAGACGAAGCGTTCGCTTTGCTATGAATTAATAGAAGAGATCTTTACAAAGTTCACCACATGTTGACTATATGCATTTTGACGCGCACTTGAAATGGTGAATTTAAGTTTTTAAATAAATACTTGTCGTTTTGAGTTTTTTGATTAATAACATATTTTTAGTTTGTTGTTAAAATAAAATTATTTGTATAGGGAATATATATGTATTCGCGATCCAACTTTCACTTACCGCTGCATTAGACTTTGTTTCTCGGACTGTAACTCATCAACTTGAGCTGTTGCCGCAGCAAACTTTTCGTTTAAGCCTTGCCATTCCGAATCTATATTGCGCTCTAACTTGATGAAAGTGTTTAGTTCCGTTAGATCGCGTACAATCATTTCATTTCTAATGAAACACATGCAAGTTATGATGATGATGATGAGAGTTAGGAAAATGCAATGAAAATGATTTGTTAGTGACAATAAAAAGCAAATGCAATGATAACATACCCCAAGCCAGCAACATCGGCCACACGTGGCGTTAAGGATAGTGGTGGAAGGATGCGACTGGTAATCATTGGGTTTGGCGCTTGTTCAAAGTCAAAGTCAGTTGCAGGCTTAAACTCATCTTCTTCATCCTCGGCAACTTCCAGAGATTTCATAATGTTTATTGTCTTGGGAGCGTTAAAAGGCCGCTGCCTTGAATTCGAACTCGATGGATAAAAACTTGGCTTGGGTAGGCCCGAATACTTGGGCTGATCTCCATTTAATCCATCGGCCGCCGCACCATCGTCTCCATTAGTTGCCTCCGGATTCGACGTAGCTGGACACCATGTGCGTCTTCGATTTTTACCACGCCTATCGGCAATAGTATTGCTCGTTATAATCTTAAGTGTATCCGTTTTGATTCTTTGCTCCAGCAATCGAACTTTAATCTGGCTTTCATTGCGACGCTGTTCCTCCGCCAGGCGATCCTTAAGCTCCTTGATCTCGCGCTCCAGACGCTTCATCATTGTGGCATCCGAAACAATCTCGTTCATTTGTGGCTTCAGCCGAATCTTCTTGGCACGCATGGCAAAGTTTAGCGTCGACTGTGATTCCTCCATAATTGAGGGCTTGATGCTGCAGATGATCGAGGTGAATGTATTGCCGCCAAGCGATGCCTGCAATATGCGCGTCAGCTTTGAGTCACGAAAGCTGACGTACTTGTTGTCCTCATTCTCGGCCAGGCTCTTGATCACGTTGCTCAGAAAGTGCAGGCTTTTATTGATGTGACCGCCCTCCTTAAGACGTGCACCACGCGCACCGGTTTGATCGGCTCGCTCCGATCCGGCCAGATCCACCAGATTTAACAGACTTTGAATGACGGCATCGTCCGCATTGCGATCTGTTTTACGCGACTCAATGATCTAAAGAAGCATAATATAAATACAAGCTTGCAAGCGTGTGTGAGATTAACTTACAATGCGAAATATGGCATGGGATCGACTGGAGCGTTCATTCATATTTGTTTCGCCTACGGTGCGCTCCTTGTTGCCCATGCAAAGGAACTGCAATAGATCCTCCTCGCTGGTAATGATGCACTCCTCACAATTTACATGAACCATGCCATTACTTTCGTGTATCTTCAGATCCTGATTCTTTTTGTTTAACAAATCGTAGATCTTCTCATTGTAAATCTCAATGTAGCCGACACGCAGCAGAAAATCGCGATCATCGTGACGCGCAATCTGTTTGAATATCTCTTTGGCTGCCAGCACCATAACGCCAGGGTTGCGTTCATCGCCCATCATGGTGTACGTTTTGCCCGATGATGTTTGGCCGTAGGCAAATATGGTGCCATTGAAGCCTTTCATGCAGGCCTCCACAATATGCTTGGCCATGCAATCGAATACAATTTGATTGTTGGAGTCTTGATCGAACACATAGTCTGCAAAATGTTAATGTTGTTGATTGATTGTCGGCCATTTTGATGGACAAGTTGTTATTGTTGCTTACCAAAAAAACACGGATCAGCTTGGCTGTCAATTAGTTGTATTGCCCGCTTGTCCTTTACTTGCCACAATGTGGTTTGTCCGGACTCGCAGGGACGTACCTTGATGCACACTTGAATTGCGCTTTTTGCCGACATGTTTTTACCAACAATAAACACAAACAAGTTGAATTAACACAATGCAAATGGAATATACGACAATTAATGACAGAAAAACTTGATTTCACATAACATTTCTTTACAGTTAATTCGAACAAATGCCGCTTTGCTTTGCTTCTTCTTTTAAATGTGCCAATCAGCCGCTTAGCTGTCGAGCGTCTGTGTTGCAGTCGATAACTTATATCGAACGGTTGCATCTACTTGCGATCAGCACCAGGGCTGGAACGCTTGAGCGAGCGCCATTAGCCGTTGCATTTCAAATGTTATTAAATACACATTGATTGTTGTTGTTCTTCATAACGCAGTTTTATTTGTATTTTTAATAAATATTTATAACTTTCTAAGCACATGGATCTCTACTTAAATTGCTTATGTAACTTTTTTATTTAACTAACTCAATTTTATTCTAACGACTTATCCGCATTATGTGTGTGGGTTTGTGTGTGTGTTTAGCAGTATTAAGATATATTTTTTTATTAAAAAATGCAACAATTGCACTTTCAGCTTAAGTGTTTTAAGTCAAATTAAAAATAACTAAAAATAATACAAGTTTCGCCAGTAGGCAAAATGATAATAAACAAATTTACAATATGTCCTTATTATCTTGCTTTATTTATATTGTATGTATATAATTAATTTATTACTACGCATTTCCATAATTGTTAAATTTATGCTAGATTAGAGATGACTCGTAATGAAATTGTCCAAGAAACATAAGAAATACAATGAGTATAATATATATATTTCAAAATTGCGCGCTTAAATAATATTACATTTAAATTAATTGAGGTAGAAAAAATTACTAAAAAAGTAACACATATTTATGTTATTATATAAGGCAAGTATTGGGGGGGAGAGGTCTCAACTCTTTTAGAGTCTTTGTGCACATCATTAATATTGGAACTAAACTAAACTAAATCTAGAATAATTAATTAAAACAAACTAAATATAAGTAATTTCGGAAAAATGTCGAGGAAACCTTTTAAGTAAATTTCAGTATGTTTTGTGTGCGATCTATATATATGTATCTAGTATATTTTGAGGTATTTTTTTGATTCTATTACAGTAAACCCAGTATTATGTGTGTTATTACTATAACTAAGCATACTATATGCATATGTTAAGGTTGATTATGCCTATCAAGTTTTTTAGTTTTTTTCTTTATGTAACTCTCGTATAAATTAGATCCTTAGATTCACATATATAGACTATGTATTTATAATCTGTATGATTAATTTTTTTTTTTCATCTTTTATATTTTTAAGCAAGTACGGCCATAACGAATTTATGTGTAGGTAGTTATGTTTTAAGCTGCATGGATGTAGTTACGAGTAATGGATTACACATTGCGTTAGCTGAGGTAGTGTTGGTTGTTGTTGTTGCTGGCGGTATGGTGTGTATTCCTTGTGTTCCTGAGATATAAGATTGGCATAAATGCAAAATACAATCGTTTCTATAAACAAAAAACATTATTTTTGTGACAATGGCACATCAGAATTTCTTCTCTGAGACGGTGTAAAAAATATATATCGTTCTGTCCGTTTAAATGCCTTTTTTTTAAAGAAGTTTCTATACTATTTACAGAATTGTTGTTGACTCAATTTCCGATACATTTTCATGGTTAAAACTAACTTATTTAGGTTATTTTGGGGTTGTCTTGGTTCGGACAAAACATACATAAAACTTCATTGTAGTATACACATTAACAGGTACATGTGTATATAGTATATAGTAGTATTGTATATAGGATAAGTATTAATGAGTTGTCTGTGTAAGTAACTAGGCATATCTGATTCAATTTTTCCTTTTTTTCATTTTCAATTTTGTTCGAAAGCACAACATAAATGCTACAATAAATTTGGAGTTCCATGAATTTTCATGGCTCTAAATATGATATTAAACTAACGTATATATATCGTATGTATCGTAAACTGGTATACATGAGGATAAGGCTACGCGTTACAAATGTTCCATATATTATTTGTTATTTGCTTTTTTTAGTTAGGGTATACAACGATTTGACGACTTTTACTCTCTCTCTCTCTCTTTCTATGTGTGATGAACACCCTCATCCTCGGAGTAATTATCATCGGCATCCGAATTGGCTGCCTCATTGTTGCTGCCCGACTGATTGTTGTCCACTCCCAGACCCAAATCCATTGGCTCGGAGCCATCACGTCGTATCTGGGCATGTGCATCGACATCCACATCATCTGCGGCCTCCTCGTCGCCCGCAGCATTCATGAGATTCGCATGCATGTGTCCCACCGAGCTGAGCGCCTGCGCTCCTCCTCCTCCATTTGCTCCATCCGGCGACAAGCTGCTGCCCTGCTGCTGCTGCTGATGATCACGCCTCATGATCGGCTCAATGGAGAGGCCACCACTGCCCTGGCCATAGCCAGCAGCTGCAGCTGCAGCTGCAGATGATGCGCCCGTCAGCTTGCTCAAATCGAATTGGGCGGGCAGCAGGCCAGCGGGCAGCTTGTCCAGACTGTGACCCATGGCATTAAGTTGTGCCATTTTGGCGGCATGCAACGCTGCGGCAGCTGCATGCTCCTGCGACATGCCCATGCCTAAGAACAAGAACAAGAAGAAGTATAAGTTACGTATACGATAAGCAATAAAATAATCTCTGCTCACCGAAGGTATTCTCCGTGATGAACTGCAGATAGGTGTCTAGCAATGATTGCCCGGCGCTATTGTTGTTGCCCAACTGCACGCCGCCAGCAGCAGCATTTAGATCCTTTTGTTGACCCATGGCTGCAGCCGCTGCAGCTGCCGCAGCTGCCTCATTACGCATTCGCGATGCATGTCCAAAATTGCTCAGGAGACTCTCGTGATAGCGACTGAGATCGCTGGCATTGCCTCCATACAACATATTGCCTGTGGTCAGATCCTCGGGATCATCATCGGAATCCTCGGCATCGTCCATGGGCCCACCGCTGGCATTGCTCAGGTCCAACTTATGGGAACCGCTGCCGCCATTGCCGTTGCCACCACTGCTGCCACTGCCGCCAGTTGGCGAGGCACGAGCTCTCAGTTCAGCTGGTGAAATTTTGACGCCCGCCTTGGCCAGTAGACGCGATGCAAGATCCGGATCGAAGGCGCTGGGCATGGGCAGCACGGGCAGATCCTTGGTGGAGATGCCACGATGCTGGCGCGACATGTGCGAGTGAAGCGAGTTCCTGGACTTGGCCACCGTGCCGCACAGGACACAACGATAGCCTGGACACACGGTATGTTTATCCTCCAGATGGGTGCGCAACGTATGGGCCGAACGATAGATCTTGCCACATTTGGGGCACGGACGTGGATCAGTGGCACGAACACGCATCTCTAACGAACGACGCGAAACTGTAAACAAAATTGATATTCGATTAAAATCGGTTATCGATTAGTTATCGATATTAAATCGATTGTTGATAACATTAAAAAATATCCATTTGCTCGACTTTTTCTTCGTTTGCTCTTTATTATGTGAACCAAAAAATAAATATATATACTATATAGGTATTGCCTCATCGAATCGTACATAAATTGAAGTATACATTATTACGAGCTACATTTAAATCCCAAAAAATAAACAATTGGCCAAACTGAAAGAAGTTTCTTTTCTTTTTGTTGTAAACTATATTTTTATATAAGGTTTTTATTATGAGTAAAGTTTTTAGTATGGTTTCTCATTTTAGTTGTTTCTTTATGGGTTATACAATTGTAAAAAATTGTCCCTGTTCGAAATTGAATGTAGAACGATTTCATGGATCGTCTTTATGTTTTTTGTCAAGAGTTTTCATTAATTTTCTTGTATTTTTTTTTTTTTGATTAACATTATAGGAACCTTTTTACGTATGTATTTATTTATTTTTTCTCTCTTTTTTGCTCGCTCTATAAAGAAAAAAATCATGATTAATTTAATCGACAATGTTGAGCTTTTTAGTATTTTTTTTCGTTTTTATTATTGAAATTTTCTCTAATAAAATTTGCAACTTCTCGCTTGTTTCTCTGTGTGTATTTGTGTGTACGTATGTGTGTGTGTTTTCAACATTAGTTTTTTGTTTTTGGCTAAAAATATATTACGCAGGCACATTCTATTTTGTAGTATCATTATAATTATGTTTTTTTGTATTAATAACTATATATTTTATTTCCCATTTTTAAATTGTTTCTGCTTGGTTTTCAGCTCATTATCTACAAATAGTACATATACATATATCCAATATTGGATTATGCTTATACTCTATATATAATATAGTAAATTGTGTACGTGTGTGTGTGTGTGTGTTTATGTTTTCCTATTTAGTAGTACGTATAATACTGGAGTTACGAGTTTACTAGTGCCATATTAAAGCGCCAAAATACTAGGATTAGATTCTGTATGTTTTTTTTACTAAATTACAGTTAACTTTGCAGCTCTGCTACGCCTCATAGGTAGCACAATGTTTTCTTATGCATTTAATAGTAGTATGTTTTGGTATTTAGTATTTAGTAGTAGTATTTTATGCATTTTGGTATATTTATCATTTGGGCTCTTTACAGTGTAGTAATATTTCTAGTTGTTTGTAGTGGAAGTATTCTATATAGTAATGTTTTATATATATATAGGAACGTAATAATTCTTGTATGCCAGCTTCAAGGAAGACTCCTTTTTCCTAATCTCAAAACCAATGTCGAAGCCAAATGAATAATGGAAGAAACTGGAATGTAATATTTAGTATGTAGAGTAGAAGCTCTAATTAACTTTCTTAAACTAAGTAACTGAATAATCAAACTCTGGAAACTGAAACCTGTTAGCTGACAAAAGAAACTGAGCTTCAACCAAAAACATATTTTTTTTTTTTGGCTATCTACGAATACGACTGCGAGTGTCTCGAGTTTTGAGGCTTTGGAGTTATTGTCGCCATTGGCTATAAAAGCAGCAGCAGCAGCAGTTGCAGCAGCTAGAAGCTTATTGCGAGTATCTGCGGGCATTTAGCATAAGCTGAAGCGGCAGCGGCAACTAGTTGGCCGTTTCACTTTTGAATTTGAAATCGGGTCCACCCGCAAAGGGGCCGCCCGAACTGCGCATTGCCTTCATTTTGGCCCATTGGAGCGTATGCTTGATGCGCATATGATTGCGCACCGAATTGGGATGGGCAAAGCGACGACCACACTCGATGACGGGACAAACGGGACTATCGCGCGGATAATGCCTGTCCAGATGCTGGCGAAAGACACGTTGCTCCAATGGTGTCTCACACAGCGGACAGGGCAACATATAGTTGCTGCCCGAGTTGTTGCTGTTGTTGTTGTTGTTGTTGTTGTTGCCGCTAACAATACCAGCAGTAGGAACATTGCCTGTGGCGGTGGCACTTGCTGTTGCTGCTGCTGCTGCAGCGGCGGCAACTGCTGCCGCTGAAGTGTTTTGAAAGAGTTCGGGAAAATCGCGAGAACGACTCAAGGCAATTGTGCGTGCCATAAAAAGATTTGCGGTCAATTGTTGTTGATGTGAAACCGAAACCGATTGCTGCAGCTCATCCAGATATTGCTGCTGCTGTTGCTGTTGCTGCTGTTGATTGAGTTGTTGCTGCTGCTGTTGCTGTTGCTGTTGCTGCTGCGGACGTTGTTGCTGCAGTGTTTGATAGAGCGTCGATTCATTCGCCGCCTGACACGAACGCTTCATGGTCAATGAAATGGCCGATGATGCAGAACTGGAACGATCATCCTGCTGGTAATCCGCTGGTTCATCCTCGCTATCGTTCCATGAACGTGCTGATGGCGTTGGCGATGAATTCGATGAACGATTCTTTTTGAATAGGTTTCTTATGTTGTTGTTGTTACTGTTGTTGCTGTAGTTGTTGTTGTGTCTTATGGTATTGTTGTTAGTATGATTATTATTGTTGTTGTTGTTGTTGCGACGTTCGAATAGTTGCGCCAATTGCGGTCGTTGCATCAATTTAGCCAATTTGCTGGCACTTGGCTGACGATCGGCGGCATGTGCCTCATGTGGCTGCTCTTGTTCCTGTGCCACATCCATGGCCTCCTGTTTGATCACAACTCCCGATTGTTGTTGTTGTTGTTGCTGTTGTGTGCTCAGAAATGTGCCTGTTAACAGTTGTTATAGTTGTTGTTGTTGTTGTTGTTGTTTTTACGATGGGGATAAAGGAAGTCATTGGGAAATCAGAGAAATCAGTGGATAAAAGTATAATATATATATCTTCTATATCCAAAATTTTGATGTAAGTGTATGTGTGTGTGTTGAGTGTGTGTGTGTAACACTTACAGTCATCTCAATTATTTTTATGATATTTTTGTTTTAGACAGCAGCAACAACAACACGAACAGCAGAACTGAATTTTTTTTTTTGGTTCCAATTTTGCATTTTTCCATAGGTTTTAGAATTTTTGTTTTTGATATTCTGATACATTTTTTGTGATACGAGTTTTGCCAATTTTCAGTTCTAACAGTTGAAATTGCTTTCACTACTTCTTAGAGTATTGCCAATTCATTTGTCTTAAGTAATATAGTATATATTATAAATATATAAATAAATTTATAAATATATAGTACATAAAAGTTATCAAATTTTATAAGTTTAACAAGCAGGCAAGCAATATTATGATTAAAATAATAATATATATATAAATATTATTTATTAAATATTTATTTTAATTTCTATGTACAAAAAATAAAGTAAAATAGTAAAAATAAATGCTAAATTTTATATTTAAAATGCTTTGGTTTTTAATCAAATGTAACAGTAAAACTCACGTTTATATAATTTATCTAACTAATAAAGTGATTTTTATTTAAAATTTTAACAACTATAATAATTTTTTAAATGATTTTTATAGTATTTTTTTGTAACTAGGCTTAAAGGATTTTATAAAATTTTGTCTTGAATTCCAAATTGATAACAATTTTTTTTAAACACAAATATTTTTTTTAAATATTGAAAGTTAAGTTTTGAAACCCATTACAACTTCAATAAAGCTCCCAAAAATTTTTTTCGCTGATAAAAATAAGTTCAAATATTGTTATTTCTGTTTCGAATATGTGTCGTATGAAATTAATTCATTTACAATCACAACCAAAGCAGATTGTCTCTTAATCCCAGCACTCCCAAAAAGGATTAGAGTTGCAGATTTTCCTTTTAGTTTTCCATTTGTTTGTTGTATTATGTGTGAAAAAGCGGAAAAGCGTGACGAAATCCTTTGAAGAGAGGGTATCAAGAAGGGCACGGCATATCGCGTGCCATGGAAACATTGGATCAGGATCGCTTTCGCTCTCTCTCTCTCTCTCTCTCTCTCTCTCTCTCTCTCTATAAAATATAAATCCTTGCATGACGTGCAGTCATATATATAGGAACAACATATGCTATAAAGGTGTGCATTTTGGATATTCGTTTCAATATTCGATAATAATAATAAATATTTGAAAAATAAAACGCAATTAAATGTGTAGAACAGTTTTTTGACAGGGTCGGCTCGCATATATGTATGTATGTATGTATGTGTGTGTGTATGTATATTGAGTCATTTGATGGCCAGAGATTTGCATTTGCACACACATACAAAAGCTATTAGGGGCGTGTCATTTATTGTGTGTGTGTGTGTGAAAAACCCATTTAGTTGCATGACGCAAGAGAGCGAGAGAGAGAGCAAATGAGAGCGAGCGAGAGATGCGAGCTGGCCGAAAAATGAAATCAAATTAAACAATTTACTTTCAGCCTTTGTGCGTGACAACTCAAGGGAGAATGCAAACAAATTTTGTTGCATACATAAATATATCAAGTGCATAGAAATAAAATATATTCTACATATAAAATGCCATAGAATAAAATAGAAAATACAATATCCCTGGCATATTGCACATATGTATAGAGAGAGGGTCATGCCACATGCCTCATACCCCCATTCGCTTTGGTGCTACTCGATTGGCTGCCACTGAAGATGGGTCTAAAGAGCCACTAGAAAGCGAGAGGGGGTGGGGGGAGTCCAACTCCTTTGACCAGCCATGCAGATTTTCATTTTCAAATGTGTCGCATTTCCAGGATATCCAAGTGCATTTAAAAGTGTGTGTGCTCAAGTGTGCGTATGTGTGTGTGTGTGTGTTTCATGGCTGCAAATGACAGCGAAAGAAGAAGGTCCATGTGTGTGCGGCCAAATCAGGCGTAAGATTTGCCACCCAGCCCCCAACCCCTCTACCACTTTGCATCTTGTGCAATTTTTGTGCGGTTTACCCATCTCAGCAAAAGATACATCTATATGGGTGCATGGTCGACCAGGTGCTTAGAATCTTTTCGAATGTATTCAAGTGGTTGCACTGTGCGTTGGCCTGTGCGTAATCCAAATAGTATATATATATCTAAGCCACAACTTTCTATATGCGTTTTCTCCCTCTCCCTTGCTTTTGCATTTATTGTGCATAATTAATGAATTATAAAATGCAAAAACACAATTTTCCTAATAGTTGTGCACATTTTGCCATAGCTATTTTTGTCAACGCCAATTATTAGGGTTGAGATGAATGAACGAGCTTCGATTTGGTCAAGATTCGCTTTACTATGAAAATCTAATATAATATAGCATACTTTTATGCGCTTGCATTTTTCCCTCAAGATCCAGCTAAGTGCGAACGATACGTCAAGCCAAGATTTGTTTGTATCAAGCCAAGACTGTGTTTGAAGTTAAATGTGTTGGCAAATGTATTCAGTGTGTATGTGTGTTTGTGTGTTTGTAATCACATCAGGTAAATATGTGCTTGATGTATGTATGTACGTATGTATATATCTGAGCCTAAATGACCTGGGCTTGGTGGCCTGGACTCATCAATTATGGCCGCATGCGAAGGTGCCGGCCGTGCTGTTGGCCGCTATGCTTAAGGTGTCCCCATTTAGTATACAAGACACAAACACAGCAACAACAAACAAACTCAAAGAAATCTAGAACAATTGCATGCGGCACCCCCTACAGAGCTTAATGGTTATTTAAAGTCACTTTACTTCGATACGGATTCAGATTCAAGGAATTAGACTTTGCCGACATTTGCTGACTCGCATGTCGCAACGCTGTTAGCGGCAATAGAAATTAGCCATATTAAAGATAAAGCAGCTAAAGGCGTGAGACGCGACTTAAGTAACATTTCTATGGCCTGTGTCTTGGGTTTTGCGGTCTATTATTATTACTTTGCATGGAAGCAAATAATGAATTTTTCCATATAAATCACTCGCGTCAATGGGTGAGGCCCATTGATACTAAAGGGCAGGGGGGGCAATATGTAAACATAATAGCCGAGCATTTTGTCTTTGTCCAAAGGGTTAAAGAAAGGTGTGTTTAATGGTCATTTCTCGATGTCTTGCGATCGTTATCACCTCAAAACTTATTATTATTAGTAGTATTATTCTTTCTTTCTGTTTCTCATTGGAATTTATTACTTTATTAGTTGGAAATGCTTTTGGTCATTTTTATGATGGTTTTTGCGTTTTTACGAGCGCAGGCTCAGCACAATTTGAGTTTTTGAACTAGCTGATAATAAAACTATAAAAAGAGGTCAGTCTACTAGATGTTTTTAGGGGTGTAATGCTTTTATTAATTTTTATGTGCCTGGCTATAAAACACATACAATCACATACATATGTATCCGTCTGAAGTGAAATTGGCGACACAGTTTTACGAGCAAAAGTCTGTGCGAACGCTGTGATTGAATTATTGATAAAGTGATTACAGTGCCGTTTTTCATAGAGAGAGAGAGATGATGGCCGTAAAAATCGTTGACTGAATTCATTAGATGCCTAAGAACAGTCAGTTAATTAGCTGCAGTCAAAGAGACTGAAAGAATCTCAAGATTTATCGAATACTCATTTTAGATTGGAACCCCTAAACCCCCCACCCCCAACCCCACACATACTGTGTCCAGCTGTCATTTGACACACGCCGCGCCGCATCGAGCACAATCCATCTCTGTATTTGTTTATCTTATGCCACATACGCAGCAGCAGCAGCAGCGACAGCAGGAGAAAAAAAAACCGGAAAAACTTTCAGCTGAGGGTTGGAAATGGAAATTCAAGTTTAAGGTGGGAGGGGGGCTAGGTAGGGGGGGGTTTTACTTCTGAGCACGTCCAAGCCAAAGCCCAAAAAAAAAAAAAACGAAAATGTTGTTTAAACTTTGCAAACAAGTTTGCTTGTTTTTCTTTTGTGTTGCGTTTTTTTTTTTTTCATGTGTGTGTTTTGGGACTCGCATTCTCATAGATAGCATTCGAAATTGAAAGCGAAATTGCTGTTGAGCATGTGTGACAACAGCCAAAGCAGAAGACGAAGAGAAAGCCAAAACAGCCTCAGTTTCAGTGATATATTAACTGACATCTCGCAACTAACTTGAAGATGTTGAAGAGCGCGCACCGAGTCCTGATACTATGTCCAGGGAACACATTGTGTAAGTGACGACGAATGCATATCCGAGACACACACACATACACTAATGCAAAGATTTACACACACATATATACAGACGTGGCTGTGTGCCAAGCATGGGATTTATACTCTTAGAGTTGTAGTTATAGGGCTTTACGTTATGTAGATAGTGCAAAGTACGGGAAAGAAGGATTAAGAATTATAAGTAGTTTATATGATTGGGTGTAAATTATAAAAAAACTATTTGCTAAGACGATTTTTTCATTATTAAACACAACTGGCAAAAGCATTGAAAAATATTGTATATATTATTAAAATTTCTTTACTATTAATGACTTTCATTTTCCCAAGCTTGACTCAAATCAAACCTAAATTAATGTAGTTTAATAAGTAAAACAACAAATTTCTGCATTTTTATTTAATTCTTTTTAAGTAACGGAACAATTTACCGAATCCGAAACATTAAAGTGTTAAAATCTTAACATAAAACAATTTGTAGACTATTTGAAACTATGAAAACATGAAAATTCTTGTGCATTTTGTCATAATTGTCAACCAAAACATTCTCAGACTTTGAGTTAACAAATCTTCAGAGTTCTTAGACATTTCCCACCTCAACATATAATTTTTGAAAACATTTTATTAATAAATATTCTAAGACTTTCCGTAAACAAATCTTGAGAGTTCCTACATATTCTCCATATCAAAAAAATATTTTTAAAAATATTTTATAAATAAATATAAACATCCAATGCTTAAAACTTAATCTTCAAAACGAAGTTAGTGTATTTAAGCAAACGGCTTGTTCAGCACAGACACGAAATATTTTTTACGATTTGTTTGCTTTTGGCCACTTGGAGATTTGGCGTAGTGTTGTTCATGTATATATTTTTTGTTGTTGCTTTTTTTGGTTGACGAATGGCGATAATACTGTTTGTTGTTTTAACTTTTGAAATGAGAAAAGTTTGAGACGGGTCGACGCGAAGTCATAAGCCAAAGCAAACGATTGAAAAATTGCATATGTTGTGCTTGCTGAGCGTGGCAATGAGTAAAACAAAAAAAGTATTGCATAGTTTTAGGCGGGCACATATTTTTCAGCGCAGCCAGCAAATGAAATTAGACTGCACACAGATACTATGTATATATAGATTTTTGCTTGGTTTAAACCCTGCTGCTTAGATGATGCCCTCTTGCGGTAATAAATTAGTTACGGCAAAGATGTGGGCAACAAACACACACGCAGATACACTAATACAATAAGACGGACGCACGTACGTACGTACACACATGTGTGTACAGATAGACAAACAAAACGGGAGCCGACAACAACACAAAATGGGTGGACAGCTGTGTGTGTGTGTGTGTTGAGGACCAAAGGAAAAAGTTAAAAAGGATAAATCGCTTGTGTTCATCGCTCTTCGCACATAATAAATGTATCTTTTACTTGCGAGGAAGTTGTGTTGGGCCAAGCGCTTGGCGTAAGTAACTCAAACCATTCACTACACTCACAGATAGAGCGAAAGAGATAGACTTAGAGAGAATGAGAGAGCGTGAGCAATACATATATGAATGTATGTATGTATGTATGTGTAGTATATAAACTTAACAGCATTTGGCTATCTTTTTGCAATTGATGTATTACACATAAAAGTTTTCAGACCCTCCCCAACAACCCACACCATACACACACACTTACACACATATCCTTGTCATGTACTCGATTCTGCTATTCCTATTTCTATTGCGCGTTGAGAGTATGTATGTATGTATTCGTGTGTGTGTGTGTATGTATGTCCAAGACATTCAGAACGGCCACGTCCGCAAACAAAACGCACGCATACAATTACAAAACTGTTACACGTATGTGAAGAAGCAAGAAGAAGCCAAGAAGAAACTTACGCGAACGGGTGTGCGGAGGGTGATGGGGAGCGGGGGGGGGGAATGGGTCGGGTCGGAATATTGTTAACCGACTGCAAAATAAATACAAAAACTTTTAATGCCCTTCGGCTGGCGTCGCAAGCGTTGAAAATGCTTCAGCTTCTTCTTACTCACACACACACACACACACACACAAGAAAGGGATGTGGGTGGCTGGGGAGGTGGGTGGTACGGACAGCATACAGTCTTCGGACTCATTGCCACTTGCAAAAAGGAACTACATACATACAAACAAACAAACACACAGACAAGAACATCGCACATCCCGAGGATGTATGTGTGTGTGTGTGTGTAAGGACATATGCATGCATGTGAAGAAAACTTCCCCAACCACATTTTACGTTCTACGCCCATAACTCATCTATCAATTTTCACGTACTTGGGGCCACAGTTGTGCCTTTGCCTGGACGAGTGAGGGGGTCAGGGAGGGAGGAAGGGAGGTTGGTTGGTCTTAAGCCTTGGACCTTAGAACTTGAAATGGGGCGTCTTATTGCCCAAAAATGTAACCTTTTACTTCATCTCGCTGGCGATGTTAGGCACAGTGGTTTGAAATTTAACTAATGTGGGAAGAATTAACTCTTTTCTCCGGAAAATTCTGACTTCTTTTATGATCTTAAATATTTGTAAGTTTAATACAGTCTAACTTCTATATAATGAATCTAAAGGTACACAGATTGTTATAGGAAAAATTTGTCAATCAGAATAGTTTTTGGTGGGAACTAAATCTCAGAGTTCTGGAAATTAAATCGTTAGAGAAAGTTCGAGCTTAAGCTTAAAATCAGCGACCGCAACGGTTATCATAAAAATCAATATTTAATAGTTAATTTTAACCTTTTATATTAAAAATCAAGAAGTAAAAGTTAAAAGTAAAAGTTATTATGAATTTTTATATAATTCTCAATAAGATTATTATTATATTTTTAATTTTTATTAAAAAAGTTAGGCAACAACTTTTAAAAATTGATTTTATTTTTTCAATTTTTAAATACTATTTCGAGTTTAAGCTGAAAATATATTGGAATAGGCGAAAATAGTTCAGTAGTCAGTACTAGGAAAAATAATCTTGATAAAAATAATATATTGAAATCATTGTAAAATTCTATCGATTTTAAACTTTCTTAAAGCACTTTATAGTACTTTTCTTTCTAGTTTTAGAAAATCCTTAATGCCTTGTCCACTACAGTTCCATCTCCTTCAATCTAACTTAAGCTGAAGAGTTTATACAATTTCAATCATCGCATCAATCACTCAATCAATTTGGAGCAACATATTCGTACTTAATCGAAAGAAAACTTCGAATATCATTGAAAATTGACATTGAAATGGTTGAAATTTGGCATTTTACCCCACTGTGCTTGGGTTGAAAAACCCGTCTGCTTTGGGACACACACACGCACACACATGTACTGTATATATGTGTGTACTTAAAGTTTTTTCCTTACACACACGTGCATACTCACAACATATATTACACGAAGCGGGCAACAATGAGAGCTGACAGCCCCGAAAATGTCATTCTATCTTGGCGGTCATTAGAACGGAGTTCTGTCTCGGCAGTCGCACCCCCCAACCCCTCCTCCCCCCTCACTCCCCTCTTTATTGCGTCTAAGGTTTGTTGTTGTGCTGGCAGTCGAAAGCTTTCGCAAGTTTTCTGGCCCCAAAGATTATCTCCTTTACTTTTGGTGGCAACACACACACACACACACACACACACACACAACTTTCTTGCATGCTGTGTATAAGTGTGTGTGTGTGTGTTTGTCCTTCGCCGTCTTCGATTGTCTGCTGCTGTTCGGGTTTTTGTGGCTCTCGGTTCTGCATGAAGTATTTTACTCTTTTTACATATACTCTAACAAACACTCACACACACGCATACACACACACACACATACATATATAAACGTCGAGGGACCCATGGATATATTAACTTGGCTATTGTTTTTGTAGTCATTGTAGTCCTCGTTGTTTGCTTTTATTTTAACACGCCGCATGCAGCCCAACACACATACCCTTACATCGTGTGTGTGTGTGTGTGTGTGTGTGTGTGTGTGTGTGTGTGTGCTATTGATGCGGCTAGTTTGATGTATTACCCCAAAAAACGAAATGTCTGTATCGCTTATGCGGGGCCCAACACAGAATAGAAATGGGCATTTTGGCATTTCGATTTAGTGGCTCACACACACACACACACACACACACACACACACACGTACGAATATGTGTGTGAAGAGACAAACGATGATTACGCCATCGGATGCTCTCATTCTCTCTCGCCCTTCTCCCTTTTCTCTTTTTTTTTTTTTGGGCATTTGCCGTCTCGCTCATGCGGGCCTTTTTATGGGCATTTTGTATAATACATCATCGACAAACATGTTTGCAAAGTGTGTACGAATATTATATGGGAATATAACTGTTATTGTTGTTGTTGTTGTTGCCCCTTTCCTCCCCGCCCGCCTGCCTCCCTGCTTTTTTGCTTGTTGTTTGTTGGCCATAGAAGCAAGAACAATTGCAAGGACATGTGCGATGCTGGATGGATGCTGACGTTGACGCCAATGGTGTCGCTAATGGAATGGCGAAAACGAAAAAGGGACGAAAGGCAAAACTATACGCAACAACAACAATATGGACATCTGCTGATGGGGTTGGGTTTTGGGTTTTGTTGGGTTTGGAACCGAAAATGTATTCGCTTTGAATTATTCCCAAAAATATATATACGGCATCAGCGTCGCTGTCGCCATCGCAGTCGCTGTTGGCGTTGACGCAAGCAGCACAAAAAGTTTGCCCAAAAAACTTGTTGTTGTGTGTGTGTGTGTGTGTGCGTTTTTCGGTTAGTTTGGCGTACAGTTTTGTGAATTTGAATTAAATGTACATAGTTTTAGATTGCGTAATTCATTAGTACAGTCAGAGCATAGACCCAACCACCCCACACACACACACACACACACACGCAGCCTCCTCACACACACACACACGGGGCAATGATGAACGATGTGGTCGTATGTGGTTAGGCCGGGGGGATGGGGGTATGGGAGGTAATTTAGGATTTCGTTGTTGTTGTTGCTGTTACAGGAACAGTTTGCGGGCGTGACAAAAGCAAATAAGCATAGTTGTAGTTTCCACAATATATATATAGAGCTGATCCCTTTCGCCAAGGAGGGAGAGGAGGGAGAGATGGCCACCAGGAAGGAACAGATGGTGATGAAGGGTGTGGGGTGGGGTGGTGCTGGTGGTAAGCCAGCGAGCATTGAGTCAAAGATGAATTGCTTCAAAGGTTTGCGTAAGGCATTTGGAATTAGAAAAAGAAGTGGGTAACCTATGGAAAGAAGTGGGAATTGGGTAAGCTATGGAACCCATTCTTACTTATTTTTTTGGGAAGAAGTGGGAATGGGTAACCCATGGAATTAAAAAAAGAAGTGGGAATTGGGTAACCTATAGAACCCATTCCTACTTCTTTTTCTGATTCCAAACTCACACCTAACTGTTAACGGAGTCGAGAGCGCGACCTTCTTGTCCGTCTAAACACTATTTATGCTACAATTTATTACTCTCTGTCTCCATCTCTCTCTCGCTCTCTCTCGCGCTCTCTCTCGCTCTCCCTTAGAGTTGGAAGGTTTTTGCCGATTTGCCGGTTCTCGCTTTGTTTACGGGCCAGCGATTGTATTTTACTTTTTCCATGGTATGGGGAAGGGTGTTTGCGGGGGGGTGTTCAAATGAAATGCGATGGTAATGAATGTATGAATTTTAGAAAGCAACTGAAAAGCTGGCGAGACATTCAGTCGTTCCCCACACAGATACTTTTTGCCCACTATCAAATCGAGGGGGGTTGTGGGGGGGAGACAGGAAATGAGTAGAGGAAGTTTTAGTTTCATACATTCATTGGGGGGCAGAGAGGTGGATAGTGGGGTGAGGGGTGCTGCATAGTCATTGCGATAGCGTTGCGGTTGGCACCCAAGCACAAACAGAGAGTGTGAGAGAGAGCGACAGTGAGAGAGAGAGAGAGAGAGGGCATAAAATTCTCTATGCAAGCGCTATCTTGCTCTAACATGCGTGAAGCTGCTAAAGGATGTATGTCTATGTGTGTGTGTGTGTATAAGTGTTAGAAAGTTTGAATTGTATTGAAATTGTATTTTGTTAAAATTCATGTTTGTTATTGCCGTTGTTGTTGTTATCGTTGTTGTTGTTGTTGTTGTTTAGACATCGTTGGCCAACCATTTTGTCGGCCTGTCGGCTATCTATGTATGTGTTAGTTGTGTGTGCGACTGAGCGTATGAGTAATTTTATTTCACTACTCTATGTGTGCGTGCTATTTTCTGGTAACACAACTAAAAACTCTTTTCTATATATATATATACATATATTTTCGTACATTGAAGACCCATCGCTACCCCTCCCCCTCTCTCTCTTTCTCTCCTTCTATGTGTGTGGCTGCTGTTTAGAATCGTGTGTGTGTGTGTGTGTGTCGAGTGGTGTCCAGGCAAATAAATCGCACAGCAAAATAAATACGGCAACAATAAATCAATAAGTACACTGAGAATAACTTTTGTGCTTAATAGAGAGCACTTAAATGTAAATTGTTATAGAGAAGAAGTTGGGAGAAGGAATAAAAAAAAAAAAATACTCAACTCAAGGAAGATTTTCTCACTCAGACAAGTATCTCGGTTTAAGTATGTACATACATATGTACATATATATTTTGTTGAATTTTTATTTTTCACTATAGTATAAGTTATTATTAATAGTAACAGTAGACTATATAATCAATAAAGAATTAGTAAATATATATTAAAAAAAAAAAAAAAAAAAAAAAAATTCTTAGATCAACCTATATATACATATATATACATGCTCAGTTCTTTTAAATATCTGCTTGCATATCAAAATATATATTTTTCTTTCCTTATTGCTGGTCAACCTGGTTTTTTAGGTGTATAAGTTGGGTGTGGGTGGGGGTGTGGGTTCGGTGCCACATGAATCGTTGCCACAAATATATATCATCGACACGTTAGACTCACACACACACACACATACACTCGCACACATTTAGATTGAGGTCCAACACACACAGGATTCGATCGCACAAATTGCTCATTGCTGAGGAAATATTTGCAATAAATTTAGTTTATGGCTTCGCCTGTGTGTTGGCTAGGCCCATACCAAACCATACCAAAATACTCATACGCACCCACTCCCCTCCCCTCCCCTCATTGACACTTCTTGTGTGTGTGCGTCTGTGTAGGCGCGTTTCTCTTCTCTTCTCTGTCAATGCTTGAATTATATGCGTTCGTCGATACTTAGAAATATTAAAATGCAGCACTCATCCTGTCATGCCCCCCGCTCCACCCCTCCTGCGCCCTCACTGCGGTCAGTACGCACATAAACAGGAGATATAGGATGGGTGGAGGGGCAGCATTCGGTTTATTGATGTAATATCCTTCAATTATTATGGATATTTGGCGCATTCCAGCGTATTCCGTCCGGCCTATCTATCCGGCGTATAGTAGTATGTGCAAATGGGTTGAGAGGGATGATGCGACAAACAACAGGAGGAGAGAGGGGGGAAGGGCAGGAACCCTGAAGCGTATGACGCCGCTTAATTAACTGACCCTAAACACAGCCAAAACCCCCTCCTACCCCGCTCGCTGTCAACCAAAATAGAAGAAGAGAAAGAAGCACAATTTGTAAGTGATGTGGGGGAGGGGAAGGGGGTGGGGGTTGGGTTACGGCGTACATCTGAAGGAAATGAAATGCAAACAAACCATGTGTGAGTGCGTGTTCGTAAAAGGATAAAACTGAGAGAAAGACCTTCTCAAGTCGCTTCAAGGTGGCGCTAGAGAAGGAAGATGGAGGAAGGAGACGAAGGATAAGGAGGAGGACAACTACTCTCGCATGTGCGGCAATAATTCATCCATTAAAAGGGATATCAATGCGTCAGTAAAGCCATGAGAGACAGAGGGCAACGGGGTGGCGGGGTGGGGCGATGCTGGGACAAGGCAAATGAAGAAGACGAAGTAGCAACGGGGTCAAATGCGAAAAAGGACGAAAACAAAAAAGGGGGGGGGGAGGGGGGAAGGAAGGTAATGTTGGCTTGTTCTACCGTACAACTTCCGTTTTGAAAACCGCACGCACACACACACATACACACGCACACACGCCGAAACACACACATGTTAGTAATACAATCGCTGGAATTTGAGCGCTTTACTTTTGTATACCCTGATAACGGGTGAAAGGGGTATATTATTTGAGTGCCAAAATGGGTAAAAAGCTGCAGAAAGTACTCTTGACTCAAGACAGTCTAGTTTTAATCTTAAACTATTGTTAAAAGATTGTTATGACATGAAAATTTTATCAAAATCTTTTGAGAAACACAAAAGCTATGAAAGTTTAAAAAAGGAAAGTTTAACAAAGGTTTTACCGTACCTACAAACCGCAGAAAGTACTACTGAATCCTTCCAATCTTTAAGACTATAAAGACCTAAACTCAAACGTTTTAATCTGAAACTATCGAATAAAGTTTGTTATAATTTCATCGAAAACTTCATCGAAATTACTAAGAAAACCCAAAGTTATGAAAGATTAAAGTGATGTCCGTTAACTAAGGTTTCACTGTACCTACACACCGCAGAAAGTGCTCCTGAATTCTGCAAATCTTAGAGACTTTAAAGATTTAAAGGCTCCGATCGTGTTATTTTTAAACTATAGATGAAAATTTTATCGAAATTCCTAAGGAAGTCCAAAATTTTTGAGGCATATCCGTTAACAAAGGTTTTACTGAAAGCACACCTAAAAATTATCCTTCCAAAATCCTCCAATCTTAAAGACTGTAAGGATTTTAAGGTTCAAATCGTAATAAACTTAAACTATCGATAGAAGATTTTTATTACATAAAAATGTCATAGAAATCCCTTAAGAAACACCAAAATTATGAAAGTGATGTCCGTTAATTAAGGTTTCACTATACCTACAAACACAAGCTATATGCTTAAACTCTCCCGTTTAGGCCAACTCTTAGTCGTGGTATCTAAACTTGTTCCTTCTGGGAGCAAGCCTCGGTTAACGGTATGCTTTTGCTCATCGCCTGCTTAGGGCTATCAATGGGTTTTGTTGGAAAGCGAGGCAAATAGCACACACACACTCAGCGACACATGTAGCCATAGACACACACACACATGCATACAGCTTTGTGTGATAAGCAAAAATACCAAAAAAGGTTGCATGTAAGAAGAACAGAGAGGGAGAGAGAGAGAGAGAGAGAATGCTTCGGCTTCTTGTCAACGGCACGTGGCCAAAAGAAGACGCTAAGGCTCAAGTTGTAGGTGGGGCAACAACTTCAAATGGACCCAGTTGCACACACACACACACGAACACGAACACGAATACACTTATGCCTACACTTACACTTGGACATGCAGCATCCATATGGATTTATGTAAATTCTATGCCCCCAAAAAATGACCTTTTTCCATGCGGCTGACTGGGATGTAGGAGCAAACGTATGTGTGTGTGGCATGGTTTGTGTCTTTGACTTTTGTAATATTTTGTCGAAATAAATTCGCATTTGAAACGGATTCGGGATTCAGGATTCCGTAAGCGAAATCCTTAAGCATAACATCGACACACGACACGAACGCTTACATATACACACATATCTATTTATATATATTCTATATATATACACGTGTGTGTGTGTGTGAAAGACCACTTGAATTTAAAATACGACGTGGCAGCAATAGCAGAAGAAGAAGAAGCAGAAGCTGAAGAGGGGCTGCCCCAAAAAAGACCTCAACTCCAGCCCATTGCGGGTTGGAAACCCAAATAGTTTTGAAAAGTTTTGCATTTGTGCCTGGGCTTTGTGTGTGTGTGTGTTTGAGTGCAAGACAGAGACAGAAACAGTTTAAATATCAGTGTGTGTGTTAAGCTCAAGTGGCACAACAAAATGAAGCAACTACACTCGAATTGTGTTCACAAATTTAATGTATTTTCTATGACAAACGGAGAGAGTTTTTTCCCTGGATTTGTTTACAACATTTAATCGAAATTATAATAATAATAATAATAATAATTTTTATTTTATATCCATTTCCCATTTAAGCTACAAATTAGAATTTTCAAGTGCTGCAATGGGCTAACAATTTTCTACACAGTTTTTAGGACTTTTTGAAAACCACAACCCTTCAACACACACACCCTTTGCCTCACTCTATGTGTGTGTTTGGGGTTTTCCTTAAACTTGTTGTTGTTGTTGTTGCTCGACACACACACAGCACACACACATACAATGACATAATCCCTCATCTACATAAACATTAGAGCGAGAATTTAACTCAAAAGTTTTTAGTTTCGGTTTCGCTTTTCGGTCCAGCTACAAAAACTCTTACCACACACACATACCCCCCACCTGCCACCTCCCCACCCCCTTATGTCACTTGTGTGTGCGGGCTTGTCCAAAAGTGTCCCAGGCACTTTTGTTACAGTATATAATATACATATATATATACATATATTTATAAAGACCTATACTCTGTACAGGCTGTGTGCGTTTATGTGTGACGTGCAGCAGATGCGAGTTTTTGAAATTAATTTGATAACGTTTTTTTTCTTTTTGCTTTTCTTCTATTGTTGCTTCTTGTTGCCTTTTGTGTCTGTGTTGCTTAAAACTATAACTCTATTAAACTATTTCAAATGCAATCAAGCTTTTTTGCATACTTTCAGGCGCTGCCTGAAGCCATACGAAATTCGAGTTTTCGAAGAAAATTCAAGAGTTTTAGATTAATGATGCAATTATGTAAACATTTGTGTGATTGCAAAAAGGTTAAGAAATTAAAATTAAAATTTTTTGGGTTTTTTTATAAAGAAAATATTTTTTCCAAGAGATTTTAACATAAAAATAAATATATAAATATGAAATGTTTTTTTTTTATCTAAACCAAACGTAAAATAAAATTTGAACAATTGAAAAAAAGTAATAAAAATAATATAAAATAGAAATACAATTTTTAAAAGCAAAATCTAAGGTTTTAATTCCATATTTGGCTTAAATTATTAACTCAAAAATCCCGCTGACATTTTTGTTTGTGTAGTAAACAAAATATTGATATATTTACTACATTTTGCATGTTAGCTAACAATTATGGATACAAATACTAAAGGATGCTAAAGCAGAGTACGAAAACATATACGTCTAATGTATTTCCAATCATTTTACTCATTAACCGAGCAAAAGTTTTGTGTCCAAAGGGGATGCGGAATGGGGCAAGTCAAGCTGGCCAAGTGGGTGCTACACAAGGCGCGGTGAGTATGTGCTTAGGCAGGGAGTGGGGGGGGAGGGGGCGACTTGCAAGCGTGTTGGCGTTAATGGTTCTTGATGAAATGAAATAATGGGTGCGTTTATTCACGTAATGTATTTGTATTTGTTACAGCGCAAAACCAAAAGCAACAACAACAACAACGGCAACAGCAACATATTTACAATAATAACACAGCTCGTAAAACGAATGAATAACTGAAATGGAATGATTGAATGCCGTATAGAATGAAAGCGGCGCCCAAGCGACGACCCAACAACAACACAACAACAACTTGGTAACCGTCGACGTCTAACAAAACGTTTTTCGTTAGTTTTCATTATTTTCCGCATTTAAGCGTATTTATTCCGTTGTTAATCGAATTTATTAAATGCAAACACGCCAACACATACTATATGTATGTATGTATGTATATATTTATGTACAAAAGACAGCCAACCCCAATCCTCACACACACACACAACACTTACATTAACATACAGTTGGCCAACACGCACACTCACACACAAACCGTATGCCAAAATTGGGCGCGTTTTGTTTGGCTTGAGAAATGTTGCTCGCATGATTATTGTGCCGGCTGCTAATTTTATGCTACACTCTGTGTGTGTATGAGTGTGTGGGTGTGTGTGTGTGTCCATTGAATGTCTCTATCGCTCAAAGCACGACAGACTAACGGTCTGAACTACATTCTTATTCACACATTTCAGAACAAGTTCTATAGAGCTGCAATTGGAAATCGCTTTGATTTCTATTGCCTACTTCTAGGCGCGCATTTGCTTCAAGTCCAAAAAAGCGTAATGGGATGACTTTAATCATCTATTTAAATTAAAATAAGATGTTTGCAAGTTAAAAGACCATATTCAAGCCTTACTTAAGATCGCATATCTTTAATTCTAAGCTTATATTTACTTTTAGCTAATTTGAAAATCTTTTAAAAACCTTTTAATAAGAAGGAATGAAATTTGATTAAAAAATTGAATTATTTTCAAAATATTTTTGGTTTTAAAAACTTTTTAACATTTTATTTAATTATTTTACTTGAATTCATAATGTATGAACAATTTAAAATATTATTATATGTCCTTTCAATGTATTACTCTAAAGGATATTGATATTAAAACTTGCTAAACATTTTTCTGAACATACAACAATATAATTCTAATATTTTAAATGTAGAAAAACATGTTTTGAGCTTTTGGCAATTTGCTTCAAATCAACTAACAACATTTAGGCTCATTGAATTTGACTTTCTAATATTGCGAATTTATTCTTTGCATCCACAATTATCTTGGGCTGTTGTAATCTCATCTATGAAACAAAATCTAAGAACTTGCAACGTGGCATCTGTGACAGTGCTGAATGGCTTTTCAAACGAATGTGGCACAATATAATGCATTTGTGTGTGTGTGTGTGTGTGTGTTGGAGAAGCGCAGCTGGCAAAAAAAAACTTTGCGCATTAGCTTTGGCCAGCGCCAGTCGGTCCAGCCAAGACCAACTATAGCCCCCACTGCTACCCCTCTGCTTGTGGTAACTTTTGCATTTGGGGTTTTGTTGAAGAAAGAAATGAACAAATGGCCTTATATGTCAATGATTTTTTTTCTTTCATTCTTCTTGCACCCACACACACGTCTTGTTTGTTTGTTGTGGGCGCCAACTGCATTGGCCAAGAAGAAGAAGAAGAAAAAGTCGACTAAGAAGATAATACTGAGCCGCAACTTTCTTGACGCCTGGCCGAGCGCAACTACACGCCGACAGATGGCGCGCTATGATGGCGCACCAGCATTTGTTGTCGACACTGCCAAGAAAATTCTTGCTCTGCATATATTGCCGTGTTCCAGAAGGTTTTTTTTTCTTTTTTTAATTTTCCACAAAACACCGCATACATATATGTATGTGTGTATCTAGCTGCACCTCCCATTTGCTGTTATTATTTTGGCTACCATTTATTTGCTGTCAATGTTTCGACGACTGACTGCCGCCTTCTAGCTGCCAAAAGAGGGCAGCGGACAGGCTGTCCACCTCCGCCAGCTACTGCTGCTATCATTTTCATTTTAAAATGTCACTTGGATGGGCAACGCCTTCTCCTTGGAGGAGGTCAGCATCCAGCAGCTCCTACGCCTGAGTCCTTTATTTCGTTTCGTTTCTTTGTGTTTTTTGCTGCCACCTTGGCTGCTGGCACGTCAGTGGGGGCCACTTTATAAATGTTTCTGCAACGGATTTTTGCAAAGTAAACTTTTTTTCTTCTTGTGCCTTTGTAGTTTTTTCTTCAACCACTTGGCCCGCATCTGATTGCGAGTGTGTGACATTTATGTGGGAGCGGGGGGGAGGGCGGTAAGAAAGAAGGTCGCAAATATATTAAAATGCAAACCCGACTCATATTACTGGAGACTGGACTCGACTGGACTGAACTGTACTAGACTGGATTGAAAAAAAAACAAAAAAAAAAAACGGAATGGGCGAAAGGTTTTCTCTCGCTCTCTCTCTCTTTCTCTTTTTTTGTATTGTGAAGTCCTTGCGCACACATGTGCGCAATTTCCAAGTCCGTTTTTCGACCATTCGGCAAACGTCTTCGAATAAATCGAATGCACAAAAAAGCAATAAAACGAAATAAAATCTAAATATATGTACGTATGTGAATGTGAATGTGAATGTGAGAGTATGTGTGTTGTCCTTTTTTTTTTGTGCTGCTGCTGTTTGTTTGTCCTTTTAACGTTCTAGAAATGGGCGTAGAATGACAGAGACAGCATGGGTGGAAAAGGAAACTTATCATTTTTATCATTGCACAAAACTTTATCCTTTATCCTTTACTCAGGCCGTTAATATTTTCGTTTTCGATTCCGATTGCCAATACCAATACCAATGGAGAACGGTTAGTTGGAAGCCCTTTACCGTTACCGTTACCGTTACTGTCTCCCGCCCGCTGTCCGGAATTTGAAATGACTTTTTGCCACATCGTGTGGCAAGTGGGCGTGGGCGTGCAACTGGCAAAAGCTTATTGAATGTTTATGCTTTATTAAATTTGATTTCTTTGCGACGAGGCAACTAGAAACTCTCTTCGACCGAACCAAGGCTCGGACTAACCAGCAGCCGGTCAACATTTGTTGCAATGATCTATGTGCGCTGAATATTAAATGGCATCGAAGGCTTAGGCCCAAAAAAGTTGGGCACAAAAGGCAAGTACACTTGAAAAAACCAGGGCAGTGTATTGCAATTAAAGTATGTAGGAAAATTCGTTAGAAATATTTTCTTTTTCTAACTAAAATCAACTTTACAGTAAAAAGAAAATAAACGTTCTTAAAAGAGGTTTGAAAGATATGATTTAAGGATAAAGAACTATGAAAGTATATAAATTAAATGGGAAAAACCTTAAATTTAATTTCGAAATATGAAAAGGTATGAAATTTTGTGGGAAAAGTAAAAATTCTTGAATTTTTCATTCTTTGGAAACTTTTTTTATAACAAATTTGTCTTGAAAATAAATATAATCAAAGAAACATTCGGAACATCCCAATTCGTCTCAGTGTAGTTGCCACCTACGAGAGCAAAGCCTAGCAATGCCTTCAGTTGGTTAAGGCCAAGGCTTTGGTTAAGGCTAAGGCGCCATTATCATTTTAATGCGCGATAAATGCGACATTTGCGACGCTATACAAAGTGCGTGTAATGTGCTCGGCAAACACAAACAGTAGAAGCAGAGGCAACAAGGGATGGCAAGGGGGGAGGTGGGGGTTGTGCTTGTGTGTGTGTGTAGGGGAACGATTCATATTTGTAAGGGGTTTCTTGCCACAAGCATTTACACACATCCTCATAATATCGAATGGTAATCATAATCATAATAATAGTAATCGAAATAGTAATCGTAATCGTAATAATAATCATTTTTTGTGCGTTATACGAACATACAAAAAACAACATTTGCAAGCATTACGAACTGTTTATTTCCCCCCACCCACCTTGGAATACTTTTGTATACAATCGTCAAATGCCAAATGTTGTCCAAGAAGTTTATTTCGTATCTTTACTAATGTCTAATGCGACACGTTGCTGGCGCATTATTCTTTTGCACATTGTTTTTGGGTCCACTCTAATGTTGTGTTAGTGGGTTATGGGTCTAATGATTGCCACGATTTGGGGCAAACTCGTTAGGCGTGTTACGAGCATCTTTCTCTGTGTGTGTGTAATAAACGTAAATAAGTGTTCTTAAGTCTATACGTTTTATCGATAGACAGAGATTAATCGAATTGCTTGTGAGTTTTACTGCATAGCTTAAAATAATACAAGTACTACTCAAAAGTTTGGTAAATTTAAAATGCATTAAGAAACAAAAAAAAGTTTTACAATAAACCGATAACAATCGAAATACAGCGCACTTAACTATACTGAAATATGTTTACAAAATTATTTTTCTTGCTTTTCTTTACATTTTTTGGGGTTTATTTGTTATGTTTTGTTTGGCCAATTGTTTGTCGAATTTGTATGCCCTGCCGTTTATCGGTTTATCGATAGCTATCGATAGTTAGTAACGAGCAAATGCAAATTATACGCAAATCAATCGCGACAATTCGCGCTCCATTCGATCACAAATCATACACAAGAGGCAAATTAATCGATTAATCGATAACAAGCTGTAGCTTATAATGGCTTATCACTTACCAAAATCATTGCCACCTAAACCGGAAGGTCCTGGCAGCAGGCCGGGTATACCCTGCAGGCCCAGGAATGCATTAGGAAAGGAGTGCGATCGCTGATTGTCCATGCCATCCATAGTGCCATCATGATGACCATCACCACGATCCGAAGGTTCTGTATCGCTGCTATTTGAATCCTCGCCAGCACTCTGACCGAGATCATGTTTCTGTGGAGGTGATAAAAGTAAAAACGTTAAGAAAATGTGGCAAGAAAATGTTATCGATAAGTTTATAACGGTTATAAGTGTTTAATATCGGGAAAACCAGTTTTCCTTAACATGTAAGGGATCTTATGATAGTATTAACTTTTAGTTCTTAACATTTTTAAGAAATTTTTCTTCTTGTCAAAACATTTCCTTAAAATAAATGTCGCAAGAAAATGTTATCGATAAGTTTATATCGCTTATAAGGGTTAAATATCGGAAAAAGCACTTTTTTCTAAAATGTTAAGGATCTTATGATAACTTTTAGTTCTTAATATTTTCAAGATATATTTCTTCTTGTCAAAACTCTTCCTTATCAACCAAACATTTTTCCTCTTTGGTACTTACCTGATTTGCCTGCTGTCCATTGCTGTTTTCAAGAGCCTGACCCAATAGTGATTCACGCAGTTCCAGACTACGATCGCGATCCTTGGACGTGTCACGGCTACGATTCCTAGTCAAGGGATGTTGACCCGCGACGGGAAATTCACGATCCAGGAGTAGACGTTCGGGACTGATGCCATGCTGGGCACGAAATAGATCGGCGCTCTTGATGCGTTTCTGTGGTGGCGGCGTCAGATGACTCTTGCGGCTGCCCTCCATATCGCTCAGATCCCAATGATTGCTGCTAGCCTGGGGATGGATATGGTTAAGGATTGAAAAAGGAATGGAATTAGTAAGTATGTTATATGCTTTGGGGCGGCAAGCAGACTTTACTTTGCTTGGCTTTGGACTTGGATTGGGGGGGTTTCTTACGGGCGACGCTGCTGATGCCTTTAGCTCCTGGATGGCGGGCGTGCAGCTGCTGCTACTATTGTTGTTGTTGTTGTTGCTATTGTTGATGTTGCTGTTGCTGCTGCTGCTGTTGTTGCTGTTGCTATGTGCTGCTGCTGCGGCTGCAATTGCTGCTGCTGCTGCTGCCTGTTCCCGTTGCGACTCCCGCTGACCTGGATTCGATGATGATGTTGCTGCTGCGGCGGCAGCAACTGCTGCTGTTAACGATGCTGCTGCTGCTGCGGCCGCTGCAGCTGCTGCTGTCGACGATGCTGGCAGCGTTGCTGGCATTTGTGGTGTACTGAACGGTGAATTCTGGCTGTGACTGTGATTATTGCTGTTGCTGTTGTTGTTATGATTATTGCTGCTGTTGCTGTTAGCATTGCTTAGCGCTGTGGGCAAATAGTTGATGTTAATTTTGTTGTGATTGCTGCTCTCGGCATTGTTATTGTTGTTATTATTGTTGTTGTTGTTGTGACTGAGTGCAGCAGAAAGTGCCTTAGCATAAGGATAACCACCATTGACATCCGCCAATCCGCGTATCTGCAGCAGATGCGCTGTCTTCAAAAAATCGGGCAACTGCTCATGGCTGACATTCACCTCGCCATTGTACATAAAACTATTGAAGGTAATGAGAAAAATGTAAAAGAATAAGATTTTTAATACAACTTTTGTATTTAAAAAAATATATTACTCTTCAAATTATTGAAAAGATTCTGAGTTAATTATAAATATTTTCTACAATAATAAAAGAATTCTTAAAAAAAATGTTATTAAAGTTTAAATATGCTTTAATGTTGACGATCTTGAATAAACAAACCAATGCCTATAACAATATATTCAATATAATATATATATTGTAAGAAAGATGTAAAAAAAAAGATTTCTTATACTATTTTTGTATTGAAAAAATATATTACTCTTAAAATTAGTTGAAAAGGTCTCGAGTTCTTTATAAATACTTTCTACAACAATGAAAAAATTCTATAAAAAAATTTTATTAAATTTTAAAAATACTTTAATGTTGACGATCTTGAATAAACCAAACTAAGCCTATAACAATATATTCATAATGGGAAATAATGATGTTATATGTAAATATTTCATCTGAAAAAAAGGTAGAACAACTGTAAAATTGTTGTTACCGAAACTATTCATTTATCCTTTCGAAGTGGTTAAACTTCTTAGAGATTTGTGAAAATATTTCTAGAAATTAATCATATATTTTCTTAGCTAATTTAATTCAATTTAGAACTGTAAAATTGTTGTTCCCAAAACTATTTATTTTCCCTGAAAGGGTTTTTTCTTAAAAGTAGTTAAACTTCAGAGATATTTGTGAAAATATTTTAAGAAATTAATCAAATATTTTCTAAGCTTATTTAATTTAATTTAGAGCAACTGTAAAATTGTTGTTTCCGAAGGGCTTTTATTTTAAAAGTAGTTAAACTTCTAAAAGATTTATGAAAATATTCCTAGAAATTAATCATATATTCTCCTAGTTTAGATAGTTACCTTAGCAGGTTCTCCACATCATCGCTGCGGACATCACGCAATATGACAATTGGATGCTCGCAGGGATTGGCTTTGAGCAGTTTCCGGAAATAGGGACTGCAGGCGCTCAGGACGACCTTGTGGGCAGTAAAGGAGCGTTCATCGCACGCCAATGTCACATCCACAAAATCTTCCTCATCGCGCAAATGACGAAACGAGCTGAGTATGGATGTCTGAAAGTCATTCCACTTAAGCGCATAATGTTGTTGCTGCTGTTGCTGTTGTGATGTTGATGATGAAGATGATGATGATGTTGAGTTGTGGCCCAATTGTGGTTGCAGCAATGGTGGCGTCGCTGGTGATAGCGCCGTACCGGCGCCAACGGCAGCCGTTGCCGCCAGCGAGGTGCTGCTGGAGTGGAGATTGGAGGTCGCCAATGGCGGTGGCTCCATTTTGACCACACCCGCGTTATTATTCTCCGCCGTTTGTAGCTGAGTGGACTCGGTCATTTATAGCAGCACAAACCTCAAATGCCTTGCCAGTCCGTTCCTAGCGTATTTTCTATCAACGTCTTCCTCTTCGTATGTGTGTGTGTGCTTTATCCTAATGGTTTTGATGATCCACGCAAGCAGCCTTTTGTTGCTAATTCCTTAGTTCTTTTGTATGCGTTTGCGTTTACTTTTGGCTTTTATGTTTTTTTTTTCTTTTTGCAAATATTTACAGTTTGCCGTTCCGTTGCCAATCTTCTTCTTTCTGCTTCTGCTCCTGCTTCTTCTCCCTGTGCTAATTGGGCGAGAGTTGTGGCAATCTCGTACGGCCTTTGTCCATTTTCACTCGCACTCGGCACAGCCTCAAACCATGTACATATGGACGGAACGTTTACTCAACCTCAGCTCAGCTCACTCCTCTGTTGTATCTGTAATCACACAAAGAAAAAAAGAAAACGCATAAGTCGTTGGCTCATTTCAGGTTCAATTGCCACCGTGTCTGAATGGCAGGTGGGCTTCTCTGCGGCAGCAACAGCAACCGAGGCAGCAGCCCCAAATCATTAAATACTATTACCAATTATTCATACTTAAGCACCGAGACGTTGCCTGGCTGGAGGGGATTTGCTTGCTGGTAGGTTACTTACTCACCATGCCCCCTCCTCCCTTCTCCCTCCTCCTTATCCCCTCACTACCTATGGTGTCTAATGGAATCATTAATTACAAGCATGGCGCACCGAGCGGGCCACTTGTCGGGGGCATTAGACGCAAATCAATTTAATTTAACCGTTTACAACCGCCACAACAATGAGCCAAAAACAAAACAATAACAACAACGATCTCTTATTTTTTTGAGTTTGAATTTGAAGTTTGAAATTACAAGCCAAAATAATTGAACAAGATCATTAGAAGCGCACACACACAGAAAAAGAAGAGGAAGAAGACAACAGATCGAGCACTGACCCTACCGTTAGAAGGTACTAAAATATTAACTTGTACACTTAAAAAAAAATAAAGGGTTTGACAAAAATTAATAAAATAAATTTTCATGAGATAGAATCCTTTTATAAACAAGCGAAGTTCTTGTAAAATAATCAAAGCAAAACTTAAATTAAAATGAAGAATAAATAATTTTCACTTAGGTTCCAAAAAATTTTGGAAAAATGTGAAGAAAAAAAATAAATTAAACCAAATAATACATTTTTTATATTAGCTAATAAAAAAATAATCTTCCCAGAAACATATTAAAAACCCTTTAAAAATGAAATTGAACCTTTTTCTGACTTAAAAAAAAAATATTTAAAAGTTTCTTGAATTACCAACTGCATGCTTCAATTCTATACTCTTTTTTCTTAGTCTTTCTTACAATTTCCTAACAGTAAATTACACTTTATTTTACAAGAATTTCTCATTTCATTTATTTCCCAGTCTGTTCAAGATTTCCCCTCAGCTGATCGTTGCCCTACAAAATATTTATAAACGCATTCATCTATCTACACAGGAATCTGATCTTCCGCAAAAGCGGAACGCCTTACGCATCAAAATAAAAAAATAATAATAATAATAATCACAGGAGCATCTCAAATGCACCTTTTTGTGTATTACAAAAATTTCCAATTGCAATTGGCGCCTGCATTTGATGCCACGCTCATTTTTCATTCCACACTCAAAAAGATTGAGGCTTGGATCGAGTTTTGTGTACATACTTTGTTTAGACATGTTCGATGTTGCTTGCTCTTGCGCCGGCCTTGGTAGTTTGATTAATGATGAGCCGCTTTAAATTCGATTATGTCCATCACTTATGCTCATATTCAAGATTAGATTTATGTAAGGGATTTTAATATAACTACACTACTCACAGATCTTAGGATCGTTGGGTAAAGTAATTGTTAACGAAAAGAAAAAAGAGTTTGGAAAAACCTAAAAAAAAATTTACTTTTTATAGCTTTTGGCAGATTTCCTACGTATTAGTAATTAGATTATTTAGTTATTTTTGTCATAATAATAAATTAATTAGGAAGGTATTTTAACGATTAGTAATTGATTTGAAATACAAAATTTTGAAATATATTATGATAAGTTAAGGATTAATCAAAGTAATTCAAATTACAAGATGATTCCAAATGCAAAAATTTAAATAATAATTAAAAAAGTTAGGGATTATTCAAACTAATTCAAAATAATCATAATGAACAAATTTTTTTTGACTACTTTTAGTGATTATTTCTGATTATGTTAAATGATATTGTTGAATTTTTGTAATTTTTTCATAGTAATCAAAACATTGTTAAAAATGGATTATTTAATCAATTAATTATTTTGTTGTAAATAATAAAATTTATTACTAATCGTAAACGTTATTTAACAGCAAAGGAATGGTTTTTAGTACTTGTTAGCTAGGCAATTTCTAACTCAGTTAAGGGTGGAAATAAAACCCTCCAACTCGACTTGATGTAGGGTTCTTTGTGCGCTAATTTATGAAGTAACCCAAAACAATTTCATCATAACACACTTCGCCGACAATTATTTCGTTTATTGAACAAACATTCGCGTCGTATCGCATAAATTCGAAAGGGCAACAATAACAAATGCGACCCTACGTATACAAAACAACAAAAATGCGAACCCGGTTGGTAACCAGAATAATATGTAAATGAAAACAGAAAAAAAAGTATATATGGCAGATATACTGACAGGATATGTTTGTGTTAGTTTGTGTGTGTTGCAGCAACGCAATTGCATTTCTCTCACGTTAGCACAAAAATTGACAACAACAAACAACAACAGCAACAACAAGTCATAGCGCAATCTCAATTTGCCTGTCTAAAACAAAACATTTCACATATAACAAAAAAAAATATATTTGCGTGGCATAACAAAAAAAAAAAACAGCTGAAAATGGAAACGGAAAACCCGTCTAAATAAAAAGGCCAAGCATACAAGCGTGGGCATATCATAATAACAAATAAATGTAAATGATAATAGTAAATAAAAAACGAATTACTAAACAACACACATAGACTGAGAGAAAACGGCTTCATAACCAATCACATATACAAACATACATATATAAATATTATATGGCACACATAAATACTATAGTACGTACACGATATGCGTGCAAAATGGAGTTTGAGTTCGAGTTTGAGTTTGTTGTCTGACAAGGAAGCACAGGAAGCGCACATACATATGTCGTAAGGATAACAACTATTTTGGGTAAATTGATACGGCGCCTTGTTAAACGAACCAAACGACCCGAACCTCCTTCTCCACTCCTCTTCGCACATTGTGAACTACTTAAATGCTTGAGCCAAGAATGGCTTTGCCTATATGGCAACGATTTAATGTTTATTGCGACGCCTCAAACGCGTAATCGAAGCATTATCATTATTTCATAACAATAAATATCTCATTGTTTTGTTTAGTTTTATGCTCTGGCAAAACGTTAATATTCATTGGGAATGGAGTATATTTTATGGAGTATTTTTTAATAGAGTTCGTAAGCAACGTATATTAAGGATAGAATAATGTGGTTACCTATGGCTTGTAATGCATATATTGAAAGAAAAGTTCGCTGGGGGCAGCTCTAATAGCAGTCTGTCAGTTGATCTACATGTTTAGGATGTTTTGTAGTTTCGTTATCGAATTGTAAAAATACAAACCTTTTCATAGACAAAAATCATCTCAAATTGCGTACAATGCAATAGCGGTTTCCGAATGTTAAGTAATATTGCTGATTTCTCTCTTTTCAATTTATTTTTTATTTATTAATTAAACAGCAAACTCAGGGATTGCAAACTTACAAGACTCTTGTCTTGCAGTTTGGTGTTCAGAACTGCAGTGTCGCAAAGATACACTTTTGCAATGATACAACACTTAGTGAATACCACTATTGTGTTTAACTTTAAATCGAGTGTTTGCAAATATCTTAGAGAAGACTTTTTGTCCTGAATTCTACGAGGAAAGTTATTAAATTGAATTTAAAAACGTTCTTCATAATGTTTAAGCCAAACTTTAATAACAATCAGTCAATTAATTAAAAAAGTGTTTTATCTTTATATAAATAAAGCATTAAATGATTTTTCCATCACATAAATCCAATGATTAAGCACTTCCTAACCTTGCTAACGCTTGAACAATTATTTGAAATTTTTGCACAAAAACTAAAATTGATTAGAATATGTCCAAAAAATAAATCATTTACAATATGCAAATTTAAGAAAGTCTGCACAAATAAATTGATTTGTATAAAGGGAAAAGCAATGGGTGTGGCTTGGGTGGACAGCCAAATGCAAGCAAATTAGTTAAAAACCAATTAAAATTGCGCATACGCCGCATAGGTCGCAAATGCACGCACAACCAGCTAAATAGTAAATACATATACATATATAGAAACGAATAGATAAACTAGATAGACACACATCCAACACACACAGACAGACAGACCGCAGGTGCAAGGGTTGCAAAAATTGTTCTAAAAATCCGAAATTAGAATGTCAATAAAATACACGTTTTAATGAAATAATTAATTAGATTTTGCACATCAACAAAATCCGACCAGCACAATTTTTGCCAAACCACACACACACACACAAACTGTATATATGATGAAAAACTATATGGCACGTATGTACATAAAGTATATATGTACATTTATTTATACAATCACAAAGGCCCCCAACTTTTCTGATTTAGTAACATACCTTTACCCCTCCACCCCCTCCTCTACTCCTCTGGTGTTTTTCTTATAAGTACTTCTGCTTTCGATTTTCAATTATTTAAATCGTTTTCATTCGAGACTCCCACACACATTCATAGACTATTTCTAATTTGCATTTGCCATGAGCCAACCTGCCCCTGCCCCAGCCCCCCTTCCCCTCTCTGCGCGCACGCATCAAAGTGCCACTCAGCAGAAGCTCATACACTAAAATGACTGGACAGCCAGCCAGCTCTATATATCGCTAGCACAGATAGATAACAGAAACAATAAGAAGAAGAGAGAGCAGCAGCGCCAGCGTCCGAATCGTCTTCATTCCTAATTGCCACTGGGAACTTAAATTGAGACATGAAAATTGAATAATTCAAAATAATTAGCCAGTCAGCAAAGGCGCGGAATAGGTGGAGGTGGAGGGAGGGCTGGTTGTGGGTGGCGAATGCCTTACTAAGGTCGCGTAATTGCATTAATGATTTTGATAAATGACAATCGCTGCCCAATGTCTTTGACTTTGACGCATTCACTTAGGTAAACTGTCAATGCTGGCCAAGGTGTTACTTAAATGATTACAAAATTTTGGAGTGAAAAGAAATTAAATAAACTTTAGTTATACTGAAGGAAGTTTCCTTAAAAATTGCACAAGAGAATAATTTTACATTTTTTTCACATTTAATTAAGTATACAAAGAGATATTTTAAAGGGATCTTGTCAAATATTAAAAGCAAGCCTTGAAAGTGTTTCAAAAACAGTTGAATCCACTGAAACAAGATAATACAGTTCCTTTTAAATAAGAAAATAGTAAGAAAACAATAAAAACCTATAAGTGAAACATTTTTTAAAAATATTTCTTTGATGTTACTAAATTTTAAAAGTAAAATAAAAAGTTTTCTGAGAGAAAAAAAATTGAAAATAGTTTTAATGTATTTTTGAAATCAATATAGCTTTAAGTTAAAACAAAATATTTGTAGTTTTCTTATTTTCTAGCAAAAAAAAAATTATATGAAAAAATTAATTTTTTGGATTTATATATTCATATGTTTTTGTCTTATTTTACTCAACAAAAATTTTTTCTTATTTTGTTTAATTATTTTCAGATTTTTTGCTTAAGTCTTAGTACAGTAATCCCTAAATTTTACGTTCCTTTGACTACGAAACGAATCAATACGTTAATCTTAAATTTTCTTCAAAGAATGTCCATCTACCTCACCATTAAGTTTCAAGTTTATAACAAATGCGTATTGAAAACTTGTCCGTCCACCTCAAAAATCTAATAACTAAGAAACAAAAACAAAACAATAGCTATATCAACCTAATAAAGTATCATATAATATGAAACTAAACTGCCAAGATGTCTCTAGACGATCCGTTTCGCTAATTTTTTTGTCATCGTCATAGTCAAAGTGAAAATGAGCGCAAATCAAGTCAAAGTCGCCCAAGCTGCTAATTAAACAAATTGAGTAATTTTAAATTTCAAACGTTTGAAATTAAATGCGCAAAAAGAAGAGATATTCAACAAAAAGTGAAGATTTAAACTAGAGAAGAAACAAACAAAACTTGCAGGTGGATTTTCTTAACTGTTTCGATCTTGAAATCTTGAGATAAAACTTTAGTTTTATTGTGCTTCAGTTAAGAGTTGTTTGTGGTTTTTATGAGCACCCACATAATACAGTCCAAGCGTCTTTTTCCGTGCTTAACCTGTGCTAATTAATTTTCTAGTTAATCCAAATGACGCACTTAATGGCAATGATAGGGATCTAAAGCGAGCGCAATTAGCTGCCACAACAAACAGAAAACAGAGTTTCGCAGAGCTTGGGTTTGGCCAAAAATGTATGCAAAAGAGTTTTAAACTTTCTTTTGAAAAAAAAACCACATTTGATAAGTGTCAATGAACTGAACCAACAAAATAACATAATAAAATAGTTGTATTGAGAAATGGTTAAAAGAGAAAAAAAAATTATAAATATTATATATATTTAGCACAACAACAACTTGAATTTACATAAACGGATCATAAATTCACAAAAGAGAAGCGCAAAATAAGTATCTGAAAGATACGCGTATGCTGCATCATTATTCGAATACAATTAACGCTTAAAATCAGAGAGAGAAAGCGTCTATGTGTGTAACTATAAAACATATACCTACATATATACATATAGTAGAGTATCTTAAGCTATAAAGCAAATATTTGAATATATTTTTTCAGAGCTGTATGTAAGTGTTAATGCTTCTTTCTTTATTGATTCAGTCTTTCTATTATTTTTTTCTTTTCTACATCTTAATTTGTGAATACATTCTTCGCTTTGCTTTTGCCCTTTTGTTTGAGATCTCTCTCTATTTTTCTGTCTCTCTCGCGCTTCGTCTCTTGTAATGAGCTTACTTGAAAATGGCTATGCGTATTGGCCAAGTTTATTATTGTCATTAAATCTTGCGTTTGTTTCATTGGTTAACTGGTTTTCTTCTTCTATGTCTACTATACGTATACGTGTTGGGTTATTTTTTATTTGTTACTGAATTGTTTCGTTTTTTGCTTTTCAATGGTTCGTTTAATGATCGTGTTTACATACTTGATCCATCTACATTTCTGTTCGCCTACGGTATTTTATCTAATTATTTTGATTGTATCTCAGCCATTTTGTCTATGAGTGTGTGTGTGTGCGTGTGCGTATCTATTGTTGCTGTTATTGTTGCTTTCTTTTGGTTAACCCAATTGCAGGTCAGCTTAACTAATTTTGTAAGCTGTTCTACATTTTTAGTCTGCGTAGCAAGATTTTAAGTTTAACTTAGAAGATACTTTTGGTATTTTCTGTATAACGAATTCATTTGCAGAATGGTTCGATTTGGTTTCTTCCAAAAACTTTCCTGTATTACGAATTTATCGTCTAACGAAGTTTATTTTTGTCTCCTTAAGATTCGTTTTATGGAAGTTGGAGTGTATTGCTATGATTTTTTCTAAAAAAAAGTAAAACATAAAGCAGGAATACCTTAAATTCTTTAAAGTAATATTAAATTATGTTTTGAAAATATTGAAAGTTTTCTGTACTTTTTTCATGGCAAACTTATCAACTTTTCCATCATATATTTAATTATTTAATAACTTTCTTATTTTTTAAAATGTAACATCATTTAGATCTTTAAGTTATTCTCTGTCTTTTACTTTTTCAAGTTTCTTAAGCTTTTAAAAATATTTATTTTTAATATAAGTTTAAGTTTTTCACAAAATATTTAACGCATAATATCGATCAAATATCTGCTTTCTTTTCGTTATTTATTTAAATTTATTTTTTACAAAATATTTAACACATAAGTTTTTCCATTAAATCTTTTTTCTTTTTGTTGGAATATTATCTAGTTTTTTGCTCTTTCTTTTAAGACTTTCTTTCTTACCATTAAATACATTTAGCTAACTCTTCAATCAAGTTTTTGGTTCTCCTTTTCAATTTCTAAGCTGTTTGAAGCTATTTTATTTTTTCTATTTATTATGCATCCAATCGATATTCAAGCACTTTGGCTTAAATGTTTTGATGTTTTTTTTTTTGGATTTTTTTTATGTGTGCCAATTTTGTAGCTGGCAGTAGGTTAATTATAAAATTAACATTAGCACCGACTTGACAACTGGTCAGCCAAGGTTTCGCTACCACCGCCCCACCCCCTCCTCTCCAGCCTGACAATGGCAACACATGCGCTGATTTGTGAAGCGGAAGGTGTTCGCTCGCATCCAAATATAACACAAATACATATAAATATATATATAGCGTTGGCGTCTATGTTTCCAGTTCGCCTGTCCAATGCTCTTCATCACCATTCCATCCCCACTCCCCTCACTCCACTCTTCGGCTGCAACCAACCACGCCCCTGGTACCCGTTTGGGGGTACGATAAATTTCACATGACATTATTAGGTGACTGTTGTTGTTGTTGCTGTTGTGATTATGTCATAATTTTAGGAAAATAAAGCGCTCAACCAAAAATAAATTAAAAATTGCTTTCATGCATGAATTGCTTGGGGATTGAGGCACAAGTACGCAGTGAATCTTTGTGTGGCAAAAGCAACTTCATCATCATCATGCCACAATGTATCCAAAAATACAACTCTAACACACACATACATACGTTCTCATATGTATGAGAGTGCTTTCCAAGTGTTTATGGGTCGTTTTGAAGTTTATAATGGATTTAATTCAAACATTTTGCTCTCATTGAGAATTCAAATTGATATTCCCAATGGCTACATATGAAGTGCGCAATATTCAATTAAAGATCAACATCATCATCATCATCATGATTATTAGTAATTTCCTATTGATCACAAATCGATCGTAATGTTCTTTGTCTTTAGGTTATTTGATTGATATATACTTTTGTGTATGGTTCGAGTGGCGATCTGAGTTCTCATTTGACGACGACGACGTTCGTTTCTCTACCGGATAGGTTCATCAATTTTCAATTTGTGTGTATTAAGGCGACCTCATACACACATACACACACACACTCGCACCACCACCCACCCAACCACCCACCCACCTACTCTAATCTACGATCATTTGGTCCAGTTGCATTCTGGTCCGACTGCAATAATGAGAAATTATGCAAAACCATATTTTTGCTAATGAAGTGGAAAATTTCCACGCACGGACGTCTTTATTAAAAGTAATTAAGTCCCATGTAATTTTTCATTTATATTGTCAATGTGGCAAAAAACGCAGAAACGCAGTTGCAAGCTGTATAAGTGGATGGTTATGATGAGAGCTGGGAGTCGCTTTAAATCTCAATAGCATATAATCAGATTGACTTTAAGCTTCAAAAATAATCATATTGAAACTTCAACATCTTCATAGTATTTAAAGCAAATAAACGATTTGATTAAAGTATAATTATTATTTTGATATATCATTTAGCTTAGGCAAACAATGATCTTCTTTTAAAGATATCGTGATCCAATTAGGTCGATTAGACCAAGTGCTCCTACTGCAGACAAAGAAGACCTTAAGACCCTAAGCTTCAGTTGGAGATTTTCAAACCCACAAATTTTTCCCAAACTGAACTTCTTTTAACTTTTTTATACAAAATATTCCCAAAGAAAAAATACCAATTGATAATTATATTAAGGACTGAGTTAATTGATATAAAAAAAAAAAAAAAAATTTATCTGTTCAATCCCTAATGCCATTTTTAAGCCTATAAGCTTTATTGAAAGTTAAAATAATATAACATATGTTTAATTTTCACTTCCCTTTTAGTTATTATAACTTGAAGAATGCTTTGAACTTATCTTATAAAAAGTGCCTCAATTTTTGTTTAATTTTTGCAGTTCTTAGAGCCTAAAGTACTCAAAACTAAACCGAATATTATTTCACATTTAAGTTTCTTTTCTCCTCTTTACTTCACCTAAAGTTTAACCCGCTCCCCTCTTAATGTTCTGAGTACGTTAAGTACATAATAATTCGATATCTAAAATGCACATAAAGTTCAATTTGAAGTTCTTTCATTAATGTTTGAATGTTTTCTAAAAATATGCCAATTGTTTGACGCATGAGCTTTTAAAGTGTATTCTACCCCCTGCCCCTCCCCCAAAACTCTCCAAAAATCAAAAACATTATTGGATTCAATTTTTTTTTTGCTTTGCTGTTGTTGCTGACCAAAATTGAACTCAAGTGCAGACAATTGAATCTGAAAATCGGCGCGCCAGTCTTTTAACTAGAAGAAGAAGAGGAAGGAAGTTGGGGAGAGAAGGCGGAATACCCTTACTTTTTTCATACAGATTTCATTCGATTTCATTTTTTTTGCAAGCGGTTAAAGTACTTGCGACATGTTTTCGTTAATTTATTTCCAAGGCACAAGATTGTTTTGCCAAATAAACGTTCTTCTATACAATTACGCTGAATTAAACAATATATAAATATAGAGAGCGTCTGTCTTTGATTCTATTAAGAACACAGAGGGGGGTCGGCAATCAATTTGCGATTTGATTTAACGAACAATTTTTTTTATAAAAATACAACTTTTTTACTTACATTAAATGCTGCTTGGTTTAGTATTTTTTGACTCTTCTCTCTTCTGGCTTAACTTCGTTTGATCTGTAACAGAAAAAGAGGAAGACAAAGCATTAGAAAAGACTGTGATAAAGGTGTCGAATGGTATTAAATTTATTGCCGCCCCGCATTTCAATCGTACTCAATACAATTCGATACGAACGAACGATCCAAAAAAAGAAATCAATAGAATTCAAGATTTATACACGTTTGTATGTAGCGGTATGCCTTTAAGTAACTATCTACCTGACCTCTACCTCGGAGACTCTCTATCTACCTAGACAATAAAAGTCATGGGTTGAACTGTACCCATGCACCTTGTAGTTGCTGCATCGCCTTCTAATTGCAACCACTTAGCACTTGGCTTGCAACCTGGCAACAATTGTGTGTTGATTTTTGTCTTAAGATTTCAAAATGCGTTGATCCCAGAATTACTATAATAATATCCAGCATGACAGCGGTTAGATGTTTTTCTTTTTTGCTTTTAAAAAGGATCAAAAGTTGCAGTGCCACAAAGCAAATAGTTGAGTTGCAATTGTTGTGACTTGTTATTTGTTTTTTAGGGAAAAACGTACAAAAGATTATTAAGGACTTATTCTAAGGATCAAATTTTGAATTGTGCATTTGTCTGCGTCATTATGACTATATTTTTTTTAACGAAAATTTGCCAAAAACTGTTAAAATTTTGTGGTTTTTTTAATTTTGTGACTGCTTTTAAGATTGATTTTTATGTTTGATTGTGTAAAAAAAAATTATTTCTTTATTAAGAAGCTTATAAATTATTTAAATATTTTTATTTTATTAAAGTAAAAGATAATTAAATATTTTAATATTTTTTTTTTAATTAAAGTTATCTTTAGAAAAATTCTTTAAGGCTTAAAATTTGGTAATTTATTATTTAAATATTTTTATTTTATTTAAGTAAGTTCTAAAAAAATACATTTGTGCTTGAAATAAGCTTATTAAATATTCAAATATTTTTATTTTATTTTTGAGTCTTAAAAAACCCATTTAGGTTTAAAATTTGTGTATTTAATATTAAAAACAAAATAATTTTGCTTTAAGTTGTCTTTAAAAAAAATTTTATGCTTACAATTTCTTTATTTAATACTTTTATATTTTCATTTTATTTAAGTAATCTTCAGAAAAAGATTTTTAGTCGTTGAATTAGTATAAAAACTATGTAAATATTTTACCATGTCTTAAAATACCATCTTCATAAAATGCGTCTGTCTCCTGACACAGAGTGTAGGCTCTGTAAGGGGGATGACGAGACGACAAAACACATTCTCTGTGAATGTCCAGCCGTCATTTGGTCTAGAAGGAGGCATCTGCATAGCGAGTTTCTGACAGCTATGCAGATAAGGAAAGCCTCGACGGGAGGTCTGCTAGCCTTCATAAGGGAGGTTGAGCAGCTCTTGTCTGAATAGGGAGTCTTATGGGCACAAAAGATCGTTCGGTCGCAGTGCCTCCATCTCTGTTGGGAGATCTCCCCAATATATTTATTTATTTATTTATGTAAATATTTTTATTTTTAATATTTTCAAAGTAATTTGTAAGGCTAATTATTCATTGTCGCTAAATTGGATTAAGCATTAAGGACACTCCACACAATCACTTCTAAAATGTAGTTTCCTTCGCTAAGGAAAAAATCTAGGACATTTCCTAAGAGCAGCTTAATCACGTAGCAACCGTTAAGAAATAAACACCGTTAAATACTTAGCTATAAAGCTTAAACAGTAAGAAAAACATAAAAGTTGAACCAACAAACACAACAAAAATCGTGAAAACAATAAGCAAACTAATTACAAATACGCGTGGAAATATCCTTTTCCCCTTAAAGAAGCAAAGACGAAAAAAAAGGGTTAACTTTTGCGTATGGCATTTGCGGTTGGAGGCGGGGTTAACGGGGGGTAACAATGAAGTAACAGCAAATGGAGGCAGCTGAAAATTATGCGCTGCAATTTTTATTGCTTCATTGTTCTTTGCGGCAAATTTTATACTTCTTTTTTTTCTGGTGACTCCCGTGAAGAGTGTGGGCAGGGGCCAGGGGGTAGGGTGTTCTTTGCATTGTTGTTGTTGTTTTTGGCCGTTTTCGGGTTAATGTTAATTACCAAAAACTGCTTTGGCACTTTCTGGCTGACCAACAAACAGCCAACATCGAGAGCAAAAAAACCCAAAGCAATTAAAATTTTTATGACGCACTGAGTTATTACTTCAAATCCACAAACTTGAGTAATGCCAACGCCCCCCGCTCCCCTCTTTAAAGGACGTGAGAAATTTTCAACGGTACAGCAACAACAAAAAATGGAAGGAAAACTCTACGCCCACAATGAAGCTAAAGAAAATGTAGAAAAAAAGACAACAAGATGCGCAGAGATATTAAAAAGATTTATTGTTTTATGATATCCCAAAAAAGGTAGCAACATGGCAACATCCCCTGCTCCCTCTTGGTGCGGCATGCGAGTGAGGTCAAAGGTTATGCTGCTACCGCAACGGATCGTACCCTCCCCCCCTCTCTTGTACTTATTTAGTGGCTTTTCCTTCAACTTCAACTTCATCTTTGCGTAGATGTAGAAATCGAATACCAATTCGAAATGAAATGCTGTAATTAAAGTCTAACTGTCAAAATCGAATAAATTATTCGTAGTTCGTTCGCCTTGTTGGCCATTTAATTGATCATACTATCCACAAAAAGTGAACAAAACAGGTAAAAAGACCAGCTGTGACTTTTTTTTCCCTGTCTCTGTTTCATCTCTCTCCCTCTATCTTTGTTTCTCTCACCCTTCATTTACATAAAACGATTCGAATACAACAATAATCTTAGATTTGAAGCTTGCATGCAAGTGAAATTGTCGAAAACTCAAGAGATGTGAAAGTTTATATTAATTAGACAAAAGCAAAAGCCAAAACAAAGCCAAAAACCAAAAAAACGGAAACACGTTGTCAAAATAAAAAGCTAAAACGCAACTATTTCTATTAAAAACTTTTTAGAAAAGCTTAGGGAATAACCCTAATAAAGATTATTTATCTATAGATAAACGAGAATTAAAACATCGAAAATCTATTTAAGATTAATCATTCCTAAGATCGTAAAATTACATCAAATAAGCTTTATTACTTCGAAACTAATAGCCCTAGTGGGCACAAAATCTTCCTAAGGACCATGTTCTATTATATGCAAAGATTTTCGTCAAGAAAAAAGCTAAAAACTAAAATATTTCTATAAAAAAAACGTTAAAAGTTAAGGAAATATCTTTATGTGTCTTATAGATATTATTGAGCATTGAAATTTACATGAAATGCATTAGATCCATTAATAAACTAAGAATTTAAATATCGGAAGACTTATTAAGATCGAAAAATCATAGGAAACTATCAGAAAACTAACTAGGAATCATCATTGAAGTCAAATAAGCCCCAGAAAGCTCAAAAACTTTCCAAGAAGTATACCATAAGCGCAACAAATTCTATTGAAAACTTTTCAAAATGTTTGGGGAATATTTCTTTTAGGGACTATTGATCATTGTATCTTGAAATATTTACTTAGATCTTAGAGAATTGAAGATCACCAAGGATTTTAGAAAACTTAAGATCAAATAGTAAAAATCAGATAAATTTACATTTTTACTTTAATCTTAAACTAAACAAAGAAAGAACCATCTAACGCTATATCAATGACATCAAATAAGCTTCATTATTCCCAAAAATATTCTTAAACTTTCGAAAGGACTACCCCTAATAACTATATACAGATATCATTGGTATGCATTATGCAGTAATTGCAGCAAATAAAATTAAGATTACAATGAGGTTAACTAAAACTAAACGAAACCTCACCGAAAAGGGGTTTGGTGGGGGGAGGGGGAGGGGGGGAGGGTAGTACTTTAGGGCTATAATGAAAGGATATTGCATGATAAGGACGCATATCAATTACAGTTACACGAGTTTTCTAGCCCAAAGAACAACAACAACAATGCCGCGATTAACATAAAAGGGCACCCAACAACACCAACAACAACAACTGAAAGTAGTTAAAAAAAGAAAGAGAGAAGGTAATAGGCGTAATAAGAATAATTGGCGCTACGTCCATATGTGTGTGGGTGGATAGACGACGGGGGGTTGGGGGCAGGCTTGGCAATGCGTGTTGCTGGACAGTCTGAAGGGTTTTCGGGGAGGGGAGGGGGTGGCGGTGTTGAAAGCGTTGACTTGTGACCATTTCATAAATACCGTTATAAACAAATTACGACAACAATAATGACCCAACAGCAACAACAACAACAACAACAATTATGGTTACTAGCAACAACAACAACAACAGAAAGGGATAACAGGGATAACAACAACAGTCACACAGCAGTAGGCAACAACAACAACAAAAAAACCAAAAAAAAAAGCATATAAAATTTGTTTTTTATTGCTTAACATTTACACATGTACGCAAATGACGAAGTATTGTCCATCCTTCCTACCCCTCAAAAAAAAAAAACAGCTTGGAGAAAGTCGAGAAATACCGACTAGTAGATACCCTTAGCACTTAAAAGCCTTCATTTTTTGTTTTCTAATTTAGGAATTCTAACTGATTTTCATCAAATGTTCATCCCTAGTTTCAAATCTCATATTAAAATTCAATTTTTTCTTGTTATCGATTACAAGAGCATATAGAAAACCATTAAATGAATCGATAAATAAAAACAAAAATGTTTTGCTGGGGGCTTAGAAAAGCTTAAATTCTTCGGTCCGGAGTCTTTGACTCTTACAGGCTCTGAGATCAACAAGTTCATACAAGAGACAAACTATATCGACTCGCCCGTTGATGCTGATCTTTAATCAAAGTATATATACTTTATGGGGTCAGAGATGCTTCCTTCTGTCTCTTACATAGTTTTGCACAAAACCATTATACCCTTTTTTACCCATTTCGTGGGTTAAGCGTATAAAAACGAAACTTTTGGCTAACCCTTACCAGCTCAACCAAACACACTCACACACACACACATACACATGCTTGAACTAAACGAATTTATGAATTTCTAATGAAATTAACTATAATGACCAAAAAGTACAAACAAAAATACATAATAAACATATGTATTTAAAGGTAAGTATACAGTGGTTGCTAAAATAAAAGAGTTGTTTTTTAGAGATGTTAATCTACACATTTTCAAACAGAAAATGGGACTTGAATGTGTTGAATATAAAAACAAATTAAATTTTAAAGAGATATGTCTTAAAAATAATTAATTTCATTTTTACACTTTAAATAGAAAATTCTGAGAAAAAATATTATATTTATAATGAAAATAAACAAAATCGAGATCTATTTATATTTTCATGATTTTTAAGCATTTTAAACATGGCCTAAAAATTAGATAAATATTTTATAACTTTAACTTTATTTTTTCATTAAACTTTTCTTAAAAATATAATAAAGAATTATCTAATACTTTTATAGAATAATCTTATCTAAACTTCGCTACATTTTAAAAAAAAGTTTAACTTTTTCATTGAAAAAATTGTGAAGAAACTTTTTTTTAATAATTTTAAATATTTTATTCTTTTTTATACATTTTAATTTTATTTCATTTAAAAATTTTCATTAATCTTAAACATTTTTATAAATTAACGTTTGTTTTTTTAATTTGATTTAATTTGAATTTTATGTCGAATGCAATTAGTTGACAATAAACAATATTTTAATTTTAAGAAATAATATTAAGGATAAAATTTCCAAATATGAATAGAAAAATGTTGTATATTTTCAGTTTCAACCATTTTAAGGCACTGTTAATACTGTAATTCCCAATATTCAAATACATATATTATTATCTGAAACAAGAACTTCGTCACATCGAATGATCACTGTACAAATATTTATATGTTTTGCATGGCAAAGCCTTTTCGGTCAATAAGGAATACCACCCGTGGACAGCTGAGCAGCATGTGCTTAAGGGTGAATGTAGGCTGGAGGGGGAGAGGTGAGAGATGTGTGTGTTTATGTGACGACGGGTCGCGACTTACACACACCTACACACACACACACTCGCGCTCGCTGACCGAGAACAAAGCTGCCATTTTTGACCCTTACGAACTTGCGAACTCTAAGCCCCGAACTTAAAGTCTGAGTGTGCAACACACGCCTCAAAAAGGACTACAATTAGCTGCCACCTTTTTTTTCGTTGTTGCTGTTGCAACACACACACGAAGCGAAACGCACAACATTGTAATTTTAAGTAATAAAAAAATATTTTTACTTCATAATTTGGCAGTCGGCGCTTTTCTTCTTAGAGGCGTGTTGCATGCCCCGCTCACAAGGATAATTGCCACAAATTTGAATATTCAGCAGTTGCAAGTTGAGCTATCGACAACAACTCTCTCCCCCCCTTAACCCCCTACTACTTCAATCCAATCAAGTATTTCTGCGTTATATCGTGTGAATCACCTTCCAGTTATGGCCACATTCGTTGGAGTCAACTGTCCAGTTAAGCTTAAGTAGGTATTAATTTCTCCCCAGTGACGCGTTCTCCCCTTCAACCCCCTCGCCCAATTGCATTACCACATAACTTTTATCGATACCCAGGAGTAGTTGGGCAAGTAATGGGAGGGGGGGTTGGGGAGCTAACGATTCGGCCACTGACCACCAGATCCAAACCAACAACACACACACAAAAAGAAAACGCCCCAAAGTTCAAACAGACAAGTGGGGGGAGATGGCAGGGGGCAAGGGGAGCTGCGGTCGTACAGTGTTACTCACAATACAAATACAACAATATCGCGTAATTAATTAAGCGCGTCAGCTGGACACTGGAACACTGGAACTGGACATTAAAACATTTGCAACATTTGGCAGCAAGAACCAAAGTCCAAGAAACATTATAAAGCCAATGCACAGTGGAAAGAATGATGTAGTTTTTGAGGCATATGAAATGCAGAAAGTAATAAGAAACTAATTTAAATGCAAATGTGGGGCAATATCTATTTTAAACTATTTATTTCTGTGTTTTGAGTCTCTTTATGCTTTGCTTTTTAGCCTGGTTTAAAAAATTTCTGTAAATAAGTAGATATTATGTACATATATTGTTAAAACGAAAAACATTTTTTTTGTATTCTTGAAAAGTGTATCGTAAAGGATATTTTAATTTTTTTTAAATATTTTTTTTATATATTTTTCCTACCAAAAATTTATTTTTATAATATTTATTTTTTATTTTTTTATATATTTTTTCTAACGAAAATTTATTTTTTGTTTTTATACATTTTTTAATTCGAACCTATTTAATATCTTTGCTAACCTATCCTACCTACAAAAAACTTCTTTCCCCATACATTGCCCCACTGTGCGTGCAAGCACTTCTGGCTGTCAAGTAAAGTCTCATGCTGGGCACGGGTTTATAACCTGTGCAATGGCTTTGAAAGTGGGGGGGGGGAGGTGGAGTGGGACAGTGAGACAGTGAGACACACGCATATTGTATTGAAGTCTCGGTCGCCGAAACACACCTCAAATCACTTCTTTTTTTGTTGTTGTTGTGTCCTTTATCAGGTAATTCACTTTTTAACTTCGCTTTTCACATTTCATTTTGTGATTCCAGCTTGTTAGGGCTCTTTTCTGCTTCTGCTTCTTTATTTTTTATTTTTTCGCTGTAATTGTTTGCCATTAATTACAGCTAAAACAACAACAACAGCAGCAGAAGGTAAAAGAAGGAGATGCGTAACCTTCACAGCAAAAACAACAACAACAACAACTTGAAGCGCAAAAATATTTCCGCTTGTAATTGTGGTTAATTTTATTTATAAGTCCGAATGACACACCTTCTCCATTTCGATTTACGATCTCGCTCTCGCATTAACGGTTAATGAACAGCTTACCGTAACAGTAAAAAAGAAACTTGAAGAAGGAACGGGTGGGGGACGGGGGCGCAGTCGGGTAGTTGAAACAATTGCCTGCTCTTATTCGTCTTGCATTTGCTCCTAATATGTAGTAGAATTCGCCCCAATACGATTTCCTTTTCCGGCATTTGACGCAGCTTATGCCTCTCACTTGCTTGTCGCTCTGTCTCCCCCACCCCGCAACGTTCATCATGCTCGTTGGGCGAATTCGAACACGTTCGAAGCGACACGAAGACAACACACGAAACCGCAGTGAGTATGCTTGTGTGTGTGTGTGGGTGAGCTAACGAACACATTCATTCATGTTGGGCTTTACTCCAACA